>LR990977.1:9322793-10522793 GCA_905163465.1 Craniophora ligustri
TGTAAGGGGTCTTGAAAGTAAAAGTTACCCAACAGTGCCTAGACTTTTCTCTGTTTTTGACCCCCGACGTAAAAACGATGGGGTGTTATAAGAAAGAAAGAAAGAAAGAAAAAAAGAAAAATGTTTATTTTAGACTCGCACATGACATAACAATTACATTAAAATACAAACATAAAACAAAAAACTGATAAAGCCCTGCGCGAGGCCAAAAAAGCCCCCTATCTCAGCATTATGCTGCGTTAGCAGAAGTGCCCACGCAGCGCTGGTATAATGATAGGGCCGGTGACATCACGAGCAACGGCTCGTATACGGCCAACAGAAATTATAGAAAAAAGAAAAAGAAAATAAATAAATAGATAAGTTTGTCGTGTCACTGTGGGTGTGCATGTCTGTGGCATCGTAGCTCCCGAACGGGTTGATTTTTGTTTTCTTTTTCTTTCCTGAAAGGCCGGCAACGCATTTCCACGTCCTCTGGTGTTGTAAATGTCCATAGGCTGGCGATGATCACTTACCATCAGGTGCGCCTCCTGCCCGTTTGCCCCCTTATTTCCATAAAAACAAAAGTCAGGTGCAGAGTCGGCAACGCGCGATCGGCATCGCATGTATTAACTTTTTATATAGCTTCTTTTTATAGGTAGTTTTAAAAGCAGACGATCCCATTTGCAAGAGCTCATTAGTTCAAGTTTATTAGTAAACTTTATTGAAAAGTTGGGATCAAATTACTTATTACTAAGTTGGCAGGAAAAAGGAAGACTTAATTAATTATCAGACTATCACGTCGGTAAGTTTCCTGGTAATACATTTACTTGCATAATTATGTTTGTAAACAACCGTTTGCCCGCGACTTCGTCTGCGTAGAATAAGTATTTTTATCCAACCTGCTTGTTTAAAATTATTTTCATAAGTGCCTATTTATTTCTTTTAATAAATTATCGATTCCGCATAAAAACTTTCACCCCCGTTTTCACCCTTTTAAGGGATGATTTTCGGGATAAAAACTATTTATTCTATGGCCTTTACCGGGAATTATCTTTATAGGTACCTAAATTTCGTTTAAATCGGTGCATAGTTTAAAGCATACTTTCAAAGTTTCGACGAAACTCATTAAATAGATTTTCTTCCCGAAAATCAACCCATTAAAGAATGGAAGGAGGTATGCGGATCGATGATTTCCTAAAATAGGATGGTAAAAAATAAATAAGCTGATTTAATAATGTAACAAATTCTACGGAGACGAAATCCCGCACAAAAGCTACTCTAATACTCGCGTAAGTGACAGAATTCACTACGTCAAAAGTAGTTTTTTAAAAAGTACCTACGATTGAGCAAAGGTATTTTTCCAAACAGCCTCTAACAAGAGCATGAAAATCCGTTCGCCCTATAAACGCTTGGCTTAAATCGAATCAGAATAAACCGACCAGATACAGAAGTTGGCTAAACGAAGGAGGTTGGAGGCCATAAATAGATTTTATACTGTAACAGGATTACCTCGGCCCAGGATAACTAACCTAGTTTGAAATATGAAAGTGGAAAATATGAAAATTTTATACATTCACATAACTTTATAATCTTTAAAGAGTTAGGCAAAATGTTGGAATCTATTAATAACTGCATCGTTAGTCTAGTGGTCGTTAGTGCGACTACTGTGTGAGAGGTCTTAGGTTCGATTCCCATGTCAAGCAAAGTGTTATTGAGTTTTTCTGTGAAATTCTCAGTAGGAGCTTGGATTTTGGGTTAGTGCCCGATTGTTGACAATAGGCTCGCCCCCTATTACATGGGACCTAGCCTAGCCTAACCTCGACTATAACATAGCGGCTAAATATGAGTACACATTAATACACCTCTGCCTAAGTTTTTGGGGACAGGCGTGATGTTATGTCACGCTTCATATAAAATAATTATATAGGTACACCACTCATGTCAATTTCGTAATAAACCTTTCAAATTAAAACATGAATGGTCCCAATCCCCAACTTCGGCACCATTAAGAACACAAAGTACTAACACCAATAAAATCAATTTGCCGGTATAAAGGACTCCAATTAAATGCCGTGGTATTGTTTATCGATACTAGTGTAACGATTAATTATATTGTTTTCCTAATAAACAAAGACGTATCGACGCCTTTTGTTTTATGTTTTGTTTTTGTTGTGGGTGTTTTGAACAAGCAAAACCAAAATGGAACTAATAAGTAAGAACTTCAAGAGATAGGCGAGATCAAATTGAGCAAGCATAGTTGTGTTTCTGCGAGTGAGTAAGGTTACCAGAGCTCGTTGGGGGTGTGACTATTCTGACAGCATGGGCATTCCATTTGCTGTCAGTTTAGTGACTCCCTTATTTTAAGAAACTTGAACGGTTTCTGTGGGCAACGCACGATCGACACCTCTGGTGTTGCAAATGTTTATAGGGTACGGTAACCGCTTGTTGATGTTGATAATTTCTTTTGTAACGAATTCGGTGGGTAATTGAAATATGTCTGACTATACTTTCCGGTCGTCGTGGCGATCTTTGGCGGCACCTATGTCTGGCAGTGGAAGTCTAAAGGTACGATTCAGACCAACCGGCTGGCATCGGGCCGGGCCGGGCGGCATTTTACAATGTGGTAAAGAACATTAAAATGTATCGACAGTAATTACAGTTCATATTTGCATGCAACTTACGCATAGTTACCTCTGTCGGCATCTCGTGATGCGTCGTGACGTGTCGCAGAATGTATTCGGCTGTCACAACGGCCGACCTGCTCCGATCGGCTCCATACGGCGTCGTCAGCATCCAATCGGCTGCCGTCAGGTCCGTTCGGAGCCGGTCGGCTGTGCGTCGTGGAATACGAACGGAGAGCGGCGCAATGTGAGCAGCACTTCTGGGCGCTTGTTGGAGTGCGTACGGATCCCAGCGGATGCTATCGGCTGCCACGGCACACGTTCGGCTGCCGTGGTCTGAATCGTACCTAATGGTTTATGTGATGATGATGATGCTTTCAAAGGTTCTGCATCGTCCAATATAACAGCAAAATGAAGACATTTTTCATTCAAAATATTACGACGTATTTTCGTTATACATAAATTGATGTAACTTCTTTAATATCTAACCAAAAGTAGATATTAAATTTCATAAAATACCTATTCCAATATGTTTTCCAATTGGTTAGAAGCGAACTAGTTCAAGGTACGGTTAAAGTAGTACGGAGGGCATTGCATTGAGCTAATATCAGGAACTTTTTGAACTAAGAATATTGGTTAAATGATTCATTACTGTAAAATAATCATTATAAAAAAAAACTAGCTTTTGCTCGCCACTTCAGCTAATTTAATTAGATTTTTTCTTTTAAGGAATTATCGTTTCTGTATACAAACATTTACCCCCTTTTTTGCCCTTTTAAAGGGTGATTTCCGGGATTGCCAGTGCCTGGTTGGAAAACTACCCCACTCAAGGTCACGCGTGGCAAGTGTACCTACTTTTAGATTTGGCTCGGCACCGACTTCAAATCTTTAAAATATAAAAGGTAAAATTGTAAAGTAATTTATTTGTTTTTAGTTTTTGAAGTCGGCCTTTTTTATTCAAAATTTAAAACTAGACATAGTACGTGCAGCCAGATAGATGTCGCAAGCGCAACTATAAAAAAAATGTCAACAAAGGTTTTATATCTATCTTTTACGATCTCCCCTCAATGTTGCATGTCAACGAGCCATTTGTTTTGTCCCTTATGTCATGATGTATGTTGAAGCTAAACATTTTGATTGAACACAAGAATTAAATATATAGAACACAATAGTAACATACATACTTTCATGCCTGTCGTCCCCGAAGGGTTAGGCAGAGGTGTACTAATGTACGTACATCCACATCATTTGGTATGTTTTAGGTCCCTTAAACTGTTAGTTATACTGGACACAATCAGACGTCGAGCTGCTACTGACAATTTCATTGAAAAATTCAATAACACTGCATGAACTGCCATGATAATCGAAACTAAGACCTTACCCTACCAACACCCTCAGCAGTCTTACTTTACTACCACTTCACCATCAAAGAGGCAGTGACAAAAGAAAATGGGTCTATTTGACGCATTTTCTACTTTTTGGAGTCAAGTTTTGAATCCTATTTAGTATCAAGTTTATTTTTTCATCCCATATATAATATATTTCCAATTTATAATTTGTTTTTATTTTATTATAATTAACGAGCAGGCGGCTCACCTGATAGTAAGCGATCACATTTGCAACACCAGAAGGCTTACATATGCGTTGCCAACCCCTGCAGAAACCGTTTAGGTTTCTTAAAATAGAGAATCACTAAACTGACAGCAAGCGAAATGCTCATGCTGTCAGAATAGTCACTAACGAGCTCTGGTAACCTTATTGACTCGCAGAAATACAACTATTGTTGATTCACTGCGGTATTCTGTGATGTTGGGGTCACACTAGCGTTTAATGTCAATGCCCATTATCTCGATAATTATTGCGATAACTTTTACCGCATTAAAATGGGTGGCTACACTTCAACGGTCAACATGAATGCTCATTATTGGCGATAAAAACGGCGTTGAATTTACTTTAATTCAAGAAAGATGGACGTCGACAGAGCTCTATATTTCATGAGTGTAAACTTTTAGTTTCGGATCCCACAAACATGGTTCTGTTTGCAGAATCTCAAGAAAAGTAATTACTTTCTCGTTACTCCACTCCGTCGCCATAGTACGCATTTCGAGACAAAAACGTGCGATTTTGAGGCAAATCCGTCGTAAAAAAACAAATACGTCCGCTCCCGTTGCACTCTCGAGGCACACTAACAATACGTAATGTGGCCGCTTCATCGCATTAATTCTCGCGTTAATCTCTTTGATGTACCGCCACTTGAGCTATCGCCTAATGCCAAACGGCAACGTTAACGCCGTTGTCAAATTATCGCGTTAAGATGTGGCTACACCAACGGTTAACGTCCATTATCGCGATAATTAATGGCATTTCTCGTTAGTGTGGCCCCAGCATGAGGCAGAGTTACTTCCCCAGTCGGGCAGCTCAATTTGAGCGAGGAATCTTGCCTTGCTATCCATACCTCTCAAATAAATTAACATAATTCTCAAGTTACGTTGAAACCCAATCATAAGTTTTATGGCCTTATCTGTTTCATGTAATAAGAAGTTTTTTTTCCCGATGCTTCACGAGACTTTATAAGCGAATTTAATATTGTTTGTCTATATTTTAAATTTTGATATGTATATACCATCCTGTCTGTAGGTTTGAGGTACGGCAGATAACTAACTACCTATGCTGGTATGTTATTAGGCACCAAGGAGGGCGCATCATCATTATCAACATATATTCGTCCACTGCGGAATTTAGAAACCTACCCTTTTACCATTAATAGGGCACAAATTAGATATATCAAAAATGTTGAAAATTTTATTTAGATGTTAGAATTTTGTTAAGATAAAAACTTAAAAATTGCTTAAATATATCTTCAAATTCTTCATTAGAGGGTTTAGGCTATATACCTATAGTCCAGCACGCTAGCCTACTGCGGGTTGGCAGACTTCACACGCCATTAAGAAAGTCTCTCAAGCACGCAGGTTTCCTCACGATGTTCCCCTTCACCGTTTGAGCATGTGATAAATACGCACTTAACATTCGAAAAGTCAGTGGTGCGTGCCTTGGGTGCGAATTCGAGATCTTTGTTTCCCAGGTCATACCACTAAGACAGACCTACCTTAAACACGATAAAATAGTTTAACAAAAAAAAACTACTCCAACCCAATAAAAAAAATAAAGTTTGTTATTTCTAGTAAAGATGTAAATTGATAGTATCGTGACGCTGAAAAAAAAAAACAGTGGATGAAAATGTAACCTTATTCCGCAGAAATTGTTCCAAAAACGTCTAAAAATTATATCTAAAAATAAAATTCTGTAGGGAAAAATCTCGCCCGACCTGCTCTCTGAAAATGCGACCTTTCAAAAACTAATCGTCGTCACAATTGCTTTAACGAACGCCTTCGGGTATGATTTGGGTATAATCTTTGTAATTCAATTGTATGTAGGGCTGGTACCTATGGGCCTTGTAGGTCTTTATAGGACTATATAGGCTCTTATAGGCTCTGAAGAGGTGCCTTGTTTGTCTAGTCGTCGTACAGTTTGACTGCCGAACAAGAGGTCCTTGGTTCGATTCCCAAGCCGAGCAAAGTTTGATTAGGTTTTTCTATAAAATTCTCAGTAGCAGCTCGGAGTTTGGATTCGTGCCTGGTTAATGGCATTAGGCTCGTCCCCTATTACATGGGACCTAAAACATACCGGCGAAACGTGGTTGTACATTAGTTCACCTCTGCCTAACCTTTCGGGGACGACAGGCGTGATGGTATGTATGTAGTAGTAGGATTTAATGGCAGCTCGTCGAGGACTGGATTCTATTCTGTTCTTAACATTGACGAAAATTGTAAAGGAATTGACTTCCTATATTGTAATTTTTATTTATTTAAAAGAGTATCTATGGAGTTTCTTGCCGGTTCTTCTCCATAGACCTACTTTTTGGAACCGTTCAACTAGTTTGACAATTCAAAAGCACCTGTTATACTGGTCTACTTGAAATAAATATTTTGAATTTGAATTTGACGTCATTGACGTTCCTGTCACAGCAGTGGTTAAAGACCGTCTTCTGGGTTAGACATCCCCAATTGGAATCCCAGTAAGGGCAAATATTTGTATAATGAGCATGGACATTTGTGCCTGAGTCATATAAAAATCAAAATCAAAATATCATTTATTCAAAGTAGACCAAATAAAATTGGCTCTTTTTGAACGTCGACAATAAAGACAGCCCCCAAAAACACCCGCCCTTCACCGCTTCCTAGTGTTTTTGTTGGGAAGAAGAAGCGGCGCAACAAACACCCCAACAACACACTTCTGTCTGTTAATTAATTTAACGATTCTATGCAATATTACAATGAATCTAATGGTACACAGTTTATGGATGGCTATTATTATTATTAATAGAGGTAAAATATGCATGTGTTCACAAAAATATATGTATGTAGTGAATCAGCCATTTAGTGACCGAAACACAAGCCTCATTGCTTAGCTCGGAACTAGATGGCTCTGTGTCATAATGTCCTGTATGTCCATAATGTATTATATGATGTGTCTCACACGATAACGAGGGAAGTAGACACTGATATTTTACTCCTACAATTTAATTTTATGATTATTTTCACTGCGGATTCCATACATCCATAAGCTCCATTGTTTCAACTGTTGGACATTGTCCTGCTAATGGTGGCGTCGTGTGTCGGATCTTATTATAACTTATAAGATAGTTGAGTAGAGCCACGCTGATACACACGTCATGCTCGTGAATGGGCGTTATCTGTTGAGACTGGTCAGTTTATACAAGTTATGGCAATCAAATTTGTTCTTCATTTTATCAATATTGAAAATCAATACAAACTATCTTGTTGAAGGAATGTTTTTTAGTATCAGTTTGAAATTAATATAATTATCTTTGTAACATTTGTTTGTTTAAAAGAGTATCTATGGGGTTTCCTCCATAAGAACTACAATTTGATACGTGTAATTGGTTTCAACAATTTGAAAGCACCTGTAATATTGGTCTAATTATTTGGTTTAAAATAAAATTTGACTTTGACTTAACCCAATAATAATGAAAAAATATATACCAACAGACTTTTTCTGATTGATACTGAATTAAATACTGTTAACATGGACACAAAAATTCTATTTATTGATCCCGCAAAGGATCCGAATAAAACAATATTAATATACCGCAAATAAAACCATAATAAGTAATTTTATTTCACTGTAAAAAAAACTTTAAAATGTTGAGTTTTAACCTGAAATTGCCAACCCTGAATGCAGCACTCGATTTTAGGTTAATGGTTTTAAGACAAAAGGTATTGGTTTTTAATCAAAACTCGTTTATCTAGGGCAAAGATACTTAAAACGGTCGTAAAATATTCTAAGATTTCGTACAACTCTGTGTTCCTACTCTTGGTACCTAAGAACTAGAATATTTTAAAATTTTCCAAGATTATCCTTACTAATATTATAAATGCGAAAGTGTGTCTGTCTGTTATTTCTTCACGCTTTAACCGCTGAACCGATTTAGATGAAATTTGGTATGGAGGTAGTTTGAGCCCCGGGGAAAGACATAAGATATAAATATTAATTCCGCGCAGATGAAGTCGCGGGCAAACGCTAGTATATTATAATTATCATCATTATCAATGATAAATGAAATAAACAACATTTATATTTGTTATATATATAATAATAATGATAAATATATCTGGACATAATATATAAATCCAATAATAGTTAAGGAATGGAAGGAAGGTAGGGAGGCCTTTGCCCAGCAGTGGGACCAAACGGGCTGGAAAAAAATAATATTTTCATAACCTAGAAGTCTACACAGACAGTCAGATCGGGAAAAAATAAATGTTTCTAGTACAATAAAATTTATAACTATAATTTTTCTACTTCAGTGTAAAACGTGTTGTGTTAGGTGCAATAGTAGAAATAAATGGTGTAGGATTTGTTAGAAAAATGGGTGTATAGCGATGTGAAATGTTACCTGGCTGTATTGGACCCGTGCAACCCCGTACTTATATTTTAAAACACAGGAAGTATTAAAGTTTGTTTGTCTGTTAACTCTTCTTTAAGAGGGAAGGGAAGGGTTAACACTGCTTTCTGTGCTATGGGTCCCGAGTTTGATCCCCGGTAGGGACAAATGTTTGTGTGATGATCATCAACATTTGTATCCGAGTCATGGACGTATCTATGTATAATATGTATGTATTTACAAAAAAAAGTATATATATAGTATATCAACCATCTAGTATCTGTAACACAAGCCTCGTTGCTTACCACGGAAGAAGATGGCGCTGTGTCATAATGTCCGGAAATATTTATTTATTTACCTCTGGTTGCAAACGTCTATAGGCTACGGTAACCGCTTACCATGAGACAGTATTGATTTCCACCGTCATAGTATTATTAAAAAATACAGGTATCAAGACGAAAATTCACAGTAATTTTATTCTTTGCCTGTTGAAGAATGTTTGAAAAATCCCCGAACATTCTTTGAGAAAAATGCTCGCCTGATTCTAAAATGGCTTGTATTGTTCGTATTTGTTATTGACATTGCACTCGACTGTACCTCCCAGCAATTGTCCCAATAAAGGGTCTGTCACACTGTCGCAACTTTGCCGCAGCGATTTAAGGCTTTTGTTTTTGTTTTTTTTTTTTAATAACGTTGCCACACACTAGGATTTTCTATTGTGTCGTGGGTGCGTTTACAAACACAAATTTTCACATACACAAACGCCCAGACCCGGAAAAACTACCTGTAGAACGTACAAATATTTGCTCCGTGCGGGGATCGAACCCGCAACCCGTGACGCACAAGCCGATCGCTCAGCCACTGCGCCAATCAGGTCGTCAAAAAAAGCGATTCAAGTGACTATTATACATTGCATAGCATATCTTCTTTATTATCGTCAACTCATTAAGTGTCTCACTGCAGGGCACGGGGCTCCTCATTTTGGAGAGAGCTATTAGTCCACCGTTATATAATGATAAATACGCACATAATCAGTCTTCGAAGTCAGTGCCACATGGCGTGCCTCGGCATGGTATCTTTGAATTCTCAGTCACTACGCTACACAGCTTCGCACTACGCACAGCTGCGTTTATTTGAAAAAAAAAAACAAGTATGATATTAAATAATTAATTGTAATTTATTGATAAACAGTGAAAAGTTTTATATAAACTTTTTCAAGCATTGATGGAACTTTAAAAATTTGTATGCATTTCTGCTATAAACTATTAAAATATAGAATAATTAGAAATGTGCAAGCTCAATGCAGGTATGAATGCGACTAAAGTTATTACAAATTAAGGTCATTTACCTTAACTATCGTTTAAAATCAACCGATTTTACAGCAACAGTGTGGAACAGCTTTAAGAATTTAGACAAATATTTGTGCAATCTTTAGCAGTCGAGAAGAAAATGTCGGGCGTCGCTCACGAAATTTTCTTCAAAAAGTACAATACTTGAAGGTACCTTCATTTTATTTGAAAGGAAATTACTTTAGAGACACGCATGGGATTGATAGACAAAGCACAGTGAGAGGCTATTCACCAAATCTGACGAAATAAATGAATTGTCATGATTTTCTTGTGATCCAAATAAGAATTTTGACGTATTTACGCGTGTTTTTAAATGAAACGAGCTTTTGCCTGCGAATTTGATGCGTATAATAAGTTATTTTATCTACACCCATGCTATAAATCCTCTATAAAAGTTCTCGAAACAGTTAGCTTATTGCCCACATTAAAACAGCCAGTGTCATAGTAACCATAATATCATCCAAACGGGTGTTATAATGTTGTACTAACTTTCATAATGCAGTTCCTTTTTTACTCATCGAACAGCCACATTCTCATGGCATCTTTATTAATTTAAAAAAAAGAGCATTTTCATGCACGCGCGTTTCACTACCACAGCGCCGTAATTAAAAAAAAACTTATACGAATTTTTGAATTGACATCGTATCCCGCCATTTTTGTTCAATAATACAATACCCTATGGTTTCAGAACCTTTATAAAGGATTCATATCATGGGTGTGGATAAAGTCGTGTATGCAACTGTTATAATTAGGTATTAAATTCCAACTCGAAACCTTTGACATGTCAGTCCACTGGTCTCACCACTAGGCTACCACAGCTCTTACACAGCTCGCACACTTATTACTGCTAGACAAACAAGGGATTCCTTGGAACCCTCGATTGTTTTTTCTACATCCATTTTGATCTTGTACTCTTTAGTACAAAGTCGAAGAAATAAAGGGGACGACCATTGTCCAACTGTGGGACACGCTGAACTAATTGCATTTATCAAAGTAATAACTTATTTTAACACTGTCCAGCGTTAAGCGTAATAAATGACTTGGCAACTTAATTACGTGAGGCCAGCTTTGAGCAAACACACTCTTGAACTTAATTATCATACCTTTATATTGCGTCCATTGTTTGTTTAGGTCCTCACAGGCTTATAATTGCAGAATAGGGACCTTGTTGATTGCGAACATATGACGTCACACGAGTAATAAGGTCGTTTTTAATGAACGTGTAGAAAGTAATGGAAAAATATCGGGATTTTATTTTATCGATAGTTGCCATGATACCTGGTGACCTGTAATACAGGTTTCTCTAAAACTACCTCAGGCACCAGTCTCTCACAATGTTACGTTCATATTACTCAATTTAAATAACTATGTGTAAACTTAAGGTAACCATTGTGAAGAGAAAATAAAGAAATATAATTATTATTATTCGAAATCTGGCGCAGAAATGTGAACCGCCATTTTGAGTGATTGTCTATCTATGATAACAAAATCTTTTATTTAAATGGGGCCACCCGGGAAGCACCAGCTTTCAAATAAAAAAGAATCATCAAAATCGGTTCACCCAGTCGAAAGAAATACAGTCGATACCAATTCGACTGTATTTCTTTCGACTGGGTCTTCTCTTTTTTTGAAGTCGGTTAAAAAGGTTTGTGCTATGGAGCTGTGATAGCCTATCGCAATGCTGATCCTGAAATCAAACATCTCCAGTTCGCACTTAAGGCACCACTGACTTTTTGGAATTTATGTGCGTATTTATGATATCATCAAATGGTGAAGGAAAACATTGTTAGGAAACCTGAATGCTTGAGAGATTTTGTTGATGGCATGTGAAGTCCGCCAACCCGCAGTAGGCTAACGTGGTAGACTTTAACCAAATCTAATGAGAAGAGACCCGTGCCCAGCAGTGGGACAGTAATTTGATTTTATTTCAATGTTCGAATACATGTATTTAGAATTATAAATTACCGTACCGTCTGCAGTTCCTCTAATTTTATTCTCTCTAAAGAGAGCTTAAATCCTATGACTTATAAATATAGACGTAGCAAAAGTTGTATTAGCTGGAAACTAGATGGCGTTGTGTTATAATATACTCATCATATTATTTATGTTATAAAATGATCATATTTATCATGATTATTTATTTAATTTGTAAAATTGTAAATTGTAAGTAAATAAAAACAATGTAAAATGCAATAATTTACGAAAAACTGATAACTTATTTATCTGTGGCTAGAAAAAAATACAACAAAACAAGATAAAACACTTGTACCATAAACTAAAACTATCACAATAAGGTTCGGGACAGTAATACAAACTTATTGCTCACATCCTACTTTATGTATCGTCAGAAAATGGCGGATTTACAATGATAAAATTGCGGAACTACGATGAGCTGACAAAAGTTAGTTTTTAACCGACTTCCAAAAGGAGGAGATTATCAATTTGACTGTATTTTTTTTATGTTTGTTACCTCATAACTGTGGACTGGGTTAACCGATTTTGTTTTTTTTTTATGAAAGCTGATGCTTCCCGTGTGGTCCCATAAAAATGGTGAGGATCTGATGAGTGGATCCTTGGGAAATCGAGAGAAATCCTCAAATTTTCTACGTAGATGACGCGTTTACCGCGGGATATTGCCATGATTTACACCATAATATTGCATTATTACACTGCAATAAAATCCGTAAATGAATAAAGAAAAAACATTTATTAAAATAACAGTTTTATTTCAAAATACAAATACATGTCAACATTCAAATATTCAACGCAAGAAAAAAACATACTTGTTTTATTTTTCGTATTTCTGTAACAAAGATAGACGTTGCGTATTTATCATCCATCGCACCTTTATCAATTGTTCTCGAAAACAATTTTTGGATAAAACCCATTTATTTGATAGGCACTTTCAAAACTTATTCATTGGATACAATAAATAGAATAATCCATTCATACTTACCTACTTACCTTAAATAATAAATGCGAAAGTATTTCTGTCTGTCTGTCTGTTATCTCTTTAAGCTTTAAGCACTGTACTGATTTACATGAAATTTGGGTTGGAGATAGCTTAAGGCCCGGGGCATAGGGTAGTTTTGTCCTGCTGGGGTTGTGCGTGCTTTTGCGAATCCCACGGCCCCGGCAATAGGGTTAGTGGCGTTGACGGGTGCGGTTTTTAGTCGGTAAACGCTCAAGCGGAGTCCGGCACACCCCGTCGCCACTCCAGGCGATGGGACGGTCCGTAAAAAAAAGGGTAGTTTTGTCCTGGATATCATCCCTAAAAAGAGCGAAAGGTGGGGTAAAAATATGTATGTGGAATCGATAATTTCTTAATAGAAGAGGTTAAGCAGATTGGATAAAATTCCTAATTCTACGGAGACGAAGTCGCGAGCAAAAGCTTGTATCCAATATTTTATTTAAATGTTGACTGTTTTTTTTTATTCCAGTGATCTTTAACCCATTCACTAACAAATATACATAGAAATGTAAATAGAAGAATAATACAATTAAATTATTTATTTATTTTGCAGTATGCAGGATTCCAATATTTTAAAATTAGGGGTAGTGTTTTAATTTTGTCTATTAAACAGCGCTATTTTTAAATTTTTTTTCGCCTATTGTAGATGAAAGTATTTGATCACATAATTATAAATAACGATACCTTTTCTCTCAAGAACTGCCTTGTGGATCTAGTGGTCTTAAGATGCAACTGCTGAGCAAGAGGTCTTGGATTCGATTCCCAGGTTGGACAATGTCATCAGATTTTTTATGAAATTCTCAATAGCAGCAATGGTGGTTTGGATTCGTGCCCGGTTGATGGCACTACGCCCCCTATTACATGGGACCTAAAAAATAGCATACTGGTTAAATTGGGTTGCTCAATGTACATTAATATCATCATCAACTCATTAACGTCCCACTGCTGGGCACGGGTCTCCTCTCATTTGAGAGGGATAAAGCACATTTTTTTTTAAATCGTTACACCAAACTAGTATTTTTTCTGTGTCGTGGGTGCGTTTACAAACACAAATTTTCACATACACAAACGCCCAGACCCGGAACAACTACCTGTAGAACGTACAAATATTTGCTCCGTGCGGGGATCAAACCCGCAACCCGTGACGCACAAGCTGGTCGCTCAGCCTCTCCCGCTCAGCGCCCAACCTTACTTATCCGCTGATCAAATCTAATATAAATTCTTATTTCATTAATGTTATATATTGTTTTAGATGATACAAGGTTACGATACAATACAAATACAAGGTTTGTGTGCTGTCCCACTGTGGGCGCCAATAAGTCTACCCGTCATGAAAAATATTTTCTCCCTTATTTATTGGTATCAGTTTATTTATTTCATAAGTTGAATTGTTTATGCTGAGAAATATGATAGGTTCGGATTTGATTTATTAATTTAGAAAGTGAAGAGGCTTGTGGCTACGTTTTATCTGTATCGATCTGTATCTCTGTAACAAGAGAATTGGTATATAAGGTTAAGCTATGCTTGCCAAGGTCGGTTGATAGATGGGTGACCATACAATTTTCAGATATTACGTTTTGCCTTCGATCTTCGTTTTTATGCAAAGGTTTCTTATAAATATTATAGATTTTTTAAACATCCAACCTCTACTAAATAAAAAGAAAATACGAAACGGATTTCTCTGTAAACACTTTAAGGTGCTTATAAGAATATACACGCGTCGACTTGAGAACCTTTTTTCACTACGTTTAAAAAGATTACATTTCATCTGCGGTTTTTATTATTTCGTAAATATGAGGTATGTAACAAGTATATAATCAAAGGTAAAAATATACATTTGATTCTTGTTATACTCGTTGGAAACTAAAATAAATAAATATTCTGCGACATTTTACACAGCACCATATAGTCCCAAACCTAGCAGAGCTTATACTTTGGGTACTAGACAATAAATATAATACTTTAATACTTTTTTTTGTAAATACATACTTATAATACATAGGAAACACCCATACGAACACAAACACTTATATTCATCACATAAATATTTGCGTCCCGTGGGAATCGAACCCTCGACCTCGTGATCAGCAGTCCGGTACTCGAACCACTAGACCACAGAGGTCGTCATTAACTGATTTATTAATACTAAACGAATATGATGCATTGAAATAAAACTACTTTTTTCATACATTCGTGATACACTCACACCTTTTTCTCATAGATGGGCTTCTAGGCAGAAGCCAATGAGAAAAACTTATATCTTTTTGAAGGAGGTTTTCAATTAGTTCGGTGTATGTTCTTCTAGGTCACCCCCTCCCGGCGTTTCCACTGACATCCGCCTTATAAATTCCTTTCATTTATCGTCTGTCATTCATTCTCTCAACATTATCTTTTCTTGGTATAAATAAAATATCTCTGAACAAGAACAACTTTGGTTTTGTCTTACACTATTTTTACGAAGCAAACAAAAATACTACACAATACAACAACGTATTCCAGTTACGTTTCAACTCACGCAAGTCTCAGTAAACAAAGATGTATGTAATTCAATACACGACCACGTCAAAGGCTCACCCCTATCATTAAATATAGCAGAGAAACGGATCGCGTGATCACATCGCTTAGTATTGTTTCTGTTTCTGGAAGGTAAAGATCAATTTACACTGATACGAAGCGAGGAAGACTGGTTTAATAAATTATTTACTATAAAACATAATTATACTTAGGCCCACATTTCTTTTTGTAGCCCGTAGGCGTCCCACTGCAGGGCAAAGGCCTCCCTATTCTTCTTCCATACCTCTGTGTCTTCAGCTCTCAGGGACCGGTTTTAATGGAAGGAGCCTAGCTCATCCCGTCATCTCCGACCCTGGGCCTGCCGCGTCGCTTTTGCCATTATTGGGTCGTGATTTCGGCCCATTGACATCATGTTAGTAACGAAAAATACTTAAAACTTGTATTAAGTGGTTTCTGTATTAGTACATAATTTATATTTATCAGCTTATTGCAATCCACTGTTCAACGTAGACTTCTCCCAAAGAACGTCAAATCTTCGGACCACCGTGTCACAGGGAGTCCTAAACTACATTTGTCCGAAAGCTGTGTTTATAGATATGACGGCGCATGCGTGTGTCGTCGATACTGTCAAGTGTCAAATTTGAGAGTGGCTGTTGTCAAAGTTGCTCTAACGGAGCGTCGTGTGAATGGAAGCGGTGCAGATATCTTGTTTTGGAGACGAGCTGAACGGGAACCGCAAGCGCACCACGTCTGCGACGAATCACTTGTAATCTGTCCGAATAGTGTGCCCTAGTACCTATCTGATTATAATGAGAAGTCAGAAGCGATATGATGCCTCCCGATCGAAAATACGCCCACAACAACTGAATACACGATGAATTCTGATGAAGGCCTTCCTGCGCCGACAGATATAATTAAGACAATTATTTGACACAAAAACTAAAATTTGCGTGAGTGTATGGTATATAATACCTATAGAATTGTGCAGTCTTACATGACGAAGATTTTTTATGTTTTCGTTCAGGCTACACTCATACTTACTATATCTAATCAACAATCAATCAAATTATTACTGTCCCATTGTGTTGCGCTGGGCACAGGTCTTCGCTCATTTGAGTGGGATTAGGTTACAGACCACCGTGCGGGTTGGCAGACTCCACTCGCCATCAAGAAAATCTCTCTATCATGTAGATTTCTTCACGACGTGTTCCTTCACCGTTTGAGTAACTTCCAAATAGTCAGTGATAGTGCCTTGGGTTCAAACTCAAGACTTGATTTTCACATTGTACCTACTACTAGGCCCATAACAACCATATCTAAACTTGTTAGGTTCTTCATATAAAGCTATGTATTCTTCAAAAGTAATCTCGCTCACCAAATAAGTAGCTCTCTCATTACAGCGGCAGAGTTCGCGTGCAAACGATTCAATAACCCACTGAAACAAATAACGGTTGTTGTTAATGAGTTTCATCTCGTTTCATTTATTATTTCATGTAGGTCATAATAATAACATATTGCAATGAAACTGTTTTAAGGATTTTATCGTGGCTTATTGATTTTGTTTTAATCCATTCCAACATTCTTTGTCACGCACAGATTGAGTGTTATGATGTTATAATTACTAAAAACCTACCCTAAATTTTGTTTATTATTTATTTATTAATAATCCGATTCACGCAGAACGAGCTCACCCTGTTTTTAATCTTGCAGTTTTATACTCGGATTTAAATTCAATAGAATCTGTGAAGGACAGTTACAAGGAAGTTACAAATAAGTTAGGATTAAAATATTATATCTAACTTTCAAATATATACCTCCCATCCCATATACTAACCGTATCCAAATACTTACTTTTATATTATTACTTTTATACGCTGACGTATAAATGTAATAAAATCTGTAGCGCGGTTTGTAGCGTGTAGAATAACTCTCAAGCATGCAAGTTTCATAAGTTTCCGAGTCATGGATGTTTCTATGTATAAAAAAAATAGTATACATATATGTAGTATATCAACCTACTAGTATCCGTAACACAAGCCTCGTTGCTTAGCTCGGAACTAGATGGCGCTGTGTCATAATGTCCAGAAATATTTATTTATTTTAATAAATATTTATTTATATAGATTAGTTCCTTTGCTTCAAGGAAATGTATAAAAAAAGCATGTGTTTAACTATTTTGAAAAATGCTTAAAGCCCGCAATCATTGATGCTCAACCCTTTTACTGCAGTACTTCCCAGTTCAGACAAATGCGCATAAAATTCAATGTACCGTGGAAGGTTCACCAAAAATATGCTGTCTCGTAAAATGCATAGCTGTTATTCTTTTTAAGACTCAAATAAACGTACAGGTGTTAAGTATTAACAGAATAGAGATGGTAGAAGATTCACATTGCTCATCTATATATTAATACGTGATGCAAAATGTTTGTAGATACCCCTTTTTACCAAAATTTTGCGAACGAAGGAGTATGAATTAATGTAGAGAATGAGAGCAGATTGCTAATACTTTTTTTTTAAATTATGCATAAACAATACTTGTAATTTAAATTAATTATGTTCAAATTTCGACCAGCGACCACTAGTTTTTTTTATATTTGTTCTCATTGTTTGCTTCAATGACATTATTGCCTCATTGATCTAGTACACCCAAGAATTGCTGAATATGATTTCTTGGGTTCGATGCCTAGGTTGAAGCAAAGTGTTATTTTCGATGGGTTTTTTCATGAGTGTGAATTCGTGACCAGTTAATGGCAATTGGGGCCAGTTATATTCTAATAATATTTTCATCAAGGTTATACTTTACTCAGTTAGTACATATCTGTCTTATCCTTTGGAGATATAAGCGGGATGAAGTGAAGTGTCAAATCAACCTAACAACCAAAAAATCAAAAGTCAAATATTCATTACGTGTCATCTGACGGCTTGCTTTTTTTGCTTAAATTCGAATAGAAGCCGTTAAGTCTCATGATAACCTACCAACTAGTTTAAACTATTGCAAAATTGACCCTTAATGCCATAAATTTAAACCACCAGTTCTTCTGTTTTTAATCTGTTTTGTGTCATGTCTGCTCTTTGTGAATAAGAACAGGGGAGCAGTTGAAATGTTTAGCAGGCAGCATTTACGTTACACTTGGTTGATTTGATTCAAAACTGTATAAAATTGTCGCTCCCAGTATTGTACAGGTTGACGAACCCTATAAGATGTGGAACGTAAGTACCATTAGAGGACTTGGAAGTAAACACAATTAAGACCTTATTGGTTTAATAATAAGGTAGAAAAGGGATTTACCGTTAAGATTGCTGTTCACAAAACCGTGAAGTAATATTGGAACGGCTCAGAAATGAGACGATAGCAAGTATTGAACAAAATTGATATTTGATTTAAGGACCGTACTTTTTACAGTCTGCCCGTAACTATGGATGCTGTAAAGGATTTTTAACGGCGGGATTAAGTAATATCAATATAATATAGCGAATATAATATATTTTTTTCATTGGAGGGGTGAGCTAGCCTAGCGGTGTGACCAGTCGACTGAGATATCGAGTTCGAACCCAAGGCTCCCTCTCCCTCTCAACTGAGAGGAGACCTGTGCCCAGCAGTGGGACATTAATGGGTTGTTGACGATGAATATATTTTTTTTATATTTAAAATTTTTAATATTTTATTAATCTGACTGAATCGGACGTAGGCCTCCCCTAGTGAACACCACAGAGCTCGAAAGAGAGAGAGAGAGCTTTTTATGTATCATCATCTGCTGGACATAGGCCTCCCCCAAAGATTTCCACAACGACCGGTCTTGGGCCACCCGCATCCAGCTGGTTCCAGCGACCTTTACCAGGTCGTCGGTCCACCTTGCCGGAGGCCTACCCACGCTGCGTCTTCCAGTTCGCGGTCGCCACTCGAGAACCTTCAAGCCCCACGGCCATCCGTTCTACGAGCAATGTGCCCACTGCCACTTGAGTTTGGCGATTCTTCGGGCTATGTCAGTGACCCGGGTTCTTCTACGGATCTCCTCGTTTCTGATTCGATGACGTAGTGAAACTCCTAACATAGCCCTCTCCTTTTTATGTATAATACTTATGAATTGACAAAAAAATCTATGTATTAACCAGTATCCGAAACACAAAATGGCGCTGCGTCATAATGTCCGGTAATATTTATTTATTTAGGTCAAATTTTAGAAGCATTTCCTCGTATCCAACGGAGTTGAAATTTAACATGCTCATTCAATTCTGACGACAATGCATGTTTATGGTCAGTTTGACCTGATTCTTTGAGAATTTTCTGTAGAAGGAACTCCTCAAGGATAAGCAGCATATATTCGTAATTTCGTATGTGAATTTACATACATCCGGTTGGTCCATATTTGAACCTTGTTACTGATAAAATAAATTTCACTTAAGTATATAAATAATATACTAAGTATCAAATTTTTTCCTAAAACTATTAGTTATAATATTTACAAAAATTGGCAAAAAATGTTCTTGCAGAAAATGTATGACAGACTTCAATGATTTTAAAATTATTTTTAAGTAGGTAGCTTGGCAAGACGGGAAGATCTCAGGTGGACCAAAGCAGTAACCGAGTGGTGGCCAAGAGATGTTAAACGAACTCGGGGCAGACCACCAGCCCGATGGTCTGACGACATTGTGAGGGCAGTGGGGAATCAGTGGGTGCGACTTGCACAAGATCGGCAACAGTGGCGTTATTGAGAAGAGGCCTTTACTCAGCAGTGGGTGTCACCGGCTGGATAGATAGATAGATAGGCAGCTTGATAGCTGAGTGCTCAGCTTCTGGTATACTAAATTGGAAGACAAAGTTTCAAATCCCGATCGAGGCAGTACCGGCTCAAAATATATGGCTTTAATAATTTCATTTTTATATTTCCTCTACACAGCAAATGTAAACGATTTTGTTGGCAATAGACTGTTGCGGTTTGGCGCCCAACATGGTACAGCGAGCAAGCGGTTGTAAAAATTTTATGAGTTGGCTTTTCGTCAAAAAGTATATTGAATTTGGCATGTTCCATATTATTTATAGTGAGGCTCGTAACTGAGTTAAACTCACAATCAATTATGTAAGCTGCACCTGCTAAGGCTAGTTTATAGATGGGTGACCATAACCAGCACATCGAGACTATACATTGGAGACATACGTCTTAATTTCCAGTCCATACGAATAATTGTCCTTAGGATATTGGTATTGTCAAGTGATTGGGTTGATCACATCAGAAATGAGAAAATCGGCGGAAAAACCCGAGTCACTGACATAGCCGTAAGAATCGCCAAACTCAAGTGCAGTGAGCAGGGCACATTGCTCGAAGGAAATATGGTCGTTGGGGCTCGAAGGTTCTTGAGTGGACCACCTACCGCGTGGACCGACGATCTGTTAAAGGTCGCTGGAAGTCGCAGGATGCGGTGGCGCAGCACCGGTCGTCGTGGAAATCTTTGGAGGAAGCGGAGCAGTGGATATTTTTTCCTAAAATTATGATGAGGAATCATTAGTTTACAGAGGTATGATTGCAGTTTCAAATGTTTTATGTATTTGTAATAAATGTTATGTAATGTTACATTGTTTTACGAATAGGTATAATAGGTACGTAATTTCATCATGACCTACTGCTGGGTATGGGTCTCCTATCATTTGAGATAAATAAGGCTATAGTCCGTCACGCTAGCCCAATGCAGGTTGCTCAATACTACATACGCTCATCCAGAAAATCTTACAGGCATGCGAGTTTCCCCACAATGTTTTTCGTCACAAATTCAGCAATGCTGGCTTTGGGATCGAAAGTGACCTTTGTCTTTTCAGTCAACTGGTCACATCATCTCAGTCATCATCACGTCTGTATTGACATATTTGCCAGTTCAGCGTTTAACCAAAGTATTAAAATGATTAAATGATATTTATTTCTGCAAATAGATCTTTTAAAGACACTTTTACAAGTCATGTATAGGATATATTTTAGGAACTAAATGACATTGGCATTTCCTAACTGACAACCTCTGAGAAGAAATGCCGAAACAAACTCAGAAAACCATGGTCTCTTTTGAAGTCCAAACATCTTTGTTTACAATATGTGAGCCTGACAATGTATTTTCTAGCTTACTACATATCTAGCCATCTATAATTAGACTGTTCGGTTGGTAGCTCAAAAGGGAAACATTTACGTAATAAAGCACCGCCAATTGTCCAGTTATGTTATCGTAGTTAAAACGACGTTCAAAGTCACCTCGACTTTGAACGAAGCGAAGTTAAAAAGGAAATGTTTTTGTTTCATTAAAGCATATCATTTATCTAGTCAAGAGTGAATTGTTTTAACAGAATATTTTGTTCAGGTCAGTCTGGACAAAGTAATCAGGGATTTTTATTTATTTTGATCAGATTTTATGATCCTTTAGTTCATTGGTTCCTAAAGTGGCAAATGTGTTTCTTCATCAAACAAACATGTTTGTCGCTACCGGGATTCAAACCGACCCGTAGCACAGAAGGCAGCGCTAACTCTACCGCTGGGCTAATTGGGTCACTGACGGTATTCGCAAACTAGTTTCGATACGAACTAAGTTTTTCAATTAACCATCCCGAATCCAAGCTTAGGACTACTCGCTAATTGTTTACCAAAATCCTATTATCTTTTCAAGTCTATTCGAGTGATTTAGTCTGTCAAATGGAAAATACAAATACGACTGCCGTTTCTGTTATAATCTGTATACACGACGTACTATCGTACTATCACGCTTGTCTTCCAGTAGGGTAAGCAGAGACTAGATTTCCGCTTGCAATGATTCCGGCAGACATATTTTCTTTCATCTCCGCTTATGGTAATCTAGCGAAAGTCAAATGATTAATGAATCATTGAATGAATGAATAATGATTGAATGATTCTTTATTTCTGTAAATAGATCTTTTTAAAGACACTTTTACAAGTCAAAAAAAATATTAATTTTTTTTTAGTATCTAGTTGACATCGGCATTTCCTAACTGACGACCTCTCAGAAGAAATGCCGAAACAAACTCAGAGAATCATGGTCTCTTTTAAAATCCAAACATTTTGGTTACAATATGTGAGCCTGACTATGTAGGTTAAAGTCTGAGATGGCCTTTTGAAGAAAGCACCAGTGCAGCTTTGAGTTGACCTGTCCATACTGACAGCACGCTTACGTCAGTCATCGGATCTGATTTAAAAAGTTGTTAAATTATTACACGCGTATATGACGCGTGCTTTATAGCCACGCAGAACCACTTTAGTCAGAGAAATGGAAGCTACAGAGCTAGTTTAAATCATTATCATCATCATCATATCAATCGTTAGAGGTCCACTGCGGGACATAGGTCTTCCCTAAGGATCGCTACGAGGACCAGTCCTACGCCATCCACATCCAGCGGAATCCAGTGACCTTTACCACGTCTTCAGATTTAGTTTAAGTAGTATCACATCAAGCTGTTGAAGATTCTGTCGCCGAAGTCGAAATCATTATTGTCTTAAGTACGTTTCCATGTAATCTCGTGTTTTCAAAGCTCAAACTTTTGCACTGTTTGGTGAAATATTTTGATAATATAATTGTTTTGTTTGAACACGGAGTTTCGAGAGACTTTTGAGTTGAGTTTGAGAGTCTTACGATATGACTGGTGTATTGTGGTCGACTTGTGGAATACGTAGAGATAATTTACTACGTGCATCTGTATGTCTGTCCCTCTTTACGCTTTGACGACTGAACCGATTTAGATGAAATTTGGTATGGAGATTGTTTCGTCTCCGGGGAAGGACAAAGGAAGGAGGAGGAAGTTTTTGTCCCGATCTTAAAGGGTGAAATGTGGGGTTGGAAGTTAATGCTTACCTATTAACTTCCAACCCCACTTTTCACCCCTTAAGATCGGCATTTGATAATTTCTTAAAAGAAATAAACAGATTGGTTAATGCCTGAATGGATATATGAATGTGGACGAGGCAAGAGTGGTATGCAGGGACCGTAGCGCATGGCATTTTGTAGTTTCTGCCTACCCCCATGGGCAAAAGGCGTGAGTGTATCTATGACTAATTCTACAAAGATACAGTCGCGGCCAAACACTATATTTGCGTAAGTGTAAGAAATCAACGCATTATGTTATATTATATACTATTTATTGCAAACACCTTGACTTTGTTCGCAGTGATCTTATCATTAATAATCTTTATAGGTGTTGATAAGTAACTACCTGCGTTATCTCAAGTACACACTTTAAGTGTAACTGATTAATTTAGAAGTGGCCTAGATTAATCCCTTCAGGTTACTGCCCTTCCTTATTTGTCTAGAACAGCTGCTGGAAACTGCTTCGTTGGTCGAGTGGTCGTATATTCCGACTGCCGAGCAAGAGGTCTTGGGTTCGATTCCTAGGTCAAGCAGTGTTTTGGGTTTTTCTATGAAATTCTCAGTAGCAGCTCGGAGTTTGGATTCGTGCCCGGTTAATGGCAATAGGCTCGCCCCCTATTACATGGGACCTAAAACAGCGGCGAAACGTGGGTGTACATTAGTACACCTGTGCCTTACCTTTCGGGGACGACAGGCGTGATGGTATGTATGTATATAGCTGCTTAATAGTTCCTTAATATTTCGTTTGTTAATTCTTTAAATATATAATATATAATAAATTAAACAATACATTTGTAAATGTATTGTTTAATTTATTATAGTGTTTTGCACAAAGACAAGCTTAATTGTAAGGGAAGGATGGGGTGAGTGAGGGAGTTTTCAAAGAATATTAACAGTAAAAAGACAAAGTGTACACATATAGCATAAGAGTAAACAAATAAATTGATAAATATTATAAAGCTATATAAATCAGCTGTGATAGCCTAGTGGTGAGGCCAGTGGACTGAGATTTCAAAGGTCGCGAGTTCAAACCCAAGGCAAGCACCACTGAATTTTCAAAAGTTATCACATGCTCAAACGGTGAAGGAAAACATCGTGAGAAAACCTGCATGCTTGAGAGATTTTATCGATGGCGTGTGAACTCTACCAACCCGCAGTAGGCTAGCGTGGTGGACTATAGCCTAATCCCTCTCAAATGAGAGGAGACCCGTGCCTAGCAGTGGGACAAAAATGAGTTGATGATATAAATAGATAAATATTTATGTATTTATATCATCAACCCATAAATATTTATAAAATTTTATCTTAACTTTTTATGACCGCCGATTAATTCATGTAGTTAGCTATAGTTACTTAATGAATGATTTTCTGCGGACATTATTATCTTTTAGTGCGGTATTAATGCTTTACTGCAAGATTCAAATCTAATCTAATCCTTTAGGAAGTTACAAACAAGCTTACTGTAGCCGTAGTCTATAAGACGTTTGCAACACCAGAAGTGTCGCTGCCGCGTTGCCGATCCAGTAGAAACCGTTTAGGTTTCATAGAGTGGAGTTACTAAACTGACAGCAATCGGAATTCCCACGCTGTCAGAATAGTCACTCTCACTCACAAGCTCTGGTAATAATAATAATAATATTCCTGGACATCATGACACAGCGCCATCTAGTCCCGTGGTAAGCAACGAGGCTTGTGTTACGGATACTAAATGGTTGATATACTTACATATATACTTTTTTTTTGTAAATACATACATAATATACATACATAGATACATCCATGACTCGAATACAAATGTTGATGTTCATGCTCAATGTTGGTAACCTTATTCACTTGCAGAAACAGCTATGGTTCTTCTACTGCGTTCCTCTGTAAGGCGGAGGTAGTTTCCTAGTCGTGCAGCTCAATGTGAGCAAGGAATCTCGCTATGTACTGTAAATATTTCCTGTTTGTACCACTATCTACCGCATTCCCTATAATCAGAGTCTAAAATAGATCAACTGCATCAATTTATTAATGTCCCTACTGAAATCATGTTGTCTCTTTCCTACGAAGGTCATAAGAAAAGGATGCATGTTGACGTTTCAATAAAATTTACACTGATTGACGCGAGTGACCGTTTGAATGGTAGAGAGCATTTGCTAGTAGACTTGTCTGTTTGCTTGCTTGTTTGTTGACATCATCTGTATACAGTAGTTTTAAGAAATTAAAGCCATCTAGCTAGTGTATCCTATTGTTTGATGAATATAATTGTGAAGAGTAACGAGTTGACGACTCGTTGGCGCAGTGGCTGAGCGATTGGTTTGTGCGTCACGGGTTGCGGGTTCAATCCCCGCACGGAGCAAATATTTGTACGTTCTACAGGTAGTTGTTCCGGGTCTGGGCGTTTGTGTATGTGAAAATTTGTGTTTGTAAACGCACTCACGACACAGGAGAAAATCCTAGTGTGCGGTAACGTTTTTTTTAATCAATGAGTTAATAAATAGTACCACGATAACTCTGCCAAGAGTGTAACGACACAGAAGAAGAAGAAGAAATAATACCTACTCACCTATATTCAGAAGGTCAGAGGCTGATCAGGAATTTTCCCAAATTTTGGTTAAAAACCTAGAATTTTTTGTTTATCGCATCGTATCACAGAGAGACTGAGTTATTATTTGTCTTGATATTTAAAAGTACATTGAAAAACTACCATATTTTTATGTTATGTTATTATCTTTCAAGTAGTCCTACACAACAATTGCCACTAGCGCGAGTAGCTGTCCTATCCCGGTAGCGTTCGAATGCGCCCGCGCATCATTACTGTCGACTGACTGTATCTACACACGCGTATCTCGTCACGTCTCGAGCATTAACTTGAGTAATACATACAGTATACAATACTTTATCTGTTTAGTTATTAAAACGCCTGTAAAATGTACTATAACACTGGTGGGGAAATTTGTGTCTTAATTGTGTTATAATAAAGTGAAGTTTTGAATGAGTGGCGAATGTAATGGTAGGTTCTAATTGAGTGTCTTTTGAATATGTGTTGCATTTTTGTTTTGTTTTTTTTTTTGTGAAAGTAGGCACAGGTAATAATTTATATTAAATAAGGATATTCTCTGCTCTATATATTGAAATAAAACTATTACATATTTTAAACAACGAGTTTTTTTGCTATTATCAATTTAATCCCGATCTAGGATCTTTAGATCTTACTCTGACCGAGAATTCTTCAAAGGACTTTAAAAATATCATTCTGGCAATGTTCGTAAAATCTAATTTGATTTCTATTCGCGTTAGTGAAACAAAATAAATGTGGCTTGATAGGTAAAATTCTAAAAACAAATTAAGATTTGTTTACAATGTCACATAAACTTACTAATATAAATTAAAATATACTGGAGAAAGAAAATTTATTTATCACCCAATCCATTTAATTCAAGTTTTTAATAAAGTTTATTCACAAAATATTTCTATGGCTCAAATAGATGACTTTTAGACAGTTGATTTGTAATAAAGTCGTTAGTAATACAATAATATTAATAAACTCTAGTGAACTAAGCAATAATTGAATACAAACAATGAGTACGATATGGCGAGAATGCTTTGATCCAAATAACATTATTCATGAAAATATTCAGTTGTCACTCTTAATTAAACTTTAGTATATTTATATGGAACTAACTTTTGTCTGCGACTTCATCTGTGTTAGAATTAGTAATTTTATCCAGCCTGTTTATTTTTAAATCGCTTATTTTTTTTTTAAGACGTTATCGATCCCACATACAAACATTCACCCCGTTTTTCAGCCCTTTAAGGGATGATTTACGAGTCAAAACTATGTCCTATGTCCTTCCCCAAGATTCAAATTATCTCTACACCATATTTCATCTAAATCGGTTCAACGTTCAAACCGTGAAGAGGTAACAGACAGACAAACAAACATACTTTCACATTTTTTAATATTATATTATAATGAATGATATCCAATCATTCATTATAATATTATTACAGCCAATCAATCACAAGAGTTATATATTTCTCTCTTTATATAGTTGGTTGATATACAACATATATACTTTTTATTGTTGTAAATACATACATATTGTACATAGATACATGCATGACTCGGATACAAATGTTGATGCTCATCACACAAACATTTGTCCCTACCGGGATTCGAACCCGGGACCCATAGTACAGAAGGCAGTGTTAACTACCGCTGGACTAATTAGGTCGTCAAAAAAAATAGATTCGCCCCTATTACATAGGACCAAAAATTACCGGCGAAACGGTACATTAGTACACTACTGCCTAACCCTTTAGGGACAACACGCATGATGGTATGTAATTTCTTGCGAATATAGAATAAAAAGTTGTTTAAAAAAATGGTAGGTTAAAATTAATAATGGCTGAATATATTAATTAATATTAATATAGAAATACAATCAAGTAAAAAATAAAATATGAAACATATAACTATTCACGTTTCTTATGTATTATAAGTATGTATTTACAAAAAAAAAGTATATAAGTATTATATCCATTGTCTAGTACCCATAGTACAAGCTCTGCTTAGTTTGGGACTAGATGGTGCTGTGCGAAATGTCTCAGAATATTTATTATTTATTTATTATTATTATTATTTACATACATTGCTTTTTATTAACACCAACTGAATCATGTTCTGAACACGCCTTAATTTAGAAGTGGTAAAGATAACAACAAAACAAACACAGTTAATTGTATGAAATGCTTATATTTAAAACAGTTTGTTTCTTACAGGCTGCGTTAAAAGAACGGCGTGCGTGAATTAATTAGCTGAAAGAGTGTTGATAGCGACAATGGTGTATACAGTATCCCGCGAACATTATGTGGAAAAGAGTAACGCGAGAAACAGTCTTTGGACGGAGATATTGTTGGCAGTACTAGGTATGTAAATGTATATATTTTTTTATACCCCTAGGTTGGCAAAACAAACTTGCAGCTCGCCTGATGGTAAGCGGTTACCGTAGCCAATGGACGTTTGCAACACCAGAGGTGTCGCTCGCGCGTTGCTGATTCTGTAAAAACCGTTTTAGTTTTCTTAAAATAGGGGAGTTATTACATTGACAGCATACGGAATTCCCATGCTAAAATAAATAATAAATAAATAAATATTTCCTGACATTATGACATAAACATATTATGTTTCCAAACATTTGTCCCTACCGGGATCAGCATAAACATATTATTATGTTTCCGAGTCATGGATGTATCTATGTATTATATGTATGTATTTATAACAAAAAAAAGTTTATATGTAGTATATGAACCAACTAGTATCCGTAACACAAGCCTCGTTGCTTACCACGGAACTAGATGACGCTGTATCATAATGTCCGGAAATATTTATTATATTTTATTTATCAACCGCCATGGTGGATTAAAATTTACTTATTTCAACTGAACCGGTGTTTTTCTTCAAATAGTTTATAATTAAAAGGTCTAATATTCTAATATATAAGTTACAATCTTAAAAAAAACCCTTTTCAAAAGTCACAGCTTATCTTACCGCTTAAAACTTACCCGTTAGTAAAAACAAAGGGATTTTGTTGTTTTAGGAATATAAGTATTCGTGTTTGTATTTCGTCTGTGTAGCTAAGCCGGTTATCTGTGGAGACTAATGTGTTTTGTAGGTAGCAGCGGGTGAGGATAATATCTTTGTTGTTCAGTGAGTTATTTGTAGGAAGATTATGGAGCATTATAAATGATACTGATTCCTAAACACTGACGTGAATATTAGAGATTGTAATAATACTACTTTTTACGGATTGAATCGCGGTATATTAATACATACAGAGGAGCTGTGGTAGCCTAGCGGTGTGACCAGTGGACTGAGATGTCAAAGGACTATTCAAACCCAAGGCACTTGGGTCTTTTCGGAAGTTATGTGCGTATTTATCACAAGCTCAAACGGTGAAGGAAAACATTGTGAGGAAACCTGCATGCTTGAGAGATTTGTCTCGATGGCATGTGAAGTCTGCCAACCCGCAGTAGGCTAGCGTGGTGGACTATAGCCTAATCCCTCTCAATTGAGAGGAGACCCGTGCCCAGCAGTGGGACATTAATGGGTTGATGATGATGATATTAATACATATTACATTTGACGACCTTATAAGCTCAGCGGTAGTTAACGCTGCCTGCTGTGCTATGGGTCCCGGGTTCGAATCCCGGTAGGGACAAATGTTTGTGTGATGAGCATTAACATTTGTATCCGAGTCATGGATGTATCTATGTACAATAAGTATGTATTTACAAAAAAAGGATACATGTAGTATATCAACCTTCTAGTATCCGTAACACAAGCCTCGTTGCTTACCACGGAACTAGATGGCTCTGTGTCATAATGTCCAGACATGTTTATTTATATTATATTTATTATATTAAAGGTAGGTCATATTAAGATTAGGATACCTATAAGATAGATTAACATTGAGGTTGCACATTTTCAATCGATGAGGTTCAATGAGGCAGACATCTTGAAAGCTGCATGATTGTGAGATTTTCTCAATGGCATGTGAAGTCTGTCAATCCGCATAGGCTAGCGTGGTGGATATAGCTTTACCCTCTTAAAATGAGAGAAAATGAGAGACCCGTGCCCAGCAGTGGGACATTAATAGGTTGATGATGACATTGTAATGATCATATTAGCTTAAAATCGCATTCCTCACATAGATGGCGTTAGTAGATACATTTTAAATAATTATTGCGATAAAACCAGAATCTTAATATTGAGGGTGGCTGAAAAAGTAATAGAAAAAAAGTGGATTGTCATTCGTGAGATGTGCAGGTTTTGAGTGAGTGAACGGACCGTTGCTTTGAAATGAGAAATAATTTATGTTTTTGGCCATTCCGCGATTTCAAGGACGAAATTGATTATTATTATTACCTAAGGATCACCTTCATGGTAAATTGGTGTTAGTTTGGTGCGAGTACATGAAGTTACGGGGTGAGTGTTCATACACATATAATATATTCTTCGCCTGAAACACAGGTTTAACCTAGTTCAGGCATATCATAAGTAATCTTTTATATTTAATTGTAAGATATCTATTGTTAAAATGTACAGCACTTTTATTTAATAAACAAAAAATAAACAAAATATCTTAGTATTTAGCCTCATAGGTCCGAATATTCTCGCGAGTGCTGATTTGTGTAATGTTTTGTTCTCAGCTTTTGGAAACGCCCTTTACTCTCGTTGGCATACTAAAAGGCAATAGTCATTTTACCAATAACCGAAGAAGTTATCCACATATTCGCCACAGTTTGTAACGAGCTCCGTGGACTGAAATACATCGGCGTGGACTGTGAATTCCACTGTACTGCGTTCGCTACCGGGCTATGTCAATTTCTTTTTGTGATTTTATTTTTATTTTATGTTTTATTTTTCACGAATCAGTTTAAGTAGCACCACATTGTTTCTTGTCTGGCTATATATTATAAATTTGTTAATTGTATTATAAAGTACTTGGTAAGGAGATACGTATTAGGGTTTGTACTTTCCTTGGCTAATTATATTAGTGTTATTACTTGTCATGTTTTATTCGAAGAACCCAGGCATTACATTGGCGCCCAACGGGTCAACTGAATGAAGGACACATTGTAGTATACACTTTATAAACTAGTAAGTACTATTTGTTGTGAAATCTTATATACACTTTTCAAGTCTTCATTAATATTTAAGTATAATGTTTAATTATTTTGCATTCACCTACATTCTGTTCTAAATATAATATCCATTGGAATTTTATATAGGTTGTTCTTGTTTCACATGTATAGAAATTATTGTTGTATTATTGTTTGGTAATTTTTTTAAACTTAATTGTTTATACAGGTTGCTCTTATTTCACAAGTATACAAACTGTTGTGGTATATTCAAATAAATTGTTTAGGTTATTAAAAAAAAAAAAAAAAAAAACACTTAATTGTTATATCGGAAATTTGATATTTATAGTTGTGGTCACACCTTGTTTGACATTACTGTGTTTAATTATGGATGTAAATGCACTGCATAAAGATGAACTTGAATTTGAATTGGCTTGCCGAGGGGTCGCTGATTGTAAGACTGTGGCGACTATGCGAAAATTCTTACGCGAAATATTGCGGCGGGAGGCCAAGGGTGAGTCAACCATTTCTTTTAAAGTCCCTAAATCTTGTATTGACAACCCAGGCGATGAAATTTTAACTTGTGAACATAAATTGACAGTCATAACTTCATTAATATCAGAGATCTCACACAGTCCCGATCAACTCTTTATCAAACGAATTCACTCACGTTTGACACACTTGTCGAATCGCGCTAAACTTATAATTCCTTTCGAAAAAGAGGACATAGATAAGCATTTGACTTTGCTAAGGAATATACAGGAAACTATGTCTACTCTAAAAAATATAGAAGAGGATGAAGAAGAAGGTCCAGATGAGGTCATTTCTGAGTATGATATAAAAATCTTACAAAAGTCTTTAGGCGAGGAAGCCGTATCAATAATGGAACGTTTAGAAACTAGTCAAAGGCAAAATAAAGAGGTCTCAACTAAGGAAAAATATACCGAAATACCTCAAAACGATGATTTGAAATCTCGTGAATCGTCTTCAAATGCAAGAAATCTTACCATTTTGAAGACTCATCAAGGGTTACAGAGGTCATCGACATTTGATAATGACTTCCATAAACGAAAATTAGTTCCCATCAAAGATTGGGGTGTAAAATTTAGTGGTAAGAGCACCATAAGTATAAATGCGTTTTTAGAGAGAATTGAAGAGCTGAAAGAAGCAAGAAATGCGGTTGATGAGGATCTGTTTCGTTACGCCATAGATTTTTTTGAAGATGAGGCATTAATATGGTTTAGAGCAAATAAGAATACGGTGTCAAATTGGTCAGAATTAGTTAGACTCCTCTTAGATACATTTCAACAACCTTACTACCAGGAAGAACTATTGGAGGAGATTCAACTAAGAACTCAGAGCAACAAGGAAAGCGTTTTAATATACATATCTATTATGCAAAACATGTTTAATCGACTACCAGTCCCTATTAGCGAAACACAAAAATTAAGGATATTGAGAAGAAATTTACAACCTTATTTCCAGAAAGCTATATGCCGGGACAATTTTGATTCATTGGCTGAGTTAACTTCTGTTTTGAAAGTTGTTGAACGAACTAAGTTAAGTTGTGACAGTTTTAAGGAACCTACTCCAAATAGTCGGTCTTTGGAGAGGGACTTAGCTTACCAGGGAAATGCGTCAAAATTTTCACAAAATATAAGCGGGGCTGAAATGGTAGCCATTGACAGTAGTGACAAACCTCAACCGAAATGCTGGAACTGCAGAAGTCCTGGACATCGTTTTAGGAATTGCAAATTGCCAAAACAAAGGCTATTCTGTTATAAATGTGGACGTTTTGGTAACACAGTTCAAAAATGTACATGCAACGTCGTCACTAAGGGAAACGATCACTCGGAGTCGATGCCTGCCGATCGTACCCCGAAAAACTAAGTCATTCCAATTCGGAAGACTGGCAGCAATGGCTGTTTACGATTGCAACCTATTTTAGGACGGGTGAAATCAGTAATATAAATAAGAACAAACAAGATAAACGTTTTTATGCTGAAATAAAAATATTGGATCAACCATTTGTAGGATTATTAGATTCCGGAGCTACCGTCTCAGTAATTTCCCATAAATTTGCCATGAAAATATTTGGTTTAGGATTTACTGAGCACAAAGTTAATAAAGAAAAGGTATCAACGGCCGATGGTACTTACCATATATTAGATTCCATGGTTGATTTGCCTATACAGTTTATGGAAAATTATAAAGTAATTGCCTTTTACATAATGGACTCTTTAAAACACGACATAATTTTAGGCATGAATTTTTTTGAGTTGTTTAACTTATCGATAAACACTGAGAAAATAGACGCGGATATTTCGGAAATTAACGTAACGCAGCCAGTAATTTCCCGAAACGAATTATCAGTAAGTCAAAGAGAGCGTCTTGATAGATTATTACAAGAAATGAGCTCAGAAATAGGCAAAGGTTTAGGAAGAACTACATTAATTGAGCATAGAATAGATACTGGAAACAGTCTGCCTACTAATCAAAGACAATATCCATTTGCTCCACCTATTATGAAAGAGCTAGAGAAGGAGATTGAGGACATGCTTGAAAATGACGTAATAGAACCTTCGGTTAGTGCATGGCGATCCCCAGTACTATTAGTCAAGAAAGCTTCAGGAAAAAACCGTCTGTGTTTAGATAGCCGCCAGCTAAACAAGGTGACAATAAAGGATTCCTATCCACTACCAAGAATTACTACCATCCTAGACAGTCTCAAAAACGCTCGTTTCCTTTCGACGATAGACCTTCGCTCTGCTTTCTGGCAGATACCACTTGAGGAGACCAGTAAAGAAAAAACTGCCTTTGGCCTCTCAGGAAAAGGACTTTATCAATTTAAAGTCATGCCATTTGGCTTAAGCAATGCGTCACAAACACAACAACGTTTAATGGACCGCTTGTTTACTCCAGAATTTGAAGGGACAGTATTCTCTTATTTGGATGACGTAGTCATATGTAATGCCAATTTTGAGGAACATCTGGCGTCGTTGAACTTTGTAAAAAATCAACTGAAGGAAGCTGGTCTCACAATAAACCTCGAAAAATGTGTTTTTGCGAGGCCCTCATTAAAATACTTGGGGTATGTGGTAGATAAAGAAGGATTACGTACAGAGCCAGATAAAGTAAAGGCTATTCTTGACTACCCTAGACCAACCACCTACACTGAACTAAAGAGATTTATTGGTTTGGCCAGCTGGTATAGACGATTTGTAGAAAATTTTGCTATTGTAGCAGCACCCCTTCATGAGCTGACAAAAGGGGGGAAGAAAGGTAAACATATTGTATGGAATAAAGAAGCTCAAAATTCCTTCATCAATTTAAAAACGGCACTTACTTCTACACCTGTACTAAGAGTACCCGACTTTACAAAACCCTTTTCCATACAATGTGACGCTTCAAACAGGGGTACTGGTGGTGTTTTAATCCAGATAATTGATGGTCTGGAGGCGCCCATTGCATACACCAGCAGAAAACTTACGGAAAGAGAATGCAAATACTCGGCGTCCGAGCGGGAGCTACTAAGTGTTCTCCATGCTGTAGAACAATTTCGGCCTTACGTGGAAAGAAGCCACTTTAAGGTAATTTCAGACCATAGTGCTCTTCAATGGTTACGCCGAAATAAAGATCCACATGGACGCTTAGCAAGATGGGCAATGCGGCTACAGCAATTTGATTATGAAATAGTCCACCGAAAGGGGAAGTATAATACTGTACCAGATGCCTTGTCGAGAGCAATTGGGGAAGACATTAACATTCTAGAAATAAAACCGGAAGATAAAGATGACTGGTATAGGGCGAAAGAGGACATGATCTTGGCAGGAAAACATATTGCTGATTGGGAAATAAGTCAAGGACAACTATGGAAATATTTAAAACTGAAACAATTTCCCAATGAAAATGACAGTTGGAAACTTGTCATACCAGAGAAGCTCCGGGACCAAGTTCTAAGAGAATGTCATGATGATCCAACTTCAGGCCATTTAGGAATTAAGAAATCTGTCAATCGCGTGAGGCAACATTACTTTTGGCCGACACTAATCCAAGACGTAAAGGATCACGTGTGGAAATGTGAAGTGTGTGCAAAATACAAACATTCACAAACAAAGCCTTCCGGTTTAATGGGCAAGCAACGAGAGGTAACCGAGCCATTTCAGATAATCTCCATGGATTTAATGGGCCCTTTTCCAAAGTCTAAGCATGGCAACACTATGCTCCTGGTAGTTTCATGTTGGTTTAGTAAATTCTGTTTGCTCTACCCACTAAAGAATGGCAAGGCATCAACAATTTCACAAATTTTAGAGGAACAAGTATTCTTAATGTTTGGTACCCCTAACGTCATAATCTGTGACAATGGGAAACAGTTTGTATCCCACCAGTTTAAGGATTTGGTCTCAAGTTATGGTGTAAAGCTATGGTACACTCCCTACTACCATCCTCAAGCTAACCCCACAGAGCGCGTAAATAAAATTATCGGTGCAGCTATAGCCTCCTATGTGGAAAACAACCATAAAGAGTGGGATAAGTACATACCCCACATTGGACATGCGATCAGAACGTCAGTTCATGAAGTGACGGAAAAAACACCTTCTTTTCTATTTTTTGGTCGGGAAACCGCAATTAATGGCAAGAAAGCTTACAGTTTTGATCTTGATGAACCAATTATATTCGACAGGGAAAAATTCGAAAAGGGCATAACCTTTAGAAATCAAGTTTATGACGACGTCTACGAGAGGATACGGCAATCTCATGAAAACAATAGTAAACAGTACAATCGGAGGCGCCGTACTTGTGACTATAAAGTAGGTGATCTCGTTTGGAAACGGACTAAACTATTGTCGAGCAGTGATAAGAATTTCATGTCTAAATTGGCCCCTAAATTTGAAAAAGCAATCATATCAGAGAAGATATCAAGTGATATTTATAGACTTAAAAGCCTCAAGGGCAAGGATTTTGGGAAATGGCATTCATGCGACTTCAAACGTTTAGTTTGAATCCGGTTGGATTCTTTAGAGGAGAGGGGATATGTAATGATCATATTAGCTTAAAATCGCATTCCTCACATAGATGGCGTTAGTAGATACATTTTAAATAATTATTGCGATAAAACCAGAATCTTAATATTGAGGGTGGCTGAAAAAGTAATAGAAAAAAAGTGGATTGTCATTCGTGAGATGTGCAGGTTTTGAGTGAGTGAACGGACCGTTGCTTTGAAATGAGAAATAATTTATGTTTTTGGCCATTCCGCGATTTCAAGGACGAAATTGATTATTATTATTACCTAAGGATCACCTTCATGGTAAATTGGTGTTAGTTTGGTGCGAGTACATGAAGTTACGGGGTGAGTGTTCATACACATATAATATCTTAGTATTAAGCCTCATAGGTCCGAATATTCTCGCGAGTGCTGATTTGTGTAATGTTTTGTTCTCAGCTTTTGGAAACGCCCTTTACTCTCGTTGGCATACTAAAAGGCAATAGTCATTTTACCAATAACCGAAGAAGTTATCCACATATTCGCCACAGTCTGTAACGAGCTCCGTGGACTGAAATACATCGGCGTGGACTGTGAATTCCACTGTACTGCGTTCGCTACCGGGCTATGTCAATTTCTTTTTGTGATTTTATTTTTATTTTATGTTTTATTTTTCACGAATCAGTTTAAGTAGCACCACATTGTTTCTTGTCTGGCTATATATTATAAATTTGTTAATTGTATTATAAAGTACTTGGTAAGGAGATACGTATTAGGGTTTGTACTTTCCTTGGCTAATTATATTAGTGTTATTACTTGTCATGTTTTATTCGAAGAACCCAGGCATTACAACATTACTGCTATAATGATCAAACAAATTATTTGTTTAAACTTGGAGAAAAAATTAAAAGCATTTCTAAGTTTAAACCTTTAAATTACGTACGGTATTTTTTAAATAAGTAATGAATTCATTGTAATTAGTTGGGTGAGCAATATAGGTACCTACCTAATAATTAAATTTATAAGTAACTTTCAAATTAAATTATGTTACACTTAATTAAAACATGATGAAGGGGGTTCAATATAAGTATAAAATAAACAGGAAACATCGAGTAAATTCAATTACAGTAAAAGGTTGCGTTTGGTAAGGGTTGGCACAACAAAAAATCTATATTAGGATATTAGTTTTTTTTTTATCTTCACAAATATTTGTCTCTTCCGGGATTCAAACCCGGGTTCCGTAGCATAGAAGACAACTCTAACTACCGCTGGGCTAATCAGATCGTCATCCCAATAGCACCTTGCTCGACCTGGGAATCGAACCCAAGACCTCTCGCTCAGCATTCGCACTTACGATAACTAGACCAACAAGGCAGTTTCCATTGTTCTGACAAATCAACATATGATTCATTTGTGTGTTTAACGATTTCGTTTGTGTGAAAATAAGCACGTAGGTTTTAATTTATGATATTTGTTTAATTATTTCACTATAATAATACACGAACGAGACGATAGTAATAAAGTATTAAGTTTGACAAACAAACGTGAGTTTCCAACTTCAACCTTATTATTGTCCCACTGCTGGGCACGAGTCTCCTCTCATTTTGAAAGGGATTAGGCTATAGCTTACCACGCTAACCTACTGCGGGTTGGCAGACTTCACATACCATCGAGACTATCCCTCGCTTATGTGTTAATCCAGGTAATAAATTTCATCCAAATCTGTTAAGCGGTTTTTGTGTGAAGGAGTAACAAACATTCATATAAACTTTCGCATTAATCTAATATATAAAATTCTCGTGTCACAGTTTTCGTTGCCATACTCCTCCGAAACGGCTTGACCGATTTTGATGAAATTTTTTGTGCTTATCCGGTATCTATGAGAATCGGCCAACATCTATTTTTCATCCCCCTAAATGTTAGGGGTAGTCCACCCCTAAATATTTTTTTTTAACTTTAGACTTTTTTTTTTTTTTTAGATTTGGCATTTAAAAATACATACAACCCTAAATTTTCACCCTTCTACCACCAACCCCTAAAATGTGGCAAAACAACGTTTGCTGGGTCAGCTAGTCTTATACAATGTGGAGATGACAATATGACTTTAAATGAAAACACTGGCAATACTGGTTTATAGAAACATTTGTAAACTATCAAATAAATCCGAACATGGAAATTAAAAAAAAAAAAATTTTCTTACAAACTAAATAGCTTAAAACTGCAAACAAAATAAAACACCATTTATAAAAATGGTACACTGACCTGCGATAAGAATGGCAACGCAGCTTGGTTTCATTCATGTTAAAGCTGTGGCCGACGCAGCGACGTAATGTTTGGCGCCATTATTCTTATTGTTATTAATGCTCAATTACACAAATCAAATCACAGAATATTAACCAAATAGTCGGGCATCATTCACCCGCGAGTTATTCACTGATCAATTTATTATTCACAATCACTTTTCGATCACATAATTATGTCGCCAGTCATTAAATTTTTTTATTTTCAATATGTCCGCCGTGTTCTTGAATACACAAACTACACCGACGTATAATGTTATTTCTCACTCTTGATAATAGGTCACCATTAGCAGCCATTTCTTTCAATTTATTAAAAGATATTATTATTCTATTTTTTAATTCCTCAACGGTAGTAACTTCTGTTGAGTATACCTCATTCTTTATGTGACCCCACAGAAAGAAATCCAGGGGCGTGAGATCTGGTGACCTCGCTGGCCACCGCACTGGTCCAAAACGGCCAATCCACTGCTGTCCGAACATTTGAGTCAAACGCTCTCTTGCAGACACCACTGAATGAGCTGGTGCTCCATCTAACTGGTACCACATCTGCCTGTACACGTCCAGCGAAAGTTCGTCCGTGTACTCGGAAACGGATCCGTCGAGGAGTTCAATGAACTTTACAGCATTTAAATTGCCATCAATAAATACCGGACCAATAATAGTATTTCTGTGTATGCCAGCCCACACATTGACCGCAAATCTGTACTGGTGTGAAGACTCCCGTACTAGATGCGGATTCACGCGGCTCCAGTACCGAAGGTTCTGTCGGTTCCATAAACCATTCCTTGTGAATGTACTCTCGTCAGTCCACAGCACATTGTACAGGAAGTCAGGATTCTCGAGATGTTTGGTTTCCAACCAGCGACAGAAAGTTTCTCTTATTGGCTTATCTCTCGGTAACAATGCTTGTACTTTCTTGTACTTATAAGGTCTGCGTTTGTCACGTTTCAAAACTTTTTGAATAGTTTTGTGATTTACACGAAAATGTCGACCTGCATTACGCAGACTGGACGTCGGATTACGATCATAATAATTAATAACTCTTTCGTCTGAAATCACATTTGCACGTGGAGGAGCACCATCTACGTGCGGGATCAAAGATTGATTTTCCCGTATCCTCTGGACAGCTTGTACAATAGTGCGCCCGTGGGTCGGACACATACGCGTGTTCCCATACCTCTCACGGTATGTCCGTACAGCTAAAGCGGCATTACCGTGACACTCCCCATAAATTAAAATCATATCAGTGTACTCCGAAGCGGTATAATTGTAACGAGGCATGATTATTTAATAATAAAACCTTGAAACACCAAGTATTAAGCGTCTAATTTCGCAAAGTTCACTTAGCTATTTAACTAAGTACCTATAATACGTTTATGTGTCCTGTCACTATTAAAACAAAGCGTCAAATTTCGCACAACACAACACAACACAACAACAAAGATACGATAACACTCGCGCGGCGACTTCAAACGGGCGCGGGCGCATCCGAAATTCCAGAGAAAATAAAATGCGTCACAGGCAGTAAGGACGTCCGGTGACACACTGACCGCGTAACCTAGACACGTCGACAAGTAAGCAAAGAGGAAACAAGCAAACTTACCTATCTCTTTCGCACATACATATTTTGCGATTGACATGAGTGCGTAACAGGAAAGTAATAACTTTCGTATGCATTTTTTCTTATCTAGCTGTGATGACACGCTTTATGACTCTTATGGCTCGGGCATAAAGTATAATTTGCATTGAGAAAATAAATTTGATAGAAAAGGCGTAGGTTTTTAAAGTGGCGAGCTGGCAACGTAAGTCGTTAACCTGTCGCGTGCTCTCCTGTTTACAAAACATCATGTCGAAAATACTTAAAATGAAAAATAATGTCCTGTGGCTAAACTACTGGATATATTCATTTGATTTTTTGTGTGACGGTTGGGAATATCATGACTTATACGAAGTTTCATTTATGATCATATTGTCCTCCCCACATTGTATATAAAATTCTCGTGTCACAATGTTCGTTCCCGTACTTCTCCGAAACGGCTTGACCGATTCTCATCAAATTTTGTGAGCATATTGAGTAGGTCTGAGAATCGGCCAACATCTATTTGTCATACCCCTTAGTGATAAGGGTTGTCCACCAACCCCTATAATGTGGCAAAACAACGTTTGCTGGGTCAGCTATTATACATACATATATAGTAGGATAAGTACGGAAGTATAGATATGACAACCCTATTGCCAATATACAGTCACTTGCAGTACAATTGGACGGAATTGGGCATCCGACGTTGAGACAATTAACGAGGTCGTCTCAACGAGAATTTACAAGACGTAAATACTGCTTACCGCTCTGTTAGGGCTCAATTTGCTGCCCCGTCAAGGTCGTGGGAGAAAGAAGGAAATGTGACACACAACAATGTAGAAAGAAATGAAAGAAGAAATATTTATTGGTGACTCGCACAGGTAAACACACATAGGTACATGTATATTTATATTATAATATTTTTATATCTAAATATATGTACCTATATAACTCAAAGGTGACTGACTGACTGACATAGTGATCTATCAATGCACAGCCCAAACCAATGGACGGATCGGGCTGAAATTTGGCATGCAGGTAGATGGTAGGTGCTTTTTGTCAGTAGAAAAACACGTTTACATATTATAATAAAGCAATTATTTCGACAAACGGCCGGTGTCAATGACACCATAGAATTCACCGACCAATAAATTTTGTCAAGGTACGAAACACAAAATAATGAATACTGAGAAATACTACAAAACTTGTGGTTCTTCGCAAGAATTTAAGATCGAATTTGAAAAGAAATAAGAGTTTTTCATGAGTTTTAACGGTGTTGTATCACACAGGTCAACGACTCAGACAAATTACATTCTGTCAACAGACGCGAAAGCATTTCTGACTTTTATTTTCATTTATAGGTACTTAGGTACTAATAATTATTATAAAGAGGAAATATTTGCAAGTTTGTAATGAATAAACTCAAAAACTACGGTTCTATAGTTTTTGAGTTTATTTAAACAAATCTTTCATTATTAGAAGGCTATATTTAATACTTCAAAAAATTATGTCTCTTGAAGTAACACGTGTGAAGCCGGGGAGCGTGGCTAGTTATATATAAATTGTATTGATACTAATTCCTGGACATTATGACACAGCGCCATCTAGTTCCGAGCTAAGCAACGAGGCTTGTGTTATGGATACTAGTTGGTTGATATACTTCATTTTTTTTTTTTGTAAATAGATACATATTATACATAGAAACATCCATGACTCGGATACAAATGTTTATGCTCATCACACAAACATTTGTCCCTACCGGGATTCGAATCCGGGACCCATAGCACAGAAGGCAGTGTTAACTACCGCTGGACTAACTGGGTCGTCAATATTCGCGTACCTAAGTAAATAAGAAATATATATTTTCACGACATTATGATACTAGAATGTTAATATACTAAATAAAATATGTACTTTTTTTTGTTAATACATACATATTATACATCCAAAACTCGGATACAAATATTTATGCTTGGATACAAATAAGTATATTACCGGACAAAATGACGCAGCGCCATCTATTTCCTTGCAAATAAATAATTGCTAGCTTGTGTTACGGATACTAGATGGGTGGTACACTGCATAGTTATTTTTTTTATAAATACATACATATTATACTGTGGTATTATAGCTGTGGTAGCCTAGTGGTGTGACCAGTGGACTGAGAAGTCAAAGGTCTTGAGTTCAAACCCAAGGCACGCACCACTGACTTTTCGAAAGTTATGTGCGTATTTATCACTTGCTCAAACGGTGAAGGAAAACATCGTGAGGAAACCTGCATGCTTGAGAGAATTCTCGATGGCATGTGAAGTCTACCAACCCGCAGTAGGCTAGCGTGGTGGACTATAGCCTAATCCCTCTCAAATGAGAGGAGACCCGTGCCCAGCAGTGGGACGTCAATGGGTTGATGATACATAGAAACATCCATCACTCAGTTCAAATGCCCATGCTCATCACACAAACATACCAAAGGAGGCAGCATTAAATACAGCAACGCTAATCAATTTCCTTTTATTTACAGTCAACTTACCATTCTTCACCCATGGGTTGGAAACCACGAAGCTGACATCATCAGCCCATTCCGGCCACTTTATCACCAGCAACTCCACAGAATGGACCACCACAGCGATGGTGGTAAGCGCTGGCGTCTCAGGGCCTGTGTTCTGCTACGTGGTGGATGCTTTTGGGAGGATGACTGGGATCTTTGTCATCAGTATGGTGCAAGGGGTGAGTGAGATATTTATTGGCTACTAGCGGTTCGTATCTACAGCCGTCAACCAACTTTTATCATCATCATCATCATCATCAACCCATTATTGTGCCACTGCTGGGCACGGGTCTCCTCTCAATTGAGAGGGATTAGGCTATAGTCCACCACGCTAGCCTACTGCGGGTTGGCAGACTTCACATGCCATCGAGGAATTCTCTCAAACATGCAGGTTTCCTCACGATGTATTCCTTCACCGTTTGAGCATGTGATAAATACGCACATTACTTCTGAAAAGTCAGTGGTGCGTGCCTTGGGTTCGAACTCGAGACCTCTGACATCACAGTCCACTGGTCACACCGCTAGGCTACCACAGCAGCAACCGACTTTTATAATAATCTATAATTTTGACGAAAAAAAACGACTATAAATGTCAACACTGGGACTTAATTAAAATGGGACCACACGGAAAGCATCAGCTTTCAAAAACCGGCCAAGTGCGACTCGGGCTTGCGCACGAAGGGTTCCGTACAAATTTAGGCAAAAAATTGCGTTTTTCGTATAAAAAATATTTAATAAATATTTATTTTATTTTGTTTTTAGTTTATTTGTTGCCATAGCATCAATAGTAATACATAAATAATTTGTGAAAATTTCAACAGTCTAGCTATCGCGGTTCTTGAGATACAGCCTGGTGACAGACAGACTGACGGACAGACGGACGTGAGTGACAGAGTGTCGCTTGTAAGTTCTTTGTGATGTTCTCTCTAAAGGTAAGTGACGTCACAGCGTAATATAATGGTGGCTTCCATTTTTGTACCAAAATACTAGTTAATAAAATACATTTTGGGCCATAGGTAGGTATATCATCATCATCAACCCATTACTGTCCCACTGCTGGGCACGAGTCTCCTCATTTGAGAGGGATTAGGCTATAGTCCACCACGCTAGCCTACTGCGGGTTGACAGACCCCCATAAATATGCATAATTATTTTATGTCTATTTCAAAAATGTGTTTAAAAAACTAACTTGAATAAAAAATTAGAAATGGTCATTTTTATTCTAACAATCGTTTTACCAAAAACAATAAAGGAGCGAACAGACAGGATAAAGCAAAAAGGCATTCAGTTGATGAGTCGTAAAATTAACAAATCCAATTAGCATTTAATTGCCAGTTAATATCGTGGAGCCATTAATTTATGCGTTTTATTGCTGACTAGATTACGAGCACGACTTCGCTCATAGTAGCATGCTCATAGTTGATTCTGATATTTTTTTTCTTTCGAATAGAAGAAAAAAATATCGGTATCAAAAACCATTTTATGAAAAATGCGACAAGTTTTCCAAAAATGTTCTCTATGTGACGACAGTGTTGTTATTAATTACCTGTTTAACAAACGAACCCGTAAGTGTCAAAATGGTATACCCACACGATGAATATGAGCTTGGGTTTTTTTGTGCCTATGTACTTCTTTTTAAGATATATTAAAAGAGATAGCAAAATAGTAGCACCAAAGAATGGACCAAGTTTAACAAAAAAATATTCAATTACAAGTCCGTCAAAATGCTTCAATCTGAAAATTCAAACTTAAAATCAAATTCAAATAACAAAACTTAAATTCAAATTTATTTTATTCAAAGTAGGGAAAATTTAATTGCCTCTTTTCTATTCGAGTATCGACAATAAAAACACCTCTCTAAAACTTCTTGTCTTCTTAATGTGTTCAAAACTTAGTATCTTCAAAATGCAGAACTTGCTGAAAAATAATGCTAAATTAAAAATTTATTGAATCCCAGTTTTTATTACGGTCAAAAACCGAGACTGCACTTAATTTTTAAAATAAATTTTACTAAATGCTTAAATAAAATGTATTAAATAAATAATTATATACACAAACAGATATAATTAATTTTGTTGATACCAAAAAGGTCGCAATACCTTTGGAGACGATGACCTCAGAGAAAGATAATTTATTGAAAGGATTAAAAGCATTTATTATAAATTAAGACCGCAAAATAATTTATTTTAGAAATACATATATGAAATTAAAATGTCAATACTTATTTGAAACTGCTTTTAAATGTAATAGATATTATAATGCAGTTTTTAGTTTTTGCATTAGATCCTAAAAATTATTGAAAATTTTCAAATTACCTCATGAACTTAATGGAATTAGAAAGCCGCAATTTTTGTCATCAATAATTATAAAATACAATATGTACTTACAATATTTGTCTATATTATGAGAATTAAAAAAAAAACGTAATTTCCTACCAACATTTTCGAATAAAGTTTAGAATGAGTATGTAAGTAAAATTCAAGACTTACGGCGTTCTTATGAGTTACCTGACAACTCAATTAAGAAGTACCCACAGCCACATTCTATCATTGCACATCTTGCCATCGGCAGTGAATTTATTCTCACACGTTGCAACGAATATAATCGCGTACTGCACGTTTCGGAAGGAATTTCATACCAGATTTAATCAATTTCATACACTATACAACTAACACTCTTTTGAATTAATTAGAAATTTCATAATATTTTTCTCGCCTATATTAATTTAATTTATATTTTTTGTACCTATATGTTTTATATTAATTCTTATTGCATAAAACTTGGATCATATTATTGGGAGAAGATACTGGTTCCTGTAACACAGGTACACCTAGCGCAGGAGTCAGGGCCGCACTACTTTTGTCAAAAAATATTTATGTCAATAAAGAATTTTATTATTATTAATTTCTTACCATACACAATGAGACTATGGAATGAACTACGTGCCGAGATTTTTCCAAACGACTACAGCATAGAGTTTTTTAAAAAAGGATGGAAATGGTTTTTACAGCCAAGGTGAGTGACAGCTTTGTAGTGTGACCAAGCCAGATGCAACGTGGTGGGCACGTTTTAGGAACGTGGCCGACCGGGAACTAAATAATGGAGATAAATTTTACTCGAAAGTACAAAAATATACTAATTTATTAATACAAGACACTCTAGGCAAGAGTAGGGTGAGTTAAGCTCAGGGTGGGTTCGGCGAAAGGCTTTGAGGCGAGGTCCGACCGGTAGGGGACGGCACTTAACTTCGGTGGCTGCAGCGGGAACAAACGGCTATAAAAATCGTTCTCTTTCTTTCTTTCTTTCTATAGGCTACAGTAATTGCTACCATCAGGCGTATGGCTGATGGCTTTTTTGGTTTGGTATTCTTATAGTATAAAAAAATCAACATACTGACTGAATATTTTGTTCCAGGTTACCTTGATACCCCACTTTCTGCTCAACAAGAAAAACATATACGAAGTAGAAATTATTCTTCATATATTAGCTGGTGTATCATCTGGAGGCCTCTTTACTGTCTTGCCGATCTACGTCAGAGAAATCACCACAAGGCGGGGATTCTCCTTAACCTTTATGGTAGTGATGACCTGTGCTGGGTATATGATGAAGATGGTAGCGGTGGAAGTGAGACTGTACTTGATGTTGGCGTTAATAGTGGTGCAGTTCCTGTCAATGCTGATGATGGTAGAAAGCCCGAGTTATTTGGTGATGGTGAAGAAGTATGAGGTACATATGATAATTTGTTAGCACATTTCACTGAACCACTGGTTGGCTGAGGTCTTTTCTCATTTGAGAGGGATTCAGCTAGTCTAATGAGGGTTCTTGTCCAATTTCCTTCACCATTTGAACTTGTGATAGCGATATTATTTCATCGCGAAGGTTCGTATCCTTCACAGCATCCAAAGTCACGAGCAGACTTAACGGGTGTTCCGTTAGCAGACTTAGCAGTATTTTAGTTAATTATTGAAAATCCCAATCGGGTTTACACAGAAAAGGCTCCCCATATACTATGGTTGTGCAGATTTATGCTTTGATTTAGATTTAAAATCATTAAAGTAGAGATATAGAGAGAGAAGTACCTAGATTGATGATTTTAATGTCTAGTATTCGCTTAAATATAAGAAATCAATTTGAAATTCTCTAACAAAACAAAATGGATGAAACTAGAAAAGTAAATACAATCACAACAGTCTAGTTTTATTGAAACCGAGGATACGTTCGATTTGATACGTGTCCGGAATGGAATGACCTACTGCAACCAAGAAATAAATTTATAAAAAAGTTTTTTATAGTTTTAGGCCGCGATTGGGAAAATAAACTTGATGAAGTATGTTTGTTTTCTACAGATTTTCATTTTGTCGAAAGGTGGCATAAAATATAAAATATATAGGTACTGATTTAATACTACATTGAAGTAAAATGACTTTTAACGAATTAATTATATCAATATATCGCGATAAAATCCGTAAAAAGTTATTTATTTTGATATGGAATATGGTTTCAAGACATTAAAAAAACTGACCAAGTCCGTATGTTGCGTTGTATTGTTAGACTCCTTAGATTGATTGATCAACTATTGCTCCATAACATGTAATGTCTTCTTAGCCATGACCCACGTACCGAGAAATCTTCATCATCATGTCAGCTGGAGGACATCCACTGCTGGGCATAAGCCTCCCCCAAAGATTTCCACAACGACCGGTCTTGGGCCACCCGCATCCAGCTGGTTCCAGTGACCTTTACCGAGATATATCTCACATTAAAAAAACACTATGAAGGGGAGACCCTTCATTGGTTTGATGGTTGATCCGCGTATTGCATTGATTTACAATCAGATCATAAATTCTTTCTTTCTCTTTCAAAAAGGCTAAGTTTTTTGAGAAAATTTTAAGATGAAGTTCTTTCAGAACTAAATAGTGCTTTTTATATTTCTTATAAGGCTTTTTTTGCACTATCAGCCATTTCTTACGACCGCAGAGAAAAAAAAATTAAAACTAACTCGGAGAATCATGGTTTCCTCTAAGGTCTAAACATTTTAGTTTACAATATGTGAGTCCAAAAATGTAGATCAATTAATTTGTTTGGTAGGTACAAAGCATGGTAGGTACTTGATAACTCTTTTCCCAAATAAATTAATGAGACACCGCAATATATCTAACCCCGAAGTAACATTAGTCGAAACAAAGTTGTACCGAGTTTTGGAAGAGTCGTTAGGCAAATTGTTCAAGCAGCCTAATCAGCAAAAAACTAAAACATCACAATTTTTACTATTACATTTTCTGTAAATAACTGCCTCGTTGTTCTACTGGTCGGAAGTGCGACTGGCAAACAAGAGGTATAAAGTCCAATAAAGTTGAAGTTGAAGTTATGTGCGTATTTATGAAGTTATGTGCTTATTTATCACATGCTCAAACGGTAAAGGAAAACATCGTGAGGAAACCTGCATTCTTGAGAGATTTTCTCGATGGCGTGTGAAGTCTGCCAACTCGCAGTAGGCTAGCGTGGTGGACTATAGCCTAATCCCTCTCCAATGAGAGGAGACCCGTGCCCAGCAGTGGGACAATAATGGGTTGAAGATGAAGATGATAAAGTCCAATTCCCAATGCAAGCAAAGTGTTATTGGGTTCTATGATATTTATATCTCAGTAGCAGTCCAGAGTTTGGATTTGTGCCCGGTTGATGGCAATAGACTCGCCCCCTATTAAAAGGAACCTAAAACATACCGGCGAATTGTGGGGGTATATTAGTATACCTCTGCTTGACTGGAGACGATAGGCGTGATGGTGTGTATGTTCTATTTTCAATAATCATTGAAACCAGATATTTTGCCATTTAAAACATGTCTAAACTGAATACTCGGAGCGAAATATAAAGATGTTGAAATGCCTGAAAAGCAAATTAGAGTAAAAATACTCTGTAGTGCGCTTCAAAACTTGGCGGTGCACGATTGTGCACTTTGATTTTACACATTAAAAATGGTTTGGATATCTGTAACCAAATTATTGATGGTAATACACCATACTTTACCTATAGGATATTGTTGAAACCGTTCGTATGTCAACTACATTATAACCCAGATATTTTTGTTTAGAGATTTCCGTAAACAAAGACCAACCGGTTTCCGGACGACATCTTTCGCATTTATAACCATTCCATTGTTTATTTCTTTACAGAAAGCGCGGAGGAATTTGTCAAGGCTCACTCTGATATCGGAAAATGATCCTTATATATCAAAAGAAATGTCCAATCTTAAAGATGAAAGTGACAGAGCGAGATCGAACGGGAGGCTGTCGGTCCGAGTGGTTTGTGAGTATTTTGCTTATAACACATACGTGACATAGGTACCACTACGCTTGTGATGCTGACGGGTAAGGAGTTATCGGTAGATGTAATTGTAAGGTTCCATGCAAGCGAGTTTGTTGCCGTTAACCGGGTATAGAGCAGTAAGTTCGCCGTACTATTGCGAATTTCATAGATACTTTGCTCAACCTAAGAATCGAGTGTAAGACTTTTCGGTCAGCTGTCGTGCTTAGGTCCACTAGATGATTGATACACTAATATTTATTTGTAAACGACTTTAAATATCAAAAGTGGACCAAATTTAAAGGAGACCACATGGGAAGCACTAACTTTCAAATAAAAAAGCATTATCAAAATCAGGTTCACCCAGTCGAAAGTTGTGAGATAACAAACATAAAACAAATATATACATATCTATATAGATACATACAGTCGAAATGAGAACCTGCTCCTTTTTGAAGTTGGTTAAAAACATCCACGTAGGTGCAAATGGCCATATTCATTACACAAACATTCGCTCCTTACAGGATTCACCGGCACCCTTACACATGGACAAACAGCCTATAATACCGCCCGATTGTGTCATCTAAATAATAATGAGTTTTTCTTTACAGGGCGTAACAAAATCTGGCTGGACGCCTTCAAGATAGGCATCGTCCTACATACAGTGATATCAATATGCGGCAGTATTCTATTCCTGGATCAACAGAAGACGTTGATGCAATTGAAGGCGACCGCTGACCCTGAAAGCATATTGGTTCTCAGTACTCTGTTGGCTGGGAGTGCCTTTTGCTTTGTTTGTTCTCCGTTTGTGGATAGGAAGGTTAGTATTACTAGGATCATCATCATCATCATCATCATCAGCCTATAAGTATATCTGGATATTATTACACAGCGCTATTTAGTTCCGTAGTAAGCAACGAGGCTTGTGTTACGGATACTGGATGGTTATCTAGAAAGAAAGAAAGAAATGGCTCGTCAAAATATTTATCCACTGCTGGACATAGGCCTCCCCTAGTGAACCACAGAGCTCGATCTTCGGCTCTTCTCTATGTAGAATTATTATAAATAAATAATTAGCAAAAATATTCTTCTATCACCGTCCATGCTTGTGCCTGGGTTTTGAATCGGTTAATTTCGGTTTAGCTTCTATTTGTTCTAGAAAATCATACCGTTTCAACATTTTTTATTTTAATCTAAAGCAACTGGTTTATTACACGAATTGCTAGTCGTCAAATAAATCTGTTGTCAAAAAACCTGTTCTAAAAACCGGTTAATGAAAGAATATTTGAGCAAAACCGAAATGTAAAGTTTGAAACCGGTTTTAAAATCTTACAGGTTTCTGAGTCCTGCCCATAACTGCTAAAACCGAAACCATTTTTTTCCAGTACCTTCTCACCGCAAGCTACGTCATAATGACACTGTCTACTGGAGTACTAGCAGTGTACACGCAGGCGGATTTGACGGTGACGTCACTCCGAGTGGTACCTGTCATCGCTTTGGGGGTCCTGGTGTTTGCCTACGGTATTGGATGGGGTCTAGCTGCCATTATAACGGTTGAAATGTTTAATATGGAGGTGAGTATCCATTATTTTAATTCAAACTGATTTCGTAATACCCTTGTACTTCTTTTACTACAACAAAATCAAACAAAAAACTATATCAAAATGGGTTCATCCGTTCGGCAGGCCACAGACAAACATACACAAATACAAATACACATACACACACACACACATACACACACACACTCACACACACACACACACACACACACACACACACCACATACACACACGCACACACACTGATACGTCAAACTTATAACACCCTGACCTTTTTTACGTCGGGGGGTAAAAAGTAGGAACTTTGTATTTCGACTTACGCGAATGTTAGATATCGAAATTAAACCGGTTTTTACTATATTAATTGCAGGGTATTGCTGTTGATTTAAATTCATTTCAATGCATTTTATTTATGAAGTAAATAATACTCACTATGTTTATGTCAACAAATTTGAAATCAAACTTATAATACTTAATATCTGAATCTTACAGAAAATTTCAAATTAAGTCTGCTCGCATCAAATATGAATATACCGATGCATACGATTCCTGCACATTTGATATTGCAGAACATATTTTAATCTTGGAAAATTCAACCTGTATGTAACATTATTCCTACCAAATGTAATTTTCTTACAATTATTTGGCTTCGAGAAATATGGAAGGAAGTGTATGTCTGTTTTTGTATGAACTATATGTGGTTCTAAGTTAACTTATGTTATAGACACCGTTCAATTAAAATTATATGACTTTATTTTTCTATACATTCTTTTTGTTTAGTAAAATAAATATATATAAAAAGAAGCTGACTGACTGACATATCAACGCAGGGCCTAAACTATACAAATAATAATTAATATTTCCGGACATTATTACACAGCGTCATCTAGTTCCGTGGTAAGCAACGAGGCTTGTGAGACTTTTTTTGTAAATACATACATATTATACATAGATACATCCATGAGTTGGATACAAATTATGTTGATGCTTATCACACAAACATTAGTCCCTACCGGAATTCGAACCCGGGACCCATAGCACAGCAGGCAGCGTTAACTACCGCTGAGCTAAACGGGTCGTCAAAGTTAGAAACCAACAATTTTGTACAAGGGTTCCTTTTATAACCTAGCAGAAGAAAGTGAGGTTTGAAGCCTGCCAAGTCGTTACTGTGGTGGACTTGCCTAATCCCTCTCAAATGAGAGGAGACCCGTGCTCAGCAACGCGACAGTAAATTGGTTGGATGATGAGTTTTCTAATAAGCCCCATTGTAACCGGCCACGTCTACACGCCGTAAATCATAATTCTGCCTGCCAAAAAGGCCGAATTCCGGTACATATTAATATTTTTTTATATGAATATTGAGCGCATTTGACACGTTTTTCTGTTGGTAAGTGACGCTGCAGCCGAAGACTCACTCTCGCCTTGAAGGTCACTAAGTTATATAATTCGGGATTCGAGAAACGCGGGTAGGGAATTCCACTCTCTGACCGCTCGCATGACAAAAGAAAAAGCAAAACGCTTGGTGCGAATGTGTGGTATGCAAACAAGAAAGAGATTCAATTGTTTTTATTATTATTTTGTTTTTTGTTTCAGATCCGAGCAACATTAATAGGCATCATCTACGCATACTCGCAAATAATAAAACTGCTCCACATACACACGTTCCAATACATCGAAGATTACATCGGAGTGTATACAACCTTCTATATATTCGCCGGTATAAACCTGTATGGTGTAGTGTACTCTTTGTTCGTAGTTCCTAGTATTAATAATCGAAGTATTAGACAAATTGAGAGAGAGTTGAAAAGGCCATCGTTGCCTGCGTAATTATTTAAGTTAATTATAGTGTAATTATTTATTTATGTAGTTTTATTTATTGGCAAACCATCCATTTATTTTGGCAGCTTTCCATGACCCACTCATACTACGGACATAAATAAAATAGTAAATAAATATTACCGGACATTATTACACAACGCCATCTAGTTCCGTGGTAATCAACGAGGCTTGTGTTACGGATACTAGATAGTTGATATACTACATATATGAAAAGTAAATACATACATATTATACATAGATACATCAATGACTGGATACAATGATTTGAGCCCGGGACCCATAGCACAGCAGGCAGCGTTAACTACCGTTGAGCTAAACGGGTCGACTAAACGGGGAAATATGTTCCCGTTAGAATCTAATCTCGGTAGGGATAAATGTTTGTGTATGTTTTTCATTGACATTTGTAACTCACGGCCCGCCTCACGGTAAACGGTTACCGTGTCCTATGGAAGTTTACAACACCAGAGGTCTCGCTGGGGTGAGGTGTGGTAACCTAGTGGTGTGACCAGTGATGACTGAGATGTCAAAGGTCTTAAGTTCAAACCTAAGTTGCCAAGGCACGCACCAATCACTTTTCATAAGTTATGTGCGTAATTATCACATTCTCAAACGGTGAAGGAAAAACAACAGGCTGCATGCTTGAGAGATTTTCGATGGCATGAGAAGTTTACCGGTAGACTAGCGTGGTGGACTATAGCCTTATCCCTCTCAAAAAATTGAGAAGTTCTTTGCCTAGCAGTGAGGCAGTATTAATATGATTATGTTAAGGTTATTTAGAATTTAATCTTATTATATGTATAATATAAAAATCTCGTATCACGGTGTTTGTCGCTGAACACCTCCGAAACGGCTGAACTTTTGTATGTATATTTGGTAGGTCTGAGAATCGGTCGTAGGCTATTTTTTATACCCTTAGGTGACAAAGATGTCCCGACTCGTTTTAACAATAGTTATAAACTCAAATTTCAATTTTCTTACCAGTAATCACTATGACGTGGCAAAACAACGTTTGCTGGGTCAGCTTATATATATAAAAAAAACCCAAGTACCTTTACAAAATAGTACGGAGCCCTCAGCCCGATATTTCATCCTTGTAAACAACATCCACCGTTGTGGTCGTCAGTCTTTATTAAACACTTCATCAGAACACTACACACTCACATTGTAGCTATGTACCGCTCACTATGTACCGTACTTATTTTCTATCGCTACCTCTTTCCCTGTTATGGGTTCCGTACGTATTTATTTAAGCTGTTGTGATCGCTTAAACTTGTAATCCGTTTCGCTTATATTTTGGTATTGCATATATTATCTAGTTTTATTAATTGATTACTCTCAATGCGAAAAGAGGTGTCCAATAAGTTCAAATTTGGTATATGAGCATGTGTGTAAGTGTGTATTGGTCTGATGGTAAAGATAAGCCGCAATATGAGTACCTAATAGATCAATGTGAATTCTGGTTTTGAAATAAACGTACAACCACTCACGACGTTTTTCCTTGAGGATAGGCAAAAACTACCGAATGCCATGCGCTACGATCTCTGTATACCACTTTTGCGTCGTCCGCATTCATACATTTTGCCATGCACGCGCGCTGGTTACGAGGACTGCGCACCTTTTTGAAAGAGTTTACCAATTACATTGGTGTATGTCCTGCTAGGTCGCCCCCTCCATTTCCACTGACGTCCGCCTCATAAATTCCTTTTGTCAATCATATATCACATAATATAATATACAACATTAAAAAAAAAAATTAAACATCCTTATTCCAGCACCTATAATAAGCTTAATAATTAAACGTGTTTAAACAACACTGCTGCAAGTAATGGCTCGTGCTAATCGTGAACACGACTATATTTCGTACAACTTTGACTTTTACGGGACACTAAACTACAGATAAACCTACATAATGGACGACGAGATAGGACATACAGCTGTGGTAGCCTAGTGGTGTGACGAGTGGACTGAGATGTCAAAGGTCTCGAGTTCGAACCCAAGGCACGCCACCATTGACTTTTCGGAAGTTATGTACGTATTTATCACAAGCTCAAACGGTGAAGGAAAACATCATAAGGAAACCTGCTTGAGAGATTTGTCTCGATGCCATGTAAAGTCTGCCAACCCGCAGCAGGCTAGCATGGTGGACTATAGCCTTATCCCTCTCAAATGAGAGGAGACCCGTGCCCAGCAGTGGGACGTTAATGAGTTGATGATGATGTTGTATGGACGACGTACATTTTTATACTATTTAGCATACAATATTAATACTATAATATAATAAATATGTCTTATATGTTGGTTACATGATTGATAAATATACATATTTTCGGCGTTCACTAGAGAAGGCCAGGAGTGGACGAATATGGGCTGATGATGATGGTGAAATATATTTTTTATACATAGAGAAGACGATGACCTGGTAAAGGTCGCTAGAATCCGCTGGATGCGTGCAGCGCATGACCGGTCAATCTTACATTGAATAAGATTACAGCTTATTTTAAGATGAGATAATGTGATTATACGTTGTTACACTAGATATTAGACAGAAGCAAAAATAATGCTTTTATAGAGTTAATTTTTTTACAATTTATTTAACTAAAAAATCTCGCCATATGATTCAAGATAACCCAAGGCTATTACAACGAAGTTAATACAGTTTTTTTTATAAAAGTCGTATACCTTTTAAGAAAAGGTCCATCCCTTCAGCGACTACGGAACCCCAAAAACCTTTCCCTACTTGTTAGGTCGGATTACCGCCGGTCGTGCAATCTACAGTCGGTTTATTAAACTTCTTATCAGGTCATGCAGTGATATTACGTGAAAAACTCATATTTTGTACCCGAGTGGTATATATTCACTATCTATAATAAGCACGACAAGTAACACTGGCGATATAATTAAAAAAATCATCAATGTGTGGGTGGTTTGAACAGAATTGTAATGATAAAATACTGTGTCAGTGTGAGTATTTTGATTAAATTCCACAAAATAAGGATTTTATCTAATATTGTAGCTATCATTTTTGGAGAGGTATATTCAATTCAATTCAATTCAATTCAATTTATTTAATTTGCATAATATGGGTACAAATGGTGTTATACACAAATAAAAAAATTATCGCCATATTACGGCTTGCGCCATGCAAAATATACATTATGGATACATTACGAAAAGAAAAATAAATTAACAAAATACAATCAAACTAAATTAAAACTTGTCATCTAAAAAATCTGTTACATTATAATAAGCTTATAGCGATATTACTAGCTCAAATTGAGCTGCACGACTTGGGAAGTACCTCCGCCTTACAGAAGACCTCAGTAACGCAACAATATGTGTGTTCGTTTGAGTGAGGATTGAAATAGCTCGTTGGGGGAGTGACTATTCTGGCAGCATGGAAATTCTGTTTGCTGTCAGTTTAGTAACTCTTTTATTTTGAGGGACGTAGACGGTTTCTACAGGTAGGCAACGGGCGAGGGACACCTCTGGTGTTGCAAACGTCTATAAGCTACCGCTTACCATCAAGCCGCATATTTCTTTTTTTTTATGGAAATAACGGGCAAATGAGCAGGAGGCTCACCTTTGTTTGCTACCCTTTACATTTACCTATAAAAAAAACTAAAACTTTATTGATTTATTGTGTAGGTATCTTGTTTAAGTAAGCACATAATTTATATATTCCAACTGGCTGCAATTTTCAGCACGTCACTCAAGCCTGACAGATGTTTGTGACGCGGGGCCTCGTCCGTGACTTATTTTAAAATCGTTTCGAAAAAAATATGAGTTACACAACAGTTTCATAATATAATACGATGATGAATATAATCAACTTCAATAATGAGTATCAATACATATCAAGTGTGTTTAGATTTCGTCTCAACCAATGTTTATGGACAAATAAAATTACAGTGTTATTAGAGTTTCGACTGTAGTAGTACCTGTAGGGGTAAATATTCTTGTGGTACGGCCATGGAGATTTGTACATGACTCATGGATATTTATAAATACAATTTACATATTTATGTATGTACTAGCTGTGAGCTATCTGTAGCTGTGATAGCTGTGGTAGCCTAGCAGTGTGACCAGTGGACTGGGATGTCAGAAGTCTCGAGTTCAAACCAAAGGCTGATCAAACCAACCACTGACTTTTCGGAAGTTATGTGCGTATTTATCACATGTTCAAACGGTGAAGGAAAACATCGTGAGGAAACCTGCAGTAGGCTAGCGTGGTGGACTATAGCCTAATCCCTCTCAAATGAGAGGAGACCCGTACCCAGCAGTGGGACTGTAATGGGTTGATGATGATGATGATGATGATGATGATGTATGTACTTACAAAAAATAGTATCAACAATCTAGTATCCGTAGCGGCCTCGTTGCTTAACAACTAGGTAGAGATGTATCATAATGTTGAGATTTATTTATTTATTTATAGATATGTATAGCTATTTATTTTAATATGCATGATTATTCAAAATGCAAAAACGCTTTACAACATAAAAAATCAACAGTAATATTAAGACTTTGCGTGCAATTGAAACAAAAACGAAAGCCAAAAAAGAAAAATCGTGAAAGAAATCTAAAAATGTTTTGGTAATTATAGCATATCACTCCCGCAGTCCAAACAATCATCATCATCATCATCAACCCATTAACGTCCCACTGCTGGGCACGGGTCTCCTCTCATTTGAGACGGATAAGGCTATAGTCCACCACGCTAGCCTACTGCGGGTTGGCAGACTTCACATGCCATCGAGACAAATCTCTCAAGCATGCAGGTTTCCTCACGATGTTTTCCTTCACTGTTTGAGCTTGTGATAAATACGCAGATAACTTCCGAAAAGTCAGTGGTGCGTGCCTTGGGTTCTAACTCGAGACCTTTGACATCTCAGTCCACTGGTCACACCACTAGGCTACCACGGCTCTCAATCTCAATTTCAGTCCAAACAATACAAACGCCATTCCATATGTTAAAATCCACCATGCCATTTGGCGTGCCAAAGAAACAGACATACATACATACACTCGAACACAACACAACGTGCCTTCTGCCGCAGTCGTGTAAAATCTGCATAACTGAGAGATTCTCTCGGTTTGCAAGTGAAGACTACCATTACTCACTGGGCTGTGGTAGATTATAACCGAACCCCCCTAAAATGAGGGGAGACCCGCGCCCACCAGCAATTAATAATCGGTTTGAAATATGATCCCCTTGCCCGAATAAAAGATAGAATTGATATATAAAAGAGATAATATACACGAATTCTAAAATAATCAGCAACAATTAGACTGCCGAAATACTTATTCCTTGCATCAATCAACCGTAACCGAGAGCGAAGCACTTGATCAAATCCAATCGCTCTTAGACTGACATAATACTTCAATGCATTAATCTAATAAATCAAAAAGCCACAGACTTGTAATAACTGAGACAGACAGACGAAGGCCCTGAAACTATATATTCTTATGAGGTTTAGACTGTGGTGTAAACTAATTTTACTAAGGGAAATTATGGGTAGGTTAATGTTGGTACATAGTTTATTAATATTGTTCTCGGGTAAATTATATTATAGTGAATTTTAGGCCATAGACGTTGTAGAGTAATATATTCTGTGGTTAAGCTCATTAATATTTATCATCTTTAATAGCACCTCTATGTTAAATTATTATTATTATTATTAATATTCTGGCTCCACAGTTCTGTTCAGAAATGTGATTGCTTAGTGGAATGACCAGTAAACTGATGTCAAAGATGACGAGTTCTATGACAAGACTGACCACTGAATTTTCGAAAATTTATGCGTAAGTTTTTATCACGGTGAAGGAATACATCGTGAATAAATTTGCAATTTTTTTTATGGTGATAAGGCGGCAAACGAGCTGGCGGCTCACCAGATGGTAAGTGATGACCGCCGCTCATGGACATTTGCAACACCAGAGGCTTGCAAATGCGTTGCCAAACCCATTAGAAACCGTTCAGAAGAAACCTGAACGGTTTCTAATGGGTTTGGCAAAATAAAGAGTTACTGAACTGACAGCAAACGGAATTCCCATCCTGTCACAATAGTCACTCCCCCTATGAGCTCTGGTAACCTTACTCACTCGCAGAAAGACAACTTGTTGATTCACTGCGGTCTTCGGTAAGGCGGAGGTACTTCCCCAGCCGGGCAGCTCAATTTGAGCGAGAAATCTCGCTATGCCCTACCTTCTACAAAATCTGCATGCTTGAGAGATCATTCTGATAGCGTTTGAAGTCTACCAACCTGCTTTAGGCTAGATTTTCTCGATGGCGTGTGAAGTCTGCCAACCCGCACAAGGCTAGTATGATGAAATATAGCCTAATCTCTCTCAAATGAGAGGAGACCCGTTTCCAGGCGTAATACATTAAATAGGTCGAGATGTTGACCCGTTAGTCCAATTCTTACACACAAAAATAGTTTTCTAAACACAACACTAGTCTTCAATATAGTATACGAACTACCGTTTTCAACCAGCATACGTTACGGTCGAATTTACGGATAGTCCGACCGTTTTCAATTTACTTTTACAGCAAAACTTCAGTTGGGATGACGTCCGAGAAGCTTTCCCCTGAAGTTACGGGTCATAAAAACGATGGATATTTTAACAAGTTTGTAGGGAAGAGAGTATTGGGTCCGTAAATGATATTGGGTACGACTACGTCAAATGTATTTTTTTAATCAGTCACGTTTTTGTACAAAGACAACATTTTAAAAGTACACATTGATAACAATTACCACAGTCGAGATAAATTACCCACCGAAAACACAATTAGAATACCTACTATATTCATAGATTCGATTATTTCACGAATGTTATAAAATTACTTTTTACAAAATTTATCGCAACATCCTTTTCAGAGGCAAACTGTTCCGTCGATTGATATCGACGAATTTCATCGCGATATATTGATATATATCGCGATGAAATTCGAAATAATTAGTTTAATTTTAAACCTTACAATAAAGAAACAGGTATATAGACATCATTAATTACACAGCGCCATTAAGTTCCAAAATTAACAATAGATACCACATAATTCATACATTTTTGTTGTTTAAAATACATACACTTAATATTATAAATGCTAAAGTGTCTGTCTGTGTTACCTCATAACGCTTAAAACGCTGTACCGATTTAGATGAAATTTAGTATGAAAATAGTTAGGGAAGGACATAGGATGTTTTGCTTCGTGATTTTCGGGCCACTAAAAGGGTGAAAATAAATAAATAAATATTTCTGGACATTATGACACAGCGCCATCTAGTTCCGAGCTAAGCAACGAGGCTTGTGTTACGGATACTAGTTGGTTAATATACGAAGTACATATATACGTTTTTTTTTTGTAAATACATACATATTATACATAGAAACATCCATGACTCGGATACAAATGCTCATGCTCATCACACAAACATTTGTCCCTACCGGGATTCGAACCCGGGACCCATAGCACAGAAGGCAGTGTTAACTACCGTTGGACTAATTGGGTCGTTAAGAAAAGAAAAGTAGGGTGGAATTTTGTATGCAGAATCGATTATTTCCTAAAAAGGGATAGACATTACATAAGCAATTTGATAAGAAAGCAGATTGAATAAAATTACTAATTCTACGTAGATGTAGATGCAGGATGTTGATGAAGGGCAAAAGCCATTATTATAAAACTTCATCATAACTCACGTACATAATTATGTCCATTATAATCCCACAAAAACTCTAATAACACCGCGCTAATCGGATTGTCAATACCGTCAAATAAGGTCATGTATTTGACACAAGTCGACTTGCTCCAACTACAGTGCACCTTGGGTGTAAGATCAAATTTGACGCAGCGTACAATACGCGTTGATTGCGCCAAGGCACGTAAGATGAAGCTACACGACGGCTGTGCAAGTAGTGACTTGTAGAGTAGAGTATGTTTGAAGATTCGTGCGATTATTATATTTGGGTTCAAGTTTGTCGTAATTTTGGTGTATTGTTTCTCTAAATTCAGCATCAACTTATTCTACGGTTCCACTGGCCACACAGTCTCTAGTGCGGGTTGGCAGACAGACGCTTATGTGAAATCTCTCAAGTATCCAGGCTCTCTCACGAAGTTTTCGTAGCACGTAGCTTTGAAAAGTCTGTGATTCGTGTCTTGGAATCGAACTCTAGAACTTTGACTTCAGTCTGTTAGGTCACACCACTAGGCTATAATAGCTTTTTTTTCAAACTCATACCGAGTATCATTTCCAAGTGGGTACAAATCAAAATTCAAATCTGCTATTGATAAAATACACATATTGTATAGGTTCATTACATAAAACAAAATATTGCCCCTCTAATATTTTCTTCTGTACCGCGGGTGCGTTTACAAATACCATTACAGAAGACCGCAGTGAATCAACAGTAGTTGTCTTTCTGCGAGTGAGTAAGGTTACCAGAGCTCATTGGGGGAGTGACTAGTCTGACATCATGGGAATTACATTTGCTGTCAGTTCAGTAACTCCCTATTTTAAGAAACCTGAACAGTTTCTAAGGGGTTTGGCAACGCATTTGCAAGCCTCTGGTGTTGCAAATGTCTATGGGCGGCGGTCATCACTTACCATCAGGTGAGCCGCCTGCTCGTTTGCCCCCTTATCACCATAAAAAAAACCATTACTGATCACCAACTGATCGCTCACTGCACCAATCGAATAGTCGTTAGTGTGTCAGTAGACCAACTACACAGTCTATTTACTTAAAGTTCATCAACATCAAAGTCGAAACAGCAAAGGATTTTTTGTAACAAACACACTAGAAACATATATTTTCCTCTGTGAATAGAAAAGCTACATAAAACAACGAAATCACAGCGATAATGTTATGCATGTATTCCAACAATAAAATTTATGGGCCCGCTTCACACCATATGAAAGAGAAACCAATTTGACAGAGAGGGGTAAAAAGAACAATACAATTTGCATGTATTTCTATGTTGGGCTCTTAAAACGTGTCTGTTTTATGTTTCTTATAATGTTCATTGTTATTACTCCAAAATCGTATTTTGAATTACGGAAAATGGTGCTTGTCATTTTATATTCTCGCATCGCGTCACTTTCATGGTTAAAATCTAGAAAAATCATCATCATCATCGACCACTTATTTATTGTAGGACGCGGGAACTATATTTTTTGAAATGGTGCCTGCCTTGGGATTGACCTCCAGACCTTCGACTTTATAGTCCACTGGTCAAAACTACGTTATACATCTCACAGTGTTTGTGATCGAACTCCTCCGAAACGGCTTGACCAACCGATTCAAAAAGTAGGAAGTGTGCAACGAACAAGGTTCAGTAGCTGCTAGTACCTGATCATACCATCAAGACAATCAACACCTCAGTCTGCCCGTGACCATAGATGCTGTAAAGGATCAAAATATGAGTTAAAGTATGAAATTGCCGTTTTATAATATATAGGTACTTCGAATTGACATAGAACCTTCATGGTTTGAGAACTGAGAACCTCCGATCTGAGCAAGCAATAACGGCAGATGTCTACTGTGCTGAACTCCGAACAATGATAGAAAAACTAGCAGTGAAACAACCCCGACTCATGAATCGATCTTCACCATTATTGCTCCATGATAACGCGAGACCTAATACAGCACAAGAAACCGTTTTATTTCTACAGGAACTGCAATTAGAGACATTCATCACCCTCCATTTGCCAGACCTTGCTCCAACGGACTACCATTTTATTCGTGATTTGGCCAATTTTCTACGTAATAAAAAGTTTTCTTCCCAGGATGCAGTACAAAATGCTTTCACACAGTTTTTCGAATCTAGATCACCAGAGTTCTATCGCTGGTAATTATTTTGATAAAATAAATATGTTAGTTAAAAAAAATCGAATTTCATTATTTCACAAATAGGCAATTTCATACTATAACCCCTAATATTATAAACTCAAACGTTTGTATGGATGCATAAGTGGGTGTTTGTTACTCTATCATGCAAAAACCGTTAAAGGGATTTAGGTGTATGTAATTTAGCATACAAATAGTTTTTATTACCTGTTTTTTTTATGAAAATAAGGGGGCAAATGGGCAGGAGGCTCACCTGATGGTAAGTTATTACTGCCGCCCATGGACATCTGCAATACCAGAGGACGTGCAAATGCGTTGCCGGCCTTTCAGGAAAGAAAACAAAAGATTAACACACAGGCTACTTTTTTCTTTAAACCATGCAAAGCGGCGGATGGAAGCTGGTATCAACACACCGCGATAAAATCCGTAAAAAAGCAGTTTAATTTCAATACATACATATGATTTACATATAACTAATGTTAACATATAATGTTAATCTTGTTGGCAAACATTATGTAAGTCATCATTATGACTGAACATTGTTTCCCAAAATACAAGCTCCAGCTTAGTTTGGGAATCAGTATCAGCATGTATGTACTATACCTACATTTCTATTGTGACTCACTTTAGCCTGCCAAGTTGTAAATGTATTTTTGTGTCATTAAACAATTTTTTTTTTTAACTATCACTTGAAAGTCAAATGTCACATCTAGGGCTTCGTAAAACTAACTTTAAAACGTGCTTTGTCCTCTCGTTAGTTATTATCCACATAACTTGTAACACGTGTTTTCAGGCTGTTGGCAGCACGTGCTTCGCATGTGGGTCAGGAGTTCAGGTCCAACGTGACTGAACACCATTTCAAACGGATTATGTGTTGTTTTGTAAGCCATCAGATAATATGTACTGTGCAAAATGTTGGAAAATAAGAGATTTGATTCTATAATTCTGTTATTGATTTTATTCTATCTTCGTTTCTCAATAGTGATCAATTTTAAATGTGATGATCCGATTAGTGTAGCGAGACCACTAAGCTAATAAATAAAGCTTGAGTGTTTAAGCTTTCTGTGGTAAGGTCCCGGATTCGAATCCCGGTAGAAGCAAATGTTTATGTGACGAGCATAATTATATCTGAGTCATGGTTGTTTCAATGTTGGTATAATCTGTATGTATCTAAAAAAAAACAATGTAGTATATCAAAAATCTATTCTGTAACATAAGCCTAAGATGGCATGTGAAGTCTGCTAATCACACTAGGCTAGCGTGATGGGCTATAGCCTAATACCTCTAAAATGAGAAGAGCCCAACAGTGGGAAAGATGAAATTCTAAGAGAGACACCCACAGCCGCCTATTGTGCGTATAAGTATACACACTATGTATCAAACTCTATAGTAAAAAAACTCGTTAGATAATGACGTCAAACAAAATTCAAAATGGCGGCCGCAGTTTTCGAGGCCCACGCCGCTCCTCACGTGACATTTGCCATGGATAATTAGCAAAGGTCGCTCTAGCAGGTGGAAAGGCCGGTACTCAACAGCGTAGCAATGCAATTACGTGTCGTCCCCATATAATCGAGTTATTCAACCCCCACCTAACGTATTTTGATGTTTTATGATGGCGATAGGGTTTGAGTAAATTTCATCCGCAGTAAAGTCAATGTATACATTGACTTTACTGCGGATGAAATTTACTCACACACAGAAAATGTAGGACATGCATGGCTGATTTTCTGAATTCATTTGTTTGTCAAAAATCTTGTCAAAATAGCATACTATGAAAAGTATATTTATAGCGTTGGTATCATCATCAACCCATTACTGTCCCACTGCTGGGCACGGGTCTCCTCTCGATAGAGAAGTATTAGGCTATAGTCCACCACACACTGCGGGTTGGCAGACTTCACATCATTATCATCATCATCATCAGCCTATATTCGTCCACTGCTGGACGAGACTTCACATGCCATCGAGAATTCTCTTAAGCATGCAGGTTACCTCACGATGTTTTCCTTCACCGTTTGAGCATGTGATAAATACGCACATAACTTCCGAAAAGTCAGTGATGCCTTGGGTTCGAACTCGAGACGTCTGACATCTCAGTCCGCTGGTCACACCGCTAGGCTACCACAGCTCTCATCGATAACGTTGTCTCTGTGTTGATATGTATTGAGTTATTCAACCCCCGTCTGGGCATTCAGCAAGAATTGTTTCTTCGACAGTCATCCTTATTGCTGTTACAATATGATAGGGAACCAAGCGTAGGTTTCTCTTGATAGAAAATTTAAACCAAATGTACGAGTATAATTCAAAACAAAGGAGTTCATATATATGAAGTTTGTTGTCGTTTCTAGTACTTTTTGTACTGTGCAACTTTTCCGATAGTTCTAAATTTTATTTGTGTACCTTCGTCTCAATTGTCTTGGTCGTTAAGGTTTTTTTTTATATTCTGCGCAGCTTTCTTGTTTTTTTTTCTTGTGAAAATCATCTAGAATGTATTAGAAAACTAAAAAGAAAGATGGATAAATTCAGTGAACTCGTTCTTGGATTGTCGCGTGACGAAGGGAGATGGCGATTCAGTTTTGTGTGAAAAGATATTAACTGCTTTGGTCGTAAAGTGCGATTGCTGAGTAAGAGCTCTTGGGCTCGATTCCCAGGTCGACTTTGCTCGACCTGAGAATCGAGCCCAAGAGCTCAAGAGTTATTGGGTTTTTCTATGTAATTGTCAGCAGCAGCTTGGAGCATGGATTCGTCCCCGGTTGTCGGCAATAGTCTCGCCCCCTATTCATCATCATCAACCCATTATTGTCCCACTGCTGGGTACGGGTCTCCTCTCATTTGAGAGGGATTAGGCTACAGTCCACCACGCTAGCCTAAACTGCGGGTTGGCAGACTTCACATGTCATCGAAAAATCTCTCAAGCATGCAGGTTTCCTCACGATGTTTTCCTTCACCGTTTGAGCATGTGATAAATACGCACATAACTTCTGAAAAGTCAGTGGTGCGTGCCTTGGGTTCGAACTCGAGATCTCTGACAACTCAGTCCACTGGTCTCACCACTAGGCTACCACAGCTATTACATGGGACCTAAAACATACCAGCAGCAAAATGTGGGTTTACACCTCTGTTTAACGCTTCGGTTACAACAATATTACACCCAGTCTAAATAAACGCTGAAATATAACATTGGGTTTTGATCGAGGAGCGTCCACACGGAGGTGATAATGCGTGGTCATGTTTGGGTAACATGATCCGAAAAGCGTATATTTACAAATAAATTTTGGCTGATGATCGATCGTGAGAATGGAATTTGAGACCGTGTACACAGATATATAGGTTTGTAACGCACTGAAAGCTATTTTGGGAATTGTTTTGTGCAGCGAGATCATTTATCTACCTATATTAAATACAAGCAGCCCGCCCCGACTTTGCAGGTGTTATAAAATTCAAGAGATATAAATAAATATTCAGGGACATTTTACACAGCACCATCTAGTCCCAAACTAAGCAGAACTTGTACTATGGGTACTAGACAATGGATATATAATACTTATATACTTTTTTTTTGTAAATACATACTTAAAATACATAGGAAACACCCAGACGAACACAAACACTTATATTCATCACATAAATATTTGTGTCCCGTGGGAATCGAACCCACGACCTCGTGATCAGCAGTCCAGTACTCGAACCACTAGACCACATAGGTCGTCAGTGTCGTCATCTTTTTAGTAATAAATATATATATATATATATAAATATATATATTTATATAAATATATATATATATAGTTTTTGAGTTTATTCATTACAAACACACATCTTTTATAATAATTCTCTTTATAACATTAGTATAGAACTAAAGATACGTATAGATATTTTTATTTTCTTTTCTGACAGTTTTTTTTGGGATTTTTGTGTGAAGAGATTTTTCTCGTACAACAGTTTTGTGTAAGTGTGTTAAGGTGTTGGTTGTCGTAAGTGCGATAGTTGACTTGGGTCTTGAGGTCTTGGGTTAGATTCCCAGGTCGAGCAAAGTGTTTGACTAGCAAAAGCCTCGTAGAATAGCTTGAAACTAGAGGGCGCTGTGTCGTAATGTCTGAATATATTTATATTATAACATAGCATTCAGTGCAACACAATATTAAATTAATCTATTAGCTGGATTGGGTCACCAAATAGAAGCTATTAATAACGGCACATAAAGTAAACATAAAAATAATAATCACTTCATATTTTTATTGGGCAAGAAAGAAAGAGAAAGTAGAGGTATTCTAAATTTCATGGAAGAAGGAGATGGCATTTTCATCTCCTTCTAACATGACCATATATATTTTCTACCTACCCACATGGGAAAAAACGTGAGTGAATGTATGTATGTAAAGAGATGGAACGAATGAATTGGACCAAAAATATATTAAACCAAATGCTTATTAAGGCAATGATATTTTAAACGGTGCCCCACACTAGGAGTTTGGCCTGTGTCGTGGTCCATGCAGCCTTGAACCCAGCAGTGATTCATTAAATTAGAAGAGGATAATGACTTGTCCAATGCCCAATGCCCAATTATTGGCCAGTAGGCCATTAAACCAAACCCAAACCAAACCCAAACCAAGCCCAAACCAAACCCGAACCAAACCCAAACCAAACCCTCTCCTCTCATTTAAGAGGAACCATCGTGGGCTATAGGTAGTTCACCACGATAGCCTTCTGCGGGTTGGCAGCCTATAATGACTTTACCACCTCCAAAATAATTCTTTACACTTCAAAAATTAACATGTAATTATAATAAGGAGCTAAAACTCAATAACCAGGTCTTGTGTTCATCATCAACCCATTAACGTCTTTTTGGACGTTGACAATAAAGACTGTCTCCAAAAAATCTACTTTCAAGTATTTCTGCTGGGAAGAAACGACGCAACAATAATTGCAGCAACACATTAAGGTAACACAACAACAACAACAACACAGCAACAAGTAGGTATATCATATTTGTCTAATAAATAAAATATTAAATAAAAAACTGCCTCGTTAGTCTAGTGGTCGTACAGTGCGACTGCCAAGCAAGAGGTCTTGGGTTCGATTCCCAGGTCGAGCAAAGTGTTATTGGGTTTTTCTATGAAATTCTCAGTAGCAGCTCGGAGTTTGGATTCGTGCCATGGCAATAGGCTCGCCCCTTATTACATGGGACCTCAAACATACCGGTGAAACGTGGGTGTACATTAGTACACCTCTGCCTAATCCTTCGGGGATGAATGGCGTGACGGTATGTATAAAATATGATTCTACATGAATAAATCTTACAATGATGCTATTCAATATAGAACTACGACTATGTGAGCTATCACATCAATCCTACCAATACTTTTTACCAAGCTGTACAAACATATCAGACATTATACATATTTGAAAAACACCATTTGTATGTATTTCCACTCGTATTCATAAACATATTTTAACAAATAAAACATAGTCAGCTGTCTTGGATTAATCCAATACAGAAGGCCACACGCCCCGATCCCTGCGAACCAATTTGGTTTGGTCCACATTCATACATCTTGTTATACATTTACGCACCTGAGCTTTTTGATGGAGTTGACCAACTATATCGATATAATATGTCCTTCTGAAACGTTCCCTGTCCGTTTCCATGTACATACGCCTTATAAATTCTGTTTATTATTCATTGTATCATTCTTTCATCACATGCTCAAACGGTGAAGGAAAACATCGAGAGGAAACCTGCATGCTTCAGAGATTTTCTCGATGGCATGTGAAGTCTGCCAACCCGCAGTTTAGGCTACTATATCCTAATCCCTCTCAAGTGAGAGCAGACCCGTGCTCAGCAGTGGGACAATAATGGGTTAATTATGATAATGAGTATTCATCGTCATTCACAAAACAACCCACCTTTTATTGGGATAATCCCGCCACACTTAGTCCCTTCTATTGCAACTGCTACTCGTATAAGCTACGATTGACAATAGCTACCAGCCAGAAAATCGTCGAAGCCAAACCCGCAGCAAAATTAATCATAAAAATTGAATACTAGGAGTAAGAAAAATAACAGTTTTCGTCTTCCCACCGTCTGTCATCATTATATTATGTTTATGAACACATAGAAGATAAACATACAAAGATTCATTTTTTTATAAATAGCACCCAGCCCAGTTTTGAACGGGTTAATAGGAGCCTATTCTATCTACGGTGTTACCACCCTATCTATGTTTTGTTGTGCAAGAAACCATCGCACGCGTACCTACATATTATAACAGCCTACCAAAATTTAATCACAATAAGATCAAAGATTAAGGAACGCACAGAGAACAAACACGCAAACAATCATTTTTATTAATAACGAAGAAGATACAGAAAAAGCAGAAACTGATTTAGAGAAACGCGAACTGCAATAGCACAATCATGTAATTAGTAAGAAGACCCATGAACCGCATTGGTAGTCTAGCATCAATGACGAACAGGCCACAAGCAGTCATCTTGTTGAAGGTCCGATGTGTCTGCATTACTTTCTTATATAGTTCAGCTTCACTCTCTGTAAAGAAAGAAAACTATTTTTGTATTAGTAGCCAAGAAAATATTGAAGTATTTGGTGAAAGATAAGGTAAAATATAGAGCGAGGTAACTCATAGCCTAATGGTCTGACTAGTAGACTGTGAAATCCCAACCACTGACTTCTCGTAGTTACGTGCGTATTTATCAGATGCTCAAACGGTGATGGAAAACATTGTGGAGAAACCTACAGCCTTGAGAGATTTTCTCGATGGTATAATATGTGAAGTCTATAGACTATAACCAACTGACAAGTTAAGCTATAAGCGTGGTAGACTATACCACATGTCTCTTTTCATTTAAGAGAAATTAAGCTTTAATCCACTACGCTTGCCTTTGTACTCTTACAAGTTCGAAAAGTTAGTATCTTAACATTGCAGCGGTCACATTGTAAAGTTGTCACAGCTTCAAACATTCTCATATTGATATAGTTCTACATTGTCTTTATATATAAAGCTAAAGTTATTATTCAGTAGTCAAATATGTACCCTATTGCAATTAAATAAGAACTATAACAACAACATAAATAATATCTCTACCAGTGTGTTTTCACTTACTTGAACATTTCTTGGTCATTATCCGCTGTATACATGCTATCCTTGCTTCTTCAATCGCTATATAGCACTTCTCACATTGGACACTCTGGACTATGATAAGATACACATCCTTGCCAAGCCATATAACAGAAATTACCACCACGTAAAGATTTTGGAAGGTCTTGATGGAAATAAAAAAAAAACAGATCAAATTAATTGGTTACATTGGTGTTAAATAATTCTGTCAAAAAATCGACTTCAAATGTCAGAACTGGACCAAATAGAAATGGGACCACACAAGAAGTACCAGCTTTCAAAAAAAAAAAAAGAATCATCAAAATCGGTTCACCTAGTCTAAAATTCTGAGGTAACAAACATAAAAAGACAATTGAATTGAGAACCTCCTCACTTTTTGAAGTCAGTTAATAAACTACTAATCAGAAGTATATTCCAGTTTTATCTACAATAATATTAAGATGTATAAGAATCTGTAAAAACGCCTCATAATATTTCGAATCAAGTCTCTTCAAATCCTATACTATTTGAAACTGTTTATGCAGATGATATAATGTTGTAGAAAAAATTATAACGTCCGTCATCATAACAGACTAACAGTGAACCATTAGAAATACAGTTTTCATGAAACCTATTATAATACTAGACGGTACATAATTGAATTACCTGACGATAAGCTTGCGATGACATTCGCAAGATTTCTAAATGCGATTCCAAATAAAATAAAGCACGGAAAAATGTGTCCACAATATGATAGAGTACCTGTAAACAAAAGAGTTATTAATAACAGAAGTTATTTCATCTGTGTAATTTTATAATCATATCATCATCATCAATATATCAGCTAGATGACGTCCACTGCTGGACATAAACCTCCCCCAAAGATTTCCACAACGACCGGTCTTGGGCCACCTGCATCCAGCAGAAGAATAAACAAATTCGTAGATTTTTAGGAGTATTTTTATCAATCAACTGATATTCATAGTTCGGAATATGTTAATATACATATTTACGATTGTCTCAATTTCATTAATGTCGATTACATTTTAAGCAAAAACTACATGTAATATAAGGAAGCATTTATAGTCACACTAGTAGATGATCAATATTCTCGACAACCAACAAATGCCATCTTAAAAAGAAGTAATATAATTGTACATTGGTACAGGAATAACATTTCTATCAAGTTATAATTATGAACACAATATAATCAGGACTATAATCATAATACTTACCAATATTTGGAAAACAGTTTTATATAAATTGTAAGCCTTCAAAATAGTTTGATAAGTCTCAAACATTTTGATACAATATTTATCATCCTCCTCGACATCGCAAACCTTCCGAATACATTTAATCCATTCCTTCAGATATTCCGTTAACAATACTAGTACACGAATAGCATAAACGACGTTAATATCAAATTTAATGAACAAGAAATTAGAAAGAATATCGATCCATTTCACATAATTATACATAGCATTACTGTATAGTAAATATACAAAAGTATTAATGCCAACAGTCAAAAGGATGCACACCCAATTAACTACAATATACCTGCAGATATATTTGCCCAAATCAATGCTTTTAAAGATTTCTTGAACCAAAATGACGAATATGATATTTTTATGGCTCTGAACGATGCTGATTACAAAAATCATGGTAAAACCGATAACGTAGTAGATGAAAAAGTACATATAAATAGTAAACATGATGAAGTTCTCGCGTATCCTGATGGAGAAGTAGTTATCGTCGAAACACATGCGATATGTAAAGGCCCAAATAATGACACAAATGCTCAAGAATACCAAGAAATGGAATTTCTTTCGAGTTGGAGTAATATAATCATCTTGAATATTATATTTTGATGCGAGGAAAAAAGTAAGTACTAAGTTGAATGGAAAGAATAATCTTTGTACAGGTTTTTCTATTCTATTATTGAGTAATACTTCCACAGGATACGATGAAATGGTTTTTGATGCACTTGGATTTTGAAACATTGTTTTAAACTTAAAAAATACTGATTAAGTTACTAGTTATAGTTTCTATTGCTACATAAAAACTATAAAGACACGTGTCATTGTTTGTTTAATTACTTTGAATAAAAAATAATGAAGTTACTACTGATGTTTACTTTGGTAAATTGAATTAAAAGCTTGTCTTTTTTTATGTTAATATAGAAAAAAATATTTGAAATTATTTCCGGGTATTTCAATAATGTACATGGTTTAAGTAAGATTATACGGTATGATAAAGTATTTGAAAAGCAAAAGAAAATATTATAACCACTTGAAATAAGAGCTGTTTAAGCTGTTTATTATTTCTTTTTAGATTGAACACTAGAATTTATAACACGTTTAGGTAAAAAAACGTAGCCTTTTTTAATAGACTATGCACAACAAGAACAATATTTATTGATAAATTCACTCATTCTGTACAGTTCTATAAACGCAATAACGGTATGACGTGAAAGAATGATGTTCCGTAGAAACATTTGCGTAATTGCTTTTCTAATGTAACTAGGTCTAAATAAATTAAGTATACGCATTAAAGTTATTAACAAATGATCATGTTTCCCGATAGATTATCTATAATTTCTACAGTCATAAGCGTGGCAGTACACTGGCACATAATACCCATAAAAATGTACGTGTTTTATTTGGTAACAACCACCCATTTACTATCTGCTAGGACCGGGCTCATTATGGCAGACTCTAGGGCACCTCACAAGCTGTGGGTTGGCAGACTTTTAGTAAAAGTAATAATGTGGTGCCAATCTGATTAAGTACTGTCTCACAAATCTGTCATGATTGTGTACTAAATAAGTGACATCATCTTGAAAACCTTTTGCGAACTGTTTCTGGACGCCTCATATTCTAGGAGCGATGCGACCTTTATTTACCAATAATCTACTTGGAAAAAATGATATCTTAAGTATAAACCCAACTAAGGGGTCTTCTGGGTTCGTATTACTACTTACTATAGTTACGGGCATTTGCAACCAATGGTTACTTCCAACTACTTTAACCGAGTCATCTATCCATTTCGTTGGAAGACCATTACACATTTCGTCTTCTAGTATGTAGTTTCCACTCAAGAACCTTTCGCCTCAGCAGCCAGTTTTTTAAAGCCTGCCGGCCCACTTCCACTTATTTTTATGTCATAATGGGGGCAAACAAGCATAACGTCCGCCTGATGGTAAGTGGTTACCGTAGCCTTACTCACTCGCAGAAATACAAATATAGTTATTGCACTGCTGTCTTCTGTATGTACTTCGCCAGTCGGGCAGCTCAATTTGAGCGACGAATCTCGCTATACCTCTTCAAAACTACATAACTCCAGCTACCTAATCCTTTCAGCTGTGCCGGCAATTTAAGTTCTTTCGCGGAATTCCTCATTTCTGCAGGACTTACTTCAAATTTTAAAACGCCCGATCGCAAAAGAAAAGTTTCAAGTACTTAATAGCTTTACAAAACCGCAATCGGTTGAGTTTAAAGCGGCTCTTCGAAGAATTAATTCAGTTCGGTTTCAACGTTTCAATGCTCTGGAGTGTGGATCGAGTGCGCTGTTAAGGTCGAGAGTAAGACTATCCTTCTTTGAAGACATTTTAGGAGGGTATTATATCGATTTGTGAGGCCGTCCGAGGTGTCAATTCCATTTTGTATAGGGAGTGCGGAGAAAGCGGCTTTAGCAGTTAAATTAGATACCATTTTGAATGTTTGTTGTAATATTTCTACTATGTCGTTGACACACGTACAAAATTCTTACATAAATTAGGTATTTTTTAACTCTATTCTTGTAGTATAAAATTCAATCACATAGTTATCATCATCATCATCAACCCATTAACGTCTCACTGCCGGGCACGGGTCTCCTCTCATTTGAGAGGGATTAGGCTATAGTCCACCACGCTAGCCTACTGCGGGTTGGCAGATTTCACATGCCATCGAGACAAAGCTCTCAAGCAAGCAGTTTTCCTCACGATGTTTTCCTTAACCGTTTGAGCATGTTATAAATACGCACATAACTTACGAAAAGTCAGTGGTGCATGCCTCGGGTTCGAACTCAAGACCTTTAACATGTCAGCCCACTAGGCTACCACAGTTCATACAACATAGTTATTATGCTGATGATTTATTAGCTAAAAAATATGTATATCAGACCAGGAGATCCCACTCAAATTATTATTATGAGAACCAGTTAAGGCTGCGTGCAAAAGAAAGGGAAACCCAGGGCAAAAGATAGAGAAATCCCATTTTAGATGATAAAAGCTATGTTGTGAAAACCTTTTCTGCTAAAACTAGGCCTGCCTGTCACGAGGATATAAGAAGCTTGCCTACCACAAGCAGTATGTAAATAGCCTAAATACCACATACATATTAAAAGTGTGCGCTACCTGCTACAAATACATAAAAAGTCAAAAACGACAAACGTAAAATGTCTCCATACCATAAAAAAATTAAATACATTTAATATTTCACTAACACAATAAGCAGATCTTAAATTAATTAAAAACAACTATTTACTAAGTTAAGAATAAATAAATTAAAAAAAAAAATATGTTAAGTTATAAGGCGTCAAAAAATTCGTCCCCGACACTGTCAGGGGGTAGAGTGCCCAGAAGTCTGGCAGCATTGCCACGTTGAATGGCAATGCCAATTCTTTGTCCGAAAAATAGGCCAGCCTTTGTGTCACGTGAAAGGTCAACCAAGCGTTTCGATATTTGAAAAAAAAAACACAAAACCACACGGAATGTTTTATAAAAATGACGTGCCGTGTAGAGCAGTGGATCAAACCCAATACGTTTCAATTCGAGATGATTGCACTTCATCATAAATAATAATAATGTTAGTATGAGACATCGTATTGCCATGAATAACAGAAACGGACATCTGCCTTAATATAATTTATCTTGGTGTCATTTGCTAGGAGTGTTAGGTTTTCGGTTCAATTTAGAGTGTTATTGACTTTTCTACTGTAAAATACTCAATAGTAGTTCGAAATCTGAATTTATGACTTATAGCCACATGGTACACATACCATCACGACTGTTCGCAAAGGATTAGGCAGAGGTGTACTAATGTACACCCACATTTATCCGACCTATTGCCTTCAATGTGTGGAAGGAGCGGAGTGAAATTAAACAAACGTACAACGATTAAACACTCAATATAAATTTTGATTTCTTACACTTACGCGAATATTAGACATTGAAATAAAACTACTTTTTACGGATTTTGTTGCGGTATATTGATATTATTTTAACCCGACGTTTCGGATCCTTTACAGCATCCATGGTCACGGGCCGATTGAGGTATTTTTTTTAGACAACCCGTTTAGCTCAGCGGTAGTTAACGCTGCCTGCTGTGCTATGGGTCCCGGGTTCGAATCCCGGTAGGGACAAATGTTTGTGTGATGAGCATAAAAATGTGTATCCGAGTCATGGATGTATCTATGTATAATATGTTATTACAACAAAAAACACAAGCCTCGTTGCTTACCACGGAACTAGATGGCGCTGTGTAATAATTTATCGGAAATATCCATTTATTATTTATTCTATGTTAATTCGAAGGACCTATTACAATAAAACGGCAATATCATATTTTAACCCCTTTTATTTACATTTCGATATAACAAAAACCTAAAGAATTAGGCGTGCTGTGTCCAAAAACTTGGTAATCAGATAAATGACAGCGCGAAACATTGACAATGTCTTCGACAAATTGAATTTTGTAAACAGCTTTTCATCGTGGGCCCTTTTTCTTTTAAATTTCTTGCCATTATGCTTACACAAACAAATTGGAATAGCTTGGCTTGAAGTTATTCCAAATATAGACAAACATGACCTCCAACTAGATGGTTTGGACTGATAACTTGTTTTTTTTTTGAAACGTTGCAGCACTAGGTAGTATTTGTCATGATTGTGTCGTGGATGCGTTTACAAACACAAATATATTTACTTTGCACCAACAGAATGCCGCGCGCGACTTATCCCTGCATACCGTTAATTGTAAATAATTTAACAGAACTTAAATATACAGGGCGTCCGGATGATAATGTCTAATACTATGTCAAAAAATATTTGCGTCGAGTGCAGTTAACCAAACATTTTATGTACCATCAAAGTGCACTGAGGACAAACAGCAAACACACTGGAAAAAAGATAACATGTAACTCGCTTACACAGTGTTCTGTTGTGAAAGTACTTTCTGGAAAAAAATGAATATTTAATTGTTGCCTACATGACAATGTTGATATGACAGTGACATTGCAAATTGTTTCATTGCAAATTCGTAGAAAAATCTGTTTACGTATGCTGATAGTGAGCCGAAGATGGAGCTCTTTGGCGTTCACTAGGGGAGGCCTATGTCCGGCAGTGGACGAATATAGGCTGATGATGATTCTGACAGTATTGTCAATAAAAAAAAATATTCTTAGTTATATTTTTATATACATACCATCACGCCGGGACCCATAGCACAGCAGGCAGCGTTAACTACCGCTGAGCTAAACGGATCGTCAAAAGTAGTACCATTTCATTGTCTAATGTTCACGTGATTGTAAATAATTAGGATCTTTGATTAAGAGGAAAAATAATCATGTTTTTCACTTAAAAACAACGTGGATTAAGCTTCAGTCTTCACTCTCGCACAATGAGTAAGGAAAAAATATTCTTTATTAAAAATAACGAATGTAATCTACCTGTTCAAGTGTTTTTGAATAAAATTGGATGTAATTTTATTCTTTTTGATTACTATTTTATCTTAGTATTTGGAAATCTTTTTTGCAACTGCCTCGTTGGTCGAGTGGTCGTACAGAGCGACTGCCGAGTAAGAGGTCCTGGTTAACGAGCAAAGTCTTATTGGGTTTTTCTATGAAATTCTCAGTAGCAACTCGGAGTTTGGATTCGTGTCCGGTTAATGACAATAGGCTCGCCCCCTATTACATGGGACCTAAAACATACCGGCGAAATGTGAGTGTACATTAGTACACCTCTGCCTAACCCTTCGGGGACAACAGACGTGATGTTATGATAGTAAAAATCGCCATTTTGCTGTATAAAAGAAATTTTCAGGTTCAAAGTCAACGTTCCCTGACAAACCAAACCTGTGTCCCATAATTTGTTATTCTAATCCCGCGAAATAAGTTAATCTGTATACAACACTACACTTTCAATATTCATGATTGCTATTAGCATAATAATTACTCGAGGATATTCCCCCAGATAGTGTTGCGACGCGTTCGAGGAAATCACGGGACGGCCCGGGATTAACGACAAATTAATCCCGAGATAGGCCTGTATTTTAATGCAACGCTTTTGAGCTGACACGAATACTAAGATTAAGGCAGTTTGTTAAGTATTCCTTAAGTTACACTACAAGATAAGAAAGTACTGCGAAAGAAAATTGTGACTTATGTAGGTACATAAATACATAAATCATACGTTTCACATCGAACTGCACCAGTCTCATATTGATATTACATACATAAAGCATTGTAAAACAAAACCAACAATTTTGTATTTAATTTAAAAAGAGTATCTATGGAGTTTCTTGCTGGTTCTTCTCCATAAGACCACCTTTTGGAACCGTGCAACTAAATTCAATTTAATTTGACGATTCAAAAGTAGGTACCTGAAAAATTTTTTTTCTTTCAATTGGACGAATTGTTTTTAGACATCCCACTTACAATATATTTATTAATATATTTAATTTGATATAAAATACTTTTCGTTCTTATAGGGATCTCGTACTATAACAGGCGGCCATGCTAACTGACCATTAAAAAACAAACCCATTCTAATAATAGACTCAAGTAAGTAGTTAATATATCCCTAATATTGAGTGTCCATTAGCACCTTGAATTATTGATAGCAGATTAAAATTTATACAACATTTCATCCCAAATATGTCACACACAATAAACTTACATGAATATTAAAGCTAAAGAGTTTATATAGTGGTTTTTTTATGTGACTGTAGTCGTTAGTTAGTTTAGTACTTTAAAATTTCAAATGTGCTTAAGCGCCACATGAAGCGGTGTGACCTAGAGACGTCACAATGGGAGGCAATGGCAGCAGACCGGTCAATGTGGAGGCACACCGTGAGCACTAAGGTGTTTGCGTTTGAAAGGCGACGTAAAGAGGAGCTCGATGCCAAACGAGACGAGCTTAAGGTCCGACCACCCGCGGCCATTCTATATAATTACGTCGGAGGGGTGCTGACTTGCCGTGAATGTGGACGCACTTTCACGGCAAAAATTGGTTATATCAGTCACCTGAGGGCACACCAGCGATGTCCTCAATAGTCAGATCTAAGTCGCTGTGGCCGAAATCGGCCTGGATCATAATATATATAGCATTACGCTATGGTGTGATTATGACGTTGGCAGGTGAGATCGCGGGCACAGTTATATAGAGGATGAGTAGAAAGATTTAGGATACAGTCAGGCTTAAATATTTCATCCTAGTAGGTGGTGAAGAAGATCCTTCTCTATTTCTGCGAGTGAGTAAAGTTATAGAGCTCGTTGCAGGAGTGATTATTCTGACGGCATGGGAATTCCGTTCGCTGTCAGTAAAATAGCTCCCTTATTTTAAGAAACCTAGACGGATTCTACAGGGTTTGGCAACGTATTTGCAAGCGTTCTGGTGTTGCAAATGTCGATGAGCGGCGGTGGTTACTTAAGATCAGTTGAGGCTCCTGTCCATTTTGCCCCCTTATCATCATACAAAAATTTAATTATACTAGGGAACTTAAGATGGACTGCGATATGAGGAATTTTTGCACCTACAATTTTAAAAATAAGGATATTCTTCTCCTTGCTTTGAAGCATTGATGATGATGGCTTCACACATAAACCACTGAACACATTATGATTTAATTTAGCAAGGACATAGATGTCAATCTGAGTATATATCTATATACAGACACTTACGTCTTTATCCCATGGGGGTAGGCAGAAACTACAGAACGCCACGCGTTGTTCAATACCCGGTTATAAGTATTGCGTACCAATAAAATCTCTTAGAGTCATCTGTGACGTGGATGAAGTCAAAAAAAACAGCTAGTTGTAGCAACACTAAAACATTTCAATTCATGATTTCCGAACTTTACTGTTACCTCAAGACGAAACAAACCTGAGAAAATTGCGTTAATTTGTTTCAAATTCCCATTGTTATTAATGAGAAAGTAATTTGAACTTCATTTCTTATTCTTTTAGACACGTTTTTATAAGTTTGGGATTGAAAGTAATTATGGAATGAAAAAAGTAGAAAATTTAATGATTAATAAGTGATTTTATGAATATTTTGTTCAAACAATCCGGATGGGAAATTACTGTTGTAATTTAATTTTTTGCTGTTTTTCACCTCTGTTTTATATTCTCGTTTGTATGATTAATTATAAAATAAATCATAAAGTTACAAGCATCATCAACCCATTAATGTCCCATCGTGAGCACGGGTCTCCTCTCTCGCTATATTTCCATGCTAGCCTACTGCGGGTTGGCAGACTTCACATGCCATCAAGAAATCTCTCAAGCACGCAGGTTTACTCATGATGTTTTTCTTCACCGTTTGAGCATGTGATAAATATGCACAAAACTTACGAAAAGTCAGTGGTGCGTGCCTTGGGTTCGAGCTCCTCTGACATCTGAGTCCACTGGTCACACCGCTCGGCTACCACAGCTCTTTAAATAAATATCATACAGGTATATCTAATATAGCTCTATAAATATAATAATTATAAATAAATAATAATAAATAAATAATAATAAATATTCTGCGACATTTTTACACAGCACCATCTAGTCCCAAACTAAGCAGAGCTTGTACTATGGGTACTAGACAATGGATATAATACTTATATACTTTATTTTTTTTGTAAATACATACTTATAATACATAGGAAACATCCAGACGAACACAAACACTTATATTCATCACATAAATATTTGTGTCCCGTGGGAATCGAACCCACAACCTCGTAATCAGCAGTCCGGTACTCGAACCACTAGGACCACAGTGGTCGTCATATAATAATTATATACTTCATCTAACCTAGTACCTAGACGATCCGATTAGCACAGTGCTATTAAAGGCTGCTTTCTATGATAAGGGTGCTGAGATCAAATTCCGTTTGGGGCAAATGTTTGTGTGAAGAACATGGTCATTTGACCTGGGTCCTGACCTGACCTATACATACATACATACACACACTCACGCCTTTTTCCCATGGGGATAGGCAGAAACTACAGAATGCCACGCGCTACGGTCCCTGCATACCACTTTTGCCTCGTCCACATTCATACATCTCGTCATGCACGCGCGCCGGTTATGATTACTGCGTACCTGACCTTTTTGAAGGAGTTCACCAATTAGGTCGGTGTATGTCCTTCTAGGCCCCCTCACGGCGTTTCCACTGACATCCGCCTTATAAATTCCTTTCGTCAATCGCCTACCAACTTTTGTCACTACGTCGTCTTTCAAACCACAACGTTTTCTTATCACATCATTCCTCAATCTATCATTCAAAGTTATACTACACATACTTCTCAATATATACCTATAATATGTATGTATTTACATATTATATCAAACATCTAGTATCCGTAACACAAACCCCGTAGCTTAGTTCGTAACTAGATGGCGCTGTGTCATAATGTCCTGATATTCTAACCTTATTTGACAAGCCCGATTTGAGTGTTTTCGACAACATAATATCATGCCTCTCTATTACATCGAGCCTTATATACTTCAGTTCGAGGGTCCCGGGGGACTGAGAGGAAATTCGAAAACCTTCCCTTGTAATAGCTTCACATACGGCCGTAATGAAACCTCTTTGATAATACAACATAGAATGAGGAGCGGAAATTAATGGAAATTATTTAGTAATTCGATGTACGCTCAAGATTATTTCAACTTGATAATATGATATGAGCAGATTTTATTGACGGAAATTGAGTGAAAAATTTGTTAGATATAAATTAGGTAGGTATGTTTAAATTAAAGATTTCTAAATCAGGTTTCTTCTATGCCGCGTGAAGGCTGCCAATCTGCACTAGGCTAGCGTGGACTATAATAGCCTTCACAAATGAGAGGAGACCGGTCCCCAGCAGTGGGACAATGTACCTATGTCGTCACAAAATTATGCTTGAGTGTTTTAATTTTGAGACGTGTCATGTGATAAATTGATTGATTGATTGATATTTGCCTTAAGATTTCTCGATTGGGCTAAACATATGCGATTGATCGAATACGCTAGGCTGGGTTTTGTTAAATTTAGCACTTTTAACTCCTTGTTTTAAGGATTATCGCGGACAGCAAACTAAATGAGGCAACCCATGGTCAACCGATCATAAAAATGAGACCTATTATGCGACCAGGAAATTTGAATAAAACATCGCATTCCTTTCGCATGAAATTGTCACATACAGACGCGATAGCTCACATTTTACGATCTCTGCTTATGTACACGGCTATAAACGGTTTGATGTTATGACCAATAAACGGAGTCAGTGCGTGGTACAGCGGGGGAATATATTCGAATTAGATGACCGTTAAGTGAGTTTGGCAAAACATAAGATTGGGTTACACATGCTAGATATTATCAAAACAAAAAAATGTGGCGGCGGCCATTTTGGACCGATTTCCGAAGTCACCTTTCAAACAAAGAAAACAAAATCAAAATCATCCGTCCGGGAGCTATGATGCCACAGACAGACAGACACACACACACACATAACACAATCACGCGCACTCACACACAGACGTCAAACTTGTAACCCCCGATGCAAAAACGACGGGTGCTCATCGTCATCATTTTAGCTGAAGGATGTCCAGTGCTGGACATAAGCTTCCCCCAAACCACTCGACCAGGCATCCTGCGGATTCCAGCGATCTTTTTCTAGTTGTCGGTCCACTTAGCTGGAGGCTTACGCTGCGTCTTTCCGAACCATCGAAAGTGATCACATTTATTACGCGAATAATATTATTATTCGCGTAATAAATGTAGTAAATTAAAATTACTTTTTAAGCTTTTATCTCGGTGTATTATAATATTAAAATTATGATAAATAATTTCACATAAACTATTCTCAAGTATATTACAAATACGGACAGAAGGACCAAGCGTCGGTTCAAATCTCCACTATTGTGGTCCTTTAAAAAGGGATCATTTATCATTTGTTGGTAGATTAGACCTCTTCTTAACACTTTTGGGCTGTTGGGCATTATCCAATTTTGGAATAAAACCTTTTAGATATTGTATGTATATGTAATTAACATTATATATGTATTAAGAAATTCTATAAACACTAAACCCCATTAACATGACGTTTTGACAGATTTACTCATAATAAATCAGTCAAAATAAAATAAAATTTTCTGGAAACACTGGCAATCGAAAACTTAATACTGTATCGTAAATAATTGCAAGAATATTAAAATGAAATCATATATTTGAAATGCAATTTGGCCTTTAAAAAAAGTGAGTTAAACGGTTTCTACTGGGTTGGCAACGCGCGAGCGACACTTCTGGTTTTACAAAGGTATTTAAGGCTACTGTGACCAGGCGGGCTGTTAGCCTGATTGGCACTCTCATGACATAAAAAGAAAATGAATGCAGTCTCACCCATGTGCACTCGCTCTATGAAACTAAACATTTATTAACATAATATAAAACATACCAATCTCCCGCGTTCCTGACTCATCAAATTGTTTAATATACTTACTATAATTTTAGCATGAAATTATAGCTACGGTAAACGACTAGTTTATATGGATAAATAACTAAGTTTAAAATATTATTGTGTAGCGTATTTGTGGAATGAAGTATTATGGCTCGGTTTAACGAAATTATTTTATTTGAATGGAGAGAATGTGTCGCGAGACGCGTGAATTATGAAGTGAAGTATCGCACAACACAGCCTAATTCCTCCCAAATAAAAAGAGACTCATGTCCACTAGGGATTAGGATATAGTCATCCACGCTAGCCTACTGCAGATTGGCAGACTTCACACGCAATCGAGCAAATCTCTCAAGTATGCAGCTTTCCTCACGATGCTTTCCTTCACCGTTTGAACATGTGATAAAAACGCACATAACTTCCAAAAAGACAATGGTGCGTGCCTTGGGTTCGAACTCGAGACGTTTGAATTTCAGAGTACACTGGTCACACCACCAGATCAAAACAGCTGTCAACATAATTTACTTAAAGAATTTATTTAAATAAATGCTTTATTATTTAAAACAGTGGTAAAAAGTAAGGGCGTCATACTTGCTCCTTTTATTGTGTACTATCATTCACCGTCACGACGTTTTGGTTCAGTTATTTCTATGATCACAGACACAAAATCATAAATACCTGTACCTACCGTTTAAAAAGTCTACAATTTAATTTAAAATTCATATCATTTTATCTTAAACAAAAGGATTACTGGACATCAGTCCTATACCCTACTTAAAACCTAAAACATAAGAAGGAGGGGCACTCCGAACATAAAGACCAAAATAAAAAGTTCCGTTGCTCTCTCCCAAAACTTTTGTCAACTAGAAACGGTTCTGTGCCAATTGTTGAGAGCCCTACAGCCTACAGTGTTAAGTTCTGAAGATGTATTTATTGCTTTTTGATTGCCACTTATCTCCAAGACAGATTCTTTTTCGGTTTAATGTCTTAGTTTTTTTTAGTGAAGAAAGATTACCTACCCACTTTAGATTTTTGTCTTGTAAGAAATAGAGAAAGGCTGTGGTAGCCTAGTGGTGTGGCCAGTGGACTGAGATATCAACGGTCTCGAGTTCGAACCCAAGGCACACACCACTGACATTTCGGAACTTATGTGCGTATTTATCACATGCTCCAACGGTGAAGGAAAATATCTTGAGTAAACTTGTATGTTAGAGAGGTTTTTAGAATTTATTAAACCGTAATAAACATAACATACAAACACGCCTGTTATCCCCGAAAGGTTAAGCAGGGGTGTACTCATGTACACCCATATCTCGCCTGTATGTTTAAAGTACTGTGGGGTCCTAGGGGGCGAGCCCGTTACCAATAACCAATTTCATAGAAAAACCCAATAACACTTTGTTCGACCTGGGAATCGAACAAAAGACCTCTTGCTCGGCAGTCGCACTGTACGACCACTAAATTAACGAGGCAGTTAAACTTTAACCATATAATATATAGAAAAAAAAATCTTTCAAAATTAAAACATCTTCCTTTAAGTGAAAACCGTTAATTCAAAGAAACCGAAAATTCAAACGACGAATGATATTCTGAATTCATTTTCGCTAACATGTTTCCACTCTATACGTAATAGCGTTAGTGTCGCTTATTAAATATATGTAAATAGCCACCGAGAAGTCTCGAATGTTCGGGAAAATTCTCAGAAGCATCCTTGGGAAATTACTTTACAATATAATGTATGACTGTCTGCTACAAACGGTTGGTGTTCTACGTGTGTTGATTCCCAATTGACTTTAAGAAGAAAATGATCTGAATTGTCGATGTAGGCTAAATATATATTGGCTACATTATTTCATAAAAGGTTTAGCGAGCATTCCTGCGGCCTTTTTTTCTTTGCACAACAATTGCCAGCTTCGCATTATATTTATATTTATTGGTAAAAATTTTACCCTCGTCATGCTTATTAAAAATAGAAAAATATACTATATCTTCCATACTAAAATAGCAAAGATAATGATTCATCATCAACCTATTAACGTCCGACTGTTGGGCTCGGGTCCCCTCGCATTTGAGAGGGATTAGGCTATAGTCCACCACGCTACTGCCTACTGCAGGTTGGCAGATTCACATGCAATCGAGACGAATCTCTCAAGATGCAGGTTTCCTCACGATGTTTTCCTTCACCATTTGAGCTTGTGATAAATACGCTCATAAGTTCCGAAAATTCAGTGATGAGTGCCTTGGAGTCGAACTCGAGACCTTTGACATCTCATTCCACTGGTCACACCACTAGGCACCCAAGACACAGCTACCTGATTTCTTATACTTCGAGAACATTTGTATAAACTCCTTTTTAAGGATAATATCGCAGTTTTTTAATAGGTACTGATTCTTGACGTTTCGGATGCTTTACAGGATCTATGGTTGCTTAAAACTGTGGGTCATGGTGCAAACTATCCTTGGTTTAAAAATGCTGTAATTAAACTATGGAAGTTTTATTTCAAAATACGAAAGAGCTTGAAAATTAAGACTGTTGAGAAATTTTTATGGGTATATTTGATAAATAATTTGCTTTTACTGAGTGCTTAAATATTATATTATTTCTATTACTGCATGCCTAAACAGATAAATATGTCTGTAAATATAGTTTTATAATTGCAAAATAAACTTCAGTTGAACTGCCTCGTTGGTCTAGTGGAGTGGTCGTACAGTACGTCTGCCAAGCATGAGGTCTTGGGTTCAATTCCCAGGTCGAGCAAAGTGTTATTGAGCTTTTCTATGAAATTCTCAGTAGCAGCTCGGTGTTTGGATTTGTGCTCGGTTAATAGCAATAGGCTCGCCTCCTATTACATGAACCTAAGACATACCGGTGAAACATGGGTATAAATTAGTAAACCTCTGTCTAACCTTTCGAGGACGACAGGCGTGATGGTATGTATTTCAGTTGAATTTTTAATACCGTTAGCGGTTGTCAGAAAAAACTACCATTAGGTATTCGTATAAAATAGTACAAGTATAATATTTTTTTGTTTTTTCTTAGTTTATATAATATATAACAGCAATCTATTCAACATTCAAACAAACAAGTTTGACAACAACGTAGAGACGTGTTTGACATAATATTTAGCCCCGAAACTGCGTAAGTGCAAAGTTTTGTAGCCATAGTTGATAACTACAAATGTTCGCTCGCGATTGTCACAAACAGACTTCTGTTTGTAGCTAGCTGAGAGTTAGATAAGATGTAGTGTTATTATAATTAAAAAATACGTTTTGATAGCAAATTTTGAACTAAAAAGTATAAAATAGAAGTTGTACCAAAATTATTATAATTATATAAGTAGGTAGGTACTTATAATTACACAAGTAATGATATAAGTACAACTCCTATTTTAGGTTAATTTTCAACATTTTATAACGATGTAACGCATTTGGGTTACATCGTTGTAAAATGTTGAAAATACCGCAGATAAAGTACCTTTATTTTACTCATCTTTCTCGCTATAAAATTTATTTTCTCTTCTTTAGTTCCGTTTTCTGTAAAAGCGTAGGTAGTTATATTTTTTAATTTTATTCTCTAAACCACAAATAGATAGTAATCGACTTATATATTGTTTATATATAATAATAATAATAATGTGTTTGTCGTTATTAGTGTATTATGATCAGTCCTTCATGATCACCATCATCATCACATCAACCGTTAGACGTCCACTGATGGGCATAAGTCTCGCCCGCATCCAGCGGATTCCAGCGACCTTCTCCAGGTCGTCAGTCCACCTTGCCGGGGACCTGCCCACGCTGCGCTTTCCAGTACGTCGCTAGTCCTTGTTACGTGAAAATTTGATCATTCTTAAAGTTGATAAAAATTACTTGAAACATCTCGTTATATATAGATATAATATACATAGAACTCAAGGTGATAATAAACACTTTATTCCAGAATTAGCACCATATTACTAGTTTTTTTCAACTATATTGGCCTCTTATCATCATTATTCTATACGACCCACAGTAATGTAAAATTTCAGGTCAATTTAAACATTTCTAATACACATTACTTCATTAATATAAAGTGATGCCAATAAATTAAGTAAGACTCAAATAAGGCTATAAATTATAGAATTAAACATTGAGAAATCACGAATCAAAACTTTCTAACAGAAACTTATTTCTAAGAAGAAGATTTACAGGGTGACCCGGTTTTAAATTTCAGTTAAATATACTGACTTAATCCGATTGTTACTGAAAAATTTGAAAATAAATTGTTAACGTGAAGTAAATAATTATTATGAAATAATTTTTGATAATCTAATTTTGGGACACTTATAACTCAATGTTTTGTGTTATTTAAAGTAGATGGCGCTGTTATAAATTATCTTTTTCGAAATCCATTCTATGACTTAAAAAAGTGAAGAAGAAACTTTAATTTAAAAATATTTCATGATAAGGTGACGTTTTTTATCTTACCTTTGTAGTTTGTTTTTTTATTTACCATTACTTTAAGACGTCCACTGCTGGACATAGATCTCCCCCAAGGATCGTTACGTAAGGTCGGTGAAAGGTCCCGTGACACAATGACAATCCACATCCAACGATTCTAGCAACCTTTACCAGGTGGTCAGACCACTGTGTGGGGAGCCTACCCGACCTGCGTCTTCTAGTCAGTGGACACAAATGGGAAAGATTCCCATTTGTGTCCAGCGACTACTGGTCATACTGAAAAAATCTTAAAAATCTTAATCTAATCTTTGTGTCATTTCGTTTACTTTATAATTATGTAATGTTATAAAAAATTCAAGTCTAAAGTCTTGTCTAACCAGTGAAACAAAATCAAAAATTTTATAGGAGGTATAGCGAGATTTCTCGCTCAAATTGAGCTGACCGACTGGGGAAGTACCCCCGCCTTACAGAAGACCGCAGTGAATCAACAATAGTTGTCTTTCTGCGAGTCAGTAAGGTTACCAGAGCTCATTGGGGGAGTGACTATTCTGACAGCATGGGAATTCCGTTTGCTGTCAGTTCAGACCTCCCGTATTTTAAGAAACCTGAACGGTTTCTAAGGGGTTTGGCAACGCATTTGCAAGCCTCTGGTGTTGCAAATGTCTATGGGCGGCGGTCATCAGTTACCAACAGGTGACCCGCATGCTCGTTTGCCCCCTTATCACCATAAAAAAAAACCAGGACGCTCACTAGACCATTTGGTCCAGATTTTATTCACACATTTGTTTGTTGCACACGTCTTTAATATAAGTACTCAGCTTATGTCTAAACTTACTATAAATTTTGAAGCGTGACTTCTGCAAAAACTTTGCAGTTATGCGACGAATATGCAAATGAAGATTTAGAAGTTATGTGTGTAGATCGTGATGGATTTTAAATATGTGTTCATCAGTTTTAATCCTACGTAGCATACATTTTTTGAACTGCATAACAACGGGGTTATCTGGGAACTTAATGCTCGATGACGGAGAGAAATTTTAAAGATAAATTTTATCTTTCTCTGATGAAAAAGAGTCCTGAAGTTTCGCTTCATCGACCCATTATTGTCCCACTGCTGGGCACGCATCTATAAGATATAAGAATTAGGCTATAGCTCTCCACGCTAGCCTACTGCGGATTGGCAGACTTCACAATACGGCATCGAGAAAATCTCTCAAGCACGCAGGTTCTCTTCACCGTTTGAACATGTGATAAATGCGCATATAATTTCCAAAAAGTCAGTGGTGCGTCCCTTGGGTTTGAACTCGAGACCTTTGACATTGACAGCTTCAAGTTCACCTGAAGTTTTAAACTGGAATAAATTAGAATTTATATGTGGATTATTTCATGTACTGAGTGTTTGTTCACAAATAAGAATATTCTGACAAACAAATATCATTACATCAATTTTGACAAAACAAATCATTGCAAAAAAGAGCCGATTCCTACCCGAATTATTTGTTAAGGCTAAAGCATACAAGTTTCAATAGAGAACATAATTATGTATTCGTAGATGGGTCTAATCGCGTAATTGAAATGATATTATATATTCTATTAAATCTAAATCCGTAATTAAATAAATTAAATAAAACAGCGGAACCAAAGGATCGACGATCTGCGTAAATTGGATTGATAATTAATACAAATTTTGGGCAGGTTTCTTTTATACCACGTGGTTGGCAAACAAGCTTACGACCTGTCTCATCATCATCATCAACCCATTATAGTCCCACTGCTGGGCACGGGTCTCCTCTCATTTGAGAGGGATAAAGCTATAGTCCACCAACCTAGCCTATTGTGGGTTGTGGTAGTTAGTAGTATGGTCCCCCCGATTCCGGGGTTCTCGGATTGTCGTGCCGGGGGAGCTTAGTAGCCGCGGAGGGTCCGCAACTCCGCGGCGAAGCGAAGAGGAACCCATAGATGTCGGGCCGCTCCGACACGGGTTTTTCCCAGGAAGCCTGGTCGTAGAGTGGCCCTGTCGCGGGCACCTGCGGGTGTACCCAGCCCAGCAGGTTGCCTGCGACGAGGCGGAACCTGCCGTTCCGGCACCGCAACTGAGGCGGGCCGCGGTGTCGTATGGGAGGCACCGCGGCTTCGGGGCCGCGGCGGGAGAGGACTGTCGGTAGTGAGGTGCGCCGCTCTCCCTGCCTTTCGCGGCCTCGGCGGGGTCACAGCCACTGAACTGTGGTCGCGGTGGGGCCGCAGGGGAAGAAAAGTGTCGGTATCACGACGCACCGTTCTTCCTATCCTCTGCGGCCGAACACAAGGCTCTGGTGGAGCCCGAGTGGGTGACGCCCACTCTAGGAGGAAATGCCGCGTCGAGTGTCCACACGCTCCGCTGCGTCGAGTGTGCGCACGCTCCGCTGCGTCGAGTGCTCCTGCGCTCCGCGGCGTCGAATGTCCGCACGCTCCGCGGCGTCGAGTGGACGCTCCGCGGCTAGTCTGGGGACCGCAAGAGCGGTCCGCCACCGCCGGGGTCGCGGAAGAATATTTCAGTTCCCGTAACCCCGGCACTCGATGGTGTGACGAAAAGATCCCGTGTGGTTTTAGTCGGTAGTCACCCACTATGGGTGGAGTCCGACATATCTCCGTCGTCTCTCCGGACGGCGGGGAATGCGTAAGGGTGATTTTCAAAAAAATTGACCCCGTGATGTACAGGAAATATAATTTTGGAATTAAGTGAAATTGCTTAAATTTGCTCTGGTATCAAATAATATGTAATTAACTAGCTAAATATGCTATTTAAATTAAAATTTAAACATAAATATGAGAAATATTCAAGATTTTTGGTCAACATATGACGCAAAGTGTTCCTGTACGTCACACAATATAATCAGTCAGAAATAAAACAACCAGGTATTGAAACAATATCAACTTATATTAGCATAAAGATATGCTTAAAATGTTTTCAAAAATAACAAAAAGTTAGCATAATTCTATCGCAATAACAAATAATCAGCCAAATAGTTTCATTTTCGTCACTTCTTAGACACATCGCCCTATAAAAGTTGTTGTTTACTAATAATACGTGTTACAAATTCAAAAATCAAGCAAAGTGAGGACTTTTCGGCAATAACAAAATTCTAATAGTGACAAAACTTAACACTCTAAAGAAATCTAGATACTTTTAAAACTAGTTTTGTACAATTTAGAATATAGGACAGTGACTATTACGAAAATTGCATGATGAATAGGAATAATTTGAGCAGTATCCACACTGCCAATTAAAAACACTCTTGCTGATTTTTCGCTGACATCCGAAACACTTCTCAGTGATTATGAAATATGTAACAGGCCAGGGCCACAATGTAACATTGATTTAAATCAAAATATGTTAGGATTTTGTCAACGTCCCAATATACTACCATATCGGCTAGCTGAGTGATTATACAGTCATACGAGTAGGTATGTTAAATGCGAACTTATATCTGAAACAAGAAAGATATCATTTTTTGTAGTAAAATTGATAATAAGTAGTGTATAGCAATTTTTACAGTCAATTTAGATTCAAATCCAATGAGTCGTCACGGGTATTACGTAAGTTCTAACAAACGAAGCAAATTTTACTTCTTATCAAAATTAGGTAACACGTAGGTAAGTATCTTTTACAAGATTAAATATTTCGTTGTACACTAAGCTTTATAATTCAAGTTCGTCAAATGGTTCAATGGTTCAACGGTACCATACTACTAACTTTTTTTTTTTTTTGTTAGCCGTATGGAAATGCATTTTTATGCGTTGCACAATCCTGCAGAAACCGTTTTGGTTTCTTAAAATTACGAAACTGACTAAAACGCATTATTTAATTAATTGTAATTTACTTACCCAAGTTGGAAAGGTGCTTTCGAAGCGAAATTTTGTTTTTGATTTATATCAAAGACAGTAATAAAGATGTTTGTTGGGAACTTCGCAGCTTCATTTATTACCGTTATAAGAGCGTGGGCAGGACTGTGGGCTGATAATATAATGAACAAACAAAATAAACCCTCAAGTGGCGGTTTGAGTTCCTCCAATTAGATGACTCCAATGAGAACAATTTTATCGTAGTTCGATTTGTCAAGAGGTTGGCAACTATACTAGATAGATAATAAATAAATATTTCTGGACATTATTACACAACGCCATCTAGTTCCGAGCTAAACAACGAGGGTTGTGTTACGGATACTACTTATGTAGTTGGTTGATGTATTACATACATACTTTTTTTTTTAAATACATACATATTATACATAGATATATCCATGAGCAATTTTATGATCCACTTTTGCCTCGTCCATATTCATACATCTCGTCATGCACGCGCGCCGGTTACGAGTACTGCGCACCTGACTTTTTGAAGGAGTTCACTAATTTTATTTACCTACCTATATTCTTATAGCGCCTTCCTAACATTATTTTATTCCTGAAAGCCCTCCCATAATAATAAATAAACCTACAACCAAAGTATTATATTTATTTAATGTAAGGTTCGAAGCCACTACGATCGGGGTGAAAATACCAATATTGTTATTATAAATCATAATAAGTGCGAAAAAATAACACGCTGTGAATTAAAAGCGACAGAGACTTTATCGCTTAATTGTTTAAAGTGGTTTTAAGTACTAGTCACTGTCTTGTTGGAAGTTTAAATGGTTATTGAACGTTAAATTATATTATACTAGCTGACCCAGCAAACGTTGTTTTGCCACATTATAGGGGTTGGTGGACTACCCCTAACTTTTAGGGGGATGAAAAATAGATGTTGGCCGATTCTCATAGATACCGGATAAGCACAAAATTTCATCAAAATCGGTCAAGCCGTTTCGGAGGAGTATGGCAACGAAAACTGTGACACGAGAATTTTATATATTAGATTAACTCATTATAGGACTTTGTTTTATAGGGGAAAATATTTTTCTTTTGGTAAAGATATAGATTGGACCACAAATAAGGCTATATAATATATTCCTTCGGTAGTAATTTTTATCGGATGTATTTATTGTCCCCTTTATTGGTTATTGGTTGTTGCGCCGCTTCTTCTTCCCTGCAAAAACACTAGGAAGCGGTGAAGGGTGGACGTTTTTGCGGGCTGTCTTTATTGTCGAAGTTCAAAAAGAGCCGAATAAATTTAGCCTACTTTGGATAAATGATATTATAACTTTGGCTTTGATTATGACCAAGTGTTTTTCTTTTAATTTTAATTGTCTTATTAACCATACCAGGTAGGAATCGGTATTTTTTTGCAATGACTTATAGTTTATCAAATCTGTTGTAATATTGTGGGTTGTCTATGATATGTTCACAAACTGCTCACTGGCGATGCTGGCGGTTCGCTATGCATCTTTTGGTAGTCACATTTCCATATTGTAAGCAATCAATCAGTAACAAAAAATATACATAATTACAAACCAAAAAATATCATATATCATCATCATCATCAGCCTATATTCGTCCACTGCTGGACGTAGGCCTCCCCTAGTGAACGCCCCAGAGCACGATCATCGGCTCTTCTTTTCTAGAAGAAAAAAAAACAACAAACAAAATATGCATGCTATTGTGACTCAGGAGAAAAATACATACAATAAATAACAAGTACACGACAATGCGTTCATACAAGACTATTTATGTATGTATGTACAGAACCCTTATCAGTTGTCGGATCTTATATCCTTTGGAATGCCAAGGACAAGTTACGTACCTACGTACTAAGATTTAATAAAATCTAACATTCTTTTTGAATGGGATAAAAAATATATATATGGTAATTTTTTTTTCGTGAGGAGTTGTGTTAGTAAATGTCATATGGTTTTATGTAAGTGGATGTAAGCTTTTGCTCGCTACTTTGTCTCAATAAAATTAGTATTTGTATCAAATCTGCTTACTTTTTACCTACTTACCTCTTTTAAGGAATTAAAAAAAATCGGTTATCGGCATAAAAATTTGCAATCCCCTTTTCGCCCTTTTAACGGGTGATTTCCGGGACAAAAACTAATTTTTTTTATTTTTTAATACAGTATTTAATGCAGATTGTTATTATATCCATTCCTAAGCCATTGTAAACGAAAGTCAACAATTTTGTAATTTTTATATTGTTTAAAAGAGTCTCTATGGAGTTTCTTGCCGGTTCTTCTCCATAAGACCTACCTTTTGGAACCGTGCAACTAAATTTAATTAAATTCCACAATTCAAAAGCACCTGTATTGGTCTAATTGAAATAAATGATTAGACTTTGATATTGATTTCTTACACTTACGCGAATATTGGACATTGAAATAAAACTACTTTTTACAGATTTTATCGCGGTATATTGATATTATTTCTTACATAGGCCAAACTAAAAGAAGCATAGGGACCCGCGTAAAAGAACACATTGCTGATGTTAAACACCGCCGTGCCAAGAAGTCAGCAGTTTGTGAACATACCATAGACAAACCCCAGCACTACATCCGATTTGATAAACCCCAAGTCCTTGCAAAAGAAAACCGATTCCTACCCAGGATGATCCGTGAGGCTATTGAAATTAAAAAACACCCAAATTTCAATAGAGAGGATGGCTGGGTGTTACCACCTGCTTGGAACCCCATCATAGATTCTATTAAATCTAAATCCAAGAACAAAACTGCACGACCGAAGGACACGGTGAGCTCGTTCTGTGTAAATCGGATTGTCAATAATAATTGAAAATGTAAGTAATTATAACTTCAAGACGACCAACACCTCAGTCGGCCCGTGACCATGGATGCTGTAAAGGATCCGAAACGTTGGGTTAAAATAATATCAATACACGCGATAAAATCCGTAAAAAGTAGTTTTATTTCAATGATTTGACTTTGACTTTGACTTTTTATGTCCATCCCCGGTACTCAATATATTTCCACACAAAATTTCATCTAAATCAGTCCAGGGGTTTAAAAAGACAGACATAAACTCTTTCACATTTATAATATTTCTAGGCCCGGGTAAAACCGCGACTTCGTTTAAGTAGAATAAAACGAAAGATAAATGCATATACATATAAATGTAGATGCCACCTCTGCTTTTTACTTCGTGATTTAGGCGTGAGCATATGTAATATAGGAATTTCATAGTAAAGCCCAAATAACACTTTGCCTGACCTGCTAATCAAATCCAGGACCACACGCTCAGCAGTCGCGCATGAATCTACTAATAAAACTAAGCTTTGAACGTGTAAACTGCATATTTGACTATAAAACATTTAAGTCTTTATTTTCCAAATAACTCTATATAACAGTAGTCCCTTGGAAAGCTGCCACGCTGAAATGGAACTGGGCTGGACACATCTGTCGCATGTCAGACGAAAACTGGGCCAAACTGACCACCCAATGGGTCCCACTTAATGGCAGACGACAACGCGGCAGGCCCAGGCGGAGATGGCGGGATGAGCTGGACTTATATAAAAAAGATTGGTCCTCTACGGCAACAGATAGAGAGAAGTGGAAGAAGAGTGGGGAGGCCTTTGACCTGCAGTGGGACACTACAGGCTCATAAAAAAAAAAAAAACAGTAGTCCCAAGGTTGGGCATAAATATGCCTTGCTTATAATCCAATATATCCTATCAACCGTTAGACCTCTAATGCTGGACATAGGTCCCCCCAAGGATCTCCACGATGACCGGTCCTGCGCCACCCGCATCGAGTGTATTCCAATATCCATTTCATTCCATAATCCAATATACATAACAATAGTTTAGCAATCGAAAAATCCGGAAAAACCGATCAATGCAGGAGATCGTAGGAGGTAGGGCATAGCGAGGTTTCTCGCTCAAATTGAGCTGCCCGACTGGGGAAGTACCTCCGCCTTACAGAAGAGACCGCAGTGAATCAACAATAGGTGTCTTTCTGCCAGTGAGTAAGGTTTCCAGAGCTCATTGGGGGAATGACTATTCTGACAGCATGGAAATTCCGTTTGCTCTCAGTTCAGTAACTCCCTATTTTAAGAAACCTGAACGGTTTCTAAGGGGTTTGGCAATGCATTTGCAAGCCTCAGGTGTCGTTTTATCTAACCTAAGTTTGTACAAATAAATCGGACATGGCGTATCCAAATTCATTAGGTTCCTATCTTCTCATTAGGCTGAGTAGCTGAGCATGTAGGCGTTATCTTTCAATCATAATAATATATTATCTATAACATCACGAGCATATCTATTGGATCAGCAGCCAAAATTGTGAAAGTTTGTTAAATCCATATCGATATACAAATGAAATTAAGTCGAATAATAGCATAATAAAGCAAACGCCGTTTCATCATTATGGATGTGACTATGAATACTTTCTAATTCAAATTCAAATTAAAAATCATTTATTTCAAGTAGACCAGTATAACATGTGCTTTTGAATAGCCAAACTACACAGTTTAACGGTTCCAAAAAAGAGGTCTATGGAGAACGGCAAGAAACTCCATAGAGATACTCTTTTAAATAAATACAAATTACAATATAGGAAGTCAATTCCTTTACTATTTTCATTTGCAACATCAATATGAGAATAATGTAGTTTGATGTGAAATGTATGAACTATTTACCCAAGACAAAATAACATGAATTCAGAATGCCATAGTATTTGTAAGTCGACCAGCCTCCACCGACAGCACCCGTTCACGAGTATGACGTGTGTGTCACTAAAAACTTTTAGTACTTCTAGTACTTCAATATTAAAAAACTCATGGACTTCGTATCTTAAATAAAGATTATATTATAGTAGCTGACCCAGCTCATGTTGTTTTGCCATATTATAAAGGTTGGTGGTAGAAGAAAAAGAGACCATGATTCTCTGAGTTTGTTTCGGCATTTCTTGTCAGAGGTCGTCAGTTAGGAAATGCCGATGCCATTTAGTACCTAAAATATAACATACATACATGACTTAAAAAGCGTAAAAGTGTCTTTAAAAGATCTATTTACAGAAATAAATATCATTTAGTCATTTAAAGAGTGAAAATTTAGGGCTATAAGTATTTTTTCCAAATTTTTATGATTTTGCCAAATCATAAAAAAATACATTTTTTTTGTCTATAACAAAGAAAAAAAAAGTCTGGTGAGGGACATCCTTATCACTTAGGGGTGTACAAAATAGCCTACGACCGATTCTCAGACCTACCAAATATACATTCAAAATTTCATAATAATCCGTCAAGCCGTTTCAGAGGAGTTCAGCGACAAACACTGTGACATGAGATTTTTATATATAAGATTATTATTATTAAATATAATATAAATGCGAAACTACCATTTGGTTTTTCTGTCTGTTACCTCTTCACGCTTTAACCAATGAACTGATTTAAATAAAATTTTGTATAGGGATAGTTTGAGTCCCGGGAGAGGACCTAGGATTATTTTTGTCCCAGAAATCATACTTTTAAAGTGTAAGAAATCAGTGATTCTGCATACAAACTTCCACCTCCATTTTCGCACTTTTTAATGATTGACGAGGGAAAAAACTATCCTGTTCTTTCCCGTGGGTAAGTAATAAATAAATAAATTGATCAAATAGCAGATTGGGTAAAGTAACTAGCAAACAAATTCGCAGGTAAGAGATAGTATTTTTATATTTGTTCATCATAATCAACCTAATTATTATCCACAGCTGGGCGCGGATTACAACTATAGTCCACCACGCCGGCCTAGTGCGGGTTGGCAGACTTATCACACAGACACACACGTTATCGATGTCTCTCTCAGGCAAGCAGGTGTCCACTCGATGCTTCCTTTCACCGTTTAAGTTCGCGGCAATGCAATGTTATAAATTGTACGTAACTTCGAAACAGTGGTTTGTGCTTTGAGATGGCATTCGATACCTGTATAAGTATAAGTATAATAATATTTATTACTCTCATTACATACATTAATTAATTACACAATGGTAATAATATTGATGACTCGGTGGCGCAGTGGCTGAGCTATCGGCTTGTGCGTCACGGGTTGCGGGTTCGATCCCCGCACGGAGCAAATATTTGTAATGAAATGAAATGATTGAAATGATTGTTTATTTTTGCAAATAGATCTTTTTAAAGGCACTTTTACAAGTCATGTAATTTTTTTTTTAATACCTAGTTGGCATCGGCATTTCCTGACTGACTGTACGTTCTACAGGTAGTTGTTCCGGGTCTAGGCGTTTGTGTATGTGAAAATATGTGTTTGTAAACGCTACCCACGACACAGGAGAAAATCCTAGAGTTTGGCAACGTTTATTTGAAAAAACATAAAAAAAATATTGCCACATAAAACCCAACATTGTGAGAGACTGGTGCCTGATGTAGGGTTTCACAAAAGCCTGTATGACAGGTGACCAGGGCACCGTGACATCACAGTGTACTGGTCACACCACTGAGTTATCACAGCTCTCATAATATATTACTAGCATTCCCGGCTTCGGACGCGTGAAAATTATTTTTTTAATCATTTTGGGATAAACTTTTTAGTAATAAATATAGCCTTTCTTACTCGGGGATAATGTAGCAGTCTAAATATTTTTCAAATCGGACTACAAACTAAATAATTATTGAACTGTTTAATAATATTATTCCAATAATTACGACTAGTTCACAACTTGACCAGTTTCTAGAAACTAACCACAGTATAAACTTTAAGCAACGCTTCCCGAACGAAACTCGATAAAGTACGAGCGATCACGAAGTTAGCACGATGGCTAGCGACTGGCCGGTCGTTGGACTAACTTTGACTTACCAGTAATTTTGATAACAGAATTATTATGTCTTCAATTTACTCGTATTTAGAAGTTGCTGTACTTTCTGCTGGCTTCGCTCGCAAGTAAAGAATAAATGGTTGTCGAAGATTCATTTATTTTTAACACCCTTTAATTAGCTTGGTTTTTTATTTATTAATTTCATTAACGCATATTATTTTATATAGTAAACACAAAAAATCACATACTTAAATCAATTAAAAACTATAATCACAAATATGATATATCAAAAAGGAAAATTCTGAAAATCACAGAACTGGACCAAATTGAAGCGGGACAACGCGGTAAGCACCAGTTTAAAAAAAAAAACAATCATCAAAATCGGTTCACGCAGTCGAAAGTTACAAGGTAAAAACACAAAAAATACAGTCGAATTGAAAACGGGTTTTGAAGTCAGTGAAAAATACTTACCAATTATATGGTTGTAGTAAGTATTTAAGTTATCTTGCATTGGATGATCGCGTTAAATCTAGCACCTGTCATTCTAAAAAGAGACCCGTGCCCAACACTGACAAAGTAAATGGATTGAACATAATCATCATCAACCCTTTAGCGTCCCACTGCTGGGCACGGGTCTCCTCTCATTTGAGAAGAATTAGGCTATAGTCCACCACGCTAGCCTACTGCGGGTTGGCAAACTTAACTCAAAACACATGCCATCGAGACAAATCTCTCAAGCATGCAGGTTTCCTCACGATGTTTTCCTTCACCGTTTGAGCTTGTGATAAATACACACATAACTTCCTTGAAAATAACAATATACATTATTCCTAACGCTGAAAACAAACCCATGATCTTCAAATGTAATTAAAACACCATAAAACCCCTTGAACACGAAGTCGTCTAAACACCGAAGCGTTTGACAGGTACCTAAATACAAAAATAAATACTTGGCGTTATATATAGTTTGAAATGTTTATGAGCAACAAATATTTACAGATCTTTTAACACAGGCTTTAAGAATCAGAAGGTTCGTGCTAAACGTTCTTAAGGTTGATATTGGCTGATCAAATAGACCGATGATTTTTTTTTATGGTGATAAGGGGGCAAACGAGCAGGCGGCACCAGATGGTAAGTGATGACCGCCGCCCATGGACATTTGCAACACATGACAATGACCGGCAAATTGCAAAAAAAAAAACGAAAATTTGAATTTCGCGGGCTACCGTGAAGCTTCCAACTTAAATATTTTTTTTATAAATAACGGTTGAATTCCTGAATGACTATTAATTATTATTATTCAGAAATTATATTATTATCGAAAAATTGCGAAAATTCGTAAAAATGTTGAACATTGTAAAATGCACACAGTGTAATCTGATAGTAAACGAGTTACTCTCATATGTGCAAAACAAAGTGTCCGTTATTGACGAAGATACGTTAGTTCGTGTGTGTACGTCTGCTTTCGAAGCTTGCGAAATCGTTGCTTTTTGAAGCGATTCCTACAGATAAACGCAAAATAAACCGTAAAAATGCAGGCAAAGAAAAGCGAGACTTGAGCGATATCATTAATCTTTTTAAGTCTACTGAGCCCGACTTAATTCCAATTTTCGTAGCAAAAGATTTAGACAAACTACCGCCAGTCACATTTGATCATCTAGACTGCACGAAGTTACTCAAGGATATGGTGTTAATGAAAAATGAAATTGACTGCATTAAGTCAACGTACGTAACACAGGACGATATGAATGACCTAAAAAGAGAAATATGTCCTTTAAAGACTGATTCATTGCCGTCTACTTCGGCTTATAAAGTGAACACAAAACTCGGTGCGTGGCTCGACAGTGGACCCGTGGATCTGTCACATGATTTTCACACGCCAGCATATTATAATGAGTCCCAAGTTGAACAAAACCTTACATTTGTTGACGCCATATCGTCCTCACCAACGTATAGAGAAGTTGATGATAGTGAACACAAATGCGCGACGCCTAAATCAAGCGAACCTCAACAATCGACAACGAGCGAGGCTACCTGCGCGAGCATTGCTGTGACGCGTCGAGGGACGGCAGTTGAAATCGGTTCTACAGCGAGCTGCAAGGCGGTCACGGTGACGTCGCGTCAGAGCCCAGCGCAAGCGATAACACAAGTGCCTCTGCCTGCCCATAAGGTATGTAGCACACTGGCAGAGCAACGATGGCGTGAAGGTTAACCACAGCAACAAGTGCCTACAATGTCTCCTACTATTAACGATGGTTGGCAGTATGTACAACGAAAGAAGCAACATAAATATAGGTATATTGGAAAATCGGGAGTAGCTCGAGACTTAGAATGTAATTTTAAGGCGGCTGATAAGAAAATCCCGATTTTTATAACGAATGTTCATCTCGACACGAATGAGTGCGATATTATAGATTATATTAGAAATAAAACCAAAGAAGTTGTTGTTTTAGAAAGAATTAATATGAAGACGCAAAGGGGGCACAAGGCATATAAATGTTTAACTAATGAATGCAATGTGTCGTTATATTTAAACGAAGAATTATGGACCAAGGGCATAATATTTAGACGATTTGTTTATTTCAAACAAAGAAGATTGAACAGTCCTCGGTCTGTTACCGGCCTAAGTGAGCCACGTAATGAATAGTGGTATGTATCGCTTTGCTAGCTACAACTGCAAAAACGTGAAGCGTTCTATCGATGACGTCAGAAACATATGCCGTACGTGCGATATAGTGTGCCTACAGGAAACCTGGTTGTTACCGCATAATATACCTTTTATTAGCACAATAGATAGCGGTTTTGGATATATCGGGAAGTCAGCTGTGGATACTGCGGCGGGCATACTGCGCGGGCGTCCTTACGGCGGAGTAGCAATATTATGGCGGCATAGTGTTTTTCCGAATGTACCCGTGCTGCCGTGTGAAAACTCGCGTATTTGTGCCGTCAAAATTATGACGTGTGACCGGGTATTGCTGGTGATAAGTATTTATATGCCGACAAATTCCGCTGATAATCTGGATCTATTTAAAGACTGCTTAAGTGAACTATGTGCTTTAGTACTTACTCACGGCATTGAGTCGGTTTTTATTTTAGGAGATTTTAATGCGGACCCTCATGAATTGTTTTTTAAGGAATTAAGAAACTATTGCGATGAGTAGTTGTTGACATGTATTGATGTAGATGTATTAGGGGTAGACTCCGATAATTATTCATACATTAGTCAAGTACATGGTACGTGTAGTTGGCTGGATCACTGCGTAGTGACACAAGCAGCCAGGCAATGTGTAACTAATGTGCGAATAAAATATGATTCTATGGTTTCTGATCATTTGCCGCTCATAATTGAGTGTAACCTACACCTATTGACATCTAAGGTTTCTCAAACTACAACACTTGACAAAAATGTAATTTGGGGTCAACGAAATGATGAGCAGATTGAGAAATACATAAAAAAGAGTAATCAGCTGTTAATGTTAATCGATTTCCCAGCCGAATGTACTAGTTGTGCTGATTATTATTGTAATGACACTGGTCACGTTCGTATTCTGGATAGGTTGTACTCTGACATCGTCACTGCCCTTAGCACCGCGGCAATCATATCAATGGAGGAAGGTCGACGTGGGACCAAGAGGCGTGCGGGAGGCAAACCTGTAATCGGATGGAATAAGCACGTCGCGGGAGCTCATAGGGACGCCAGGTCTAAGTTTATAGAATGGGACCATTGCGGTAGGCCTAAGTCCGGTTCTGTCTATAATGATATGTGTGATAGCAGAAGGGTATTCAAATCAAGATTGAGGTGGTGTCAAGATCACCAAGACCAGATCAAAATGGATGCCCTCGCTGATAAACACCGTGAAGGCGATTTTCGTGGCTTCTGGCAGAGCACTGCCAAAATCAATGTTCGCCCAGGACTTCCTGCGAGCATCTGTGGGGTGAGTGATCCTAAGGGCATCGCAAATCTTTTTAAAGAGCATTTTGCTGTTAAATCGCCGCGTGATCCAGACAGTGAGGTGCTCAACGCTAATAGAAGTGGTCAGGTCGTCATGAGATTTAGTGCGAAAGACGTAGCTAATGTCATAAGGCACATGACTCGAGGAAAATCTCCGGGTCACGATGGACTCAGTATTGAGCACTTCCTACATGCTGGACCACACATCTCGCGAGTCTTAGCAATGTTTTACTCCCTGTGTGTAAGCCATAGCTATTTGCCGGATCATTTTATGAAAACCGTGGTAGTGCCGGTAGTTAAAAATAAGACGGGTGACTTAGCCGATACTAATAATTACAGGCCTATCTCTCTCGCCACCACAGTGGCTAAAGTTTTTGACGGTCTGCTTAATATACAGTTGAACAATTACGTAACTCTCCATGACAACCAGTTCGGGTTTCGTCCGCAGCTATCAACCGAGAGCGCGATACTGTGCCTTAAGCACACCGTCGACTACTATACGAAGAGAAACACATGTTTCTTGGACCTCTCCAAGGCTTTCGATTTAGTTCAATACGATGTCCTGTGGAGTAAGCTAGACCAGGTTAACTTACCAAATGAAATTACTAGCCTATTTCGGTTCTGGTATGGGCATCAAAAGAATTGTGTGCGATGGGATGGGGTGATGTCAGAGCAATATCAACTTGAATGTGGCGTCAGGCAGGGCGGGTTAACGTCCCCTACGCTATTTAACTTATACATGAATGACCTGATCATCGCGCTCAGCAACTACCATGTCGGCTGCCATATTGATGGAGTGTTTGTGAATAATCTTAGTTACGCAGATGACATGGTGTTGCTGAGTGCGTCGGTATGTGGTTTGAGGAGGTTGTTAAATTTATGTGAAGATTATGCTCCTGATCATGGTTTGCGATATAATGTGGCAAAAAGCCAGTTAATGGTTTTTGGAGGTGGTGCACTGGATCTCCAGAGTGTTCCGTCTATAAAACTAAACGGGATCCCTCTGAAGAGAGTGAACAAGTTTAAATACCTGGGACATATTCTTACGCCTGACCTAAGTGATATAGAGGATATTGGTAGAGAAATATTCTGCGACAAATATATATATAAATATATATCACGCGACTATGCGCAAGCGGAGCATCTCTCTGGTGCGCAGAGTGCGAGCCAGCTCCAACGTAATCCTGGCGATGATTGCTAACAGGTTGGACTGCCCCTACATACTGCGTTGCTGCAGCAGGCATGTTCAGCCGAAGCCGTTTGTCAGGCGTTATTAATATTAATACATACATACACTCACGCCTTTTTCCCATGGGGGTGGGCAGGAACTACAGAATATTTGTGTATATACTCTATTGTATTGTATTTTAAATTATTTAACTGTCATTGTATTTTTTTATGGGCCTAGTTACCCGAAATAAATGAATTTAATTTAATATAATTATTAATTAAATAACCAATGTCTGACAACCTGGTAAAGGCCGCTGGAATCCGCTGAATGCGGTTGGCCCACAACTGGTCATTGTGGAAATCCTTGGAGGAAGCTTATGTACAGCAGTGGACGTCATCTAGCTAATATGATGATGATGATGATAATGATTAATTAAATGGCTCTTCTGTATTTCCTATTGCTACTTGTCTTCTTCTGAATTCCATAACATATTTATGAGAAATTTCTATGTACCATAATAAATCTTAGTATTGAAAGTATTTATTTTGTAAAGAAAAAATCCTTGAGCCTCTTCCGGAGGAACTGAAATGTTTATTTTTATATAGGGTGTATGTACATATTATGTTGTCATTTTTTACCCTTTAGAACCAACCGAGTCACATAAATAGGTACTCGTATTTAATTAAAAAATAATGTCTTTGAAACTGACTTTTTTTTATTACATTCTGAACTTACATTTCGGTGTATAGAAATTTTCAATTCAATTTCTCAAAAAATTAACAATACATTTTACTTGCATTTAGAAAGAACATGACACTTATTAAATTCCTTATCATACATATTTATCTCTATCTATACTATTAATATAAATTTGTCAGTTCATCTGTCTATCTGTTACTCCCTGTTATACGCGATTTAGATGACATTTTGTATAAAGATAGTTTGAGTCCCGTGAAAGGAAATTGGATTTTAGTTTTTTCTTTCAATCAGGTTTCCTTACGACGTTTTCTTTCCTAGTTTCAGCATGTGATAAATACGGACACGGGTTTGATTGACCTCGAGGCCTTTGACATCTCAGTCTAGTGATCATGAAGAGTATTATTGATGGCCTGAAACACTGGTTTGTACAAACCTAGTTCAGGCAGGTCCCTACATATCTCTAGAGTTACGAATAATGTTATCTGTATGAAACTATCATAAATATTTTAGTTTTACTTACTATTAATACACTAATATACCTGATCTTACTATTAAATTGTATTGCCAAAGAAATGTAAACCTTTTGTAGAAGAATTTAAATAATACAATATTATAATTATACCGCGTTAAAATGCTTAAAAAGTAGTTTTATTTCATCAAATATTTAACACTTTCTCGTAAGAATATAAAGAGAAGAATATTCCCACTTCAGCTTAAACGCAGCAAGAACGTGGCTACTTCATTAAACATTCAAGGCACGTTTCAGTCTAGATCTTTAGACCTAACCTCCTCGTGTCTGAAAGAATAAAGTTGAATAATATTTACCTTTTATTCTGGATTTTTTGTAGTTTTTCTAGCTGACCCAGCAAACGTTGTTTTGCCACATTATAGGGAGAAGAGCGCAAATTCAGTGTTTTTTTTTAAGTATAGTTTTATGCCAAATCATAAAAAAGTACAAAAAAAAGTTTCATCCAAAAGAAAAATTATAAAAAAGTCTGATGAGGGAAATCCCTATCACCTAGAGGTGTAAAAAATAGCTTACGGCCGATTCTCAGACCTACCAAATATACATACAAAGTTTACTCGATTAGCGCAACGTTTTGAAGGCTGTCTTTTGTGGTAAGGGTCCTGGGTTCGAATCCCGGTAAGAGAAAATGTTTATGTGATGAAAATTGACATTCTACCTGAATCATGGATATCTCTGATGTATAATATACGGATACTATTTGGTTGATACACTACAATTATATACTATTATATTATATTGCATAGTATTATATTGTAGTGTATCAACCAAATAGTATCCGTAACACAAGCATCGACGCCTAGCTTGGAACTAGATGGCGCTGTGTCATAATGTCCGGATATATTTGACGGCCCAATTAGTCCAGCGGTAGTTAACACTGCCTTCTGTGCTATGAGTCCCCGATGCGAATCCCGGTAGGGCAATATTAGTGTGATGAGCATAAACATTTGTATCCGAGTCATGGATTTATTTATGTATGATATGTATGTATATAAAACAAAACAAAGTATAATATGTAGTACATCAACCAAATAGTATCCGTAACACAAGCCTCGACGCCTAGCTTGTTACTAGATGGCGCTGTGTCATAATGTCCAAATATATTTATTTATATAATTTAATTTGCGTAAGTGTAAGAAATCTGTATAAAACCACTATCAAAGGTTTATATCCTACTAGCCTCTATGTATAAACCCCATGGGAAATTATCTGTGTATGAGTTTATAAAGGAGGTTTTATATTACTGTATGCAAATAATGACCAACCATTTGCATGAATTGCATGTTTGTTTTGCGCCTTAAGTTACAACGATACTAATATTATAAATGCGAAAGTGTGTATGTATGTCTGTTACCTCTTCACACTGAAGTGGGGACCGGACCCGGAACCGTCCTGGGGTGGATATAGGATAGTTTTTGTCCCGGAAATCATCCCTTAAAAAGGGGAAAAGGGTGGTGGAAGTTTATATGCGGAATCGATTTTAAAAGAGGATAGAAATCTAATTATAATAAATAAATATTAAATATTCTGCAACATTTTACACAGCACCATCTAGTCCCAAACTAAGCAGAGCTTGTACTTGTACTTGTTTTTGTAAATACATACTTATAATACATAGGAAATACCCAGACGAACACAAACACTTATATTCATCACATAAATATTTGTGCCCCATGTGAATCGAACCCACCACCTCGTAAACAGCAGAACGGTGCTCGAACCACTAGACCACAAAGGTCGTCGTAACTAAGGATATTGGAAAAAAAATACTAATTATACACTAACAAAGTTTTTGGTAAAAGCTACTAATATTATAATCATCATCATCATCAGCCCATATTCGTCCTCTGCTGGACGTAGGCCTCCCCTAGTGAACGCCCCAGAGCTCGAACTTCGGCTCTTCTCTAATATCATATAGGTAGACAAATTGGATAGAATCGGTCTATCCATAAACATGGACGCTGTAAAGGAGCTGTAATCCCCAGACTATTGTATCATTAAAATATTAATCACTGTATCATTTTACAAGTTATTTTGCTGTTATTTTCACAGAAAGGTTTCGTTTTAATTATATTTAGTATTGCATGCGTGTATCATCTTCATCAACCCATTATTTCCCCACTGTCCCACTGCTGGGCACGGGTCTCCTTTCATTTGAGAGGGATTAGGCAATAGTCCACCACGCTAGCCATAATACTATCATAACACAATTATTGTCCTACTATGAGGCACGGGTCTCCTCTCATTAATGAGAAATTAGGCTATAGTCCATCATGCTAGCATAGTGTAATAAATTCTATTACACTATGATGCTAGCCTAACGCGGGATGGCGGAATTCACAGGCCATCGACAGAATCTGTCGAGCATGCAGGTTTCCTTACCATGTTTCTCTTCACCGTTTTACCAAGTGATAAATACGCACGAGAAATTAGTGCTGTCTTGGTATCGAACTCAGGACCGTTTTACCAAGTGATAAATACGCACGAGAAATTAGTGCTGTCTTGATATCGAACTCAGGACCGTTTTACCAAGTGATAAATACGCACGAGAAATTAGTGCTGTCTTGGTATCGAACTCAGGACCGTTTTACCAAGTGATAAATACGCACGAGAAATTAGTGCTGTCTTGGTATCGAACTCAGGACATTTGACTTCACAGACCACTGGTCACATCATTAGGGTATCATGCCTACACAGCATTTTAATCATTAACAACATCATTAAAACATATCGATGAAATTCAAACAAATACCAAAACAATATAAAAATACCATTTCACATACTCAGTTTAAAATGACTCAGTGCTTATAAAACCAACGTGTACATTTAAGTGCAGAAATGTTATACTCATAGTCTACAACAATACTCAAAGCGAATCGTAAACGTTTTGAAACTGGGTGCGATTGAAGCCATTTTGTATTCATAAAAGCGTTTGTTGCTCACTGTACCTACTGAAACTGGGGATCGTGTTGCCAGTTTTGACACATATTTGTGAAGTAACGTTGGAGTTACGTCTTTTATGACAGAAGCTAAATTTGACAGGGAAAATGAGCTTTAATTCTTTCATTTTAGAGATGAATGACGAAGAAGTGTATGAAAAATATTCCAATGCTGCATTATCTGTCAATTGAGATGGCTATAGCCTTAGCCTAGCCTAGTGCAGGTAGGTATGCTTTTCTAGTAAGATACATAAAAAATACTTACTATTTTGTCTAGGTATACCTACTGAAAACACACAAAATCTGGATTATGATCTGGAATACGTTGTTTTTTTAAGTTATTGCATAGCTTCTATCGCGAGCCTTGAGCGCGGAGAAAATAATATAAGCGGCACAGCGATGATACTTTTTTTTAAGCTATTGCATAGCTTCTATCGTGCCTGCTCAGAGTTTCGGCGTAAGGCCTCTTTGTATTTACTTCATGGTACGACTCAATGAAGCTCGCACGAATCGAGACGAGCTGCTCCGAAATCGGACGAATATGTAATCAGCTGTTTGTGAGAAAGTATATAGGTGTATAGGTATTTATTATCTATGTACAACATTGAATATCTGTACTCGTATAATTTGTGTACAAAGTGATAAATAATTATAATTGCATAAGTTGATAAAAAATGCTATGCAATAGCTTTACCGCGGCAGTCTCCGAGTGCCACACGTCATTTTTTAAATCATATATATGTCTGTACCATTCGGCATCTCTTTAAAGCGATAATATTCCTCAGAGTTTGTCAAACTTTAAACAACAAATTAAAATGATCGTCTACCTCGTCACTCTCTAAAGCTAAATACTCAAATGCTACCCAATTTTTAAGTAGCTATTAATTATAATACTATCTCTTAACATGCAGGCGAGTGAGGTGTGAGGTAGACGTCACTATATTTGTGTCTATAAAAACATACAATTAATCCAAATACAATTAAATCACGCTATATTGATATTATATATATTATATCATGGCGTTTTGGATCTTTCACAAGGATGCAAAGATTACATAAGATTACATCTCACATGTATTTCAAATAACATTATTGACATTCAATTACAATATTATACACAGGAAATTACGTAAAACATGATTATTTTATTATGTCGTTGCTAAACTGGGGAATATTGAAATTGGGCCCAATAATGTTACGTCATTTATTTAATTATGTGGAGAACGTTTTGTGGGGCTAAATTGCCGCTACTGATGTTAATATAAACACTATGACTGTAATTGATCACTAGCCTCATTGCTTTAGTGGTCGTTAGAGCGTTTGCTGAGATGGAGATGTTGGGTTTAGTTCTCAGGTCGAGCAGTCTTTTTGGGGTTTTGTATGATTTTCATCAATTATGATTTCCATCACATTAGATTTAGATGGTAGCTCGGAGTTTAGACTTCTGCCCTAAAATGATGAATAATGGCGATTGGCTCGCCCCCTATCACATAGGTCCTAAAATATACCGGCGAAATTTGGTTGTTCATCTATGCCTGAGTACTGGGGACGAAAGTTGTGATAGTATCATCATCATCATCATCATCATCAGCCTATATTCGTCCACTACTGGACGTTTAGTGAACGCCACAGATCTCGATCTTCGGCTCTTTTCCTCCAGTCACTGCCAATGATAGTATGTATGTTAAGTTACATTCTTTACTACTTTCATTATAGTTGAATTATATTTTTTTATAGTCTTTTAAGAAATTATTGATTCCCCATACAAAATTCCACCCCCTTTTCGCCCCTTGAGATTATTTCCGGGATAAAAACTATCATTGTGTCGTTTAACGAGACTTTAACTATTTCGGTTCAGCGAACTTTATGCGATTTTAAAAGCGCTTTCACGAACTTTTATCTGGCCAACATTAGCATAGCAGCATTTTAGCACCCCCGTCCAAAATTAAAGGGTTATTAAACATCAAACATAATTTTATGAGCGATGAGAGTTCCTGTACTGTAAATTATACCCTATATCTACATGATAGAGGTTATTTCTCTTTGAATGTATTGTTAAAAAATCAATGACTCCCTTATTGGTTTATGCGTAACTGCGGTTTCTGAGTGTAAGGTACTGAGGTCGATTCCCAAGTCGATAAAATATGATTAGATTTTTCTGTAATAATATTTTTGTATGAAGGTACATCAGTACATCATCTCTGCCGATCTTCACAGAGACACAGGATAATATAAATATACTAGCTTCTCTCCGCAGCTTTGCCCGCATGGTAAACAGATAAAGCTTATGTGTTAATTCAGGTAATAAACTATCTACATGCAATATTACCATAGCTGTGGTAGCCTAGTGGTGTGACCAGTGGACTGAGATGTCTAAGGTCTCCAGTTCGAACCCAAGGCCACTGACTTTTCGGAAGTTATGTGCGTATTTATCACACGCTCAAACGGTGAACGAAAATATCGTGGGGAAATCTGCGTGCTTGAGAGATTTGTCTTGATGGCATGTGAAGTCTGCCAACCCGCAGTAGGCTAGCGTGGTTGACTATAGCCTAATCCCTCAAATGAGAGGAGACCCGTGCCCAGCAGTGGGACGTTAATGGGTTTATAAAGATGATGATGATGCGATATTTTATCGAAATACGTTAGGTCGTTTTTGCGTGAAAGAGTAACAAACATCCACACATACATCCATACAAACTTTCGCGTTTATTATATAGGATGATCAAAAACGGAAACGTCTACAAATAAGTTTAATGGACTTTTATAATGACGGTAAGTACTTAGTAAGATGTTGTAAAACAAAACAATGTTAATGTTTTGAAATTTTAAAAGCCAATTAAACAACAAAATAATTCAACAGTGTAAAAACACTGTTGAAATTCTAATCGCATGGTAAAGAAAAACACTTTACATGTTTGCGTTGAGTTCTCTCGTAAGTACAAGTATGTTAGACATATTAAAAAATAAACATGATGTGTATGAAATCATGTGTTGTTAAGAGGGTTCAATTAGAAACTTGGCAACGTTGCAATTATGTGTCATGTGATTATAATATTTTTTTTGTGTACTGAAATGTTGTTAATAGTAAATGTCTTGATTTTTTTGTAAATAAAGCAGGGTATTCTTTTAATGCTGAGGAAAGAGGGGCGCCCTGCGGACAGTCCGTCCGCATACCGGCCCATAGTGTTGCTGGATGAGGCGGGAAAACTTTTCGAAAAAGTCATTGCCGACCGCCTTATCGCACACCTCACCCATGTGGGGCCGGATTTGGCGGACAACCAGTTTGGTTTCCGCCGCGGGCTCTCCACAATCGACGCAATCATGCGAGTGAGAGCCGAGGCGGAGGATGCTGTGTCTCGAGGCGAGGTGGTATTGGCGGTGTCGCTCGATATCGCCAATGCCTTCAACTCCTTGCCTTGGAGCTGCATCAGGGCGGCACTCGTGTATCATCGGGTTACCTCCCGCCGGCCTACCTCCGCCGCATAGTCGGGGCGTATTTGACATATAGAGCTGTCATTTACCCGGGTCGTGAAGGATGGAGTCGGCGAGAGATGTCGTGCGGTGTTCCGCAGGGTTCGGTCCTGGGGCCGCCCCTGTGGAACATCGGTTACGACTGGGTGCTGCGCGGTGCTCTTCTTCCCGGCGTCGGCGTGACTTGCTACGCCGATGACACGCTAGTCACAGCGAGGGGAGAGACGCACCGGCAGGCGGCCATTCTGGCCACAGCAGGGGTTGCGCAGGTCGTAAGAAGGATCCGGCAGTTAGGTCTCGAGGTGGCCTTATCCAAGTCCGAGGCCCTATTTTCATTCAGTGATATTGAAAAAATAATTGAAACTGTCAATTATTTGACAGTTATTTGCAACGTTGCCAACTTTCTGATTGCACGTTTCTCCAATGTTTATACTTAGATTCTTAATTCATTCAATCATTGTAGCTGTGATAGCCTCGTGGTGAGAGCAGTGGACTGGGAAGTCAAGGTAAGGTGAAGGAAAACATCCTGGGGAAACCTGGACGCTTGAGAGATTTTCACGATGGCGTGTGAAGTCTGCCAACCCGGACGAAGCTAGTCAAAGTCTAATGTTTTGATTGCACCAATAGTAGGTACAGATACTTTCAAATTATCAAAACAAGTTGCACGGTTCCAAAGGGAAGGTCTTATGGTGAAAAACCGGCAAGAAACTCCATATATACTCTTCGAGCGTGGTGAACTTAGCTAATAAATATTCCTGGACATTATGACACACAGCGCCTTCTAGTTCCGTGGTAAGCAACGAGGCTTGTGTAACGGATACTAGTTGGTTGATATACTACATATATACTTTTTTTGTAAATTCATACATATTATAGATAGATACATCCATGACTCGGATACAAATGTTCATGCTCATCACACATACATTTGTCCCTACCGGGATTCGAACCCGGGACCCATAGCACAGAAGGCAGTGTTAACTACCGCTGGACTAAGTGGGTCGTCAAAACATAGACATTGGCTAATACCTCAAAGAAAACTGGTGACAATGTGCAAAATAATGTCAATAGCAATAGACTATACTGTTGGCTTATCGTCTTGAAGACCATAAGATTCGCTAAACATAAAAAAAGTTCCCTAAATGTTACAAAGTCCAAATCCAACCTTAAGTAAGATGCTTTAAGAGTATTTTTATTAGATAGATCATTATTCTTTACAAAAGCGTCGCAGTTGAGAGTTAACGACACACTAAACCCTAAGACAGGATTGATTGCTAGCCGACCAATCACTGCGCAAGATCCTAAGTGTACGAACCTTCTTATTCGTTAGTAGCCACAGATATAGGTTATTTGTTTAAAGGAATTGGATGCTAATGAAGTAGGTATTATAACAGGTAAGGTCGCATTTGTATTGGCATATTTATGTTATAAATAAATATATCCGAACGGTATGCTACGGTAGCTAAGCAACGAGGCTTATATTATGGACTAGATGGTTGAAAGACTACACCTTTTTTTATAAAACAAAATACATATACGTAGAAAATAATATCCATAATATACGGTATTGGAACCCAGGATCCTTACCACAGACTGAAAGCAGCTTCTAATACCACTGCGCTAATTGTATAAACTTATAAAGCAAGCACATTTTAAAATGTTTGAGTGAAAAAAAAAAAAATTTTGCAAACGGATACAAGATTAAATAAAACAATTCTTCAAGTAACTATTTGACAAATGCATTCTCAGATCTCAACCCAGAATGAGTTGGATGCTGGTGGCGCAGGACTAGTCGTCGTGGAAAACCTTGGGGGAAACTTATGTCCAGCAGTGGACGTCATTTAGCTGAAATGACGTTGATGGACATTTCTTTCTACGAGATCGAATCGAAAATGAGGAGAAAGCCAAAAGTCACAAAAGTGTCAGTTAAAATGGATACTCAAAGTTTTCAAGTAAAGACCACGCACCAAAAAATGCAGCGTTAGACGCCGTTGGACGGACTACCTGTCAACAGTCAAAATTATAATAACTGGGTCAAGGACATTATAAGTGTCTTGATTCGAGCGTCATTTAACCGGCCCTTATGGAAATCTTTAATGGAAGACCTTTGTTCAGCAATGGACGTCCCCTAGATAAAACGAGACCTCAAAGGGATACCTCAAATCTCACCTCATGCACTAGACAATCATTAAACTCTAACTATATTTACCCCGTAAAAATAAACAGCTCGAACGAGCAAGCACCGACTCGCACTCAAGTACTTGGTTCGCCCCAAAATATAAAACTGTTAACGAGCCAATAAAACCGGTGGGAATCGATTGACAACCTTCAGATGTCGACACTGAGTTACAAATATCTTGGGGACCTCGAGACGTTTTAGCAATGTCAGTTGTTTTTTGTTTATAAATAACGATGTAATTAGGGTGACTGCTCCTAATGCTATAATTTTATGTTGGGGTATTTGGGTAATTTTATTTTAGGTATTCATCATTTTAATATCTTATAAACTGCCCCCTGAGATATTTTATGATAATAGTCGAAAAATATCAATTCTTTATAACAATGATTGATACTGAGACTGACATCAGATGTCTTTTCTATCATTAACCTAATAATTTTTTTGACTTCAATATCATTTTAGTCTTTATTTGTCGCTAAATACAATACTGTTAACACACCACTGCTCACTGCTGAACAATTTGGTAATGCGAATACGGTACTGAGGTACTCCTAGACATAGTCAGTAGAAGTTTTTTTTTATTCCATTGAGAGATACTTGAACCTCTTACATGCTTTTGTTCATGTAATATACGTCACTCTGCCTGTCAGTCCTTCTCTTTGACATAAACTACACGTTTCCTACTTTATTTTTCACTTGTTGCATAAAACTTCATTTAGGTTTTCCCTTCCTTCATCACATCAACCGTTAGACGTCCACTGCTAGACATAGGTCTCCCCCAAGGATCGCCACGACGACCGGTCATATGCCACCCGCATCCAGTGGATTCCAGCGACCTTTACCAAGTCGTCAGTCCACCTTGCCGGGGGCCTGCCCACGCTGCGTCTTCCAGTACGTGGTCGCCACTCTATAACCTTTAAGCCTCATCGGCCGTCCGTTCTTTGAGCGATGTGCCCTACCCATTGCCTTTTCTTCAAATTTTCCTTCTAAAACTGTCTGAAAGAAATTATTATCTCGTATTAAAGAATCTTCCCCTTCCGATTTTATGCAATTCGTAACAAATATCTTTCCCCTTAATAATTTTGTAATACTTTCTCATTTCTTTTCTTTTTCATCTAATCCTCCATCTCCCTCCAACACCTCATTTAAAATGCTCCTAATCTTTCTTCGTCCCTTTAAATCAACGGCCACGTTTTGCAGTCATTCTATAGGTATATATACACAAAGGAAGACTCCTATTACTCCTAAAATCATCAATCAACAGGCAATCTTCCCCTTTATCAAATTAGGTCGTATTTCAACACATGATCGCGTTAGTTAAGTCATTGATACCTGGCCCTAAAAGGGTGATATTACTAAGCTAACAAGCGTACCTTACAAGTAAATTACATTAGAGAAATATTCCGTTCAAGTTTAGGCTTGGAGGTGGGTGGTGTGAAGCAACCGGTAGTCACATTGTAACTAAATGTAAAAAAAAGTTTTTTAGGAGTGTATTCTTTATGCTTGATTAGATTAGGTGATTTTAAATACTTTGAAAAAGTAAAATCCACTTAGTCTTCTTGAATAGATCAATTATTATTTTCAGTATCTATTTTTTTTATTTCTTAGTTTTTATTGTAAAGTATGATTTATCGCCGAAGTTCGAGCTCTGTGGCGTTCACTAGGGGAGGCCTACGTCCAGCAGTGGACGAATATAGGCTGATGATGATGATTCATAGAGAAAGTATAAGATATATTTTATACTGGAATGTTGTTTACAATGTTTTTGTGAATAATGAAGTCATAAAAAATCAACATGGCGGTAAACTTAAATCTTATATCACGGTGTTTGTCGCTGAACTCGTCAAAAACGGCTAGACGGATAATTATGAAATTTTGTGTGTATATTTGGTAGGTCTGAGAATCGATCCTAGGCAATTTTTTACACCCCTAGGTGATAAGGATGTCCCTCACCGGACTTTTTATTTTATTTATTTGACAAAACATTATTTTGTATATTTTTTTTCTTTTAGTAAATACTTATAACCCTTCACTCTTCTACCACCAACTCCTAAAACATGGCAAAACAACGTTTACTAGGTCAGCTAGTAGAACTTTTTTTGTTTTTTTTCTTTAGTTACATTAAAATTATTATTGTCAGAAGACACGCGATTTAAAAAACAAATTTAATATATTTTAATTCGAATAAATGAAGGTTTTATTTTTAATTGTACATACGTGTTTAAAATACTTTCTTCTCGAACAGTTCCTTCTTCTTGCTCTATAGTAAACGCCTTTATAGTTCAGTGCTCGTGCACGCGATTATAACTCCTAAATATCCGACTTTTAAAATTGAATATTGAATGTAATCTTACGGATCCGCTGTCACACTGGCCTCGATCTCTCCCGTATTGGTTAAGTGAGTAAATTCGTTTAGAGCGCGTTTTAAAGGCTTATAATAAGAACCTGAAGATGATGTTAAACATACTATCACGCCTGACGTCCCCGAAAGGTTAGGCAGAGGTGTACTAATGTATGTTACAGCCACGTTACGCTGTGTCCAAAAACAGGTGTTTATCTTACTTGCAATTGAAGGTAGAAAATAGGCACACATGATGATATGTCTGCCTATTTTCAACCATCATCATCATCAGCTTGTAACTACCCACTGCTGGGCATAGGCCTCCTAACTATTCTGCCAAACTTTTGCATTTTGCTGGCGTTGTAGCCAATTTTTCCCTGTAATTGATTTTATATGACTGACGACCCGTTTAGCTCAGCGGTAGTTACCGCTGCCTGCTATGCTATGGGTCCCGGGTTCGAATCCCGGTAGGGATAAATATTTGTGTGATGACTATCAACATTTGTATCCGATTCATGGATGTATCTATGTATGATATATTTATTTACAAAAAAAAGTATATATGTAGTATATCAACCATCTAGTATACGTAACACAAGCCTCGTTGCTTACCACGGAACTAGATGGCGCTGTGTATATTTATTTATTATTATTATTATATCGTTAACCCATCCAGATGGTGACCTTCTAACGGATCGTTTTACCGTTCTTGGAGTCCTTTTTTTGATAGTGTTAGTCTACCTGCCATCGTCAGGCCAGCCAGACTTATAAGGATCATCACATTCAAAGCGTGGAATCCTGTAGTTTCTGCCCACCTCCATGGGAAAAAGGCATGAGTGTATGTACATTCAAAGCTGAATTGGGGTTTATTTGGACCTAATGCGCGTGTTTTTCACGCATGTGAAAATTTCATGTTTATAGCCGTCCTACGCAACTTTTGTATATACGGGTAAAGTGCTAAAAATAGGTCTCACTTAATTTCCTGCTTGGCAACCAAATCCCGTTAAATCACCAACCCGCACGTTATCAAAAAAGATTATGCGTAAAAAGATTTTGCGTAAAAAAGATATGCGTGTGAAAGTTTTTCATTTCCCACAAACACGACGCCGAAGTTAATAAAAACGCCACAAAAAGTCAGAAATTCTTACTTTTATTAACTCAAGGTGTGATCTGCTCTATAAGTATAAATCGGAGCTAGCGATAATAAGTACCTAGTAAAATATTTGTTCAGTTTTCTGTCTGTCATAAAATGTAACCTTCACACCATAACATTGGCATCTCAAGACATGCATTTTTTACATTGACCTCGCATAACTATTACCAAAATAATGTATACCTTCTTTTTAAAAGTGTCTATGGAGTTTCTTGCCGATTCTTCTCGATGAGATCGACTTCTTGGAACCGCTGATAAATGCTTGAAAAAGTTCATATGAAATAAAATTGATTTGTTTTTTTTTTATAACATTCTAGGGAATCTCGTTTTTTAAACGCCATTTTATACCACCAGTTAGCAAATACAAACGATAGGGATATACGAGTTATCTCGCGTTCAAATGCAATGCACCTCTGACTTTACGAAATCACATGAAGAAAACCAGTATTTCTGACAATTATTTCGACTGCCAATCAACCTGTAATAGGTTTAGTGTAGTGTGGCAGGTAATAGCGTAAAACCTCTTTAATGAGAGGAGATTCATGACTAGAAGTCACAGATGATGGTAGCTAAACAATATAGATCTCACCTGATAAGTGAATCAGTGACGCAGCGTGCATTGGAGGGGCCCAGATGCCCCAAAAAGTCTCTTCGCACTTAAAAAAAATAACTAAATTGGGATGGACGATGGATAGATGGACGGATTTTTAAGTATCCTTGGATTACCTAGACTCAAATTTTGAAAAATGGCTTGGCCGTTTATGGTCCTCTTGCTAGGGAATCCCCTGGGGATCATTGATACGGCTGATATGGCGGTAGCTACGCGCCTGTACTTGAATCCTTGTTGTAATCTATACTAATATTATAAAGAGGAAGGATTTGTACTTTTGTATGTTTGTAACGAATAAACTCTAAACTCTTTCACTATTAGAATTGTACATTATCCCCGTGTAAATTAGGCTATCCCTCGAAGATTATAATACTTGCGAAGCCAGAGCAAGCCGCTAGTTCTGTATAAAGATTGGAATTCGAAACTCACTTTGACAGTCACCTTAAGTGCTGTAACGCAATAATACGAAACCACTTCATCTTCATACCCACTATGTCGCTTTAGTATATATATTTCTCAATATAATTAAGTACTCACTAGCTTAAGTAAGCACTAACTCACAGGATAAGCTCAGATTTTTGTTTCTTGCACTGCAGATTCCGAGGTTAGTTTTCCAGTGAGTTCTCACGGAATAACATGGCTAGTTTCCATGTGTTTCATCAACCTATTTCTTCTTCACAAGTGGGCAAAGGACTCCTCTCACTGAAGGCGATAACCATATAGTCCACCACGCTAGCCTAGTGTAGTAGATTTACAAACTTCACATGCTACCGAGAAAATCTCTCAGGTTTCCTTTCGAGGTTCCTCCACTATTTCAAGTGTATGTTACTTATACCTATTAACTTTTTTATTGTGTTAACAATGCAATATTTGATACAGATAAATTTTTGGTTGTATTGAAGTAAATATTATATTGCTATTTATTATATATTCAAAACAAATAAATAACTTCAAAAAGTCAAAAGAGACTTTTGACTAACAAACTCAAGACTTTTCAAGACAAAAACAAGACTTTTCGTATAGTGGCTACCAGGCTATCATAAGTACATCTTCTTTATAACATTATATTTTGTATTATTACGTAGTTCATACAGGAAATATAGGCGATATCAGCCCGGTTTTCTTAAAGCTCAGTCACATAATTATATTAGTATATGATCTCGTAGATATGGGGTCACGAATATCGACTTTGGTATACGTCGGTAGGTGTCAAAGGTCGACAAAATGTGCCGTATTCATCGTCCGTCTGGTAGTGGTTGTGTTTTAGCAAACGTGATTTATAAATCATGTAAAATTTGAATTCAATATGTTTTTCTCTGTCATAATAATATAGATTAGTGGTATGTACACAAAAAAATAATTAATATGTCCTAGATTTTTTTTTGTAAGCTCAAATTACTGACAAATAAATATTTAACATTATTTTTTGTTGTATTCATTTGGAAAAAAAAACGTAAATAACATTTGGCACGCTCGTGTGATCTCAAAGCCTAAAATTAAAAAAAAAAAGACTATTGCCTTTATTTGGTAAAATTAAGGGTAGATAATAAAATAATTGGTTAGGAATTAAAACAAGGTACATTTTATGTATTTTATCGCGGTTTATTGAAATAATTTATACCTAAAAGTATAAAACAGGGTCTTGACTATACATACAAGATAGCTCGTCAGAAAAAATGGAGGGCCACATTCAATTTGTTAAGACTAAAAGCCGATACGAAAAGATATTAAATTTTGTACTTTGTCACTTTCATACCTTTTGGTTTGGGTGACTGGGTAAGTTGTGAAACGAACTGATTCAAACTCAAACGTTTTATTTCAATAAGATTAATATTACAGGTACAGTGAGAGTGTCTATGGATTTTTTTCCCGATTCTTCCCTATAAGATCATCTTGGAACCGAGCGACAGGAAAGTTTTATAAATACTTCATCACATCAACCGTTAAACGTCCACTGCTGGAATTAGGTCCCCCCAAGGATCGCCACGACGACCGGTCTTGCGGCGCCCGCATCCAGCGGATTCCAGCGACCTTCACCAGGTCGTCAGTCCATCTTGCTGGGGGCCTACCCACGCTGCGACTTCCAGTATGTGGTCGCCACTCTAGATTCTTCAAGCCCCATTGGCGGTCCATTCTTCGATCGATGTGCCCTGCCCACTGCAACTTATATAAATACTTAAAAAAGATTATTTCGTATTAAAAACCTTTTGATTTGATTTGTTGTAAGATAAACACACACTCACATTCGCACCATCAAAAAAACATTCGGATGAATTTCATCAAACGCATTAATGTTCCAAATACACAAACAATTTATTCAAATGTATTTTACATTTTGTTATTCACTTGTTTTTCAATTTAAACAAAAAGGCACTTGTTGGACAACTATTTTATTAATTTAATTTGTTATAAACTAGAATGGGATCGAAGTTTTTTGGTATTTTCGTGGGCAGTATCCAATCACCCCTACGATTAACTTCGAACGAGTTTGTGATGAAGTATTTTTGAAATTTAGTTAGAGGTAAATTAATATGGATAGTGAGGAATTTGGTATACAGTAACTATTTTATATGTTGACCTCAGTAAATAAAGGACAATTGAAATAAAAGTTTTTTTATGGTATCGTGGTATCAGGATATTGTCTTATTCCTTCATAACATACTGTAATAAATTAAAAAATAAATAGTAAATTTTTACTTTATTTTTAAGAGATAATTTGACTTCACTCTGGGCTCAAACCTACATACATAATTATGTCATCAGATTTGGTACATAGCAGACTTTACAAGGGGTCTTAGATAATCTCTTAAGAGGTTAAAAAAACTACCAACAAAATCACACACTTCTGCCCAAGCCTTAAAAGTATAAGCACAATGGTATTATATCATTGTAACAACAATGAAAATAGAAAAAAATCCCTCTTACGTCATATACAGGCTGAGCGTTAAGAGAAGCTTCACATTTTATCATCCCATACACGTTCCTTAAATTTATTACGAAACACCCTTGTAATGAGAAGAGATTACGGAGAGAAAAAAATGGAAAAAAAAATATATAAAAGTAAATCTCCCTCTTTTCCCTCTTATTAGCGGTGACAAATTAAATGTACGTATATTGTTCCTAAAACACAATATTAAATATTTTTTTAACCAAAGCCGCCATTTTTTGACGACCCAGTTAGTCCAGCGGTAGTTAACACTGCCTTCTGTGCTATGGGTCCCGGGTTCGAGTCCCGGTAGGGACAAATGTTTGTGTGATGAGCATGAACATTTGTATCCGAGTCATGGATGTATCTATAATATATTGTATGTATTTACAAAAAAGTATAAATGTACTCAACACAAGCCGGACAACGGAACTAGATGGCGCTGTGTGCCATAATGTCCAGGAATATTTATTATTATATTATTATTTATTTTACAATTGCTAGGAAGTAAGACTATGTACTCACTGAGGAACTATCTATATGAAAAAAAAACAAAATGTCATTCCTTAAGCAAGTTAACAAGAATAAAAATTGATGTATAATTTAATTGACGACCCAATTAGTCCAGCGGTAACACAAGCCTCATTGCTTACCACGGAACTAGATGGCGCTGTGTGTCATAATGTCCAGGAATATTTATTTATTTATTTAATTAGATATGGAAATAAGAATACTTATTTTTTATAAAACTGGTAAGGGCACCCCCTACATTAATGAATTATAATGGAGAGTCTGATAAAGTCCGTTTAGTTATTTTTTAATAGAATAATGACGTCACAAAAGACAGATGACGGCATTTGTGTCTTTATAGTAGGTATTTGTTTGAAGAATCTGAAACGACGGGAAAAAACAATTTCAATAAAACGCTATAAACTCAATAAAAAATGGATTTATATCAATTTCGTTCTGTATATTCGCGTAAGTGTATATTTTATTTTTATAATCCTAAAATAACGTTATGTAATAAAGATTACATAGAGTATAAAGAATCGCAATATTATATTTATATGATTATAATACCATACATCGGTCTCAATTTCAATATAAAACTGTTTCCCGTGAACCATTCAGAAAATAATAACAATATGAGAATATTAAGCTTCGAGTTCTTGAGAGATTTTCAATACAAATGTATCTACAAGTTTATCACACATACAAAATAAGTTCCAACATTTATAATATACCTACCTTCACGACTAAACAATCAGAAGTTAAGGCAGAGATGCATGTCAAATACACAATTTTTTAACCCAAATTAAAAAAGTGACAACTCGACGGTGACGGTGACGACTCGATTTGCAGAGCGGTATTAAAGGCTGCTTTTTATGATAAGGGTCCCGGGTAAGAATCCCGATATTGGCAAATGTTTGTGTGATGAGCATAAACATTTGGTTTGAGATGACGTATTTATAATACGTCGTGTATCAACCATCTAACTAGTATCCGTAACACAAGCCTGGTAGCCGGTACTAGATGGCGCTGTGTAATAATGTCTAGATATATTTATTTATACATTTATATTAAAAAGAGCTGTGGTAGCCTAGCGGTGTGACCAGTGGACTGAGACGTCAAAGGTCTCGAGTTCGAACCCAAGGCACGCATTACTAACTTTTCGGAAGTTATGTGAGTATTTATCACAAGCTCAAACGGTGAAGGAAAACATCGTGAGGAAACCTGCATGCTTGAGAGATTTGTCTTGATGGCATGTGAAGTCTGCCGACCCACAGTAGGCTAGCGTGGTGGACTATAGCCTAATCCCTCTCAAATGAGAGGAGACCCGTGCCCAGCAGTGGGACGTTAATGGGTTGGTGATGATGATACATTTATATTTATATGATCTGTTTTACCGTTTTGGGAGAACGATATAACATGAAAACGTGGACCTTGACTTCCAAAACTTTTGTTAACCAACAATTAATCATGTACGCACAATTAATTCCCATTTATTTTGCCCGTAAACTTGTTAAAAACAAAATCACTAAAACGTTGCATTCTGTCCCTAACTGTCGGTTAACTTTGACAGCGTTTCTAACTAAACTTCACGTCGATCGGTCACTGTCCTTCGGCGCTTAAACTCGCTTTTAGTGGATGGGTATATGCACAATTTGCAGTGAGTTTTCACCGCGGAAATCATCCCTTAAAAGGCGGAAAAAGGGGTGGAAATAAAATTACTAATTTTACGCAGACGACGCCGCGGGCAAAAGCTAGTAGAAAATAATTATCATCATATCAACCGTTAGACGTCCACTGCTAGACATAGATCTTACCCCCAAGGTTTGCCACGACGACCGGTCCTGCGTCACCCGCATCCAGCGGATTCAAGCGACAAACCAGATCGTCAGTCCACCTTGCCGGGGGCCTACCCACGCTGCGTCTTCCAGTACGTGGTCGCCACTCGAGAACCTTCAAGCTCCATCGGCCATCTGTGGCCCTGCCCACTGCCACTCGAGTTTGGCGATTCTTCGGGCTATGTTAGTGACCCGGGTTCATCTACTAAAATAAATATGAGTTGTAACAAATACCAGTGGTATTAAGTTTTGGTACCTATTAGAACAGAATAAATTAGGTTTTGGATCCTGTACAATACTTACTTATTAGCCTATAGCCGTCCACTGCTGAACACAGGCCTCCCCCAAAGAGCGCCAACCATCCCGGTCTTGAGCAGCTCGCATCCATTCGCTGCCAGCCACCTTCTTTAAATAGTCGCTCCATCGTGTTGCAGGCCGTCCTACACTACGTTTGCCCAGTCGCGGTCTCCATTCCAACACTTGTCTGCTCCATCGGGTGTCCGTCCGTCGATATGGCCGGCCCACTTCCACTTCAGCGTGCATATTCTACGAGCAATGTCGGTGACTTTAGTTCTTTGGCGAATGACTTCGTTGCGAATTCTATCCACCAAAGAAACCCCAAGCATTGCTCTCTCCATTGCACGCTGAGCAACCTGGAATTTGTGGACCAGTCCTTTGGTCAGTGTCCACGTTTCGGCTCCGTAGGTCATCACGGGTAGGACGCACTGGTTAAAGACCCTGGTCTTTAAAGATTGTGGGACAATATTATAGTCTAAAACAGACTCAGTATAACGCGATAAAATCCATAAAAAGTATTTCTATTGCAATGAAATATACGCGTAAGTATTAGAAATCAATACTTAATATTATTTTCAGGAAACCAAAACGAATTTCCTTTAAACATCTTTGAAACGTAGGTAAATTTTATTACCAACTGTCTTTACAAGAGCAAAGAGTTCGGCAAAATCAAAGCCTTTACAAACAAAAGGTGGTTGATGAATTACCGACAGTGTTCGAGTGTTAACGAGGGCGACAAATTAAAGACAGACTCGTTATTTCTGTCTCTTTCATTTTTGCGGTGCAGTCGGTTGACCTTATTCGTTTTGCAATGGCACTGTGAAATCATGCTGTATCAGAAGTATGTGATCAAAAGAAATGGACCGAAGAAGCTTAATTTAACGACTATACATATATACTACATAACTTCGAAAAATCAGTGGTGGGTGCCTCGGTTTCGAACTAGAGACTTTGACTTGAAAGTCCACTGGTAACACTACTAACCCAGCACCGCTCTTATAAAGGATAAAAGTTCAATAATTATATCAGTTACTAAAAGAGAACTAGAATTTGAAATCCTTTTTTTTTATGAAATTAGGTATATTAATTAAATTCACCTTCATCAATGAAAGTTTGAATGGAATGGTGAATTTAAAATTCCATTCTGTACTGTCTGCAATCTAATAAAACGATGAGCGACCTAAACCCTTTCTAAATTAATAACATTTAACAAAGAAAAAGGATATTAATATTAAATAAGAACTACAGACCAGAATAAAGGGGCCCAAAATATTACAATAGAGCAGAATTATTATCATTTTAATCTACTACAATGGAATTTATTAAATAAGATGTACATACTTTTCATAATTTATAAGACGGATGTTAGTGGAAACGCCGGGAGGGGGCGCCCTAGGAGGACATACACCGACCTAATTGGTGAACTCCTTCAAAAAGGTCGGGTACGCAGTACGCATAACCGGCGCGCGTGCATGACGAGATGTATGAATGTGGACGAGGCAAAAGTGGTATGCAGGGACCGTAACGCGTGGCATTCTGTAGTTTCTGCCTACCCCCATGGGAAAAAGGCGTGAGTGTATGTATGTATGTATGTACTTTTCATCAGAAACGAGGAGATCCATAGAAGAACCCGGGTCACTGACATAGCCCGAAGAAGAATCGCCAAACTCAGGTGCCAGTGGGCAGGGCACATTCCTCGAAGAACGGATGGCCGTTGGGGCTTGAAGGATCTCGAGTGGCGACCGCGAACTGGAAGAAAACGTGGGTAGGCCTCCGGCAAGGTGGACCGACGACCTGGTAACGGTCGCTGGACCCAGCCGGATGCGGGTGGCCCAAGACCTGTCGTTGTGGATATCTTTGGGGGAGACTTATGTCCAGCAGTGGACGTCATGATGACATACTTTTACTCTCTGTATTCTATTGTGGTCGTTCCCCGATCTGTAACGCAAATTGCGTTAACACGGAACAAGATGGCGCTGTGTGTGTTATATAATTGTCCAGATATATTTATTAATATCCAAGTTTTCAGTTATCTCTCCAACCATTTCAACATTGCGTCAATTAATCCTTATCCAAACATAACAAGATTTAAACAAAATGTTTATAGGTACATATTTTTTAAGTATTGCAAAAGTACATATAACAATGGTGCGACCTTCAGACTTTCACAGACGAAGGGAGTAGAACTTTCAAAACAAAAAAGAAACGGATTTATTAATTTGATAAAAAACAACCAACGACAATTTATTTCGCCAATTAAGATTGCTTCCAGTTACGACATTGCAAAGTTATTATCGTTCCTAGAATTTCTTAAATCAGGGTTGAAGGAGAACAAAATTAAAAACCGAAGAAGTTTCTAGAAACTAGAAGCTTAAAACTTTTTCTTCTAAAACTTACCTAATCAGACACAAAACTAACTATGCTGCGGGTTTGCTAGCAGCTGTAGTTCAAATCGAAATCAAACAAGGAGATCTATTCAAAGAGTATGAATAAAAAAAGGTATGAGAATACCGAACTATACCGTTGACATGTGTAGCTAAGTAATACTTCAATTGTTTCACTGATCTATTGGCCGTAAGCGTAACTACTTACTAAACAAGAAATCAAATCAAATCAAATCCAATCATTTATTTCAATTATACCTATGATATTATTATTGATACTTATGTAAGCTTTGTACACGGTATGTTGTGTACGTAGCCTAATGTTTGAGTATGTGTACGCCGCTTAACAGGTATGACGTGACACACGAAGAATGACAATGACAGCACACTCGGGATAGAGAATTTAAGCCTACTCGTGAAGTGATTTATTTCTGATATAAAAGTGATAAGGAATAGAATTAAACATCAACAATCAACAATTAAATTGCTAGTTAACTAAGTAAAGTAATACTGTGTCGACCTACTAAAATATTGGAAGTAAAAAACCTTTAATTGTCGATTTTTCTATTTTTAGGTTAGTACATCAATTTTCACCATGTGAAGATAATTGATTACAATTGAGTGTTTTAATTTTGTAATAACATTAAAATTAAATATTTCTATTTTTAGATAAATCAAATTGTGCGTTATTTACTCCCATATCATCTGACATATTACAAATCGACAATTGTCAGAGTTTGATTGGATAATAGTAGATCATGGAAAGATTGCAATTTGAAGTTGAGCTGGCAGCAGATGAAGATCCGAAGAATAACATCATAATTATAAAATCAATAACAAAAGAAAATGGAATAACATATCTCATACCGCCATGTTTCCAAGCAGCGAAGCACCACCTTCAATTGGTAAAGTTACCGGGATTTTTCAAAATAAAAAAAACATTACAGAAAAGAGGTCATAATAGAAAGGTGTGGATGTCCATACCAAGTGATGTTTTAGCACTATATACAGATGATGCTGGAAATATGGTGTTTAATGATTATTTGCTACAAGAAATTACTCAAGTCACAAGCCAATCTATTACAGATACAAAATTAGTGGAAATTTTAGAGAAATTAAGTGATAAATCCAATATCAACAAAGAAAAACATAATAATTTAAGCAAACTAAATGAAAAATTTGTTTTAAAGAAGTTTGATAACAAGATCACTAATGCCAAACAATGGTTGCAAAGTTTTGAAAGTGAATGTACAAGATTCGATTTAAATGGTGATACAGAGAAAATTAGTGCTTTGAGATTATTTTTGAATGAATCAGAAAGTGACTGGTATGAGTCAATGTTAATTAAACACAGTTTAAACTCGCTGTGGAAAATATGGCAAGTGAGTTTTCTAGACACATTTGCAGATAAAAGTTGGTCTCTTGTAATGTATGCACTGAGTTTCAAACATTTGAATGGCTCTCTACTGGAATATGCATTGAAAAAGCAGAGATTGTTACTAGAGTATAATAGTGATATAGATACTAGAACTCTTACTGACTTAATTGTCGCGGGATTGCCAACTTATATTACAAGTAAACTAGATAGACAAGAGGTGACAGACCCAACTCTTCTGTTTAATGCCCTACGGATGCATGAAAATCAGAACAAAAACATACAAAAACATTTTACAGACAAGAAAAGCTCCACTAAAACAGAAGCGGAATATAAAAAAAAAATACCTTGTCAAATATGTTACAAGATGGGAAAGAAAAACAGATTTCACTCTGAAGATTTGTGCTGGTTTAAAGAAGACAAGAAGAGTAGTGACAGTGTAAAACACTGCAAAAACTTGATGTTGGAGATTGATGAATTTCAGGATACAAAAAACTAAATATTCCCCCACTAATAGAAGTTGAGGTTATACTAAATGACACACTGAAATGCAGAGGTATTTATGACCCTGGCTCAAATATAACCTTATTAAATTCTAAATTCATAAAAGTAACAAATTCAAAGAAAAATTACTTTGAAAATAAATTCAATACAATTGGTGGTGGGGGAATAACAACAGGCTTAATAAGATTAAATGGAAAAATATTGAATATTGAAAAGGAAATAAATGCATTTATTTGCAAGGATAAAAACTTTACTCATGATTTGCTTTTGGGACTGGATACAATAAAGCGGTTTGGATTGACCCATGATGGGAATTTAAATATCCAACTACAGAAAAATGCCAACCCGAGTGAAGACAAAAAAGAGAGTAATCAAGAAATTGAGACCAGAGATTTGAAGTCAGAAATATATAATAATGAAGTGAATTTCAGTGAGGGCATAGATGTGAATAAATTTGATATAGATACTACTTACTTGGAACATGACCAAAGAAGGAAAATTAGTGAACTATTGAATGATTATAAACACATATTTGCCAAAGATAAATACGATGTAGGTCAAGTGAAAAACTATGAAGCATTTATAGACCTACAAGTAGAAAAATATTGCTCGAAAAGACCATATAGATGCTCCTTAGATGATAAAGAAGAAATCGAGAAGCAAATTGGACAATTGTTAAAGCATGAATTAATCGAAGAATCTTATAGCCCATTCGCAGCACCAGTAACATTGGCATTCAAACGGGATGAAGGAAAAAGGTCAAGATTATGTATCGACTTTAGAGATCTTAATAAAATTATTACCCCACAGCCACAGCCGTTTCCTCTAATAGAAGACTTAATGGTAAAAACGATAAACTGTAAGTATTTTACTACTCTTGACATTAATTCTGCTTTTTGGTCTATACCATTGAGGATCAGTGACAAAGAAAAGACAGGCTTTGTTACACAAGAAGGTCATTACCAATGGACTTGTCTTCCTTTTGGACTGAAAACATCTCCGGCAATTTTCCAAAGAATCCTAACTAATATAATAAGAAAACATAACCTGTCAAATTTTGTGATGAACTATATTGATGATATTATGGTTTTCTCGAAAACCTTTACTGATCATATGGACCATTTATCGAAACTGCTGGATGCAATTGCTGAAGAAGGATTCCGTCTGAAATTAACAAAATGTAAATTTGCAGCACAGTCTGTAAGATTCTTAGGACATATAGTGAAAGGTAATACAATCACACCATTGAAAGATAACCTCAGATCTATAGCAGAATTTACAGCACCACAAAATAAGAAACAAATAAGACAATTTCTAGGTAAAATAAATTTTTATAATAAATATATTCCTAATGCTGCAATAACTCTTGACCCAATACACAATTTACTTAGAAAAAACACCAATTTCGATTGGTCAGCCGACTGTGAAAAAGCTTTCCAAACAATAAAAAAATATTTATGCTCTGCCCCAATTCTGGCTATTTTCGACCGTGAAGCAGAAACATTTATATACACTGATGCAAGTATAAAAGGAATTGGTGCAATACTTAAACAAACACAGAAATGTGGAGAAATCAAACCAGTGGCTTACTTTTCAAAGAAGTTGAACGAATCACAAAAGAAGAAGAAAGCCATATTTTTAGAATGCCTAGCCATAAAAGAAAGCTTAAAGTTTTGGCAACATTGGCTAATAGGAAACTCATTCACAATTTATACGGACCATAAGCCGCTAGAAAATTTAAACATAAAAAACAGAACAGATGATGAATTGGGAGATATGACTCATTACCTATCACAATATAACTTTGTAATAAAATATAACCCAGGTAGAAACAATACCGAAGCGGACTGCTTAAGCAGGAATCCTGTGTATGAAAGCCACGAAAACGAAGAAGATAACTTGAAAACAGTAAATATTGTAAAGATTGAGGAAATATTGGAGGACCAGAACAAAAATCCTAACATAAAGAACAAACATAGTTTTATTAGAGAAAATGGTATATATTACAAATTGAACAACAACAAAAAAAAAATTGTTTTGACCGAAGACTACAGTAAGGTATTAATAAAAAAGGTGCATGAACATTTCTGTCATGTAGGAATAAATCAGATTGTGTCTAAAATAAGACCTTTCTACACAGCACCAAACCTACTTGATAATATAAAATTGATTTGCCGTCAATGTGAAATTTGTATAAAAAACAAATCACGATTAAACAGAAATTATGGACTCATGTCACAATTAGGACCGGCAGAAAAACCTTTCCAAATCATGTCCATAGACACAGTAGGAGGATTTGGTGGTAACAAGTCTTCTAAAAAATATCTACACTTGTTGGTGGATCATTTCACACGTTATGCTTACATTTCATGCTCAAAGACACAAATGACTAAGGACTTTATAAAACTGGTAGATCAAGTAATCAAGGATAATGAAGTTGAGATATTGCTCTCCGATCAATATCCAGCACTGAATTCAAGGGAGTTTAAAAAATATTTAAAGGACCACTCTGTTAATTTAATTTTTACAGCAGTGGATGCTCCTTTTTCAAATGGCAACAATGAGAGATTGAACCAGACGCTGGTAAATAAGATTAGATGTGCCCTGAATAGCAAAGAAAAAAGAATGTCTTGGACAACAGTGGCAATGAATTGTGTGAAAGCCTACAACTCAACAAACCACACAGTGACAGGTTATTCGCCTCTATATCTGTTAAGTGGAGAACCAACCGATATATTACCAATGGACTTAAAGAAAAAGCAAACTGAACTAGGAAAACTGGAAAAAGACCGACATACAGCATTTCTCAGATCAAAAAAATCACATGAATTGAATAAGGCCATTTTTGATAAAAATAGAATAGATTACAAGTTTCAAAAAGGTGATATGGTTTATATAATGGACTGTAATAAGTTAAACAGATCTAAAATGGATGAAATTAGAATTGGCCCTTTTGAGATCGAAGAAATGATATCAGATTCACTATGTAGAATCAACACTGAAAAAAATAAAAAATCCTTAGGATTGTACCATGTGACAAAGCTCATTCCCCAGTTGGATTGCTCAAATTAACCCCAGCTAATTTGCACTTTGTGGGGGGGAGATGTAAGCTTTGTACACGGTATGTTGTGTACGTAGCCTAATGTTTGAGTATGTGTACGCCGCTTAACAGGTATGACGTGACACACGAAGAATGACAATGACAGCACACTCGGGATAGAGAATTTAAGCCTACTCGTGAAGTGATTTATTTCTGATATAAAAGTGATAAGGAATAGAATTAAACATCAACAATCAACAATTAAATTGCTAGTTAACTAAGTAAAGTAATACTGTGTCGACCTACTAAAATATTGGAAGTAAAAAACCTTTAATTGTCGATTTTTCTATTTTTAGGTTAGTACATCAATTTTCACCATGTGAAGATAATTGATTACAATTGAGTGTTTTAATTTTGTAATAACATTAAAATTAAATATTTCTATTTTTAGATAAATCAAATTGTGCGTTATTTACTCCCATATCATCTGACATATTACACTTATATATCTATAGAAAACTTTATTGATATTTATTTAGTTATTTTGCTATTTACCAGAAGAAAGGTGATGATTTAGTTGTAACTTTATTTTTTTATTATTTTTATTTCTTTTATAACAATCTCTTCGCATAAAGTGCTCTAGGCAAAACTGTGCTGTAAAATACGACATCATAGGGCCCCCACGATACAGGCCTGGCCTAGTGTGGGGAGCATGGCAAATATACCTTGTAACTCATGTCTATGTACAGATTAAATATTCTGATGACCTTTTAAAACTGTTTGCAAGTTGATTAATTTTTAATTTGTATGTTTAAATAAATGTTTTTTCATTTTCATTTTCAATTAGACCAATACAGCTACTTTTGAATTGCCGAATTAAATTGAATTTAGTTGCACGGTTCCAAAAGGTAGGTCTTATGAAGAAGAACCGGTAAGAAACTCCATAGATCCTCTTTTTAAATTAAATACAAAATTGATGGTTTTGTTTTACAATGCTTTATGTATGTAATATCAATATGAGACTGGTGCAGTTCGATGTGAAACGTATGATTTATGAAAGTAAAAGTAATAACTAAAACCAATTTAGGTTGCCATAACATGTATGAGCCGATTCTAAGACTCGAATCCCAGGCCGAGCAAAATGTTAATGGGTTTTTTCTATGAAATCCTCAATTACAGTCCCGGAGTTTGGAGTCTTGCCCTATTGATGATGATGGCAATAGGCTCGTCCCCTATTATATGGGACTTAAAACAGGTACCAGCAAATTTTTGGGGACATTGGTACACCTCTAACTAACCCTTCAGAGACAACAGGCGTGATGGTATGTTATATATCTAATATATAAAATTCTCGTGTCACAGTTTTCGTTGCCATACTCCTCCGAAACGGCTTGACCGATTTTGATGAATTTTTTTGTGCTTATCCGGTATCTATGAGAATCGGCAAACATCTATTTTTCATCCCCCTAAAAGTTAGGGGTAGTCCACCAACCCCTATAATGTGGCAAAACAACGTTTGCTGGGTCAGCTAGTTATATATATAAGATACCATCACGATTATAAATGTGAAAGTGTGTCTGTCTGTCTGTCTGTTACCTCTTCACGCTATAACCGCTGAACCGATTTAGATGAAATTTGGTATGGAGATAGTTTGAGCCCCGGAGAAGGACATAGAATATAAATACTGATATTACGCAGACGAAGTCGCGTGCAAAAACTAGTGTTATATGAGTAATACTGTCAAATATTTGACAGTAAGTGGACACATACAGACCCTTATATGTAGTAGATAAGATAAGAGTAGATTAATGATCAAGAGTCCCAGTACAGCACGTGCCAGCTCCCCCAAATGGGTCGACGACCTAAAATGGGGGTAAACTGGATACAGAAAATACAGGGGTTATTGTTATTACACAACTTTAGGGGAGATATATGTTGAATATTGCACTGCTATACGCTAAATTGATTAACAAGAAATAATAACTGCCTCTTTGGTCTAGTGGTCGCACAGTGCGACTGCCGAGCAAGAGGTCCTGAATTCAATTCCCAGGTCGAGCAAAGTGTTATTGGGGTCTTCTGTGAAATTCTCAGTAACAGCTCGGAGTTTGGATTCGTGCCGGTTGATGGCAATAGGCTCGCTCCTATTACATGAGACCTAAAACATACCTACCGGCGAAACGTGGGTGTACATTAGTACACCTCTGATGTGATGGTATGTTATGTAAAAAGTGCTGGTATGTAAAATACACCTGCTAAAATATAAACCTGCCCAGTGTGTCCCTTTACATCAATTTTAACGTAAAATTTGTTGGGGTTACCGTGTATAAAAAACATACTATATACCAGTCATTACTAGATACCAATTAGTACATATTTGTGACTTGTGTAAATAAGAGTTATGGTTTCTTTGATAAATTATTTGGCAAGGCGTCGAGTAGATATTCTAAAGTGTGCTCCATTTCCTTATCCTGGTTATTTCAATGAAGTATGAAAGCTATTCAGGTCTTCGAAATTGTTTCTGCTCCGTTAGAATGTCTTAATGCAGTAAGCAAGTCGAGCGATTTTGAATACTACTTGGGTGATAATTAGGGACAGAATACAGTTGCGCATTAAGTACCATTTTCCAGTAACTCAGTGTTAAACTTTCACTGTTAAAACCTCTTTTTAGTTTATATAAAAAGTATACAAACCTAATGATTCATAGAAATAAAATTTAATACATTTTATTTGTTTGCGTTCCAAATTAGATACTGATGTACCTAAATACACATTATTAGAATTCATAGAGAGTTAGTTATATTCTGATAAAAAATCTCAGAACTTTTTGTCTTTCGTTTTAAAAATTAAATACTTACTAAAGTAAATAAAAATGTTTGATAAAACTTGAATAAAATATTTTTAAAAATTCTATTGTCTTAAAAAAAAAGAAAAACAAAAAAAACAAAAGATAACAAAAGATCATTATTAAATACTCAAATAAAATTGAAAACATGTGGACGAGGCAAAAGTTGTATGCAGGAATCGTAGAATTCCGTAGTTTCTGCCTACCCCATGAGAAGAAGGCGTGAGTGACTGTATGTATGTATAGAAATAATAAAAACAAATTACACGCTAGAGGATAGAGTCGTCTCTTCCAATAGCAACAATACAAATCTTTCCTATATAGTAAGATGAAAATATGTCAGAAAGTGTCATGATAACGGATGATCTGTTGACTAGCCGGGATGCTGGCGATTCAGAAGATGAAATATGTCTTCAAGCTGTCATGCATTATTTTATTGTACCACATAGCTATATTTACTTGTTCACAATATGATCTAGCCCGGGCAAAGTCAGAACGGGCCCTGTGTCATTTTATGAAAACAGCTGTCACTCAAAATAAAAAATTAATATTTTATACATAAATAAAAACATAATTGGCTGACAAAAACATTACAAAGTGTATCCAATTTCAATGGATTTTGCCAAATCAAAAGTAATCAGATTCTTTGCCCTTAGGAGGTACAAAATGTCTAGATTACAAAATCGCTTTAGAAGCCTGATAAGGAAAAATCTGTCACAAAATCTTTTTCAATATTGGTTGTTGAAGAAATTTGTATCTTATTCCTTTTACAAAGTAATCTGAATATTATTATTTTTTTAACGGGACATGCCCGCCACCCAATTCCCTACTACTGCAACTCCATTGTGGCCAGGCAGTCTGGGCTTGTCATGCTCTCTCAAATGCCCTGCTGATGGTGGCGTTGTGTGTCGGGTCCCTTTATTCCCTATATCATGGTTGAGTAGAGCGACGCTGATACACACGTCATGCTTGTGAACGGTTGCTGTCAGTTGGAGCTGGTCGGCTTATACATGTCATGGCATTCGGGTTTTATATTATAATTTTTTTATTTTTTTAGTGCTAGTGGATAACTCATGCGTTTCACATCAAACTGCATTATTCTCATATTAATATTAAATACGAATATTGTAAATATAACCAATTATTCAAAAGAGTATCTATGGAGTTTCTTGCCGGTTCTTCTCCATAAGACCTACTTTTTACTTTTTGGAACCGTGCAACTAGCACTTCGAAAGAACCTGTAATATTGGTTTACTTGAAATAAAAATATTTGATTTTTTTTTAAATTTCCTGTAAGCCAGGATCAACCAACAGTAGTAACCATCCAGAAAATCGTCGAGACAATAAAGCCCGACGTGTCCCAGTGGAATGATTTGAACTGTCTTGGAACCTGCAGCGAAATTAATCATGAACATTAGATAGAAGGAGTAAGACTCACAGTGCCATCTAGTTCCGTGGTAAGCAACGAGGCTTGTGTTACGGATACTAGTTGGTTGATATACTACATATATACTTTTTTTTGTAAATACATACATATTATACATAGATACATCCATGACTCGGAAACAAATGTTGATGCTCATCACACAAACATTTGTCCCTACCGGGATTCGAACCCGGGACCCATAGCACAGCAGGCAGCGTTAACTACGTAGCAGTAGATAGAAGGAGTAAGAAAAATATCAGTACCCCATTTCCCTCCTCGTCAAGCGACAGACAGAATAGAGTGTAAATGTCATTGACATAAAGTGATCTGAATATAATATATGTGCCTTAGAGTAAGGTTTGATATTAAGCATGCCATCACACCTGTTGTCCCCAAAGGGTTAGGCATAGGTGTACTAATGTACACCCACATTTCACCGGTATCTGGTAGCTCCCAAGTAATAGGGGGCGAGCCTATAGCCATCAACCGGGCATGAACCCAAACTCCGAGCTGCTACTGACAATTTCATAAAAAAAAACCCAATGATTGAATGATTGTTTATTTCTGTAAATAGATCTTTTTAAAGACACTTTTACAAGTCATGTAATTTTTTTTTTATATCTAGTTGACATCGGCATTTCCTAACTGACGACCTCTGAGAAGAAATGCCGAAACAAACTCAGAGAATCATGGTCTCTTTTAAAGTCCTAACATTTTGGTTACAATATGTGAGCCTGATTATGTAGGTTAAAGACTTTACTCGAACTGAGAAAAGAAACGAAGACATTTGTTCAATAGTCGTACTTAAGACTGCAGCAACAAAGACTGTTAAAACGCGGCAAAATTACAGAAACATGGACGGGAAACATGTTTGGTACGATGTAACTTATTAAGGACAATCTCTCATGTCTTATTAACCCATTAATGTCCCACTGTTGGGCTCGAATCTCATTTGTGAGAGATTAAGTACTACCATAGTCCACCGTCCACTATTATAACCTAGTGCGGGTTCGCAGATCAAAAATAGGGATGAGGTTAGATGCATATTTTTTTGAGATTTTCTCGGTGACATGTGAAGTCTATCAATCTAGACTCTAGATTCTATCTATCTCTAGACTCTAGATTCTAGAGTCTAGCGTATTAGACTATAGCCTAATCTCTCTCAAATGCGAAATTAAGAAAAGCCATAATCATAACCACCTGCGGGTGGCGCAGGACCGGTCATCGTGGTGATCCTTGAGGGAGACCTATGTCCAGCAGTTGATTTCTAACGGTTGATATGATAATTATATCAATGGAACAGTAAAGTTATTAGTTAGTAGAAATTAATGCATTTTGACAAGTTAAATAGCGGTCAAGCATATACCTACCAACAATAAAAAAAACTAAAAAAAAACTATAGTTTGTAATCCACCCAACATCCAATAATAGTATCCGATATAAATTCTAAAGCATAGCTCACACGATTCGGAACAGGCTATCAAAGTCCACTGAGGCGTGTCTAACCCGAGTCGGCAGTCCACACGTTACAAAAATCCGTCGTAACGTATTAGCTCCGAATGAATGGGCAGCGGACAAGACCGGGGATATGAAAAAGGACTTGTGACCTTGTAGTGAGGGATGGGGCGTGTGTCCTTTGCTTTATAAGTGGGGATATTTTTAGAATAAAGACGCCGTGGTATTTTATTTAAGTATTTATGTAAGTAGGCTGAAATTGAAATGAATGGATTTGGGAGTAGGGATTCAAAGTCAAAATATATTCAAAATCTATTTATATACATACATTTACACAAATTCACCCATTTTTCCCATGGGGGTAGGCAGAACCTACAGAACGCTTCCTGCATACCACTTTTGCCTCGTCCACATTCATACATCTCGTAATGCACGCGCACCGGTTACGAGTACTACGCACTTAATCTTTTTGAAGGTGTATTTTTTTACTTTGCATAAAAAGGGTAAATAGTAATCGTAAAATAGGAAATGAGCGATATTTAACTGATGTTTGACACTTACTGGAAAACTAGACATTGAAATAAACCTATTTTTTACGGATTTACTAGCGGTGTATTAAGATTATTTAATGGTCATAAGAAGACTGACTCTTGTCAGTCTTCTTATTATGCCATCTGCACGTGAATATATCGCGATAAAATCCCTGAAAACGAAACTATCCGAAACTTGTGAAACGGATACGGTTACAGTTAAGGATATTATTTTTTCAGATATCCGATAGTTGCGGTTACGCGAATAGGACAGAAAAGTAGTGTAACTGTTAGTTCTACTAAAGGATCCGTAATGGGATGAAATAATATCAATATAGCTCGACAAATTCCATACAAAATAGTTCTATTTCAATGCAGTTTGGGAGGGCATTTTGTCCAGCACTGGACTGCAATAGGCGGAGTTGATTGATTGATTGAAGAAATCAATCAAAATCAAAGGAGTTTTAAACATTCAACTTAATCAAACTCTGGTCAGATTTTTTTAGAAAACCCGTCTATTATTTTTATTAACATATTTAATTTGATATAAAATACTTTTCATCGACGACCCAATTAGTCCAACAGTAGTTAACACTGCCTTCTGTGCTAAGGGTCCCGGGTTCGAATCCCGGTAGGGACGAATGTTTGTGTGGTGAGCATTAACATTTGTATCCGAGTCGGGGATGTATCTAAGTATAATATATAATGTATTTACAGAAGAAAAGTATATATGTAGTATATCAACCAACTAGTATCCGTAACACAAGCCTCGTTGCTTAGCTCGGAACTAGGTAACGCTGTGTCATAATGTCCAGGAATATTTATTTATTATTAAGCAGCTCGGTGAAGGTCGTTCTACAAGGGATCTTAGACTATTGGGGGGGGGTTATGTGCGAGGAGGAGGGCGTCAAAATTGTGGAAATCAGATAGTATTTTATAACTTAAACGTCTATTTTTCGATACGATACGAATCACGTGGCCCGGATAACGATTAAATGTGATTTTCATCCGGGCAGCATGGATTACTGCAAAGCGTCCATGATTAATGCGGCCATCCATTTGATGTAGTGAATATTCCACATTAAGGTTCCCTGGACGTCAAAGGTTCATGTCATTTTAGTAGACAATGAAAGCTTTCATGAATTGAAATAAAAAATAAAAATATATTTAATTCTGTAATACATTTTTTGAGTCCTTATGAAAAAAATAGTTAATAGGTAAATTCATGCAAATTTTTTATGTATGATCACGCATAATTTATTGTAAAGTTATTCAAGTATTTATAAATACTATTTAGATCTTTGATAGCCTAGTGGTGGGACAGTGAAATTAAAGGACTCGGGTTCAATCTAAGAGCACGCAACGCTGGCTTATGTCATGGATACAAACTGGTTGATACACTACTCAGACATATTTATTGTCAATAAGTACATAATATATTTTAATAATATGAGACTACTACAGCCCATAACTCAGGTACAAATGTACTCGTCACACAAACATTTATCCTTACTGGGATTAGAGCCCGGGACCGTTGCTATAGAAGGCGGCTTTTCATCCCGCTGCACATTAGTGCAGCGGGATGAAATGCCGCCTTCTTTTTTCTCGGCTCGTCTAAGTTTAGAAGTTACGTGTGTATTTATCACATGCTCAATCGGTGAAGGAAAATATGGTGAAGAAACCTGCATCACATGTGAAATGATGATTTTGTAAATGATTGTTTATTTCTGTAAATATATATTTCTGTCAGAATAGTCACTCCCCCCAATAGGCTCATTATTTAAACCAAGTTCCATCATCTAACAATGAATGAATAATAATAAAAACAATAATATAATTATTATTCTGTAAACATTAGTAAATTATGTAATAGAAAGTATAAATTAGTTACAATTATAATAAACTAGCTGCCTCCCGCGGCTTTGCCCGCATGGTATATAGATAAAAAGTAGCCTATGTGTTAATCCAGATGATAAACTATATGTATCCTAAATTTCATTCAAATCTATTAAGCGGTTTTTGCGTGAACAAACATCCATGCATACATCCATACTTACAAACTTTCACGTTTATAATATTTGTAGGATGTGCCCGAACTAGTGAATCCTATGTTTCAGGCGAACGAATGAATGAATGAACAAAAAAAATATAAAGCCGTTATAAAAAGGGGTATAGTGGTAATTGTGATATTTTCTATACATACATTCTATATATATCAACTCTCACTCATTCTATAAAATCTCACGTTTCGCAAAAATCACAAATGCTTTGAAAAAAAAAATGTGTATACGTACTATATGTACATGAAAATTCACTTTAACACTCAATGAATAGGTACATAGATTTGTACTAGGCTCTAATTGTGAATTTTTGTTGTGTTATTTCGTTAGTTTTTTTGCCATACAATTAACGCACGGTCTCTTAATAATATTATACAGTCATTGAAAAAGGAAATAGAATGAAAAAAATGTTTCATAAGGGCGCATATACCACTATACTGTATCATGCTACACACAAATACACTTAATAATAGAATAACCTATAGAATCTTAAATCATCATGTCAACTAGATGATGTCCACTGCTGGACATAAGCCTCCCCATAGGTTTTCCACAACGAACGGTCCTGCGCCGCCCACATCCAGGGGATTCGAGCGACCTTTATCAGATTCTATTTTGCACTTACATATTAAAAATGGGTGTATAATATAGAATCTGAGATTTGTCTAAGAGTTAAATTCTATAGGTTTTTCTACTGTTCAGTGCATTTTATTTGGCGAGTTACAGTATAGTGATATATAGTTGAATCTATTTTGATCAGTGCATTTGTGCGTGGCACGATGCAGTACAATGTTATTGTGTACCGTATATTTTTGTAAATCGTCATGTACCAACCCACTGTATAAAAGCTACGGGACGTATAGTACTCGACTCATAGTGGGTGACCTACTGACTAAAAACCGAACCCACGAACACCAACCCTATCTTCAGGGTCATTTGGGATGTATTCGTTGACCCTGTGGACCTCACCGCTGGACCTATTACTGGGAACCCTCAAAATAATCCCAAAAACCAAGTTAAGGTTACCGTTTTGAATTAAACAAGACCCGCTATTTTGTGAGGGTAAACATCAAGAAAAAAACAAAAACAAAACCATAAGCAACATAATTCATTCATTAGAACAAAATATTTTTCCAATATTTGATTATCAGATCTATCTTTTAATAACACGAATATAACCCAACAATAGCAGCATAATAAATCATAATATTTTTCTTACTGCGTAACATCCTATTGTCGAAATGAAATCGGATACACTGTCAATCAATATATTGCCAATCTATCTGATAAGATGAGGCTCTTGTTTAATAAAACAATAAGCTCGTAGCTAAATAGCAATCAAGCTGATTAATCGAGCCGTAAGGTGAAGCCACACCAGCTTAGGTCACACTATAGATGGATAACCATTATTACCATATCCAGGCCCTTTCGACATCGAAACCTACATATATACTTATTTTTTTATATAACCAAGGTGGCAAAATATGCTTACAGCTCTCCTGAAAGCAAGCAGTTACCATAGCCCATGGAATAACAGATTGTTTTGAAATAAAGATATCACTATATCATAGTATGGTGGCAGAAGACTTGTATAATTGTCGGCACGAGTCGTGAGCACGGATTTTAGTAGTTAAAGCCATTTTACGCAAGTCCGCTTTCGGCCAAATTTGTTCAGTATCGGTTAACTGGTCAGAAACTATCGTGTGCAGCCTCGGCGCCCCTCGCCATCATCATTCCGCCAAAGAGACCGAAAATGTATGGAATGTGCAAGTGAAGTTTGTGCTCAGGACTCGTGCCGGTACCTATACCCAGTATTAAATGTTTTAGCGACAATATTACAAAGTAAGAAGTCAAATATTGTATTTCAAGTAGGACAATATTACAGGTTCTTTTGAATTCTCAGCACTAAGTGTACGGTTCCAAAAAGTAACTATTCTAAAGAAGAGCAAGAAATTCCATACTCAGATACTCTTTTAAATAAATGAATAAATATTTCTGGACATTATGACACACCGCCATCTAATTCCGAGCTAAGCAACGAGACTTGTGTTACGGATACTAGATGGTTGATACACTACATATAGGTATATATACTTTTTTGTAATTACATACATATTATACGAACATTTGTCCCTACCGGGATTAGAACTCGGGACCCCATAGTACATAAGGCAGTGTTAACTACCGCTGGACTAATTGGGTCGTCAAATCTTTTTGGTATAATTGGCTTTACCTTTCCAATGTTTGTACGAATATTAATATAAGAATTATGCAGTTTAGTCTAGTTAAAGTATTAGTGATTTCATTTTTGCAGATGTGACAACCTAGTGACCCAACCAGTGGACTGTGAAGTCAAAGGTCACCAATTCAATCCCAAGGCACGCAACACTGACTCAAAGTTACGTACGTATTTGTATTTATCACATGCTCAAACGGTGAAGGAAATCTTCAACAGGAAATCTGTGACATAATCATGTCTGGGAAATATTCTCGATGGCGTATCAAGTCTGACAACCCGCTGTGCCCAGCAATGAAACAGTAAATGAATTGATGATGATATTGAAATAATATTAGAGATATGGTGAATGGCATGTGTTACGGTATACTGGATGGAAACCTTTTGTAAATGAATATAACTGTTGAAATTGTTTGTTCGCTGATTACATTGTTATTCAAGCATATTGTTTTATAAAATCACAGCCGTGAATTTTGCAAAATATCGATTACAGGCGACCGTTCCTTTGTCATCCGTATTTAATAATGCGAATTTCCAAAAAATCTTTCCAACATATTTTATATGCAGGTATACATACATACATGCATTGGATTAAAGTCACGTTTCGAAGCTACAGTAAAAATATAAACAAATGAGTGAATGAAAAAGAGTGAAAGAGACGAATGATAAAAAATAAAATACCTATCACATATTCCGTACTGCAAAGTGTAATGGACCATTATAAACATATATCACGACACTAGATTCATATGTGTGTGTAATAAAGTCAAGTAGCTTAAGAATAACAATATTGATATTTTACGCCTTCGAGATTTGTTGTTTGGATTTCGTGATTTTTTGTTCTTGTCTCATGTTTAACCTTTTTTTTCGAATTGAAAAATATAATTAAACCTCTTTAAGTTTAGATAAGTTTGTTGCTTAATAATACAGCTTTTTGAGGGTATCTTTTGTTTTGATAGATTAGCTCTTGAAGTTTGCGAAAATCGAGTGTATTTCTGCTAAGTTCGGAAAATCGGAGCAAAATTGAAAATGACTTTTCCGGGGTGGCGCTTGAGTGGTTGATTTGACATTAGGGGGGAATAGAGTTTGGCCGTACTGTACATAGTACCATGAGGTATTATGTAACTATAGCGAACCACTTTAGTAAATCGCGATAAAAGGGACGCTTGACCTTTCGCCTGACCTCGACTGTCGTGTCCAACGTCCGTTGTATGCCAGCTACCTGAATCGGCATCGAACACCAGTTCCACGTAACTTTAGGCTAGTTTGGTCAATCATATCAGATAAGTACCTATATAGTTATATTTCACACTTCTTATAATCATCATATCAACCGTTAGACGTCCACTGCTGTACATAGGTCTCCCCCAAGGATCGCCTCGACGACTGGTCATGCGCCGCCCGCATCCAGCGGATTTGAGCGACCCTCACCAGGTCGTCGATCCACCTTGCCGGGGCTCTACCTACGCTGCGTCTTCTAGTACATGGTCGCCACTCGAGAACCTTCGAGCCCCATCGGCCATCTGTTATTTAAGCAATGTGCCATGCCTACTGCCACTTGAGTTTGGCGATTCTTCGGGCTATGTCAGTGACCCGGGTTCTTCTACCAATCTCTTCATAAATAATAATCGTTTGCGGTAGTAATCAGTTACATGGTACCACCAACTTAGGCTCTATCGGAATACTAGTGTAAAGGTACATTACATTCTGACTAAACTGTTGACAGTTTTTCTATGTATATTATGTAAGGAGAAGCTGACTGACTTAATAACTGACTGACTGTCATATCAACGCAGGGTATAAACTATATGGGTTAGAAATATGAAATTTTGCATAAGGTTTCCTTTTATAACGTAGGGGAGTAATAATAAATTATAATGATATTGACGTATAATAATGCCTTAGTCATCACGAGTTGATGACAAGAAGTTTTGAGGAAACTCTCCCCAAACAGGCGATAATCCTATTAGGTAAGCCTATAAAAAGTTAAGGAAGCTACAGCAATAAAATATGTTCTGTTTCATTGATAAGTATTGTACTGATTTCTCACACGCGAATAGTACAAAGCATACACCGAAATATAACTACTTTTCACGGATTTTATCGTGGCATATTGATATTATTTTAACACCAGCGTTTCGGATCCTTTACAGCATCTATGAACCTCAATAAAATCAGTGAAAGGTTCATTATATTTCTGAGTATTGCTCTCATGATTACTACTATCATGTAAAAAATCAATCAAAATTTTGTATGGTGTACCTCAGTATTATTATTGGTAATACTCATAATTTTATTAGGTATATTTTAAATTCATATAATTTATTTGCATTACACACTCTTATAACAAACGATGCTAGATAATGTTTTATTATAAACCCTGTTTTGGGCACGAAAAATTATGTTTATACAAATGATATTATACTTCATGTTATTATCGGGGACCTGTAAGTCTATTTATCCTGTAAAGAAATGAAAAAATGCTGCAGCGATCTGCAATCACGCCAACGCTTTGGTTCATACTCTCGACTCAGTCGTTCATCGCGATCCAAACGACGTGCATGGCTCGACGCGCGTACCATTCCGAAACTTTCAACTTGCGACACAAAATTAAATAAACCTCATTTTTAGTTTCAATGTTTTTATTTCATAATTAAAATTAAAATAAAAAGTGCAAATAACTAAACTCTTCGAACTTATTTGAATTTTGATTGTTTAATTTTCGAACGCGATTGCGGCAGTGTTTTTTTTTATCAATTATTCAAATTAGATTTTTTTTGTGTGTGTGATTAAAAAGTGCGAATTAAACTCGAGTGCAAAATTGTTTTGATTTTTTTTTGTGAAAGTGATAAGTTAATAAAGTTACTATAAAAAGATTAACTATTAAATGAAGTGCGGTGATTGTTAAAGTTTTCAGTTCATTAACAAATTGTTGAATTGATGCCAGAACACTTATGAGACGTAAGTAAATAATTGTTGGCAATGTATTGACGTATACAATCGTTTTTAGAAATATTAGTGCGTGATGAATGCTGCAATAATTGTTTCAATCTATGCACGTTCAGAAATATACGTGCGTTATCACTTTGAAGTGTGTAACTCTTACAAAACACATTAGGTATGGTTTTAAAACAAGGTTATTAACTATTATTTCTAAATAATATTTCATTTTTATTGAAAAAGATAAGTTTACTTAGCGTCTTATATTTATAATTATCATATTCAATCATCGTATTGTTTATATGTACCATATATATGAAAAATATTTTTTCAGAGTGATTGATTCCGAAAAATAGCGAGCAAGTTAGTTGCGATCTTTATTCTTCCCAGCAAAAATTTTAGGAAACGATGAAGGTCGAATGATTTTGAGATTTATCTTTATCGTCAATATTCAAAAAGATGCAATCAAATTTGGTCTGCGTAATTTAAATTCTAGACTTTACAATTGTGTCGAGAAAATATCTCAATTTTTTCAGATTTTTTCTTCTTCTCTCGAATTAAGTTAAATATACTTAATTCGAATTCAGGACCATAACTTGACAGTCTTATAGATAGACTATTATAACCGATTATTAATAAAATTATAATATCTAAATAAATATTACTTCTCACAGGACCCATAATCAAAAATAATATTTGATTTAAAATACAATCATAATATTTTGAAAATATTATAAAATCCGTTAAACATGTACTCGGATTTTGTATTAAATAAAATATATTAATGTAGTATTTCATAGTACAAATTTGAAGGTATTAAAAAAACAAAGGATACCTTTCGTTCAGTATACATAATGTACTATTTATTCAAGCTAGTAGGTATATACATACACTCGCGTTTTTATCTGATAAGAGTAGGCAAAAACTGCATTATTTTATATTTCTGCTCGTTAAACGGAATTGGTGTATGCTAGCTCACATAATCATGGTTAATTAATTTTAATACTTAAGATATGGAATATTGATTCAGTATAGACTCATTTATTTCATGACAGAATTGTATTGTTTGGGAGTTTGTTGCGCCGCTTCTTCCCAGCACACACTAGGAAGCGGTGAAGGGCGGGCGTTTTTGGGGGCTGTCTTTATTGTCGACGTTCAAAATGAGCCAATTAAATTTGGCCTACTTTGAATCAATATTTTGATTTTTATTTTGACTTTGCCAAATTAATTTCGTTCACTTTCATACATGCCCGTCGGTTGCCTGTACTACGCATATGAACTGTTTTCAACTAGGTTATTGTATGTCCTTCTAGGGTTTACACAACTATATTCACTCTTATCGAGATTCAGAATGCAGTTCTTTACCACAGAAGACAGACGAAACTACCGTTAATCGGGTCATGAAAATCGGTCAAATTCATCGAATCGATAGTTGCGTTTTTATTATTTTGATTAATGGACTTAAGTCACATATATTATATTCATATTCATTATTAACTTTCTATTATTTACTTGCGGAAGGTAGCTAGCAATAACTGCCGAAGAGCCGAACTGAGAAGAGCCGAAGATCGATCTCTGTGGCGTTCACTAGGGGAGGCCTACGTCCAGCAGTGGACGAATATGGGCTAATGATGATGATGATGATTGCCTTTCTATAATGTAATATACAGGTGGACAATATAAAATTAAAATTAAGTAGGTAACTGTTGGGTGTAGCATACCTAATAATAATAATGGAGAGATACTTACTTACTATACTTCTTTGTTTGTCCAATCATTCTGAGAGGATTCTATACTCAATTAAAGCTGCGCGAATGGAGAGGTACCCCACCTTACAGAAGACCGCAGTGAAACAACAATAGTTGTGTTTCTGCAGGCGAGTAGTTACCAGAACTCGTTGGGGGAGTGACTATTCTGACTATTCTAAACTGACAGCAAGCGGAATGCCCATCATTCCGCTTGCTGTCAGTTTAGTGACTCCCCTATGTTAAGAAACCTAAACGGTTTCTACAGTTTGGCAACGTATTTGCAAGCCTTCTGGTATGGCAAATGTCCATGGGATTCAGTGATCACTTACCGTGAGGTAAGCCTCCTACCCGTTTGCCTCCTTATCACCATAAAAAACCCATGAATTGCTATATCTTTTTTTGGAAACAAAAGCATAGTTAATGAGTGATACCACTAGTTAAAACTGTTTTTATTAAAAAGCGACTGTCTAGTAACTTTTAAAGAGTTTAATTCGGTGAAAGGCTAAACTCTACTCAATGCCAATGTAGCTTTAAACACAAAGAAAATTTATAAAAACAAATGGTTTTTGTATCTTGAAAAGGAAAATAAATACTAAAATGGGAGTAATTGATTTGATAAAATAACTTATTACAATGGACTGTACCTAATGAGTGACCACGGATATTATAAATGATCCGAAACGAATAGGTTTAAATAATAATAACATACCGAGATAAAATCCGAAAAAAGTAGTTTTATTCGAACCCAAGACCTGCTCAGCAGTCGCGCTTACGACCACTGAGACCTTAGACCAACGAGGCAGTTGGTTATCGAACTTCTGATATCGTGTTTGCTCAAACGGTGAAGGAAAACATCGTGAGGAAACATGCATGCTTGAAATATTTTCTAGTTGTGAAGTCTGCCAACCCGCCCTTGACTAGCGTAGTAGACTATAGCCTAATCCCTCTAAAAATTAGAGGAATTAGGCTTTAGTCCACCAAGCTAGACTACTGCGAGTTGTCAGACTTCTCATGACATCGAGAAAATTTCTCAAACTAGCACGCTTCCTGACGATGTTTTCCTTCACCGTTTTGAGCATGTGATAAATACGCACATGACTTCCGAAAAGTCAGTGGTGCGTGCCTTGGGTTTGAACTCGAGACCTTTGACATCTCAGTTCACCGGTCACATCACTAGACCACCACAGTTATGATGAAACATCGGGATTAAAAAGTATCAATATACCGCGGTTTTGGGTGATGATAATGATGATGAACCAAGCAAACAAGATATGTACGAAAGTAATAACTATTTTGTTATTAATTAATTATATGTTTCTCTCAGTTGTTAGCCTTAATTAACCCGTACACAGACATTCACAAATACTACCAATTAACACTGAATATAATTATATTAATTATGAAAACGACTCACCCACTCATTTATTATAATACAAACCTTCCAATAATAAACAAATATTTCCGGACATTATTACATAACGCCATCTAGTTCCCTACAGATTTGATCGCAGTATATTGATAGTTATTATTAAAAGTCGGATGTACGGAATGTCGGGGCATTCCGGATGCGTTAATAATAACAATTATTATTATTGAATTTAATACATTTTTTTTATACGACGTCAATCTAGTTTACGGCCCGCCGCATTGCAACCAGTTACCGTTACCAACTTTTGTAATACCAGTGGTGTCGTTTGCGCGATGTAGACTCTGTAAAAATCCTTTTAGGTTTCGTAAAATAGGGAAGTAGCCACTATCCGTTATCCGTCCGCAGGTCACGGACAGATTGGGATAAAGTCCGTGAAAAGTAGTATTATGTAAATAAAATAAATAAATAAATATTTCTGGACATTATTACACAGCACCATCTAGTTCCGAGCTAAGCAACGAGGCTTGTCTTACTGATACTAGTTGGTTGATACACTACATAGTATTTTTATGTAAATACACACATAGCACCATCCATAACTCAGGTACATATTTTACACGTAAACCAGATTTTTTGAAATGAGTGATATAAATTATGTGATATTTAAAAAAAGTATTTTCAAAAAGTATTACTTTGTAGGAGGTAAGACTCAACTTTGACAACTGACCAACAGTTTGACGTTTGTCAAAAACACAAAGCGTGTGTGTTTTTTTGTTTACAGGTTTGCTATCCGAATTAATAAAATAAGACATTGTGCACTCGTATTAATCATTTTCTCTAACATAGTAGGTAGGTATATATGTCTGGTCTATACCGCCTCAGTGAAACTTTAGTAATAAAGGACCGATTTCGGACCAGTTATTACTATTCTGTGTGTCGTTACTTGTTAATACAATACTGTAACAATATTTATTGTTATTATCGCTGACCACATATTGGCAGCCATTGAGGCTGAAACTTTGGAAAGCGGGGGCTGAACTTTTAGTCTGTTTTAATTCATAGGTATTAATATTATAAATGCGTAAGTGTGTCTGCCTGTCTGTCATCTCTTCACGCTATAACCGAATTAAGTTAGATAAAATTTGGTAGAATTAGGGATAGTTTGGTTCACAGGGAAGAACATAGGACAGTTTTTGTCTCGGATATCTTCCCTTAGAAGGGTGAAAATGGGGATGAAAGTTTGTATGCGGAATCAATTTAATAATTCTTCGCAAACGATAAGTCGCAACAAAATATTATTTTGTATTTTTTTAATGATTTGGCACAAAAAAATACTTATAATCCTAAATTTTCATTCTTCTAACACCAACCCCTATAATGTGGCAAAACGACGATTGCTGGATCAGCTAGTAATTTAATAATAATTTGTAACTATTTCTTAACTTAACTAGCTATCACAGCTTACCTCACTTAAATGATGCCGTTAATATATCGCTGTCCTATGGCTACGACGTAACTAGACCGACGATCTCAGCTACGTCGCTACGCTGTAGCTGGCAGATATCGGGCGACGAAAATAATATAGTATTATCTAATCATTAGGAACTCATTGTTCTTAAAATATGCACACGTGACTTAAAGGTGCGATAGAAAGATACCTTCCGTGGAAGCTAATATATTATGACACAGAGCCATCTAGTTCCGAGCTTGTGTTACGGTTACTAGAAGAATGATGATGATGAATAATAAAAAATATTAAAAAATAAGAAGTAAGTAAAGTAAGTATGGATGGCGTGCAGTGTATGCATTCGGCTTTATACCACACTCATGTGTAAAAGCAAGTAGATTCGCAGGTTTTCAGTACTACCTGTATAAAGCATGACCTGGTAAAACTAGTCGGTATAAACCAATGATATACAAACTATAGATACGTTACCGGCCCACTAAAATGGCAACAAGAAATCAAGGCAATTGCCGGGATCACGCTTAGTGACGCACCAACCAGCGTTGCGACGGTACGGTCCGTAAAAATAATTCGTGCTTAATAGTTTATGATGCTTCCTGAGAACAAGATGTCTCTTCATGTGTTTCCAAATTACACTACAACAGTGAAAGATAAAAATGTGTCTTTCCCTTTCTTCGCACAAATTAGTCGCTATCGCCATTTTTCATAGCTGTAATGTTCGTGCATGACGTGTCTATATAATAATATGTCATTGGTATAAACGTATTGTTTTGGTAATGAGCTTTATGTGCGTAATAAGTTTATATTAGCGTAATATCGCTTTTATATACATCCTGTTTGATGCTAAAATTGAATAACATTGTACAGTGCGCACAGAGTATTTATTAATATTGTGTAAAGAATGGTTACTAGCCGCCTCTTCTCTCTTCTTTATCAACAAAAAAGAACTGAAATTCTTAGATCAGATCTTAAAGAAAATACTAAAAGATCTCTAGGAGATAATGTGCAACGTCATATAACTCACTACAATAATGACATCACAAACGAAACTGCTAAGCTTTATCATGTACATATTTGAAAAATATAACCTAAATTATGCATATAGTAACTAGAACCGAACGACAACCGGTTATTTAAAAGACTCAGATGATGTTGGTGAATTGTAAAGTTCAGACATTTTAGAAAACGATATTATTTGAGTCCAACAATACAATAGAATGCTTTGACAGATCGGTAAGTAAGAATATAATATAGCAGTACACAATAATACTACACCTCTGCAGAATTATCATGTACATTTCTTCATTTTTTTAGGTCCCATATCATAGTCTAATGCTAGTCGAGCATAATGCCATCAAAACCGGACACAAACACATACTCCGAGATGCTAATGAGAGTATCATAGAGAAACCCAATAACACTACTCAAACTAGGAATGGGACAAAAAACCTCAAGCTCAGTAGACACACTTTACAACCACTTTATCAACAAAGAAGCTAGTATCACATAAGTTTACAAGATATATTGAATTCTGTGTCATATTTCACTCTGTAAGCTAAATTTTATCCTTATCTTTATAAGTAGGTTCCGCCATTCGTTTGGATTTAGTGTTTATCACATTGGATCCGTGTTTATGGCCACAGGATTAAGGCTCAGCTTACAGTTAGAAACACAGGGATCCGCAGTTATGGAACGAATAATAAATAATATTCTATCTGGATATTATTACATAGCGCCATCTAGTTCCGTGGTAAGCAACGAGGCTTGTGTTACAGATACATGGTTGGTTCTCTACACATATAAATTAGTTTTGTATTATACATAATATTATATTGACTGAGATCTTGAGTTCCAAGTTACCACTTAACTAATTTTCGGAAGTTAAGTGCGTATTTATCACATGCTCAAACGGTGAAGGAAAACATTTTGAGGAAACCTTCATGCTTGACAGATTTTTCCGATGGCATGTAAATATGTCTGCCAACAATTTTGTGTTCATTCGTTACAAACATACAAATCTTTCCTCTTTATAATATTAATATAGATAGCATCTACCCGTGACATGCTGGGGCGGGCTTCTAGTTATATATAAAACTGGAATCATCCCATTCTCAACATAAAAAAGGTTACAAGATGAACTTACCAAGTAGGTTAAACTAATTGTACCAAAAACTCACCCACTTTACCCCCATTTAGTCTTATACCCTTGAGAGTCGTCTGACTCTACATACATACATATCTACATAGCCCACGCATATACATATGTATATACAAGTGTAAGGAAGGTCGTTTCTATCGCAGGAGCATCACAAATATCAAGTAGCTTCAATTTTATCTAGTACAAGGTAATATTGAAGTTTCATATTTAATAAAATATATGACATATCTTCAAGCCAGTATTACCAAACGCTTAAAGAAGAAATTGTGGTGATTTCCTTCAAAATACTATTTCATATATTCTCATATGGTGCCTTCTGGTTATCTCTTATATAATGACATTATTTTGATTGTTATGTTCAACATACATTATTGTAATTTTATACATAATTATGTGAATGTGAGCACTTTGTAGGTGTCTAGATAAACACACTTATAAACTCTTAATGTCTGGCGGCTTTGGGATTTTGATTGGCCTACACAAATGTCCTACTGATCTTGCATTGACGTGCATCGGGTCGTTGGGCTCCCTCAATATTGGTTGAGCTACACGATGGCTGATGCATGCGTGCTGTCAGTATGGACAGGTCAACTCAAAGCTGCACTGGTGCTTTCTTCAAAAGGCCATCTCAGACTTTAACCTACATAGTCAGGCTCACATACTATAAATCAAAATGTTTGGACTTTAAAACAGACCATGATTCTCTGAGTTTGTTTCGATTTTTCTTCTCAGAGGTCGTCAGTTAGGAAATGCCGATGCCAACTAGATACTAAAAAAAATTACATGACTTGTAAAAGTGTCTTTAAAAAGATCTATTTATATAATAATAAACAATCATTTCAATCATAAACAATCATTTCATTTCATTTCATTTCTGTTGTTTAATACAGACCACGATTCTCTGAGTTTGTAATAGACTAAATATAAAACACATAATTATACTGGCGAATTGGATTTAAAAATAACGGTTGTATTGCCGTCTAGTAGGTATCTGTAAAAAGTATTTAAATATCTAATACTCACGTTATAATAAGAAATCGTTATATTCCTAATTCAGTTTGTTAGATTCGAAATAAAAAAACGAACACTAAAATATTGCAAGTTAAATAAAACCTCTAATAAGAAGTCTCACATATATTACCGAAAAAGTCACCCTCCAAATATAAATCTTAATAAAAATCTTGACGTGGTTTTAATTAAAATTCTGAAAGCCGCTTTTCTTCGTTCTATGAGTTCCAAGAGTTATTACTTTGCTTGTAAAACTTACGTAAAAGATCTTCATATATATCCTTTGAAGATCCTTACATGTTTAAGACTGATAGGAAATTAACGTGTCATTTTCCTACATAAATAAGAAATACTTTAATACGACACACACGACATTTTATGACATGATTGGTATATTTTTATAGTCAAAGTGTTTATGTTTTAAAACACGAGATAAATTACAATATCAGGAGACTAATAAAATTAATACAATAAATTAAAAAATGTAGGGCAACTGTTAGTAATCATAGTTGCTTCAAAACGACCCACACCTCACCTGTCTGCCCGTGACCATGGATGCTGTAAAGGATCTGAAACGTCGGGTTAAAATAATATCAATATACCGCAATAAAATCCGTAAAAAGTAGTTTTATATCAATGTCTAATGTTCGCGTAAGTGTAAGAAATCAATATAAAGAATATATATAACATAATTGTCCTACCTACTACTGGGCACGGCGCTCCTCTCATTTGAGAGAGATTAGGCTATTGTCTACCACGCTAGCCTAGTCCGGGTTGGCAAACTTCACATCCAGAGATTTTTTCAGGCATGCAGGTTACCTCAGGACATTTCTTCACCGTTTGAGCAAGCGATAAATGCGCACGTAACTTTGAAAATTCAGTGCAGTGTCGACCTTTAGCCTCATAGCCAGTTCACAGTCGCACCACTCGGCTATTATAGCTATTTTTTTTTATATAAGTTAACTATGGAGAATAGTTTTATCCCCAAATACTTACCCACTGACGCGTGAACTGGAAAAATTCTTCAGAATTTGCCAAGTTGCGCATAAAATAGGGACCGGCGGATCAGTTAAATTGGACGCCTATCCGACCTTCATAATTAGTTTACCTGCAAATAAATGATGAACTGACATATATTTTAACCGTATATTATTATTATATATTAAGCATGAGTAATAAATAATGAGTAGGTTGAATGTCTGTCTGCTTGTTTCGAAAATTCGAACAATTGAAATCCTTGAAATAAATCTGACTGAAAATTAGTTAGAAATATTATTCATTTATACGGATTTTATCGCGGTATATTGAAATTATTTGGTCTCAACATTTAGAATTATTATATTCGCGTAAGTGTAAAAATCAGAAAACCCTTATCAAACTAAAAACAGAGGCTACACGGGCAATACCGCGTTCGTGAACTAGTTACAATATTTATTATATTACGGCAAGCCAAAGGATTATGATTTCAAGTATATGATCGAGTTATTCATGTATTGTTTGATTGGATTAACCGGTGTTTTGAGAGGTACGAACGTAATGGTAGTATTGATATACAAGTAGCGTATTATTCAGGTATAGGTACTTAATTTAATATAGCTCATAGAACACAATCAGAAGGTGTATTTCATACATCATTGATATAACAAATTGTGTACCAAAGCTATGATCGCCTAGTACCTACTTATTAACCCTCGACGCAAAAACTACGGGGTGTTATAAGTTTGACGTGTCTGTACGTTTGTGTGTCTGTGGCATCATAGCTCTCCAACGAATGAACAGATTTTGATTTTGTTTTCTTTGTTTAAAAGGTAAATTAGTCAAGTTGTTTGTATTGTAGAATAGTAGTGTTGAAAATCGCTCCAAAATGCAAGAGGTCTTGGGTTCGATTCCCAGGTGGAGCAAAGTGTTATTGGGTTTTTGTATGAAATTCTCAGTAGCAGCTCGGAGTTTGGCCGGTTAATGGCAATAGGCTCGCCCCTATTACATGGGACCTAAAACATACCGGCGAAACGTGGGTGTACATTAGTACACCTCTGCCTAACCCTTCGGGGACGACAGGCGTGATGGTATGTATGAATTGAATTTAATAAAAATATTTTTTTGGTTATGATTAATTTTTTAATACCACAATGGTGGGTATCAAACAGTTTTTTGGCCCGCCAGATAGTAAACGGTTACCGTAGCCTATAGACGTTTCCAACACCAGAGTTGTCACTCGAACGTTACCTACTTTGTAAAAACCTTTTCACAGTTTTTTTTTTTCAGGTTAAAACTTATAAAAAAGAACTAAGCTTTCAACTACGATGATAACCTAACTAACTAACTAATTACTATTCCGGTCTACAGAATAACGATTAATCATAATAACTTTGTTATTTGTTAATAAATCACTGACCTTATGTTCTTGTACTAACTGTAGGACGCCTGGTAGGTACTATCGGCAATAGAAGCAAGTGAGCACTTAGCGATATCAGAATATACATACAAAATTATGTTTCCTACTATTACATTATAAATGTGTATTAGCCCTCAGCCCTCAAAGTGCATATAACTGCATTGATTGACTTTTTCATGAAATAGAGATATGCACTTTGAGGGCTGTTTTATTGATTTAAATGATTATAATTCTGTAACTAAATACCTATTACAGGCGCAAATCATATTTTGTTTAATGTTCAGTCTGAAAATGACCGGCAAATTGCAAAAAACGTACGAAAATTTGAATATCGCGGGCTAGCGTAGAGCTTCCACCTTAAGAAAGAAATTTTATATGCATTTTTATAATACCTTTTATTTTAAAAGACTAGTCTAAAATGTTACTTGTCGGATTCTTGTTCATAAAATAAAGTCCTTCTAAGCATTTTCTATGCTTCAAGAAGTTTATTTGTGTGTTTTTTTAAAAACCTTTTTATTTTTATTTAATTTGAAAAGATCTTCATATTAGTCAAAGGTTATACAAAAAACAGGGGCCCAAGTATTCGCGCCGAAATTTAAAATGAGAACATTTTTATTCTTTTTCTTGTACGTGCATAAAAGTGGTCATTACTTTATTTCCAATTGAAGCTATTTAAAATAAAAACTCTTTCTATTGCCAGCCCTATCTTTAAGCTAATTTTTTCACCCAATTGAACGAAGATTATTCCTATTCGATCTTATTAGCTGAGTTATTCTATAAGAACATTGTATCTGAAATAGGAGCCATGTTTACATAGCTGATCGAAGTCTATTATTGTAACTGCCCGTCAGCATTTACTTTGTTATACAATACTGACATATTAATTGTGTTGATAAATGTACCACAGAATAATAACGTATTAACAGAATTCTTGATATTTCTTTTTTGTATAATAAAAAATAAAGAACTGTGGTAGTCTAGCGGTGTGACCAGTGGACTGAGATGTCAGTGGTCTCGAATTAAAACATAAGGCACGAACCACTGACTTTTCAGAAGTTATGTGCGTATTTATCACATGCTCAAACGGTGTAGGAAAAGATTCCGGGGAACCTACATGTCTGAGAGAATTTCTCGATAGCGTGCAAGGTCTGTCAACCCGCACTAGGCTAGTTTGATAGAGTATAGCCTAATCCTTCTCAAACGAAAGGAAACCAGAGCCCAGCCGTGGTCCAATAATTGGGTTGATGATGACAATGATGATGAAAATAGCATCATCGTCATATCAACCGTTAGACATTCACTCCCAAGGATCGCCACGACGACGGGTCATGCACCACCCGCATCCAGCGGATTCCAGCAACCTTTACCAGATCGTCAGTCCCTTCCCGGGGATGAAAATATAACCCTATACTTCTTCTCATCGTGCCAATGGCTATGACAATCCTATACTAATAGTTTTATTTCAATAACTAGCTTTTTGATCTTCCTTTTGTTCATTCCTTCTTTAAAGCTTTATGTAGCTTGTTGGCAAGAGAGATGGGCGTATGTCCCCCGCCTTAAATTTTATCTATCTAACATTGGTAATGGTTTATAACATAACTCATTTATGGCGACCTCCATTTGTTTTATATCCTCATAACTAGGCCAGAGTATATAATAAACAGTTGGTAATGGTTATACTTTAATAACTCTAGAATTACGAATAAAATACTTAATAAAACATTTTATTGTGTGTGTGTGTAATTATGTGCTATTGGGTTTTTGGATGAAATTCTTGGTAGAAACTCGGAGTTGGGTTTCTTTCCCAGTCGATGGCAATAAAATCAAGCCTCGTTGCTTAGCTTTTAACTAGATGGCGCTGTGTCATTGGCATATCTTGAGAGGTAGGGCATAGCGAGATTCCTCGCACAAATTGAGCTGCTCGACTGGGGAATTTCCTCCGCCTTACAGAAGACCGCATTGAATCAACAATAATTGTATTTCTGCGAGTGAGTAAGGCTACAAGAGCTCGCTAGGGGAGTGACTATTCTAACAGCATGGGCATTCTGTTTGCTGTAACTTTAGTAATTCCCTAGTTTACAGAACCTAAACGGTTTCTGCAGGGGTTGGCAACGCATATGCAAGCCTTTTGGTGTTATAAATGTCCACGGGCGGCGGTCATCACTTACCAGCAGGTGAGCCGCTTGCTCGTTTGCCCACTTATAACCATAAAAAAAATATCTAAGGTCATATTTCAGGGGGTTCGGGCCCAGTGGCATACGACTATTCAAAAGTTTTCTGTTAAAGTTAAATCGTTACTACATATTTTCGCGTCCATCATAGAATTTCGAATCGGTAGCCCAAAACTTGGGGGGCATACACTCCCTCTCCTCTTATGTGCACCGATGCATAATGTCCTGATATATTATTATTACCTATTATATGAACAAAGTATTATTTTTACTCATGTAAATAGATTATTTTGCATCAAGAATTGCGTCATGTTCACATTTGACCTGAACGCGTCAGTCCATGCAACAATATCTGATCGGAATTTCATTTTGCTATACAAAATGGGAGCCGAGGGCCGTACTACGACGTGCTAAATGCAGTCTTATTTAAGAGAAGGATGGCGACGATGACGCTTTATAATTTGTATAGTGGCATCCTTTTCTTCTATAAGACTTTTTGAGTTATTTTACGAAATTCGCAACGCACATAGCTATAATGATCAAGGCTCTAAATCGATATTAGACCAATAAGTTTTATTATCATCAACCCATTAATTTCACACTGTTGGGCACGAGTCTCCTTTCAATTGAGAGGGATTAGGCTACAGTCCACCACGCTAGCCTACTGCAGGTTGGCAGACTTCACATGCCATCGAGAATTCTCTCAAGCATGCAGGTTTCCTCACAATATTTTCCTTCACCGTTTGAGCATGTGATAAATACGCACATAGCTTCCGAAAAGTCAGTGGTACGTGCCTCGAGTTCGAACACGAGACCTCTGTCATCTCAGTCCACTAGTCACACCGCTAGACTACCACAGCTATAACTTTATTACTAAACATATTATCACGTACACTTACCCAAAGAGGAAAGACCAAGGAGAGCTGATTTCTACTTCACACAGTTTGCCGATATTTTTAAAGTATATACATGCCGTATGAACATGTATTCCGGGTCATGTAACAGAGTCATTGATTGCTATTGATTGCCTGCCGATTTTAAGCAGTTACCGTAACCAATGGACGTTTGCAACACCAGAGGTGTCGCTGGCGCGTGTCGATCTTGCAGAAGCATTTTCCCTCAACTCCCTTTTCTTTAAATCTTAAAATGTAGAAGGCGTTTTACATCTCTTAAAGCAGGGGACTTCATACACAGACAGCACATGGAATTCTAATGCTGTGAGAATGGTCACTCCCCAAAAAAATTGGGGATACCGTAGTCAGTCACAGAAACACAAATATTGTATGTTCACTGCGGTCTTATGGAGGCACTTCCCCATTCAGATTATACCCTGCCTCTGCCTGAATCGGGTACAACTGCACTTCAATTACAAACTAAAGTCTCAAAGTGCTAAAATAGATTGAAGTGAACTATGTGCTATTTCTGCTGGTAATTGGTAAATCGGGCATAACGTTGTATACCAAATGTTTGGTATGCAAGAATTTGGTTACAAATATAGTACATAACGAGTACATAGTTGTTCTTCGGTAGGTTTTAGGAACTTTTAAGACGCCTGAGCTATCATACTTCCTGTTGAAAGGCAATTTTCATTATTGTAGTCACCCATTTTGTACCATGAAGGTGGAATCAAGCTTTCGGCCAGCCTTCAGCCTGATGGTAAGCGGTAGCTGTAGTCTATGCAAGTTTGCAACAACGGAGGTTTCACTCGCACGTAACGACCTTAAATTAAAAATACACCTAGTTTCTAAATAAAAGCAGCAGTTTAGCTGTCTCTAACTACAGCGTACATGCCATTATAAAGCTCAATCATTATTTAATATATTAATCATATTTAAGGAACTCAAAATTATCTTTTTATTGGATTGTTTCAACGACAAGTAAAGACTGTTAGCTCAGCATATAACACATTATTTTCTGCGAGATGAAACAATTTGACGGCGCTCTCAACTACTCTCCAGTTTCGAATGTTATGCAATCATGAATCCATGTTATGAATTATTCAATCAGCGTTCCTGTTTCCAGCAATAGTTCCTGTTAATATTAGTTCTAAAAGTCCATAAGTGACATGTTTGAGGACATGTCCCACATAACGACGTTTTACAGTTTAACAGTCTGTTAAAATTGGCGTTTTGAACTTATCGTAGTATTACTTTTACTAATGAGATTTTGATGACTTTTGGAGTTCAGAATATTGACAATATATTATTCCTACAGGCCCTAGATTACCTGCAATATTCTCTCTTCAGTAAAAATATACGCAAACACATACATACTGAAAGATAGTATCAATTTCTATTTCAACTGGGTAAGGTCTTATTTTCGTCGTTAAAACGAGGTCAGATGCAAATAGTCTGCATTTCAATGTGTAACCCAAGTGACATGTGCCCGAGCTATTGAGGAAAATGCTCCGCTTAATAAAGTATATCTCGCATTAGAGCGTAACACAGGTGAACGCAACGAAGGAGACTCGTGGAAAAATTATGTAGGTAACTTAGATTCAACGGCTTTAATTTACGAATGAAGAAATGGGTGTCTGGGTTACTGAGAATTTATGTTCAGTAACACAGTGGAGAAATTAAATGGCGTAATATAAGGGAATAGTAAGTAAGGAGTCTAATAATATCTTTGTTGAAGTAAAATGATGAATAAATTTTAAAGGCAAATCTGCAATTAAACTTTTAGGATTAATGTTAACTGTAGTAACCGCTTAGCGCAATTGGATTGTAATCAAAATAAGGGATTTGTTTTTTTTTATCAGCCCGGTTGATCCCACTGCTGAGCAAAGGCCTCCATTCCTCACGGTTCAAAGCTTTCATGGCCCAACCTCTTAAATATGAGTACAATTCGTCGGATTTCTTTAGCAACTAATTTGTATTTCAAGAATAAGTACGTTACAATTTGTGACAACGATATTTGTACTTATACTAGTTTGATGAGCCTAAATTGTTCTACTGCAAGGCTATATGCTTTAAACTATCTTGAGCTTCCAATTAAATCCAGTCTGTGTAAAATGAGTCAAGTTTATTCTGCTCTTTTTGATTCTGTCACAAAAGGTTGAAGACTCCAATTATTCACCGTATAACGAAGACTGTGTCAGTGTTTGTGCTCTTTTTTGAAGTCTGATATTTCAGGGTTCTGGAGTTTTGTTGTTATGTTTACGATTCTTCGTGCTCACATTTACACATGTAACATAACATGTAACCTTAACGACGTCATTTATCCCAAATCCAGTGTTGGATCCGGGTACATCCCTAGAGAGATTGATAAACGGTGATAAAGACGTGAGTAGTGTAGTTCCATTTAAATTGAGTGTTCTTTTCACTACTATCACTGTGTTGGCACCTTAATCCAAATGAGTGTCATGTGAAATATTTTATAGCCAATAGCAAAGTGACATCTTGTTTTTATTGGTTCCAATTTTAAAATGTAGATACTCCATTTGCAAATTGTAGCTATAAATGAAAGTTCTAGCACTCACGTGTTATAGTTTATAGGTCTCTAACTCTGGAAGTCTATCCTATAAAACGCAATACGGTGTTCCATTAAGAGGGCACAGAGTAAGCAGAATATGGGTAATAGAAACCTACTCTTACCTACTAGAAAACTGAACTACTTATGCACAAACAGATCAGTTCAAAACTGTTATAGTGTTTTAAAATTAGTATTTTTTGAGAGTGTCTAGACTCTCAAAAAATACTAATTTGATTGAGCATTTTTTTCTCAGAGGTCATCAATCAGGAAATTCTGAACCCATGAGGTTTTAATCAAAGACTATAAAACCATACTCGTTGGTTTTAATTTACCTCTTTGTTTTTTTTTTTGATGGTATGTGAAGTCCACCGCACTAGGCTAGTGGTGGTTACTAGCCTAGTGTGGTGGACTATAGCATAATACCTATTAGATATTACGTATACCATATTAATGAGAGAAGATCCGGGCCCAGCAATGGGACATTAAATGAGTCAATGATAATGAGTCGTATTTGTGACTACTAGACCAATGAGAGAGCGATGACCAGTCACATGAATATTTTTTGAAATGAAACTTCTTTATCGGGGTTAAATTTCTAAATTTTGTGTAACATTTTTGCGTTACGCGCCATCTTTATTTGAATAGGTAACCATAGCAACATGATGTTAGTTTGACAACTAAAAACTATACCTTTTCCAATACACCAAGACCATTTGTTTTTCTATTGAGAACTTGCTATTGGTTGAGACATCGACGTTTTGATAAATAGAAGATTATGATTGGTTCCCACTATTATTTGGAACTGACAGAGCTACAAATCGAAGACTATTAATTCAAACGCTCTTTTTAAATTCAATGTTATTCAGTAGTAGATACCATAATTACCTATATCAATAATCATAAAATACAGTTGGAAAACAACTAGTTTAACCAATTCATGTCTATTATAATAAAAGCCTTTTGCATAAACTTTATCTAATTTAGCTTTATTCAACCAATTTCTGTGAAGTTGTAAATAGTAAATCATTTTTCGAAAAATGATGTTATAAAGCAGTTTCACTTCTTACGTGTGTACTAATACACACATATTTTTTTTTTTAATAGGCCACCTAATTTGATAAAACCTTTTTAGACTTTCGTTTCGGCTGAATTAACAAAGATATCATGCGTTACTATCCTAGATTTCTAAATTGATGTACATTTTCGTTTTGTGTCTAGACTTATGACTATTATGATTTATTCTTACACTTGAATGTCAATGGTTGAAACTTTATCTACGCAAATTTATTCCGTTTATACGGTGTGGCTGAAATAAGGTTATTTTTTTTTATTCTATTAGGTTAAAGGTTGATGTTTTAAGGGGGAATACACCCCAAAGTAATAAAAGTATGCCAAATTTAATTGGCTCTTTTTGTACGTCAAAATCAAAAACTGCCTCCAAGAATGCCCACCCTTTACCACTTCCTAATGTTTTTTTTGCTGAGAAGAAGAAGCGGCGCAACAAATTCCCCAGCAACAGTTTCCCCATAGGCATTTTTCACTTCAATAACAATAATAAAGAATCCGTAAACATTATTTCTATTTCAATGTCTCGTATTATTCGCGTAAATATAAGAAATTAATAAGCAAACTTTTTTCTAAACAAGCAATTTTTTTTTTTGTTGAAAATCCTTCAGTCCAACGAAATACGATCCTAGATACAAATTACTGCCTGATTTTACATTCATCTTTCTTAAATCCAAAACGGCTAATTATGAAGTTACAAAATTTATGACATTTTGGTTACAGCAGTCATATTTAAGATGTTGTTGGTTAGCTTTAACTAAAATATAATCCAGTAACGGTGACAGATTGTCCTGTCCAGCCGCCATCTTGCTCAATGATTTGTTGGAGTTTAAAAATAGAAGGTCTAATTTCCCGCGTATTTTTTTGGCTTCTGTTTCATTTTGTTTGAGCTTTATGGCGTTGTTTTTTTTTTTTTTTTTAATTCAACGCAAAGGAAATTACAATTCTATGTTCCTCAAATGAAGTTGATGAAGAATATTTTTATCAACCTGCGATAGTGTATTGCTGGACATAAGCATCTTTTCATCCAGGACATTAAGCCCAACTGTTATCCATAGGAATATAGGCTCGTCCCCTGTTATATGAGGCCTGAAGCATACCGGTGAGATGTGGGTGAAAATTAGTACACCACTGCTGAAGATATTTTCTAACAAAACTTACCAAAATTGCACTTTTTGCGCCTTAAATAATTTTATCTCGGCTCTGTCCAACCCCTAGACGCGTTCTATACCGTCTAGGTGCGAAATATTTTTTTTTTATTACATTAGGTTCTGATACAAATTTCAACTTAGAAAATTTTTCATAAAATTTAGTTTTTCTTTTTTCCTGGCTAATTAGCTTCACCGATTAGCCATACAATCTTGCTCACCTGTCGGCGCCGGTGTCTGGACCGCTGTGCGCGCCTATACCCCGCCGTAAATCTTAACTCTGAAACAAAAACACATTAAAACACACAAATTTATAACAAAAAATCAGTTTTTCGACCTTAACTTCAAAATTTTATATAGCACTTACCTTATTTGCGCACCGTTGGATAGCCCTCGCCGACACCACTTTCGTGCGGCTAGCTCGCGCGAAACGTCAAAAAATTGGGTAGGTAAAGTTGACCAAATTCCGCAAAAAATTTATTGCGGAGACACAACCCCGGGAACGTCCTAGCATTTTAATTTGTATTTATTTTGACTCAGACCCCCTTTTACAGGGTCTGAAAAATTTTAATCTTTTATGCTAAATAATTAAGACCGACCAAAAAATTTGTCTTGGATTCTAGTTATTTTAAATTAGTTCTATTTTATTATTATTAGTATTTTTGACTCACACCCCCTTTTACAGGGTGTGAAAAATTTTAATCTCCTATGCTACATAATATAATAATAATAAATACTTTTATTTGGGTTGGGCAACATTGTGACGTATTCCGTGTCCTTTGACCGGAATACTTAGGTTAAGCTAGATATATTATTTATTGACTTTTAATTATTTATTGACTATTAATTATTTGATTAAATATCTAGTGACTGAGTTTTAGTTGAGCGTTACATTGAGTAGAAGTCTTTATTGAGACTTCTACCGAGCTACTCCCTCTTTACAGGAATAGCCACCTATTTTTAAATAAGCTGACCCGTGTCCTCTGGCAAACATGTTCGGCTTCCGCACTCCAGCAAAACAAAACTCCAGAAAGGAGTCTACCCCAGACTCGGAGAAGGCCGGGCCTTCCCACTCGGAAGTGAGGCGCAGTATTGACGAACGGGAGGCTGGGAAAACAGAGCCCAGCAAAGGGTCCCCTACAAGGGCGAAACCCACCCCGCCCACTGCTTCCCAGCCCCCACAAACCAGCAAGTCCGAGACTCGATCCTAGTCGTCGGAGGCGGTACCTTCAATGGCAGCCAAGCCTGAGGCCAAGCACCCCAATCTCGTCGCGGAGGCGAGAGCTTGCCTGAATAGGGCAAAGCTCCACTTAGGCAACTCTCGCAACTTGAAAACCGAGATCAAAGCGGAGGTGCTTGGGGCCATAACCAGGCTTTACGAGAGGTAAAGGAGGCTGCTCAAAGCCGCGAACCAGTACCGGACCGCCCTGACACCGTTGCTGAGAGACCTCGGACACCAGCCAAACCCACTCTTGTCGCGCTAGAAGGGAAGTTGGAGGAGCACAGCGCCCTTTTAAAGGCGAACACCGATGCAGTGGAAAGGTTCAAGGAGTCCCTGATAAAGGCAGAAGAGAGGGTCACACAGCCGAGCAGGGACTCCACGCACTCATGCGGGCACACTTACGCGGAAGCGGCATCACGCCTGACTAGGGCAGCCACGGCTATGCACTCCGTCGTTGTGGCGTCAGCGAACGATCAGGATACAAGTGAAGCTGTCTTGGAGAAGATCCGAACGGTCGTTGACGCCAAGTCGACGGGCATTAAAGTCGACCGGGTGAGGAAGGCCAAAGACCAGAAGGTGGTTATTAGCTGTAACACCAGAGCGGAGCTTGCGAAGGTGACCGACAAATTACGGTCTCCGCGGGCAAAGCTTCTGGTGGAAGAAAGGCGGAATAAGGACCCACAGGTTGTATGCAGGTATTTGCTAGCATACAATTCTGATGAGGAAATCATTGCCGCCTTGAAAAAGCAAAATAATCACCTGTTTGGTGGCCTCTCCCCGGACGAGTGGCGCGCCCAAGTCCGCTATAGGCGTAAAGTCAGAAACCCGCACGAGTGCCACGTCGTGCTATCGGTGTCGCCGCAGGTGTGGCAAAGGCTGACCGATGCGGGACACGTGCACATTGACCTACAACGGGTCCAGGTTTTAGACCAGTCCCCTCTGGTTCAGTGCGCACGTTGTCTCGGCTACGGGCATACCAGGCGCTTCTGCGAAGCCACAGAAGACGTCTGCAGCCACTGCGCCGGGCCACACCTAAGGGAAAGCTGCGACAAATATAAGAGTGGGGAACAGCCCAATTGTGTAAACTGCACCGGGGCAAAACTCGAACCGGCGCATCACAGCGCCTTTGACCAGGAATGTCCCGTCAGACGGCGCTGGGAGGCGATAGCCAGAACCTCGGTGCAGTATCACTGCTGAGGGCGTGTCGGTCGCAAATGGGAAGGCCCGGAAAGTCATATGTGGCAGAGGAGAGATGGAACATGGGGGGGCGGGGATGGCGGGGCAGCAAGGAGATGCACCTACCTTCGATTCGGTAAGAGAAACGACTAGGACCATCGGCTGCGTCGACATCACCGTGCGCTATGAATCCATACCGAGTACCTCTGGGACACCAAACCACGCAGCAGTCTTCAAAATTGACCTGAAAATACATACACAACATGAAAGGCAAATTGGGACCATTTTCGTAAGAAAATGGCCCAAATTTGGAAGAATAGGAAACAATCTGAAAGAAGGAGAGGTGGAGGATCAGGTCAAGGAAGAAAGCGGGCGTCCCGTAGCTCCCGAGAAACTCGCCAAGATGAGGAAGGGAAAACCATCAGCCGCAAACAAGGCTCTGGAAAAATGGCACACTAAGGGAAGCGGGTAGACCGCGTATATAGAAGTAAATATATTACGGATATACCCCCGGTCATGCCCGCTCCCGAAAGAGAAACCAGTGTTGCAAGAGAGAATTGTAGATGAGCAAGCGTATACGGGGTGGCGTGCTACCGAATAAATAAGGAACATGTTAATAGTTTTTTAAAGAATAATAATAGAATTTTAAAATTTTAAGTAATAAATTATACAAGTAATCGAAATAATAAATGATAATAATAAAAATAAGTGATAAAAATAATAAATGTAATAATAATAAATGATAATAATAATAATAAATGCCAGTAACAAGTAGGAATTAAGATAGATACTATACATTAGAAACGAAACAATAAGAAATAAAGCACACGAGTGCACGCAAATAAAATTATTTAACAGGGAGCATAAAATAGTACCAAAAAAGCTCTGATCATGTTAGAGGACATTAGAAAGGCAGGAGTGTTTTAGCCGGTAAGAGTCCGGCACTACCCAGACCAGTTATTCGTGACTGGTCTGGGTGTCCATGAGGATTTCCCACTCCTGCCAACAAAAAAAAAAAAATGTACACCACTGCTATACCCTTTGGGGGTTGTTAGGCAACTTAAAATAAAATTACATAATATTTATCGATGGAGGCTTGAAATAAGCAATTTTGTTTAAACATATACTTGTAGTTTATTAATGTTATTAATCTGTAAGCCTTCTTAAAATTAAATTAATTAATTAATTAAAATGTTTCGTAGATCTGGCCGCAAACACGACTGCTGAGCGTGAGATCCAGGATTTAATTACCAATTAGAACAAAGTATTATTGTTTTTGTTTTCTATCATAGTTATGTAAGAATCTGAAACGCTGTTTTTTTCAAAAATAAGCGTTATACCACACTAGTTTTTTTTTAAAATATACTATTAAATGTTCATGCTCATCACACAAACATTTGACCGTACCGGGATTCGAACCCAGCACCTTTATCACAGAAGGCATCCTTTACTACCGCTGCGCTAATTTGTAAGTAGTTATTTTATGACCCGTTTAGCTCAGTGGTAGTTAAAGCTGCCTGCTGTGCTATGGGTCCCGGGTTTGAATCCCGGTAGGGGCAAATGTTTATGTGATGAGCATCAACATTTGTATCCGAGTCATGGATGTATCTATGTATAATATGTATGTATTTACAACAAAAAAAGTATATATGTAGTATATCAACCATTTAGTATCCATAACACAATACTCGTTGCTTAGCTCGGAACTAGATGGCGCTGTGTAAAAATGTCCGGAAATATTTATTATTTCAATGAAGCCTGGGTATAAAACATAATTATAATGTATAGGTCAAAGATTATTCTATTACATATAGTAACAAACTAGTTTAATTACGTACACATACAATGTTCTATTGTTTACGTGCCTTTAAAGGTAATCATATTAATGTGTTCTACTAGTTTTGCAGTCAAAGTTGCTTTATTGTATGTTGATTTACAATTACCACAGAATAAGCAATAGTACAGAAAGAAAGGCCATTTTCCATGAACCCCTGCAGTTTGGTGTGTAGTTTATTTTCTCACGTTAACAATTTCATCGTCATCAAATTATTTACTACTCTTAATGGAGAACCGAGTCGAGCTGTGGGACAGCAAATGGCTTGATGAAAAATATACTATAGCAATAGTGTTATTATCATCAACCCATTAATGTCCTACTACTGGGCACGGGTCTCCTCTCATTTGGGAGTGATTAGGCTATATTCCACCACGCTAGCCTACTGCGGGTTGGTAGACTTCACATGGAGAAAATCTCTCAAGCATACAGGTTTCCTCACGATGTTTTTCTTCACCGTTTGAGCATGATGTGATAAATACGCAGTATTTTTAAATGGAAATAAGGGGGCAAACTGGCAGGAGACTCTCCTGATGGCAAGTGATCACCGCCGCCCATGAACATCTGCAACACCAGAGGACGTGCAAATGCGTTGCCAGCCATATCCGTAACACAAGCCTCGTTGTTTAACACGGAGCTAGATGGGACTGTATGATAATGTCCAGATATATTTATTTATTATTTAAAAAAAAAACATAGAAGTACATTAAATTTCTTCTATCTATAAACAAATGCATTTAGAAAAAAAAACCATAAGTCTATATATGGACAACCCAATTAGTCCAACGGTAGTTAACACTGCCTGCTGTGCTATGGGTCCTGGGTTCGAATCCCGGTAGGGACAAATGTTTTGTGGTGAACAGAATCATTTGTATCCGAGTCATGGATGTATCTATGTATAATATGTATGTATTTACAAAAAAAGAAAGTATATATGTAGTATATCAACCGACTACTATCCGTAACACAAGCCTCGTTGCTTAGTTCGGAACTAGATGGCGCTGTGTCATAATGGCCAGGAATATTTATTTATTTATATTATACTTCTGTACGATATTGCTCTGTTGGCAACAACCGCCATTAAATATCAGCGCAACTCAGTACCAACCACGTAGGTGCATTATCAGCTTATAGCGTTACCTCAATGCCTCCTATATCGCCACTGATACCAGTAAATTGCCTCGTAAAGGTAATAACCTCGTGATACCGAGAAAAGTCCCAGATAAAGAGATATTCTGTAATACATTTGTATGATCGTAGTACTTGTTACTGTAATACCACGTTTTTGAAATAACGAACATGTTCTAGAGTAGTGGTAGGGCTGTCTTCGGTTGTCATTTAAATTATAAATATATTTTTTTATTTCTTTTTTTATATTTTATTTTTTTATTTCCAATAAAGAAAAAAATGCCTTTTATCCAGACTAGTCTGGATAGGACTGGAGTCTGTATAGGACAATGAATAGGACAAGATAGTTTATGCGCCGGAAATCAAATCTTAAAGAGTGAAAAGCAGGTGGAAGTTAATATACAACTACGACACCAATGATTTCGGAAAAAGAACGATAAAGCTCTTGTATTATTTAACTTTTCTTAATAAATAACAGATTGATAAAAAACTGATTAGATGAAGCTACCAAATTACTAATTCTACGTAGCTGAAAGTCAAAGTTATTTTTGATATATTTGATACGTTTAAGACGCATGTGTTTGTCCTACGTTTGAAAATAATTTTCTTAGGAAAAGTCTCTTAAGGACGCTGTTACATTTTCGACGAACTCAAATTTAGGTATTTAGAGTCGCACACAGCAACATTACGGACACGCACACATTGAACCACTGAGCGCTCGATTTTATACATCGCTTAAATAATCTTGATCCTTGTTATTATTTCTTATTTTTATTTGAATTGATTCAGAATGTTTAGTGATCGTACTATTTTCGTGATAATTAAGTTATTTGCTACCTGGTGACCTATTGTACATTCGATACGAATTACTTTACGTTTGGTCTGCAGATATCCCTAAGTAAAATATCTTAAAGATTAATTTATTTCGTTATATGTGAAATCAATGCGCTGTAATGCATTCACAATAGACCATAGGTCATTTTGCTATATCTCATTAATTAAGATTAATATGTATTTATGTTTTTAAAAGTAAAAAAAAAACATAATGGAAAAATATTCGTTTACCTTTATTAATGAAAACTAGAACTACAATAAGAAAACTAAATTTAGTTAAAAAGCCACGAAAAACTTAGTCCGCCATAATATTGGATTTAGAGTGATGTTGCAATATTTTTAAAGTTATTCACAGCAAGCCTATAATTTCATATCCATATTGTAGGAAAGCATAAAAATGTAGAAATTGTATTTAGAGAGACGTCATTTTATTTTTTGAGTTATTTTTAGTAAGTTTTTGATCCCCATGTTGTATAGTGCATCACAAATAACTAGTCCGCCATGGGTGTTCCGGAATGACGTCACACAACTAAACATCCTTGTTTTTTAAAATTAATTTTGTGGACCATTATACATATATTTTAAGATTATAAATATTGAAATAAAACTAATTTTTACGGATTTTATCGCGGTATATTTGATATTATTTTAACATGCATATATGCATTATAAATATGTTTAATAAATAAAAAAATAAAAAAAATAATAATAATCCAAACATGTCTATATAAAATTTCAGCTCAATCGGTTGAAGATTCAAAATTGACTTGCAAGAATCCACCCGAACAAACATAATTAAGTAGTTAAATATATACATTGCAAATTAATAAAAAGATTGTCAAAAGTTTACGGTCAGAGATAGGCTTGTATAGTTCACGTACTAAGTACTAATAAGAATTAATCCCGACACTGACAAGAACAAACTATTCCTTTTCCTTATTATTACATCATTCTTTTAGTACTACGTCGTTCGTTCGAGATGTCAGTATTCTTAGTCTCTGGTTCTGAACGAGTAGTCGCAAGCTACAAGCTAGTAAATTTAAAATTTTAAAATTTTAAACAACAGTCTGCGGTAAAAACTACACATACGTATACCAAAAAATACTTGATAATAAAATTTACAATAACATGATACCTATATTTCATTTTAAATTTAACTCAGAATATATTTTCAAATAAAAATAATAACATTCTACAAGGCTTAATAAAATTGAAAATATCTAGATTATTATAATTTATAGTTAAAAAAAATGAAAAACGTGCAATAAATGAAATAAAATAAAAATACATAAACATATCTAAAACAAATATAGAAATACTTATTATAAAATAATTATATATACTACTATAATGATACATATTTTAATGATACAATTTAATTTAATATACCTATATAGTTTTTATCTTATTTGACAAAGAGCGCCTTCATCCTCTCTCCTATTAAAAATATATATTGCTGTGCCCGATAGGGTCCATAATTGATCCAATGTTTAACATGCCTACCAACTAATGTACACATTATGAAATGCAATAAAGAATTGAGTAATTGAGTAACTGTAGGACTGTAGACACTTGAAATACTCGAAACGCTACTAAACGAGCGGGAGCGATATAAAATCAGTGTATGAATAAGTGGGATGCATGATAATATTTCATGTAAAGAATAATCGGGTATTGTAAGAATTATAGGCAAAACCTGCAAAGTATGAAGGAATATAAAATGTAAGTCACTATATACTGTACTATGGTACTGTTGTAGGTGGTACTAATAGTACCAGAAGACAGAACTAGTACATCTGAAAGTTTTACCTACTAGTACAGTCATTCAGTGGCCGAGTAAGAACAAGCCTAGTCAGGGAACACCCGTCAGGAACGGAGTTGACATCTTAACCCCACCCATCAAGTCTCGACCTCACTAACAAATGCTTAACCCTACCCATCCTTTTCTTGGACTCACCTACAGACTCTTAATCCCAATTATTCTCGCCTTGTTTTAGTAAAATTTGATCTCACCCATCCATTTCTTCACCTGTCCAACAGTTGCTTAATCTCACCCATCTATTTGTTAACTTGCCCAACAGCAGCTTAATCCTACCCATCTACTTTCAGGCCTAATCTAAATCACAGGTTTCAAATGACTTAACCCCACCCATCCATTTCTTCACCTGCCCAACAGCTGCTTAACCTCACCCATCTATTTTTTAACTTGCCCAACAGCAGCTTAACCCTACCCATCTACTTTCAGGCCTAATCTAAATCACAGGTTTAATATGACTTAACTCCACCCATCCATTTCTCAACCTTGTTAACGACTGCTTAGCCGTTAGTATCCAAATCCCGATCTTATTCATCAATCCCTAAATAACATTCTGATAATAAATTTAATAATATTATTAAAGTCGTATGTACTTTTATTTAGGTTTGAAAAAGTATCAACATCTTCCGGTCACGATAAACGACTATACGAGTGTATGACACAGACTTTTTCGTAATTTATTTTTTGCGACAGAGCGATACGCACATGCTTCCACAAGCGCGTCTGAGCGCGGAATGAAAGTCCGCGAGTGAAAAATGTATGAAGAAATTTGCAAGCGTTCATATTTTTGCTGTTTATTGAAAAATGTAATGATTTAGGTACAAAATAATTAATCGAACGTATAGAGGACTATATATGCCGTAATTTTATATAATTTTGATGATAAAATATGCTCTAAGTTTACTTTAAAATGGTACGTAATCTGACCCTATTTTTATACATTTTCTGTGATTATTGTGATGGTGAAAACGGATTTATGGGAAAAATTTGTATGATGTTATACAATTTTTGTGATGCCATTCTGAAGATGAATAGATTACCTTTAAATTGAGACCATAATATCTTCACATATATAATTGCTTATACATTAAAATTGTACCTGAAAAACACCGTTATTTGTAGAAAATTGTAATAGCGTCCTTAAGTCAAAGAAAAGTCTCCGCTTAATAGGTTGAGCGTATAATTTGTTTATTTTATACAACAGTTGGGTAGCTATATCGACGATTTCGCTATCTCATCTCACTCGAGGCAGACTTATTCCATCTCCTGTTTCTTAAGTTTGTACGTGACAAGCTGTAGCGGGTATGTACTTTGACAGTTCAGGAAGTAGGACGAGTGGTATCGAAGGCAACAGGTTGGGACAGTGCCAAGAAGATAGTTGTAGGAAGTTTTATGACAGATGTACGTATAGACTATTGGAGACAACAGGAATTAGAGCAGGTCTGCCTGAACCTTATTATCATTTTAAGTTTTTTGCTATTATTATTTTTAAGGAATTAAGTGGATCTAAATTATAATCAGAGATCTAAAGAGCATACACTACCGAACAAAAAAAAAGTGATATCGGCCTCCTTTTTGAAGTCGGTTAAAAACGATTACTGCCTCAAACAAAACCTGATTAGATGAATACTTATTAAGCTACCAAATTACTAATTCTACGTAGCTGACTGTCAAAGTTATTTTTGATATATTTGATACGTTTAAGACGCATGTGTTTGTCCTACGTTTGAAAATAATTTTCTTAGGAAAAGTCTCTTAAGTCAAAGAAAAGTCTCCGCTTAATAGGTTGAGCGTATAATTTGTTTATTTTATCCAACAGTTGGGTAGCTATATCGACGATTTCGCTATCTCATCTCACTCGAGGCAGACTTATTCCATCTCCTGTTTCTTAAGTTTGTACGTGACAAGCTGTAGCGGGTATGTACTTTGACAGTTCAGGAAGTAGGACGAGTGGTATCGAAGGCAACAGGTTGGGACAGTGCCAAGAAGATAGTTTTAGGAAGTTTTATGACAGATGTACGTATAGACTATTGGAGACAACAGGAATTAGAGCAGGTCTGCCTACACCTTATTATCATTTTAAGTTTTTTGCTATTATTATTTTTAAGGAATTAAGTGGATCTAAATTATAATCAGAGATCTAAAGAGCATACACTACCGAACAAAAAAAAAGTGATATCGGCCTCCTTTTTGAAGTCGGTTAAAAACGATTACTGCCTCAAACAAAACCAAAGACTTTATAAATGATATTACAAAACGCTTAATCCTCATACATTGACCCATACAATAAATTCAAACAGGCTGTATACACATGACCAAGTGTGGCATTAGACTTAATATTGGCAATGACGTCTAATGAAGTATTACTAAGAAACGGTATATAATACCTATTTAATGCTGAAATAAGTGTGCGAATTGAGACAAAATAGGTCATTGCTTTACCTGAAAATAATAATAATATACTGCCATCTGCCACTTGCGACCTAAGCAACGAGGCTTGTATTACGGATACTAGATGGTTGATACACTACATTAGTATATTACATACATATTATACATAGATATATATCAGCCTATTGCCGTCCACTGCTGAACGTAGACCTCCCCCTAAGTGCGCCAACCATCCCGGTCTTGGCCAGCTCACATCCATCCGCTGCCAGCCACCTTCTTCAAATCGTCGGTCCATCGTGTCGCAGGTCGTCCTACACTACGTTTGCCCAATCGCGGTCTCTACTCTAACACTTGTCTGTTTCATCGTCCGTCCGTCTGCAGTCATGGCCGGCCCAATTCTACTTCAGCGTGCATATTCTACGAGCAATTTCGGTGACTATAGTTCTTTGGCGAATGACATACATACATAGATGCATGGATACAAATGTTGATGCCAGAGAAATATCCATGAGTCAGGTCAAATGATCATCACACAAACATTTGTTCCTATCTTTTTTTTGGAGGTAGGGCAAAGCGAGATTCCTCGCTCAAATTGAGCTGCCCGACTGGGGAAGTACTTCCGCCTTACAGAAGACCGCAGTGAATCAACAATAGTTGCCTTTCTGCGAGTGAGTAAGGTTACCAGAGCTCGTTGGGGAGTGACTATTCTGACAGCATGGGCATTCCATTTGCTGTCAGTTTAGTAATTCCCTATTTTAAGAAACCAAAATGGTTTCTGCAGGGTTGTCCAACGCATTTGCAAGCCTTCTGGTGTTGCAAATGTCCATCGGCGGCGGTGATCACTTACCATCAGGTGAGCCGCCTGCTCGTTTGCCCCCTTATCGCAATAAAAAAAAACTTTTATATATTTATTTCAATAGATACACTCACATACTTTCCTGCTAACATATTACAGAAATATTATTTGAATATCAACTATCGAGCTCCTTTAAATTTAAATCTGATTTAGATATCAACTCATTCAATCGCTAAATCCTCAACAGCAATCAGATTACTCATTTTTGCACGAATAGCTTCAAATAAAACCATAGATATTCGAGGCTATTGTTCATCCGTTTATACATACCATCACGCCTGTCGTTCCCTAAGGGTTAGGCAGAGGTGAAATGATGTTTAAAAGACACTTTTACAAGTACAAGACTTGTAAAAGTCATGTACTTGTAAGAATAAAATAAATATTCCTGGACATTATGACACACAGCGCCATCTAGTTCCGAGCTAAGCAACGAGGCTTGTGTTACGGATACTAGTTGGTTAATATACTACATATATACTTTTTTTTTGTAAATACATACATATTATACATAGATACATCCATGACTCGGATACAAATGTTTATGCTCATCACACAAATGTATGTCCCTACCGGGATTCGAACCCGGAACCCTTAGCACAGAAGGCAGTGTTAACTACCGCTGGACTAACTGGGTCGTCAAAATAAGATTATTATAGTTTTTTTTTTTTTTTTTTTTTTTTTTTTATTAAGACATAAGTAACATAAAGAAAGAAAAATTCAACACATCAGGCGGATACCTCGGTGGCTCAGTTGGCAGAGCGTCTGGAGTACCGATCCAGAAGACGCGGGTTCGAGTCCCGCCTGAGGTAGAATTTTTCTTAATAAAAAATTTAAAAAAATCTTAGCTTTAAATAAGCTAAAAAATACAAAAAGAAGATTATTATAGGATTTATACCAAAACAAACTCAGAGAATCATGGTCTTTTTTAAAGTCCAAACATCATTGTTTACAATATGTGAGCCTGATGATGTAGGTCAAAGTCGGAAATGGCCTTCTTGGTTTGAGAAAACCCCAGTGCAGCTTTGAGTTGACCAGTCCTAAATGTACACCTACATCCTAAAGGATTTCAAAAACTTTTTAGGGTTCTGTACCCAAAGGGTAAAAACGGGACCCTATTACTAAGACTTCGCTGTCTGTCCGCCCGTCTGTCTATCTGTCTGTTACCAGGCTGTATCGCAAGAACCGCGATAGCTAGACAGTTGAAATTTTCACAAACTATGTATTTCTATTGCCGCTATAACAACAAATAGGTACTAAATACAAAATAAAATAAATATTTAAAGGGGGCTCCCATACAACAAATGCGATTTTTTTGCACGGTATTAATAGTGGCAATAGGTAGGCACTTGAAATTATCACAAATTACTCAGCGGTGAAGAAAGTGGCTGGCAGCGGATGGATGCGAGCTGCCCAAGACCGGGATGGTTGGCGCTCTTTCGGGGAGGCCTACGTTTAGCAGTGACGGGCTATATGATGTTAAGTAACTCAGTTGTATTTTTACTTTAATATAGATAATAAAATTAAAATAAAATAAATCTTTAAGCGGGACTCCCATACAAAAAGCGCAATTTTTTGCCTAATATTGTACGGAACCCTTCGTGCGCGAGTCCGAATCGCACTTGCCGGTTTTTATAGACTTTATCTCGACGTATCGGATTATTTACAAATTCTATGATCATGACAGACGGGATGCATTCAAAATGTCGGGGCTGTAATAATGTGTATACAACACATTTTTTTTTGTTTTAAAAAAAACGTTGTCCACACTAGGATTTTCTCCTCTATCGTGGCTGCGTTTACAAACACAAATTTTCACATACACAAACGCCCAGGCCCGGAACAACTGCCTGTAGTACGTACAAATATTTGCTCCGTGCGGGGATCGAACCCACAACCCGTGACGCACAAGCCGATCGCTCAACAACTGCGCCAATCAGGTCGTCAAAGCATGTAAGTACTGCATAAAATTCGTAACCAGTAGTTAAATATCAGAATATAATTATTTGAGTAAGTGTTAACATTTTAATGTAGATGTTATGTCGTAAATTTGTCTGATCTCAAAGGAAGATATAATTAAACTATGACATACTTACATACCATCACGCCTGTCGTCCCCGTAGGGTTAGGCAGAGGTGTACTAATGTACCTACACTCACGTTTCGCCATGTAATAGGGGGCGAGCCTATTGCTATCAACCGGGCACGAATCCAAACTTTTAAACTGCTACTGGGAATTTCAAAGAAAAACCTAATAACACTTTGCTCGACCTGGGAATCGAGGCCAGGAACTTTTGCTCAGCAGTAGCAGTTTCGAATATTTGTTCGATAAAATCTTGTATTCGATACAATGTGTTTATATGCGAACTGTGGGGTTTATCTCTCTAGAGGATTACTACCCTACCAACGTGTTGTATTGAAAATTCAACTCTTTGTGTCTTTTATTTTGTGTACATTTTACATTGGCACAGTATCAAAGCGATGCGTTTTTTTTTATTACTGTGAAATGTTTTTAAAGTTGCGTCCAGTATCGACAAAGGAGGTTAATACTAGATTATGTAACTTCGCCTACATGTGTATTTAAACGTAGAAAAATATCAAAGATTACGGATTAAAGGACTTTGTTCGAAAATAAATAAAAAATAAACTGTAAAATAAATTCTTGGCAACATTGTTTTATGATTTTTAATAGTACGTAACTATGTGTCAATCGTATTATTTATTTTATTTTATTTTTATCTTTTGGTCTCATTTTATTATTAATGCAGTCGGTATTGATTTTTCTTTTATTTTATTTTCTATTTTTTTTTGTTATATTGACATTTAATTGTGTATTATTATTTTACGGATTTTATTCTAAATATTTGATTATGTATGATATTATGTTGCAATTTTGTTATGTACCTATGGATTTTTATCCGAATTAAATTATTTTGATTAGATTTGATAAGTCAAAGCTAATACATTCATATATTCTTAGAAAAAAACGCATAATAGGTATGATTAAAATCATGATTAATTAAATAGAAATAGTTATAACAAAACAATAGGTTTTTATGCTAAAACAATGCGTATAACGAAACGTTGAAGAGGAAAAGTAGAAGAACACTTGACAGGGCCACAGATAATATAATCCTATATAATAAAATAGTTTCGGTAACATATTATTACCTAATAACCTTGAAAAAACAAATAAAGAAACAGACGCGTACCTACCAATGTACAGCCAAAAGTCGCTGGTATGTTTTTAAGGCCCCATGTAATAGGGGGCGAGACCCTTTATCCAAACTCCGAACTATTAATGAGAATTTAATAGAAAACCTGATGAGACTGCTCGATCCGGGAATCGAACCCAAGACCTCTTGCTCTGCAGTCGCACTAATACTTATTGAATAGGAAAAATAATCTATTTTAAAATACAGTTCAGATATCAAATATCGCGAATCTAGACGAAAATATAGACTGAAACTTGATAGTATTGGAAATGTCTAGACAGAAATGAAGAAAAAAGTACGTAGATGTACTTTTTTCGTCCTAGATCCAAAATGGCTAGAGCATTGATGCGCAAAATCTAGCTTTTATTAAACAACGCTAATCTAAAATGGACGGAACATAGCAATTTGGTCTCGACTGTCCTTCTCATTCTAAATTGCACCCTATTATTTTCATGCCAAAACCTATTTTCGTACAAAAGGCCCATCGTTTCAATTGTAGATCTCAAATCTAGTTCGTTTGTAGGACAATCAAATACACTTGGTTTGGTGAAGTTTTGAGTCTTATTTATATGAAAATAAGGTTTAAAATAGATGTAGTAGCACTTTGATAGGCTTTTGGAATTGATTTAGAATGTGAGTATCAATTCATTCTTCACACTTGAGATGTGTTAGTTTGTGCAATGTGAAAATTCAGCCATACCTTCACGCCCGTATCCACAAAGGGGTAGGCAGAGTTATACTGATGTAAAGAAACTGTTTACCTTTGTAATAGGTGAGCCTTTTACCGTTTACCGGGCACAAATCCAAACTCCGAACTGCCGCTGAGAATTTTATCGATAAACCGAATAAAACTTTATTTGACCTGGGAATCAAACACATATCCTCTTACTCAACACTTACGACCATTAAACCAAGGAGGCATCCTACTAATAATCCTACTAATATTATAAACGCGAAAGTTTGTAAGTATGGATGAATGGTTGGATGTTTGTTACTTTTTCACGCAAAAACCGCTTAACAGATTTGGGTGAAATTTAGCACCCATATAGAATTAACACATAGGCTACTTTTTATCTATATACTATGCAAGCAAAGCAGCGGGAGGCAGCTTGTTGGTTATAAAAAAAAACTAGTTCAATTATATTAACAGAACCGCGTGACATTCAAAAATCGAACGTTCGTCAGACATGCAACCATTTTAGTGGAAAAATCGGTTCGAAATTCAAAACGTAATTTACGAATGAGTAATCCTTGCACAATATACATGGAAATACTGTAAAAATCTTTGTGTGACGTTATGATAAGCGATTGGAAACGCTGATATTGTAGCTTCTAATCAAACACACTTTACATTCACAATAATAAACTAATAAAGCGAACCACAATAGTTTTCATTCCCGGACGAAACTCAAAACTCGTCTCCAAAACTCAACTCTGCTACTATAGACCCAAAGTCGCTTTTAAACTACTACAAAAAAAGCATCCAATGGAAAATCTGAAGTGTTAATTATAAACTGTTGAAATTTAGACTCTATGAAAACGATTCAGAGTTCAGTTTTGATTACCGTTGTGGAATATTTACGACGTTTTGTTGTGAAAATTGTTGGAGAACGATTACTCATAGAGTTTAAGCGTTAGAAAATAAGATATTGTTTATGTTATGTTCGGATTTGTATGAAAATTTAGGGAATTTAGATGAGATTGTATGATCCGTTTACATAACTGAGATTTACATAAGTCGTCATTTACGTAATAATGCTTATAATCATGTTTTTGATAAGTTATACAGTATATTAAGCAATATATTTGATAGATAGATATTTCATTCTGAGCAATCGGCTCTTGCTTTGTGCGTCACGGGTTGGGAGTTCGATCCCCGCTCGCATGAATTTTTTGTACGATCCAGAGGTTGTTGTTTCGGGTCTGTGAGTTTGTGAAAAGTCTGTTTTTAAACAAACCACGAGAAACAAAAACGACAGGCAACGTTTTTTACAAACAATATTATTCATTTAAACCTAATATAATTATATTATAAACCTTTTGCCTATAAATGTACCTATTAGTTGATAAATTATAAATTAATACGTTACTTAGAGACGGTGAAATGAAAGGTGTTTTTCCTATAATTTTTTTTTATTCCCTTTAGCGATAATACAAAGGAATGCTATCCATACAGCCAGGTCTTTCATAATATTTTATCTGTTACGATGATTTATGATGAGTGATGATTTTTTGAATTATTGATATATGAATAAATGATTTTCTCAAGTAAAGTTGTGGTTTTTTACTGAACGTTACCTTTGAGAGTAATTATTCGAAATAACATAAGATAAAGTTTTGTTTAATTTTCAACATCCATGCATCATTAAAAACAATTAACCTAATAGTAAAACTAAGTACTAATATTTTACATTGATAACACTTATACATCAATATCTATTTCTCACTCGCTCACACGCATGAACACACGAGCTTATATTATATCACATATACACATTATCTTCCCGTTATAATATGTACTGATGAATTATGTAATTAATGAAAATTATGATCAATGACATACTTACCTACTAAACTTATTATTAATGTTAATACTATTTGCATGTCATTAATATGACAAAGTTGTGTGTGTCTTTACTACCACCCGTAACATCTAATGTACCTACCTATCACATTTTACTGCAAATAAAGATTATTATTATTATTATGATGGATAAAATACTTTACATAGTTCTACAAGTTTCCTTACCTACCTGTAATAAAAAAATATAGAATTTAAAAAAGATCTGTCAAATTTTGACGTTTCACTTTCCCGCCAAAAATACCTATCCACTTTCCACTCTAAATCTACCTATTAATGACATTTCTCTTTAAGTTTTAAAATTAAGTGCATTATTCATGCGGCCAAGGAAAAGGTACTTTCGTTTTAAATCCAAGGAAAGTGGAGGAATAGAATTAAAATCAAAGTAGCTACCACTTAATCCTTAATGCATTTGAAACTCGAACATCTGAAGGTCTACCGGACAAGATTTTATTCAAATACTTGGGTATTTTACTGTTTTTAAACACGTAGTATACATTAAGATCAGTAACGTGCAAGCGACAGGTCTGGCGTTGCAAGGTTTGTAGGAGGAAGGGCATAGCGAGATTTCTCGCTCAAATTGAGCTGCCCGACTGGGGAAGTACCTCCGTCTTACAGAAGACCGCAGTGAATCAACAATAGTCGACTTTCTGTGAGTGAGTAAGGTTACCAGAGCTCATTGGGGGGGAGTGACTGTTCTGACAGCATGGGAATTCCGTAAGCTGTCAGTTCAGTAACTCCCTATTTTAAGAAACCTGAACGGTTTCTAAGGGGTTTGGCAACGTATTTTCAAGTCTCTGGTGTTGCAAATGTCCATGGGCGGCGGTCATCACTTACCATCACGTGAGCCGCCAGCTCGTTTGCCGCCTCATCACCTAAAATAAAAAACGTCCATAGGCTCCAGTGACCGTTTACCATCAGTCGAGCCATAACCTTATATTAAAATAAAACATTAAAAAAAATAAGCTGTGGTGGCCTAGTGGTGTAACCAGTGGACTGTAAAATCATATGTCTCGAGTTTTAATCCAAGGCACTAACTTTTAGAAATTAGTTTTATCACGTGTTCAAACGGTGAAGGAGAACATTGTGAGGAACCTGCACGCCTCAGAGATTTTCTCGATGGATGGCGTTTAAAGTCTGTCTACTCGTAGGTACCAGACACCATCCCGCCGGGGTTGTGGTGCATGCTTTCGCGAATCCCATGGCCCCGGCAATCGGGTTGGTGGCGTTGACGGGTGCAGTTTCTTAGTCGGTAAACGCTCACATTAGGCGGACACACCCCGTCGCCTCCCCAGGTGGCGGGACGGTCCGTAAAGGATTTTTCCGGCCAGGACCCGACCAGGCCCGATCTTGGTGGACTATATCCTAATTCACTACTGGTTTCGGGTCTCCTCTCGAATTAGAGGAGACCCGTGTGCAGCAGCCCCTGTGCGTGTGGGTTGATGATGACAAAATTAAAAATAAATAAGTGACAAAGTTCAATTAATTACGATAAACCCCTAAAATACCAATCGTACTCTAAAATATATACCTACTTCTATATGAGAGGGATAGCGTTATACAGGTTGAATAGCGGCATCTCTCTTTTATAACCTAAATACGACTTCTTGGTATGGACCTTAGGCTTATATTGTTGTACAGTTTATCTTCCTACATCACAGAGTCGGACGACCCTGCTTAGAGGAACACGTACAACATAACTCGATTTGTAATCAATATACCAAATCTAATACAATAAGGAATTACCTGATACATTTACCTGAAATTGAATTATAGTATTGTTTGTAAAGGATATTCAATATGGATTGTAGGTATAGTAATATAATTTAATTACTATTGTTTCGTATGTAATGGAAACGATCGTATAGCCGAAATAAGAATCTACTCGAAATCATAACCGAACGATAAAAGTTTCGAATAATTTCGTATAAGTGACTAAATAAGATCCGTTACGAACTTATGACTTAAGAATAAGATTAAGAATAATGTTTATTTTAGCCATATAAAATGTACATAATTATTAGTTACAGGTGTTTGACAATAAAAAATTACAGACAATTAAATTAACTAATGACCTCGACACTAGGTCGAGCCTGTTTCGTGGAGGCCAAAACTTAATATTTATACTTTTTACGAATTTTATCTCGGTATAGCATGCATATAGATGAATGACTTTTCGGAAGTTATGTGTATATCAATATGCTTAAACATCGTGAGTAAACTTGCATGCTTGAGAGATTTTCTCGATGGCCTTGTGAAGTCTACCAATACTGACTAGCGTGGTGGACTAGCGTGTGAATCCCTCTGGGATAAATGAGAGATTATCAAATCGAATCGAAGCGTATCAATATAATATGTATACAATCATGTCATAATAGCATAATGCTGCACAACTAATGCAGTCATTATCGTACGTAATTTTTATTGTAATTTGTGTTTTTAGTTCCAATAAAGTTTTTTTTTTATAGTATAAACACGGGCGAGTGTATTGATATTATGTGTACTTCAATTAAAAATCTACATTATTATATTAGGTAAAGCAAAAACTGACTTAATTACGTTTTTAATTACTATACCCAGTGAAGTGCGAATATATGTAGAAAGAGAAAACACACAAATGGTTTTAAAATCTTGCTTACAAATGCAAGATCAAAGAAAAGTTTCTTGTCATCTAAACAACTTAAAAAACAAAACATAAAAATGCTTTAAATCCACTTCAAAACCTGGTTGAAAATACTTCAGTATTGAAAATAATTATAGCAGAATCTTTTGTTTTAAAACATTTCAATGGATTTTTTAAATAAGGGTGACTGCACTGACTGCAGACGGCGCGGTTTTTTCATTGATACAATCGCATAAATCCTGGTGCAATGTTATTGTATTTAAGGGATTTTATTAATAAGACAATAAGGTTGATAATTGATTTTTTCTTTGTAATCTGAAACATACAATGATACATTTAAATACGGACATAATTATTCTAGAAAGAATTAAAGAACGTAAGGACATTTTAGATAAATATTCCTGGACATTATGACACACAGCGCCACCTAGTTCCGAGCTAAGCAACGAGGCTTGTGTTACGGATACTAGTTGGTTGATATACTACATATATACTTTTTTTTACTACATATATACATCCATGACTCGGATACAAATGTTTATGCTCATCACACAAACATTTGTCCCTACCGGGATTCGAACCCGGGACCCTCAGCACAGAAGGCAGTGTTAACTACCGCTGGACTAATCGGGTCGTCATAGGTAGGGAATAGTGATTATTTATTTATGAGAATATTCGCTTAAATAGAACTGGGGACGTACCTCCACAACTGTAGTGAAAAATAATAGTTGTGTTTCTGCGAGTGAGTAAGGTTGCCAGAACTCGTTAAGGCAATATCTATTCTGACAGAATTATAATATATTTGGTTGTCAGCAGTTACTGACCCTATTTTAAGAAATCAAAAACGCTATCTATTTGTGGACACCTCTGGTGTTGAACATCGCTTGAATGTCGATAGGCTACGGTAACCGCATACCATCAACGGGCTGTAAACTTTATCCATAATTGCAGCACAAAAAAAAACCAAAAAAGTTGTGTTTATAAAATACATATCACACACATTAGAATATAATAATAATGTTTATTGATTAAAAGTTACAGATTTAAATATTACAAACTATAGTAAGTATAAGTATAATGTTTATCTTATATATAAAATTCTCGTGTCACAATGTTCGTTCCCGTACTCCACCGAAACGGCTTGACCGATTCTCATGAAATTTTGTGAGCATATTGAGTAGGTCTGAGAATCGACCAACATCTATTTTTCATACCTCTTAGTGATAAGGGTTGTCCACCAACCCCTATAATGTGGCAAAACCACGTTTGCTGGGTCAGCTAGTTACATATAAAATTACAGATAGCATTATCGTTAAACTACAATAATTCGTTAAATTAGAATAATGTCGTATCTTTCAAATATCATTTTGTAATACAATTATATCAAATTGACTGCCTCGTTGGTCTAGTGGTCGTACAGTGCGATTACCGAGCAAGAGGTCTTGGGTTCAATTCCCAGGACGAGCAGTTATTAGGTTTTTCTATGAAATTCTCAATAGCAGCTCGGAGTTTGGATTGTGCCCGGTTAATGGCAATAGGCTCGCCCTCTATTGCATGGGACCTAAAACATACCGGCGAAACGTGGGTGTATATTTTAGTACACCTCTGCCTAACCTTTCAGGACCGACAGGCGTGGTGGTATTAACATACCACCACACCACGCATATTCTTTATTCTTTAATTCTTTATTGTACACAAAAAAAAAAGATACAACATAACATATATCAACAATACATTTAAAGTGTTGTGCACAAAGGCGAGCTTAATTCAAGATTGAATTTTCTTCCAGCAAACCTTTGAGTGAGAGAGTTTTAAAAAGAAGGGTAAAAAGACAAAGTGTACAATAATAACAAAGAAATTCTATATAGCATACGAGTAAACAAATAGAAAGATAGATAGATATATGTGTATATATAGCTATATAAATAAATAAATATATATTACAATTATTGACATATTATTCTGACAGAAAATGCTCCCTAGTCCTCCCCCTGAAAATGTCCAGAGAAGGGCTAGCGCGTAATGAGTGTGGTAGAGAGTTCCATAACCGTACTGCTTTTACAGTAAACGAACTGTCATAGCAGCTGGAAGAATGTGCCGGAGTTCGCAATAGAAGGGAAGAACTGACACGACAGAGTTTGTCCCTCGGGACAAGGTATTCAAAACGCTCTCGGAGATATAACGGCGAGTTAGGGTTGTGAAGGACAGAATAGAGAAGGCAAAGTATATGTAAGTCCCGGCGTCGCCGAATGGGTAACCACTTCAATCTGGCTCGAAATTCCGATACATGATCGTACTTCCGAAGCCCATAAATGAAGCGGATCCCCAGGTTCTGCAGACGCTCGAGTTTATTTAGGAGTTCCTCCTTTGCATCAAGAAAAGAGACATCAGCATAGTCAAGATGTGGGAGTAAAAGTGATTGCGCAAGTATTACCTTAGTTTGAAAAGGAAGGAAATTTTGAAGTCGTCTGAGAGACTGGAACGAACTGTACATTCTCCTGCTTACCTCCACAATGTGTGCTTCCCATGTTAAGGTGGAGTTTATAAGAACGCCAAGATTTTTGACACACTTAGAGTAGGCCACTGGGATTGAGTTGTAGATTATCGGAGGAAGTGACTGGTAATCTATAAGGTTCAACATGTATCTGCCACCAATGATCAGGGCCTGAGATTTTGTAGGATTTACTACAAGCCCAAAAGAGTTTGCCCACTGATGAATATTCTCAAGATCATCATTGATGGCATCTACAGCACCTTTGATATCGTCTATTTTACAATGACGATACAACTGCAAGTCGTCTGCGTAGAGGTGATATTGAGAAGTTATGACTTTCGTAATTTCGTTTATAAAAACGGAGAAGAGAAGAGGAGACAGAACACCACCTTGAGGAACACCCGCAGACAGTTCACACCATTCCGAGCTAACCTCTCCAGCGCGGACCACCTGCGAGCGACCACGAAGATAAGATTTGAACCACTCAATTGCTGAGGAAGAGAGGTTAAGAGAGGAAAGGATTCCTAGGAGGATATCAAAATCCACTGAATTAAAAGCACTGCTAAAATCCAATAAAATGAGAACCGTTAGCAGTTTCTTCTCCATAGCCAGTCGAATATCATCAGTGATTTTCACTAATGCTGTAACTGTGCTATGGCCAACCCGGAATCCAGACTGGAAAGGATTTAGCAGGCTATTTGAGGAGAGGTATTGTGATAACTGTTTTTGTACAGCACCCTCAAGGACTTTGGACAGGATTGGAAGGATGGATATGGGGCGGAATTGACATAGTAAGGTGGGATTTGAGACTTTAGGCAGCGGTAGTACGATGGCTTTTTTCCATAAAGAAGGGTAGGAGCCGGTCAACAAGGAAAAATTTATAATATGAGTGATGGGTGAGAGAATTTGGTTCAGGATGGGAAGACACATTTGAATTTGGAGTCCATCGTCACCTACTGCTTTTGTAGAGATGGATAAAATAGATTTCTTAACTTCTTGCTCAACAACTGAGTGGAAACTGAAAGAAGTATTTAGTGGCAGAGGAAGATCGGATAGATATTTCAAAGTTGAAGACTTAATATTTGTGTCAAGGGTAATTGGAGGCCTACAAAAGTTAACATTAAGCACATTGACGTCTATGTCGGAGCTGTTACTAGATGAGACTTTACCAATACCCAGTGACTTGAGAAATTGCCATACTTGAGATGTATTTAGATTTTGTATCGAGCTGTGAATGTGGCGTCTTTTGGCATCTCTACACATACGACTGCAGCGGTTGCGGAGTTTTTTATACAACTCCCAGTGTTCCTCCGAGGGCATACTTCTATAACTCCGCTTTGCTTTATCCCTTTTGGCCATTAGGGTTTTAATGGCTGTTGATAACCAGGGCGCTGGTAAGTGTTTGACTTTTACTCTTTTGAGCGGAGCATGCTTGTTATATAAATCCATCATTATCTTGTTGAATGCTATCACTTTACCATCCACATCATTGCAGCAGTAAATCGAAGACCAATCAATACTGTCCGCGTCCATTCCCAGGCGCTCCATATCAATATTTTTAAAAGAACGAAGTAAAAGATATTTGGCCTTGCGTTTAGGAGGACGTATTTTATAGGAAAGGAAGACTAGGTCATGATAAGAAAAGGAAGCAGAAAGTTGTCCATGCGTAGCTACTTTTTTAGGGTCAGAGACAATAATTAAATCTAGTAGAGAAGGCAAGCAGTGAGGGGCCCTGTGAGTAGCATTTAAAGGAAGAATTTGCATGTTAACAGAAGAGACAAGGGACTGAAGCTTACGGCTGCGCCAGTCATCCTTCAACAAGCAAGTGTTAAAATCCCCGAGGATAATAGTATGGTCATAAAGCGAAGACATATTTTCCAATTTTGATTCCAGAGAAGCAAAGTAATCAATATGACACGATGGACTATAGTAAACTCCTAATAACACTCTGGAATGTTGAAAACCCACTTCTATAAAGAGGTGTTCAGCGAATTTGGAGTATTCATTCGGAGATTGATCGATCACTTTATGAACTAGATCTCCTCGTAAATATATTGCGACCCCTCCATATCCCTTGCCTGTTCTGTCATTTCTTACTAGCTTGTATCCTGGTAGACTATATTGAGTGGAAGGGAGAGCCGGTTTTAAAAACGTTTCAGAAACAAGGATAGCATGGACTACTTTCGGGTCAAAAGAAGACAAAAGATCAGGATAGTGAGCGTGAATACTCTGTGCGTTAATGTGAACTATATTTAAAAAATTTCCACAAGATGAGAAGGAAGAAAAAAGTTGGTCACGGAGATGAACAGAAACTTCATCATCAGAAAGATCAGAAAAAGCACTAGCAAAACTCTGGTCTGTACCGGAAGATGAACAGGAAGCAAAACTGTCATCAATATCATCAATCATAATAAACTAAATAGATAAATTGAGTAATAAAAGTATATGAAATAAATATAAAAGTATCTGTAAAATAATAATCAATTAGTACGTGATATATCATTTTAAAACCTCAATGCACTTGCCAGTTGTCTGTAGAACACAAACAAGAAGAGAAAAAAAAAAAAAAGTTAATAAATATGCTTAAATAATAGAAACAACTGATACCATATTCTTACATTAACAATAAATGGATAAAAAGACTTTGAGTCAGGCAAAAGTGTGTATCCGAACGACATTCACTCTAAAAATAAACCTATCAGATGTCATTCCTGTCAAAATATTATTATGATAAGAGTGAATTACAAACTAACCTGCCATATACCGACATCAAGTAAAATAAAAATTAATAGCTAAATTAATCTGTACCCGACGTAGGTAGCCATCACTTGGCCAACTTGCGAGTCCTTTTATCAGCAGCCGAAGACGATTTGCTGGGTTGCGCTGCTTTATTTGCGACACCAGTGTTGACGGACGATGACTCAGGCCTGGGACACTGTTCTATCAGCTCATGAAGTTCAGCCGCAGACTCAATCTTGCGACGGGATTTTTCGGACACCTGGATGACGATCTTGCCATCAGAAGTCCAGCACTGCTTCACCCCAAAGTGTTGACGGGCGTGCATAAACACCTCATGCCTGGGTTTTGTGAGGAATTCTGAAAGTATCAGTCCAGAGCCCTTCAACCTACCCTTGTTGTTCCACACATCATTGCGAAGGATACGGCTTTCAAAACGCACTAAAATTGGGCGAGGCTTGTTTAGGTTCCTCCCCAGACGATGACAAGATGTAATGTGGCTTGGTGCAATCTGAGTCATGTCCATCTTACTTGAAGCAACATTAAGGAACTGCTTTAATGTGTCTGTACCTTTGTCCTCCGGAATGCCATGGAGAAGGAGAACTTTTGAGCGGGATGCCATCTCATGCCGATCAAGACCTACCACCAATAGCTCCATCTGAGACTTAAGAGCGCTCATTGTCTTCCAGACAAGGGTCTTGAAATCAGTGAACTCACGGGACAAGCCTGCAATTGTTTTGTGGGTTGCTGCTTCATTGCTGGCATTCTTCAGGTCCTCCTCATACTGTGCCATCCTTGAAGTGAAAGTGGTGGTCAGCTCCTCCATGCAGCTATTCAGCTTCGCATACAGATCCATGGTGGTTGAAGTTGATGTAATTTTGTAAATTTCAATAGTGTTAGGAAAGTGAAAGTTGAAAACATCTCGCTCTTATAACCTGTACAAGACTGCATCAAGAAGGTTGTGTACGGTTGCAAAGAGTTGGTCTTACTTTTTGCAAAATACATACCTGTATATATTATAAAAATAGAAATTTATGATACGTTTATACGAATGTTGAAGCAATAAAAATCTTTTTAGTAATGGAGAATTTATATTTTCCTTGTGGTAGGAATTCCAGCTACATCAATTTCTATTACACGAGAATGAAGCCCTAGTGTAAAGTTTTCAAACGTGCGATTGCATTGGCCGATCGCACATAAAAGGTCACGCGTTTACAAAACGCGGCATTAAATCGCTGTAAAAACCGCTGTGTGTGAAGACCTTAAAATATCTCGAGTCAGATGCCAAAAACAAAAGACGAACGTCTGTAGAGCCCTTGAAAAAACAAATGAATTGTACTTAAAATTGTCAGTGTCTACGTAATGACATTGTTTTAAAAAATGCTAGATTTCTTTCTGTATTAGAACCTCCTTTTTTATTGGGAAAGATTTCTTGAGATGATTAAGATTCATAGGCTCTATCAACCCATTTATTATATTACTGCTCAAGTATCATTTGAAAGAGATTAGGCTTCCACCACAAGAAAATCGCTCACTCGAACACTTTTTCCCTTCAACGTTTAAGCATGTGATAAATACGCACATAGCTTTGAAAAGTCGTTCACGCGGGACTTGGGATTGAGCGTGAGACTTTACTACTCTGATCACAACTACTGAAAACGTGGTGAGGAAAACTGCACTGAGAGATTTTCTCAATGGCGTGTGAAGTCTGCCATCCCGCGGTAGACTAGCGTAAGCTTGGCGAAATGTGGCGAAATGTGGGTTTACATTTAGCACACATCTACCGAACCCCCCGGAGACGACTGGCATGATGTTGTGTATATTTGTAAAATAAATAATAAATAAATAAATATTCAGGGACATTTTACACAGCACCATCTAGTCCCAAACTAAGCAGAGCTTGTACTATGGGTACTAGACAATGGATATAATACTTATATACTTTTTTTGTTGTAAATACATAGGAAACACCCAGACGAACACAAACACTTATATTCATCACATAAATATTTGTGTCCCGCGGGAATCGAACCCACGACCTCGTGATCAGCAGTCCGGTACTTGAACCACTAGACCCCATAGGTCGTCAAATCTTACAAATATTCTAAAAAAGGTGTATACATATCATGATAATATGAAATCGCAGTGGAATATAATCAGCGCACGTGTGGATCACGCGGCATGCACGTGCCTGCCTGTATCCGTCGGCTTTCTTAATACAAGACGTGATGTTTTGTAACGTTAAATTAAAACCTATACATGGATGGATGTTTCTATGTATAATATAGATAGGTATATGTAGTGTATCAATCTTCTGGTATCCGTAACACAAACTTAGTTGCTTAACTCGGCACTAGATGGCGCTGTGTATTAAGTAATACCAAATCGCTAGCATACATATTCTGCTACCCGCGCAAAGCCGGAGCGGATTGCTAGTATTATGGATATATATAAAAATCAATGCCACTTTTCGTTGTAATTTTATAACTCAAGAACGGGCTCACCTATCCAAACCAAATGTTTAGGCTTTGTTCAGACTATTTAGTAGATGGTTTATATGGAGTTTGCACAAAATCGGTCGATCGGTTCTTCATTTATCACATTTTTGTAACAAAAAAAAAACACTTCTAACCAAAACAACGTTTGCTGAGTCAGCTAGTATATTATAAACAGGCGATTTTTCGGGTGACCTACTATAAATTACAGCCTTTAAATTGTCCAGCAACAATTTGATGGACACCCGCTATCAATTCTGGGCTGACAACCTTTTGTCGCATCCCATACGCTCACCAAGTGTCAGGGGTGCAAAATTAATTGCTAGCCGAGTGGTCCGGAAATGTTTGACTGTTTCAATGAACTAGAATAATGGTCACTGTATGAAGTTTTACGAAACATTTTTGTAAATATTTGGTTGGTTATACTACTGAACGTGAAGTTTTGAGTTCGGTTTTCAATTCATGCAATGATGACAAAATTCTGATTTCGTCTATTAAATTATTTGTAACAGCTTAGAACTTAATAGGCTCGTCGAAAAATAACATTCAAATATAAAAAAACATCACTCAACAATCGCACGTTTCACCACTAGACCGAAACTATTTTTTTTTTATGGTTACAAGGGGGCAAACGAGCAGGGGGCTCACCTGATGGTAAGTGATCACCGCCGCCCATGGACATTTGCAAAACCAGAAGGCTTGCATATGTTTTGCCAACCCCTGCAGAAACCGTTTAGAAACCGTTTCTAAAAATAGGAATTTACTAAACTGACAGGAAACGGAATGCCTATGCTGTCAGAATAGTCACTCCCCCAACGAGTTCTGGTAACCTTACTCACTCACAGAAATACAACTATTGTTGATTCACTGCGGTCTGTAAGCTCAGATTGAGTGAGGAATCTCACTATGCCCTACCTCTCAAAATCTCAATAATAATAAAAAAAAATTTTGAGTTTTGTTATTTTTACATAAAAATAACGAAACAAAACGCAAGTAATAACAATATCACGAAAACAATGCGTCATTTAACATTTAATTCAAACTCAAGGAAAACACATGCCTAATCCAAAATTGCCTTTATCAAAATACATAAATTTCAGAAATAAGAACTACCAACACAATAATAGGTAAAACTTTTTTAACAACATAGAAGTTTCTCGTTACTTTTGGGGCCGAAATTAATTTCTAAATTAAAAACAACGCTGTCTTTCATCTGTCAATGACAAAAACAGAGGCCGAAAATTATATAGGTATAGATATGGCTTTGTTGGAAAATAAGTTAAATTAAAAATATTATTGAATTAAACAACTTATTTTGTAACGTATAAAAACAAAATTCGAAATACGTACATATGACGACCTCCGTGGTCTAGTGGTTCGAGTACCGGACTGGTGATCACGAGGTCGTGGGTTCGGTTCCCACGGGACACAAATATTTATGTGATGAATATAAGTGTTTGTGTTCGTCTGGGTGTTTCCTATGTATTATAAGTATGTATTTACAAAAAAAAAGTATATAAGTATTATATCCATTGTCTAGTACCCATAGTACAAGCTCTGCTTAGTTTGGGACTAGATGGTGCTGTGTAAAATGTTGTAGAATATTTATTTATTTATTTATTTATATATTTTTGTAACAGGTACCTAAACTTTTTGCGACAATAGATCTTGTTAATTTAACAAGCCATATATATACCCATTATAGTCTTTTAGGATCTACGAGTATATAGTGTCCTAAATGACAATATCTGATAAGTAATTCCAAAACTAACTCAGAGAATCATGGTCTCTTTTAAAGTGCAGACTTTTGAGAGGTAGGGCATAGCGAGAACCCTCGCTCAAATTGAGTTGCCTGACTGGGGAAGTACCTCCGCCTTACAGAAGACCACAGTGCATCAACATTAACATATATTTTAAAGTTGATAGCCTAGTAGTAAGACCAGTACTGTGTTGTCAAATGTCTTGAATTCCAAGGCAAGCACCATTCGAAGTGACGTCTCTATCGCATGCTTAATTAAACAATGAAGGAAAACTTAGTGAGGAAACCTGCATGCCTGAGATATTCTCGTGATGGCGTGTGAAATCTGACAACCCGCACCAAACTAGCGTAGTAGAATTTAGCCTAATTATTATTAAAAGTTCTTGAGTGGAGACCGCGACTCGGCAATTGTAGTGTAGGACGGCCGCCGGCCAGGTGGAGCGACGACTTGCGCAAGGCAGCTGGCAGTGACTGGAGGAAAAGAGCCGAAGATCGAGCTCTGTGGCGTTCACTAGGGGAGGCCTACGTCCAGCAGTGGACGAATATAGGCTGATGATGATGATGAGGATGATTATGAAAAGAGAAGGAGGGATAGTAAATAGGTTGATGAAATGATGATAAGAAAATATTTCATCTTCATCAGACAAGCATGCATCTAAATCTCTAGAAATAGATAACATTGTGAAGAAATCTGCATATTTAAGAGATTCTCTGCCAACTCCCTCAAGTCCTATAAGCTAAAAGTATAACCTAACTCCTCTTGTTTTGAGAAGAGAGTAGAGTCAAAGTTTTTTATTATTTGAAGTCTACCCTTGGTATATATAGACCTAAATTTTTTGCCCAAAACAAGAAGTGAACTAATTTCCGCGATGACAAGGCCCGGGCGTGTCTCAAGCAACTTATTTGAATAAACTTGTATGCAGACGGGACCGCTAAAGTTGGGGATGGACTATTAGCGGGCGGGTTTAGGGTTGCCAAATTGAGTATGGGCAATTAAACTAATTTATAATTGAACAAGAGCTGTAGTAGCCTAGTTGTGTGACCAGTGGACTGATATGTCAAAGGTCTCGAGTTCGAACCCAAGGCACACCACTGACTTTTCGGAAGTTATGTGCGTCACATCACAAGCTCAAACGGTGAAGGAAAACATCGTGATGAAACCTGCATGCTTAAAAGATATGTCTCAATGGCATGTGAAGTCTGCCAATCTGCAGTAGGCTAGCGTGGTGGACTATAGCCTCATCCCTCTCAAATGAGAGGAGACCGGTGCCCAGCAGTGGGACGTTAATGGGTTGATGATGATGATGATAATTAAACTTTAGCCCATTCACTGATGTCTGACTTAAGCAAACTCCTCGCATACACTCGCGATTCCTTTCCATTCATGTTTAAGATTCCCAAAAATCATTGCTGATTGTTTTTACATGTACATATTGTAGTCATTTTAAATTAAAAAATTAGTTAGAAAAATAGATTTTTTAAATTTACATTACCCGCACATTATTACACAGTGTCATCTAGTGAAATAAAACAGCATTTTATAATAAAAATGTTCGTTATACCTACTTAGTTTATAATTATTTATTTAATAAAGGCAATTACAACAGGTAACAGTCATTACATGTTAATTGTAAAATATGACAGTGGGTATTGCGTTGATTGACACCCTAACATAATCGCACAGCATGATAAACAATATTATTGCAACTAAGAAAAGAGAATCTTAAAGTAACAGTTATGACATTTGTAACAAAAAAATACAAACAACAGGCAGGCTAGCGGAGAAGGACAAAGTTAAATACATCTACAGAAATAAAGCAGCAACTTTCCTTCTAAAAGTATATTCAAGTTACCCTGTCTAGTTCCATGCTACTGGCCCGTGCTACTGGCCCGTGCTACTGACTGTTTCTTTATTTTGTAATATTTACTAATATTTTCTTGCCATGCGCGTCAAAAACATTGACATTTACATCACGTGATTTATTTTTAGCTTGCAGAGAGGAAGATTTGTAAAAATATCTTTTACAAAGAAACATGCCATGTTTGTTTATCTAACAAAATAGCTTTGATATTTTATTATTATCAGCAAAGCATACTCAATCTTTTCTTATGATTCTGATGATGAAGTTACTTTTAAAAGATAATTATAAAATCGGTGATTAGCAGCGGTATAGACACAGAACTAATACATAATTATGTGGAATGAGAGAGTAGAGTATATGGGAGGAATTGGAAACACCTTTGCCCGGCTTTGAGAGAAAAAAATTAATCACTTACAAAGTCAAATTCGCTTACAGTAGGACCCCACCTTATCTCCTAAAATCTTCAACTATGCTGCAAACACGACAAGTAATTACAGTACCGAGACTATAAGCGTAGACGATATGATTAGTATTTACTTTCATGTAGTTTCTGAAGCACACAATAATAATAGAGTGATGTTTGTAATATAGGAAAGATTACAAATAACTTGTGGAACATATCACAGCGCATTTCATTTGAAACTTTTGCTCACCTTTATCTGTAACTAGTGTTTGCCCGTGACTTCGTCTGCGTAAAATTTGTAATTTTATCCACCAACCAACTTCCATCCCTATTTCTCCCTTTTAAGGGATGGTTTCCGGAGTAAATTTCTATCTTATGTCCTGCCCCGGGACTCAAATTATCTCTATACCAAATTTCATCTAAATCGGTTCAGTGGTTATAGCGTGAAGAGGGAACGGTCAAACAGATACACTTTCGCATTTATAATTGGATATGGATAATATAAAGTATTGTAAAGTCGGTATATAGTAAGGATAATATTATAAAAAATATATATAATATAATATAAAAGTATAAATATAATATAAGTATAAGTATATGGATTAGAATGGATAGAAAAGAGTCTGCTGACATAGATATTATATGTATAGATATCTATCTATTTACAGAAAGAAACTATCTAGTTTATTTCTGTAAATAGATATTATAAAGACACTTTTACAAGTCATGTGTAACATTGTTTTATGAACTAGTTGGCATCGGCATTTCCTAACTGACGAGCTCTGAGAAGAAATCCCGAAACAAACTCATTCATTTAAGTGAATTTGTGATGAGTTTCGAGTCCTAGTTAGATAATATGTTTGTCATTAGAGTTAGTAGAGTGAATTTGTAATGAGTTTCAAATGCGAGTTTGAATAGTTATAAGAACTGCCTACGTCTACCAAACGAAACTAATCAGGTTAGTATAGTTGAGAGTTTGAATATAAAAGTATTTTACGTGACTCAGCCTTACACACGAATGTATAAAATCAAACGAAATTACTCAATAAATTATTCCAAAAAGTATGAAACGTTGAATAAGTCTACCCGTGACTTCAGATGGCGTAACGGATCCAAAGCGTCTTCGGGATTTAAATAATATATTAGTAATAGATTTATTTTTAAAACCAGCCCATATTTTATAAGATTTAAGGGTTTTAATTGCTTAAAACTAAATATTTGTACTAGTGTACATAGAGACCAATAAGTGCAACTAGTTTTACAATTCAAAAGCACCTGTAATACTGGTCTACTTGAAATCAATGATTTGAATTTGAGACATTTTTGAATCAAATAAAACTACTTTTTACGGATTTTATCGCGGTATATTGATATTATTTTAACCCGACGTTTCGGATCCTTTACAGCATCCATGGTCACAGCCCGAGTGAGGTGTTGGTCGTCTTGAAGTTATAATTACTGCTTTGTGAAGTGAAATCCTGTTTTATTTCAATGTTTGATATATTTAGCTCACATTCTTATCGTGAAATATTTACATAATTTGCAATAATAAACTTAACACTTTTCACGAACAGGGAAACGAACTCAGGTTGTCACATTTAGCAGTTCAACATGCGATTATTAGATCAACGCGAACGAGGGGCTTCTCAAGTAAAATATTCAAGTTAAATATTCAATTTCAACTTTGGTTACTAATAAATAACCAATATTTGCATGAAAAAATAGAGACAAAAATAAATACCATTCTCTCCTCTAAATATTAATATGTACCTAGTATTATTTGTTTGTTGACAAGTTTCAGTTAAAGAATAAATAAATTGTAACAGTTTTTCTGTACAATTTTAAACTCTATTAACCCATTTTGACCCACTGGTATTAATTAAGACTAATACTATAATTACTACTAATAATTATTTTGGTATGGTATCCTTTTGGAATAAGGACGCGTAACATGTGGTGTTTACAGCTAATAAAGTAAAATGACATAACGACGTGCGGAAATGACAGCGCGTTTAATATTACAGAGCTGTCATGTCCCGGCGCCATCTTTGATGGGTACCTACATCAAAATACAGGAGTACAAAACAAATGCACATATAATAAATAATATTTTATAGAGATCAGGCACTGACATCTGTTTTTTATTCGTGCGAGTCCTGTAAACTATCTTTATTAATGAAAACAAAAGACGCAGAATGTTAAAAATAATGGTTTTTTGTAAATAAATACAAGAAACGCTTCATTTTTAAAAGATTTTTGAATCAAACAAGCAAAAATTCCAACATACAGAAACACTTCGACCTTTTATTCTTTTCAAATTTATAAAATTGTTTTGTCTATTCTATATAATATTATGCTTTTATAGTACCCGGTACAATTACGACATTGGAGAGCAAATTAATACTTTCTTCCTGTGTTAAAATGGAACCTGCGATACAAAAGCAGATCGCAAAATAGGTTACAAGAAACGTATTTCTTCAACCATAAAAAACAAAACAAACAATATCATCGTGAAATAACACCTGCTTTTCCTTATTGCTACAAAGATGTTGCAATATTATGTTTATTTATTTATTATTTCTTTCACCTAAATGCCTCATTGGTTGTCAGTGCGACTGGGTAGCAAAGAGGTCTTGAATTCGATTCCCACGTCGATCAAAGTGCTATTGGGGTTTTTCTATGAAAAACTTATCTGATCTAAACTTAACTATACCGTGCAGGAGCTGTGGTAGCCTAGTGGTGTGACCTGTGGACTGAGATGTCAAAGGTCTCGAGTGCGAACCCAAGACCACTGACTTTTCGGAAGTTATGTGCCTATTTATACAAGCTCAAACGGTAAAGGAAAACATCGTGAGGAAACCTGCATGCTTGAGAGATTTGTCTCAATGGCATGTGAAGTCTGCCAAACCGCAGTAGGCTAGCGTGGTGGACTATAGTCTTATCCCTCTCAAATGAGAGGAGACCCGTGCCCAACATGGGGACATTAATGGGTTGATAATGATGAACTATACCGAACATAAATATACCTACCGGCGAAATATGGGCTTATAATTAGTATGTCTCTGCCTGACCCTTAGGCTACAACAGCCGTGATGGTATGTTATGTTTAATGTTTCTTTAACCGTCTTAACGAACAAGGCTTTCGATGTTATAAAGAACATATGAAGATCTGATTACACATCGGCTAGAGCGAGCGTATTGAGAGGTGTCTGTCAAAATAGGTAAATATTTTTCGAGAATTTTCCTTCGTATAGTTAGATCAACGTCTGATGTTTTGTGTAGAATATTTCCTTTAGCTGTGTAGGGTTAAGTGGATAGAATTTAAATTGATTATAGTTTGTATTGTATGTTTTAAGAATCGCTGAGACCATCTAGTTTCCTAAAAATCCTCATTTGTAAGAAATTATTACGTTTAAATATTTATAATAATACATTAATGTCTTATAAATATTATAAATGTGAGATTTTTTCTGTCTGTCTAAAACTTCGTTACGCATTAATCGCTGGACCGATTTAGATGAAATTTTTATGCTGGAAATCATCCCTTTAAAGTGCGAAATGGGAGAAGCAAGTTTGGATGCTGAATCGATAATTCTTTAAAAGAGGCTAAGAAAGAAAGAAAGAAAAAAAACATTTATTCGTGACTCGCACAGGTGAACACACTTAAGTACACAGAAGAAAATAAAAGTTAAAAACCTGTACGAGACCAAAAAGGCCCCTATCTCAGCATAATGCTACGACATTGAACGTCGCAGCGCTGGTCTTCCGATTGAGCCCACAGAGATGCCACGGGCGGCCCCGGAATTATAAGGAGTATAAATATTATATTTATATATAATATATACTTATAAAAACCAAAATATAAGGCATACACATTATAATAATAAATAAAGCAAAGCTAAGTAGGTAATAAATAAACAGATTGAATAAATTTTTATTAAGAAAGAAAAATTCAACCTCAGGCGGGACTCGAACCCGCGTCTTCTGGATCGGTACTCCAGACGCTCTGCCAACTGAGCCACCGAGGTATCCGCCTGATGTGTTGCGTTGATGTCAGGCAGATACCTTGGTGGCTCAGTTGGCAGAGCGTCTGGAGTACCGATCCAGAAGACGCGGGTTCGAGTCCCGCCTGAGGTTGAATTTTTCTTTCTTAATAAAAATTTAAAAATCTTAGCTTGAAATAAGCTAAAAAATACAAAAAGATTGTATAAAGGTAATGCAATATCATCCGGAATCTACTCGCTGTAAAGGGAGAATTCTGGGTTGGGCAGAATTGTCCAATCGATGTTGCTATGTCGCCGTAAAGACATAAGTAACATAAAGAAAGAAAAATTCAACACATCAGGCGGATACCTCGGTGGCTCAGTTGGCAGAGCGTCTGGAGTACCGATCCAGAAGACGCGGGTTCGAGTCCCGCCTGAGGTTGAATTTTTCTTTCTTAATAAAAATTTAAAAATCTTAGCTTGAAATAAGCTAAAAAATACAAAAAGATTGAATAAAATTACTAATTCTACGGAGACGATGTTGCGGTCAAAGCCTAGTGTACTAAAATAATAATATAATTAATGTGCTACAGAAGATTAGATAGTGGTTCAAATATTACGTCCAAAACTGTGACGACCCAATTAGTCCAGCGGTAGTTAACACTGCCTTCTGTGCTATGGGTCCCGGGTTCGAATCCCGGTAAGGACAATTAATGTTTGTGTGATGAGCATAAACATTTGTATCGGAGTCATGGATGTATCTATGTATAATATGCCTCGTTGCTTAGCTCGGAACTATATAGCGCTGTATCATAATGTAAAAAAGTGAAAAAAAATCGGAGCCCGACTAAAATATTTGAACCACGGAGTACCACTACCAAGGAGTACTATTACCTAACATTGCCTGACTGACGTATAACATTGAAAAATACCAGATCACCGTTGCGTAATTTTTTGCGTTGCGCCTACAGTTTTGTAATGATTGACGTTTCCCATTAGCGTTCTATTGTTTTAATACTCGTGCCCCGGATGTTTTATTTAGGAGACGGGAGATTTAAACAACACGCAGATAGGTACCGGGAATATTTTGGTAAAAAAATCATTTAAATTAGCTGTATTTTTTTTTTGAGCAAATATTTTTTGAACGTGTGGGCAAGGGAAAGAAAACAATACTAAAATAATGGAACTAAGTGACGAAGAGCTGTGGCAGCCTAGTGGTGTGACTAGTGGACTGAGATGTCTAAGACCGCCATTGTACCCTTATTTCGTAGACAATTATATTAATGTAATGTATGTTTTAAATTTTGGTGTACAATAAAGGATATTCTATCTATCTATCTATCTATCTATCTCGAGTTTGAACCCAAGGCCACTGACTTTTCGGAAGTTATGTGCGTATTTATCACGCGCTCAAACGGTGAAGGAAAACATCGTGAGGAAACCTGCAAGCTTGAAAGATTTCTCGATGACCAACTGAAGTCTGCCAACCTGCATTAGGCTAGCGTGGTGGACTATAGCCTAATCCCTGTCAAGTTGATATACCAAAGCAATCAGATTATCTATAAACGGTTCAAAAGTGGCCTGACACATGTATTTACATTGTAGCCGCTTTTTATATGATATGCGGACATATCACACACATTTTGACGACCCGTTTAGCTCAGCGGTAGTTAACGCTGCCTGCTGTGCTATGGGTCCCGGGTTCGAATCCTGGTAGGGACAAATTTTTGTGTGATGAGCATCAACATTGGTTTCTGAGTCATGGATGTATCTATGTATAATATATATGTATGAATTCCCTACCGGGAATCGAACCCGCGACCCATAGCGCAGAAGGCAGTGTTAACTACCGCTGGACTAACAGGGTCGTCTGGATTATTGCCCCACTGCCTTCCTCCGGGGATACAGACATGACGATATTTAAAAACTCCTGGTGTCCATTGATTTCTTACACTTACGCGAATATTAGACATTGAAATAAAACTTTTTTTTACGGATTTTATCGCGGTATATTGTTTTTTTTTATGCTGATAAGGGGGCTTACGAGCAGGCGGCTCACCTGATGGTCAGTGATGACCGCCGCCCATGGACATTTGCAACAACAGAGGCTTGCAAATGCGTTGCCAAACCCCTTAGTCACCGTTCAGGTGTCTTAAAATAGGGAGTTACTGAACTGACAGCAAACGGAATTCCCATTCCGTCAGAATAGTCACTCTCCTAATGAGCTCTGGTGACCTTACTCACTCGCAGAAAGATAACTATTGTTGATTTACTGCGGTCTTCTGTAAGACGGAGGAACTTCCCCAGTCGGGCAGCTCAATTTGAGCGAGAAATCTCGCTATGCCCTACCTCCTAAAATGATATTATTTTAACCCGACGTTTCGGATCCTTTACAGCATCCATGGTCACGTCAATAATAATTAAAAATGTAAGGTAGCTGTTAGTAATTATAACTTCAAGACGACCAACACCTCAGTCGGCCCGTGACCATGGCTGCTATATTAAAATAATATCAATATAACGCGATAAAATCCGTAAAAAGTAGTTTTATTTCAATAAGGTCACCATATTAGTTGAATTGATTCGCCATATAAATTCAGCTCCCATTCTAATACTCTTCAATCTGATAATATGACAATTCGACCTCTTTCGACGCCACACCCGCAGATGTGCATCCGCCCACACGTTATTTCCGTACGCGAGGCACCAAACGATCGATAACGAAAATCGTAGGTACATAGTTAGAGTTACATATCATCACGCCTGTCGTTCCCGAAGGGTTAGGCACAAGTGAGCTAATGTACACCCTAGATTTATCGAAAAAATATCGATACATCGATATATCGATATATACATATAAATTGTAACTTAATTCCTATAAATGATAAAGTGTAATTACGCAAATTATTTAAAATTTTAAATGAATGTTAATACGGGAGCTACGACTGCCAACAAACTGCTCTGTAGTTTGGCAGAAGTAAATGTAATTGTATAAACTTGATTATCTTAATGAATAAACACTTTTTCATTTTTTCATTTTCATTCATTTTCATTTGTCCCACACATTGGTATTTTTTTATGAAAATTGTTATATTGATCATCATTATCAACCTATTAACGTCCCACAGCTGGGCACGGGTTTATATTGATATCAAATCAAATCAAAATATCATTTATTCAAAGTAGGCCAAATTTAATTGACTCTTATTGAACGTCGACAATAAAGACAGCCCTCAAAAACGCCCGCCCTTCACCGCTTCCTAGTGTTTTTGTTGGGAAGAAGAAACGGCGCAACGAACTCCCCAACAACACAGTTCTGTCTGTTACTGTCTGATATATGGGTTTATATTGATATTTGTTTTAAATATCGATACGGTATATCAATACTTTTTTCCATTTCTGACATCCCAGCTAGTGCTGCCCACTACCCACATTTCGACGCCATGTCATAAGTCCCATGTAATATTCTATTAATTTCTGGGGTGAACCTATTGCCACCAATCGGGCACGAATACGATCACAGAATTTCATAGAAAAATCCAATAAAAATTTCCTCGACCTGGCAATCAACAGGAGGTAGGGCATAGCGAGATTTCTCGCTCAAATTGAGCTGCCCGACTGGGGAAGTACCTCCGCCTTACAGAAGACCGCAGTGAATCAACAAGTTGTTTTTCTGCGAGTGAGTAAGGTTACCAGAGCTCATTGGGGGAGTGACTATTCTGACAGCATGGGAATTCCGTTTGCTGTCAGTTCAGTAACTCCCTATTTTAAGAAACCTGAACGGTTTCTAAGCGGTTTGGCAACGCATTTGCAAGCCACTGGTGTTTCAAATGTCCATGGGCGGCGGTCATCACTTACCATCAGGTGAGCCGCCTGCTCGTTTGCCGCCTTATCACCATAAAAAAAAAAACAAACCCAAAACCTTTTACTCAGTTGTCGCACTTAGGATCACTTGACCAATGAGGCATGAGGCAACTGCAATCGGGACCATTTCCAAAAACAATTGCAATTGGTCCATAATGACGAAAGGGACGGAATGTCGAAGCGAACCGTTATTCTGCAAATTAAAAACGTGACTCAACCTTACTAGCTATAGGTGCTTTTTTGTTTTTGATTGAGCTGTCAAGAAGGTGCGGTTCTCAATTTCGTTGTATTTTCTTTTGGGTGTATAATAATAATCTTTATTCAGCCAATAATGATTGAATGAATGGTTGTTTATTTCTGTAAATAGATCTTTTTAAAGACACTTTTACAAGTCATGTAATATTTTTTTTAGTATCTAGTTGACATCGGCATTTCCTAACTGACGACCTCTGAGAAGAAATGCCGAAACAAACTCAGAGAATCATGGTCTCTTTTAAAGTCCAGACATTTTGGTTGCAATATGTGAGCCTGACTATGTAGGTTAAAGACTGAGATGGCCTTTTGAAGAAAGCACCAGTGCAGCTTTGAGTTGACCTGTCCATACTAACAGCACGCATACGTCAGCCATCGTTTAGCTCAACCATTATTTCAAAAACCCAAAGCCGCCAGACATTAGTTTGTAAGCGTATGTTTATCTACCTACAAAGTGCTCACATTCACATAGATATGTATCGTACGTGTATAATGAATCCTAAGTACATATACACTACAACTAACAAGGGTTTTTGGCTATAAGTGTATGTTTTTGTAAAGACATCTTTATAATTATATTTAATAATACGACAAGAAATTGGAAGATTTTAATTGGCATAACCTTGCTTTTGAAGTAATTATTTGCCTACTGAACGAGCTGAGGATTTAAAACAACAATTATACGTGATTTTGTAAAATAATGTCTGTTTTAGATCAAATTTATTGTTAATTTTGAATAGCATGGAGGTCGTTTTTAGTAGTTAATCTAGACAGACAACAAATACGGGCTTTCATCAACCAATTAACGTTCCACTGCTGGGCACGGGTCTCCTCTCATTTGAGAGGGATTAGGCTATAGTCCACCACGCTAGCCTACTGCGGGTTGGCAGACTTCACATGCCATCGAGACAAATCTCTCAACCATGCAGGTTTCCTCACGATGTTTTCCTCCACCGTTTGAGCTTGTGATAAATACGCACATAACTTCCGAAAAGTCAGTGGTGCGTGCCTCGGGTTCGAACTTGAGACCTTTGACGTCTCAGTCCACTGGTCACACCGCTAGGCTACCACAGCTTACCCAATATATTTTATAGGAGAGGCATACCGTTGAACAAGAAAGATCGGTAACAAAATTAACGAAAAGCTTTTATCCTTTGAATCTCCTTATCGAAGTAAACTCAAGGGAGTGACGCAGATAGTATTTGGCTACAAACAGCGACTTAAGGGAATGACATCAAGTATCTTTGGAGGCTTATTAAGGCCAGTCGAGATATGGCATAACCTTTTTAACCGACTTAAAAAAAGGAGGAGGTTATCAATTCGACATTTTTAGGGGTTCAGGCGTTCAGGGTTCTGTACCCAAGTGTAGTTGGGTACGGAACCCTAAAAATCCTTACTCAAATTCAAATATTTTATTTCAAGTTTACCAATATTACAGGTTCTTTCGAAATGTCAACACTAGTTGCACGGTTCCAAAAAGTAGGTCTTATGGAGAAGAACCGGCAAGAAACTCCATAGATACTCTATCCTTTGTCCTTTCCCGGGACTCAAACTATCCCTATACCAAATTTTATCAAAATCGGTTAAGCGGTTATTGCGTGAAGAAGTAACAGACAGACACACTTTCGCATTTATAATATTAAAATAATTATGGATATAGTAATAAAGTATTATAGTAAAGTATATACTTAGTATGAGTTTATAGTATGGGTAATTTAGCGAAATACTTCGCCTTAAGACTAGTGTTTTTTACATCTCTTAGCTCCTGGCTTATCGATTTGGGATAAAAAGGTAGCCTCTGTTGTAATAAATACTACCTACTTTATTATTCTGTATACGATTATTTGATCATAAACCCATTTACTGTCCAACTTATGGGCTCGTGTGTCCTCTTAATTGAGAAGGGTTAGGCTATAGTCCACCACGCTAGCCAATTGCGGGTTGGCAGACTTCACACGCCATCGACAAAATCACTCAGGTAAGCAGGAAACCTTCACACCTGAGACATTTTATCATGATAGTTTCCTTCACCGCTTGAGCATGTGACAAACACGCACGTAACTTACTAACTAGTGACTATGACTTTATAGTCAACATGTTACACCACAAAGCCATCACAGCTGAGACTTCAAAATACCGTTGACAAACTCTCTCAGGTATGTTACGATAATGTCCATTACCGTTTCAAAACGTGATAAATAGTTCACAAAATTTCATAAACCGGCCAAGTGCGAGTCAAGACTCGCGCACGAAGGGTTCCGTACAAAATAAGGTAAATTATTTTTGTATGCATGTTTTTTGTATGTAAATATTTATTTTATTATGTTTTTAGTATTTTTTTGTTATACGATGCCGCAACATAAATACATAATTTGTGACAATTTCAACTGTTTAGCTATCGCGGTTCTTGAGATACAGCCTAGTGACAGACAGACAGACGGACGGACAGACGGCGAAGTCTTAGCAATAGGGTTCCGTTTTTACCCTTTGGGTACTAAAAACCAGAGATGCTAAATATCACTCAATCATCTTGAATATATTTAAGTATTAATAAACCACTAGTTAGGTATTAAAAGTTAAACTTTTCTCTAACGCGGTGTTAGTCAAAAGTTAGATTAAATCAGTCTCAACCGGCAGACTCGTAAAAGTGTTGGAAATATGGCACGATAATCGTTAAAGTTGAACTATAAAGTAACTTTTACTACTAACTATTACTTTGTGGGTGGTCTCATATCTGTGTTAAATAAACTACTGTTACGCTATTTTACTATAATAGTTTTTTTTATTAAGATGATCTATGATTGTTTATTTCTGTAAATAGATCTTTTTAAAAACACTTTTACAAGTCATGTAATATTTTTTTTAGTTTCTAGTTGGCATTGGCCTCTGAGAAGAAATGCCGAAAGAAACTCAGAAAATCATAGTCTCTTTTAAAGTCCAAACATTTTGGTTACAATATGTGAGCCTGACTATGTAGGTTAAAGTCTGAGATGGCCTTTTGAAGAATGATAAGATTAAGATGATGATAAGAGACTTATAGATCACTCAAATTCTAGTTAGTTTTAAGTAGCTTTAAAATTTAATATGCTGCTTATGTCATTATTTAAGCGAATGAAGGAGGGCTACTTAAAGTTGAATAGATTTAAATTAGTTGAGGGCTACCTAAAATTAAGTAAATTTTGAGTATAAAGTGTCACCCAAAATCAAGTAGTTTGAATACTTGAAGACCGCTAGAAATTGTGTAGCGTTTAGATATTATAAGAGGGTTACTTAAAATTGAGTAACATTTGAGTATTTAAGGGGTAGCTTTTGAGTATTTAGCCGAGGCCATAAGATATTTGAACAAATTTTAGATATTTGAAAAAATATATAAAAACAGATAATAAAAACCTTTTGGCATCCAAATGTTTCTAGACCTAAACGGAAACGTCCACCGATTGCGTCACTAAGTGTTGTCTCAAATAGTAAAATCAATGAAACGCCACAGATAAATAAAAGTCTAAGTGGCTGTTAGAAGTGTTTGTGCTTTTCGGTGTTCTATTTTTAAACTACATATTTTGTTTTTTAACGATTTCTGACACTGACATTGAAATACAATTTTTTTTACGGATTTGTGTGCCATTATTATATTTGACAAGAAACTCCATAGACACTCTTTTTAAATATAATTTAAATTTAAATAGTTTTACAGTCTTCATTACAGGACAATTTTATTTATTTGCCGTATAAGAAACATACAGTACTTTAATTACAATATGAAAAGAAATAATAAAGCAATTTCAACAATTAAGTTTCTAACAAATAAAATATGCTGACTGCCCCGTTGGTCTGGTACAGTGCGACTGCCGAGCAAGAGGTCTTGGTTTCAATTCCCAGTTCGAGCAAAGTGTTATTGGGTTTTTCTATGAAATTCTCAGTAGCAGCTCGGAGTTTGGATTTGTGCCCGGTTAAAGGCAATAGACTCGCCCCCTATTACATGGGACCTAAAATATACCGGCGAAACGTGGGTGTACATTAGTACACCTCTGCTAACCCTTCGGGGACCATAGGCGTCATGGTATATTTTATGTATGTAGGTATGTTTAAAATATTCAATAACAAGTGAGGTCAGTGTAGGTCTATCTTAAATGGTCACTAGTCAAAATTTGAATAGTTTGTATGAAAGTGGATTACTTTTATGAAGAAATATAGCTTAATAGACCTCAATTAAGGTCCCATATTACGAAAGCCTTTTATGTCTGATCGTTAGCCAACTACAAACAACGCGGCTATAATATACTCTATTAAGGCTAACACTTTTTTTATGACATAATTCCTCCTCGTATATAAACGATAATCTAAACTATCACGCCACACTCTCGAAGTATGAGCAGGGGAGTACTAGTGTCCTACAATTAAAAAGTATTGTCACATATACGTGACACGAACATATTTTCTTGATACGAACGGGGGACGTTTATTACCGTCGATACAAATACGTGACAAAATGATATAATATTATAGTTTTTATCGGATACTAACTCAGAACTGCTCGTTGGTCTAGTGGCCGTACAGTGCGGCTACCGAGCAAGAGATCTTGGGTTCGATTCCCAGGTCAAACAAAGTGTTATCGAGTTTTTCTAGCACCGAAAGCATCATTAACCACCGCTGAGCTAATCGGGTCGTCATTATTTTTATAATGCAAATTCAAATCACATTTATTCAAACTCAAACGAGCAATTTTTTCAAAACAATTTCTAGGCCAGCATGCAAAATTGAATTTGACAAAATTCAGTCAATTAAATTGATTTACAATTTATTTTGGTAACATATTTTGTCAAAATAAGCTCATACGTATCTAGGTAATTATTTGTTGAATCCAATTGATCGTAACGTGTATTGTAAATATGTCTAATTTACTATTTATTACCGAATCCATTTTAATACTATTTATTACCGAATCCATTTCACTAAATTGCATCTAATTTGACCTTTTTTTCCACTACGTAAGGTTTCTAATTCTACTCATCATCATCAACCCATTAACCGCCTCACGGCTGGGAACAGCTCTCCTCTCAATTAAGAAGGTTTAGGCCATAGGCCACCGCTAGCTTAGTGCGGGTTTGCAGACGTCATACATCATAAAGAAAATTGTTCATACTGGTTTCCTCAATGTTTTTCTTTATTCCTTTTTCCTGTGTCTGTAAGGGCAGCTACACACATAAGCGGGCACAATTAATCAGCACAGCCGGGCGGTAAAATCGAATATATGTAGATGAATATTCGGGAGTCACAAACCGCTCGGAGAATTTTAGTTCAGCTAAAAGTGTTTGGAGCCGAACGTATGTAATAATTGCTACGGGTCGGCTTTTTCGTTTTTTTTATGGTGATAAGGGGCCAAACGAGCAGGCGGCTCACCTGGTGGTAAGTGATGACCGCCGCCCATAGACATTTGCAACACCAGAGGCTTGCAAATGCGTTGCCAAACCCCTTAGAAACCGTTCAAGTTTCTTAAAATAGGGAGTTACTGAACTGACAGCAAACGGAATTTCCATGCTGTCAGAATAGTCACTCCCCTAATGAGCTCTGGAAACCTTACTCACTGGCAGAAAGACAACTATTGTTGATTCACTGCGGTCTTCTGCAAGGCGGAGGTACTTCCCCAGTCGGGCAGCTCAATTTGAGCGAGAAATCTCGCTATGCCCTACCTCCTACAAAACAATTTACAAGTACTGCCGAATCGAATGATTTGTTGACCCGAATGAACTACGGAACTACCCGATCGGCACAAGCCGAACAAGTACAGTAATAACTTCGGATCGGCTTTGTTGTTCGACAAATACTGTCGGCCCGCTAAGTGTGTAGCTACCCTAATGATATATTACTTAGCGACACGCTAAACACAGATATTTCTATAACCATAATACGAGTATCACAAACATCTCTAATCTAACAATTTTCTTTTAATTAAGATCATTACGTACACCGAGACAATTTCCTTGGAATCGGGACGAATGACGTCATAATTCAGTGTTTGTGTTTTGTCCTCTATCAATCTTGAGTTAAAGGAAAACCACTCTTGTCTCTAAGATTTCAAAAGACATTGTTCGAAATTTCTTTGATCCACGTGTATTTGGTTTTTTAAAGTATAAGGTTACGCGTTCATAAATAAGTGTTCTTTTTGGTTTATAGATATGTTTTTTTAAATCACGAAGGTGGATAATAAGTTTACGGCCCGCCTGATTTTAAGCGGTTACCGTGGCCTATGCGTTTGCAACACCAGAGGTACAAAAAAATAAAAGTATAAATATAAGTATAAACGGGTTCCTATCGAAAGAAGAGAAATGAAGAACTAAGGTTAGATTAGGCAAAGTTTCTTCTGTATTTACTGAATCTTGAAAGTAAACATTCGTTAAAAAAAACAAAAAAGTCCAAAGATTAAAGAAATCATTTTTTTCTATTCTGACGTACCTATGTCAAAATCAAATAAAGAATAAAAAAAAGAAAATGAAGAAAATAATTTAAAATTTTAAGTTCTAATTACACACATTCCTACAGATGCTTATACCTTTTTTTTGCCAGAAACTTTCTGCGTAAAACGAAATGTACCCGAAAATAAGTTTGTCGCTCAATAAAACATTAATTGAGTCATTTCCTCGAGAGCTAATAAAATAAAATGTAACATATTTTTACAATTTTAGTGCCCAGTCTTTTAGGGTACCGTGAAAAAATGTGTAAATCTTTTAAATACCTAGGTAAATATAAAATCATGGTGGATGTCAGTATTGTACTATTATTATACTGATATAATTGTCGGCAGGAGTCGTGGTCACAGATCTTAGTAGTAAAAGCTATTTTACGCATGTACGCTTTTGGCCAAATTAGTTCAGTATCGGTTTACCGGTCAGAAACTATCGTGTGCAACGTTCGCGCCCCTTGCCATCGTCATTCCGTCAAAGAGACCGAAAATTTATGGAATGCGCAAGTGAAGTTTGTGCTCACGACTCGTGCCGGTACCTATACTTTATAATTTTGAATGTACCTAAGTAGATTTTTATTAGTTTGCGATATGTTCTCGTATCATATGTATGTATTTAAAAAAAATGTCTATTTGTCCTTTTTTATCCGCACAGCGACGGAAAGGAATCAGTTGCCTGAGTTTGTATTTCTCGACGAGTACATTTCAAGGATCTTCTAGTCACAGGTGAATAGGTTTTCTAGGTAAGCATGCTCCACCATAGACCACCAAGTGAGATTGGGGTCAAACGCTAACCTATCTATGTTAAAAAAAAAGTTTTTCAACCTAACCTAGATACCTACTGTGAGCTACTACAGAGCTGTGGTAGCCTAGCGGTGTGACCAGTGGACTGAGATGTTAGAGGTCTCGAGTTCGAACCCAAGGCACGCACCACTGACTTTTCGGAAGTTATGTGCGATATTATCACATGCTCAAACGGTGAAGGAAAACATCGTGAGGAAACCTGCATGCTTGAGAGAATTCTCGATGGCATGTGAAGTCTGCCAACCCGCAGTAGGCTATCGTGGTGGACTATAGCCTAATCCCTCTCAATTGAGAGGAGACCCGTGCCCAGCAGTGGAACAATAATGGGTTGATGATGAATGATGATGTTGATAGAGACCTACTATAACCACACAAACATTTAACTACATACGGAATCCAAAATAAAAACAAATATTAAATTCAATACAGAACCTTTTTATAATTTTTTTTATTTGTAAGATTTACGATTGAACAAAAAAGGTTTGAAAGAGTCATAATAATTAACGTTTTACAGCCCTTCAAATGAAACAAGTCACGAATTAGGGTGCAAAAATACTATTATGTTCTGAACGGGGTAGTTAGAGAGATTATTTTTGATAAATTTGACAAATTATTTTTACTGTGGAAATATTTTTTTCACGCTGGCAATAACACGAAGTATTATTGTAATAAGTGACGGAAAGGCTTTTCGCATGCGAGCTATTTTTTCACTCTAAGCTAGGCTAGGATTGAGGCTAGTGTTTCGGATACTAGATAGTTGATACACTAGGAACATTGATTGATTTTGGTTAGGAAATACGTACATACCATCACGCCTGTCGTCCCGTAGGGTTAGGCAGAGGTGTATTAATGTACACCCACATTTCGCCGTTTGTAGTGAATGTTTTTAAATCCCATGCTCCCATGGAGGCAAACCTATGGCCATTAACCGGACACGATTCCAAACTCCGTACTGCTACTGAGAATTTCATAGGAAAACCCAGTAACATTTTACTCGACGACCCAATTAGTCCAGCGGTAGTTAACACTGCCTGCTGTGCTATGGGTCCCGGGTCCGAATCCTGGTAGGGACAAATGTTTGTGTGATGAGCATCAACATTTATATCCGAGTCATGGATGTATCTATGTATAATATGTATGTATTAACAAAAAAAGTATAAATGTATATATATCAACCAACTAGTATCCGTAACACAAGCCTCGTTGCTTAGCTCGGAACTAGATGGCGCTGTGTCATAATGTCCATGAATATTTATTTATTATTTATACTTGACATGGGAATCGAACCCAAGACATGTTGCTCAGTAGCTGCACTTACGTCCACTAGACTGACGAGGCAGTTACTAGTTATTAGTAAATACATACAAGTGTTTTTATCTTCACCAAAACCAAAGAAAATATTTAGATCATACCTTATCATAGTGTGGTTCGCTGCCACACTGTGCTCTGGCAGATTGTGGTTGAAGATAAAAGCAATATTTGGAACGGGTTGTTTATCATGTCAATATTTGAGCTCTATCGGTGCAGAACATAATGTATCTTTATTTGTTTACAAAACAATCACAACACCCATTCACATCACCATTCACACTTCCCTTCGCGCTTCCGTGCGGTGCAGTGAAGGTCTAATTAGCTCCTTATTTTATTTGTGTTTTTTCGGTTTCGCGATTGATTTCTGGCTCGTGAGTTGTTTGTGGTTGTGTATTATTGTTTTAAGTGCTGGCTGAGTAAGTTTTTTAAGCGTGTAATTCTAAATATTTGTGTTAATTGTTGAATATTGGATTCAGTAAGTACAATTTATTACTTTTTGGAATTGCGGGTGGCGTAAAAAAACTTTTGTCTTATATTTCGACCGTTTAGTTTGTGTCCGGTTTTCGTTTCTATTTTATTTTTACTCATTCGCTAATTTTCAAGCTAAGCTCATGGCGTCTACGTATAACGATGACCCACCCGATCGCGGCGGGAACATATTCCGCCGAAGTGCACTAACCACCAGGTCCCCGACCTCCGCGAGTTCTAAGCGTTTGTTTAGCGAGATGTCTCCGTCTTACATTTCGCCCGAAGATAGGTCCAAGCGTGTACAACCATTAAACCTAATTGAAACTGATAGACCAGTATTGAATGTTGGTGACGCGAGCAATGCCGACTACTGTGACCTAGTGTCAGAGGCATCGACTTATCTGTCCAAAATAAATGACCTTGTCAACGATCAAGGATCACGTATTAACATCGCGAATAAATCTGCCATTATGGATATGACTCAGCGTATTACAGCTATTGTTTCTTTACTAGCCATTAAATCATCCTGTACTGAAACTAAATTACTCCACACAGAGCGGGAATTAGAGAAAGCAAAATCCAATGTCACCGTTAATTCTAATAATAATGTGTCATACGCGGATTCGTTAAAATTACGAACTACTAAAGTTACCCCAGCAATACAGTCGCGCGCGCCGCTGCCGTGCGTAGTCGCATATCCCACCACGGAGCGCTCAGCTGATTACGCGTCGTCGTCGGCTACAAAACAGGCGTTAATGAAAGCCATAAAACCTACGGATGATGGTTTTCAAATTGTAGGCGTTAAGAAAACCGCTAAGTCTGGCGTCGTACTACGCGTTTCTAACGAGAACCAAATAAAGAAATTACAGTCAGTAGACGCGATTAAATCTGCCGGCTTACGCCTCGAACAGCCAAAAGGCCGCAGACCCCGCATTTTGGTGAGGGACGTCCCATGGTCTTTGGAGGATGGTGCTTTCTTGACCGCGCTATTCCGCCAAAATATCAAAGGCGAGCTGTCAATAAAAGAGGAGGATTTTATAAAATCAACTAAAATAATACGTAAACGTACGTTAGATAACGGTAGAAAATGGAAAGGCATAGAAATTGAATCCGTGGTGCGTAAACATTTAATTGACAGTAAGGAAAAATTATTTATTGATTGGGCTACTTGCCGCTTCGTAGACGACATCGATGTGGTCCGTTGTTTACACTGCCAACAATTCGGACATGTCAGAAAACACTGCGCTGCTAAATCTCCCACCTGTGCAAATTGTGCCGAGACCCACGAGACCAAAGACTGTCCGCATAAAGACGAGTTAAACTTTACCCCGACTTGCGTCGCGTGCAAACGTTTTAAGAAAGCGTCCAACCATCGTTGCGGGTCACAAGATTGTGGCACGTATAAATTGAAATTAGAGCAACTAGTGCTTAATACTAACTACTAACTAGGATGGCTGGTTTTTCTATTGGACAATTAAATTTACATAACGACAGGGTGGCGACGTCTGAGCTAGATACATTAATTACGGAATATAATTTGGACATTGTACTAATCCAAGAACAGTATCAAAACGCGAGTTTACGTAACAAGGTAGTACAACTTAATGGCAAAGCACGAGCTGGAATTTTTGTATCGCGTTCTTCAAACATAACTGTAACATCTTTGCGTAATCTCATGACCCCACACTGTGCCGTAGCGGAGATTTCATCGGCATCGTTTAAAGTTTATGTTGTGAGCTATTATTTTCAATATTCTGACCCTGTTGGTCCTCATATTCACAATCTCCGTAATGTCTTGCGGTCACTTGCGGGCTGCAAAATAATCATTGGCGCTGACGTTAACGCGTCATCGCCACTCTGGTATGGCAAGGTTCGGTCCACGGACTCTGAACGGCGCCACGCCGTTGAGGATTTCATCGCTGAGATGAACCTATCAGTTCACAATACTCCCGATGCACCACCTACTTATTGCAGCCTCATGGGCGAATCTTGTATTGACGTCACACTTTCTAGTGCCGACGTCCGCTTGGATAGGTGGCGTGTCCTCCCAGACGCGTCATGTAGTGATCATCGCTTAATCGTGTACGAGTTTATCCCTATGTTAACGCAAGGTTCGAATCAATATCAAGCTCAAAATTTTAGATATAAGTCTAAGGGCGCAGATTGGCAATTTTTTAGTTCATTGTTCGCGTCACAAGCCAAGGACTTCACTCGGGACGGATTGTCAGCTGAAGAGTGTGCTGAAATCATGTCTGACACCTTCACTTACTGTGCTGATATTGCCATTGGTCGAGGTTCTATGACCAATATCCGTAGATGTGATTGGTGGAGTGCCTATTTAGTAGAACAACGTAATTTTTTTCGAAGAGCGCGTAGAAAATTAAATAAACTAAAAAAACATCAAGTTAGGGGTGACTCACTCACCCTTGCCCTAAATACGTTTAGAGTTGCCAGATCCCGGTACAAAGCATCTGTGGAAAAATCTAAGAATAATTTACTGCACAAAGTTGTCCAAAAACTCGAAAGTGAAGGCCCGTGGTCGCCCCTATACCACGAGTTCAAAGCAAACAGGTCGATAGACCTAGCTTATATTCAAAACATTAAAGTTAACAACACACATACCGCTGGTATAGAAGAGACAACGGAATGCCTACTTAACACTCTTATTCCGGACGACTCATCTTCTGATGACAACGATTACCACCGTCAGATCAGAGCCTGGGCAGCTGAACCACCAATGTCACCTATGTCAAACCTCCCCTCTATTAACGAATTCTCAAACGTCGTTAAAAAACTGCCGGTAAATAAGTCATCAGGGGATGATAAAATATCTAATCGGATGATTAAGGAAGCCTGTAAAACAGCCGGTGACTGTATACTAACTGTTTACTGTCGGTGTATTTCTGAGGGCGTTTTCCCGCGTGTATGGCGTCGCGGCTTTATTCGAATAATACCAAAAAGTGGCGACAAGCCCCCGGACGACCCTAAGTCTTACCGCCCCATAACATTACTGCCTTCATTGGGGAAACTCCTCGAACGTTTAATTGTTCCACGTTTGTTACCGGACGGGCCTAAATTTCATAATAACCAATTCGGGTTTACCATAGGCAAATCTACAACTGACGCCGCACTCTCTGTTAAAACGATAGTAAATAATTCGAATTGTAAATACGTCGTCGGCATTTTCCTTGACATCTCTGGTGCTTTCGACAACGCTTGGTGGCCGATGTTACTGCTTAAATTAAAAAGTCGTGGTTGCTTTAGAAATATCTACACTCTTATATACTCGTACTTCTTACACGGAACCGTTAAACTGACACTTGGGCACCATTCTGTGTCGAAGGCACTGACTATGGGATGTCCTCAAGGTTCTGTAATCGGGCCGTACCTTTGGAATCTGGGATTTGATGATTTTCTCGCGATACCGCTCCCGCACGGCTGTTCATTGACTGGTTACGCGGACGATGGCCTTCTGCTCATTCAGTCAAATACGCGGTCGGCGCCGCAAAAAACCTTTCAACTAATCTTGAAAGGTAGTCTTAAATCCTCGCCTAGCATCAAATTCGATAACGTCACCGTAAAAAGAAAGGAGTCAGTATGTTACCTCGGTCTCGTACTAGAAAAAAATTTTTCATTTATTGAACACATTAAAACTGTGGGTGAAAAAGCTAAACGTAACTTTTATGCTTTGACTAGAATATCTACGGCTACATGGGGTTTATCTTTCATACATTAAAAACCATCTATGGGGCTACTTACCTAGGCTGTATGTGCTACGGAGCACCTGTTTGGGCCGATAGGGCCACCATAGGTGCGGTACGACGTAAGTTACTTCAAAGTCAGCGTCTAGCATTGATATTTTTATGTAAAGCATATAGGACTGTTAGTACGGAAGCACTACCAGTACTCGCGGGAGTGCTGCCGGTCGATCTCGAGGCACAACGACGTGCTGCAATGTATTTCGCTTCAAGAGTGCACTTGAAAAATGAATTCCTTTTAGAACGTGACCGGGCTAAGATTATTAGATTGTTTAAACCCCAGGCCGACGTTTGGGAGGAACTCTTAGACGAATGGCAGATAAGGTGGGATTCTTCTACTAAGGGCCGCCATCTCCACCAATTCTTTCCATCCGTTCGTGAGCGGCTGGCGAGGACTTGGTTGGAGGTGGACCACTGTGTTGCCCAATTCCTTACAGGACACGGCAACTTTAAAAGTAAATTGTTTTCATTTAAGCTTGTCTCCTCACCATTGTGCCCTTGTTCAACGTATAACTGTGAATACGAGCAATCTGCACATCATATCCTGTGGGAGTGTAGTCTATGGCAAAGTGAACGCAATATTATGCTCGATAGTTTGCAAATTATATCTGGGGTGATTTATTACTCGGACCTTGTTGCGACTAGGATGAATTTCCGTGCGTTTAAGCGTTTTTGCCATACCTATTATTGGAATCAGATATAATAGCTCACATTATTAGGACCCATAACTTATTAATTTATCATCCGTGGTGCCTGGCAACTGGGCTTAACTCAGTTGTAAACATCTGTTCTCATATCAATGACATGTAAATTCTATTCTGTCTCTCGCTTGATAAGGAGGGAAGTGAAAAAACTGATATTTTTCTTACTCCTCCTATATAACTTCATGATTAATTTCGCTGCGGGTTCCAAGACAGTTAAAATCATTCCCCTGGGACACGTCGGACTTCATTGTCTCGACGATTTTCTGGATAGTTACTATTGTTGATCCTGGTTTACAGGAGTTGCAGTAGTAGGGATTTGGGTGGTGGGCAAGTCACATGATTAATCTGGGAAGTACCTTTGCATTATAGGTAGTTTTTTTTATTGCCATAAGGGGGCAAACGAGCAGGCGGCTCACCTGATGGTAAGTGATCACCGCTGCCCATAGACATTTGCAACACCAGAAGCTTGCAAATGCGTTGCCAAACCACTTACAAACCGTTCAGGTTTCTTAAAATAGGGAGTTACTGAACTGACAGCAAACGGAATTCCCATGCCGTCAGAATAGTCACTCCCCCAATGAGCCGTTTGCTGTCAGTTCAGTAACTCCCTATTTTAAGAAACCTGAACGGTTTCTAAGGGGTTTGGCAACACATTTGCAAGCCTCTGATGTTCTATGGGCGGCGGTCATCACTTACCATCAGGTGAGCCGCTTGCTCGTTTGCCCCCTTATCACCATAAAAAAAAATATTAGTAAGGATAAGATCTACTTATTGATGTAAACTTCAGCCGGCTGAAATTGAATATAAATAATATGACTTTTGGATTTGCGTTGCTACCTCCAGTACTAGTAACAATAGTGATTAATTCGTGCCTAACTTCCATTGAATACCCTAGAGACTCCCTCCCCCTCCCTACTTCTTTAAGTTTGCACCTCTTAATCTAGTCTAAGTACCAGGTAAACATAAAAATCAAAAAGGTCACGTTTTACTGTAAAATAACTCCCCAGAGCCTGTGTCGCAATGTACAAAAAAAATACAGAAGTTGAATTTAAATAAGTAGGCTTGTAAATTCTAGTTGGTTTTATAAATACTACATTTTATGAAAAAGTTTTCTTAAAAGAATTTAGTTCTCTTATAAATTCAAAGTACTTGTTCTCTCATCTACCAATATTGAGTTCCAACCCAAGGTCACTGACTTTGCGATGTTAGGTGCGTATTTATCACATGCTCAAACGGTGAAGGAAAATATGGCGAAGAAACCTGCATCTCTGAAAAAATTTCTCGATGGCGTGGTGGACTGTAAATTAATCCTCCTTAATTGAAAGAAGACCTGTGCCCAGTAAAATAGTAATTCGTTGTATAATGATAAAAAATAAAATGGTGTTGGCGTGTTATCGTACAGTAAAGAATCAACCTACTACATTAGCCCTTTTTTGATGACAACGACTTCACTAAAGCAGTAAACACAACGTTTGTTTTAAGCCCCATTAACGCAATGTCGTAAACTTTTGTGTATACGCACCCTTACATATTTGATGACGTTTTTGTTCTGGGTCGACCTACGTGTCGAAAAATATGCGGCTTTTCACATTGTAATTTTGTTTTTCAACTGATGTGACATTTTATGCTGATTTGACTATGAATTTCTTATTTGAATCTGAAACGTTTTTCGGGAAATCATGCTTAACACTTCATTTGTATGAGAATGGAACGCGCTCGATTTTCTTTTTTTTTTTTTATTTGTTGGCTGTGTGCCATATTATTTTATGTATGATATTGATTCCATTTATAAAAAATAATATTATTTAAGTATTGCAAATTGAATTACTTTGATTATAGACCATTTAAAACAAAACTACATTGATCTCGCACACTTGTTATCAGAATATTGTAGGTACTGCAAAGATGACTGCAATAGCTTGTATTTCAAAAAAGTATTTATGGAGTTTCTTACTGAATTATTTTCCATAAGATAAACTCCTTGGTGCACCATGCAACTAGCTGTTAGTAATTATAACTTCAAGAAGACCAACAACTCAGTCGGCCCGTGATCATGGATGCTGTAAAGGATCCGAAACGTCGGGTTAAAATAATATCAATATACCGCGATAAAATCCGTAAAAAGTTGTTTTATTTCAATGTCTAATATTCGCGTAAGTGTAAGAAATCAATATGATTTGAATATATATTATGATAACGTTTCACAGTAAAAAAGTTTAGATATTTGAAATTAAAACTTTTTGATTTTTGAATAAGATTACACATGTCATTGTAGCTAGTATAATTAAAACTCAGTCACAAGGTGTAAAAACATTCGTAAAATGTAGAAAATAGAATCCTCCTAACCAGTTTCTTTAATAAAAAGTGGTAATGTTGGCAGTTGCATTAGGGAAAAGCTAAATTAAAACAAAGTCTGTCTCACACAGGACCGGCTGGGTCTGTCCATTTGTGTAATGTAGTTACCAGAATAGCTACGATTGTGTTAGGGTTGATCATACTTAGCTTACGTTACATAATTCTTTGTTTCGTTGACGAAAACTAGTCCGCAAAGAGATAGAATGGAATAATCCGTTGTTAATGATTGTATTTTTTGTTGCTGTTGTAATAGAATATTTTATTTAATATGCTATCGACTCGATAAAAGCGTAGTCCAATTGTCTGGTCATTTAAGTAAATTCTGCTATTAAGCTATATGAGCATACGTACACACACAACAGAACTTTTTAGTGCCGGTACTAAACGTGACAAGAGATTGTAGGAGAATATACTTAATTTTTTCGCTCTCTAGGAGTTTTTAATATAACCTCATTGTCAAATGGGTATAAGCATAGGATTTGTTCAAAAACATACAAAGGAATTCGCCTATTAGCTATCACAAGGTAACCGTACACAAATATAATTATGTCAAATAAATGGGTCAGGTATTGCTATTAATTGCATATAGTATAATTATTGTCACGACTTAACTTAATACATTTGTTACGTGAATTCCATGTTCAAATGTATTATCTCGCGTTAAAAAATAAGAATGTCAAAGTGACGTTTTGTGACGTAGCATAAGCTCAACATGTTCCTTTTTTAATTGCGAGTTGCCCTGCCCACTTACTTTTTTTAATTTTTTGGCGGCGCTAACGTATTTTTATTACATTAACTCGTCCGGCTTAATCTGAGTGTAATTTGTATGCCGTTTTGTTTAACCGTCTGCCGGTTTATAACAAAGGCTTTTGTTTAGTTTTCTTCTTTGTAGTTTTCTTAGAATTTTTAGGATAAACGAGTGGAAACAGTTTTGAGATAAAAAAACTTATTGTTGACTGAAAAAAAATGCATTTAACAAGTATTTACTTATAAAAACTGTGCATGATTATAATAATTAAAAAGAAACATAATTTAATAGGATATGTAAGTTTGTGCATAATTAATTTCAATTTTTCAGTAGAAACAGATACAAAAAGGGTTAATAAAATAAATACCACCTACCAATGTCTAAAAAAGTCAATGGACAACTAAAATATGACTTTATGTAGGTTGTAACGTGTCTTTCCCAAATATTAGCTCCGAAAATATAATACTTACATCTATTTACACCAAGCGAATGTAAAAACATTCAGTAAAATTAAGTAATATCGTCACGAAATTAATTTTGTTGAAGATATTTTATGAACTGTAACATGAACTGACTTTACGTGACGAAAATGATAAGAAAAACCGTGTCTGTTTGACAAACAGTTAAACATTTGTGTCAACTGCTAAAATACTTAGTTACTAGGAAAACATGACTTTGAAGCTAACATTGCTCAGTGTTGTATTTTCATAAATGGTATTGTTTAGCTTTTTTTGTAAATGTTGTACATATATTATGTTGTACTTACTGTCACGCTTGTCAGACACTCAGTGGGCTGAGACTATAGATTTTCATTAACCTTTTGTTTTATAATTGTAATTAGTCCTTTTGGTACAAGCTAATGGTTTAGGGCTTGGAGGGGCTTGAAGTTTCTAGAGTGGCGACCACGTACTGGAATACGCAGCGTGGGCAGGCGCCTGGCAATGTGGACTGACGACTTGGTGAAGGTCGCTGAAATCCGCTGGATGCGGGAGGCGCAACACCGGTCAACGTGGCGATAGTGGCGACCTATGTCCAGCAGAGGACGTCTAACAGTTGATATGATGATGATGATGAATGGATTAGGGTGCTTTTTAATGTTGTAGATATACTAGATAATGTGACAGAAATTATAGCCTAATTATGTTATGTTCCCATGGTCTGCAAGTCAAAATCTAGATAGAGCTTGAATCACCGCTTAAGCGAGCATCTCTAACTTTTCGATATATTTATTGCCAATGTGAAATATTGTAAGGAAATCGGAAGTGATGTGACTAGTGAACTTTTAAAGTAAAATAGCAAAGCTTGCTACAGCAATACCTCTTGCTCGGCAGTCGCACTGTACGACTACTAAACCAACGAGACAGTTCTCGCACAAAAAGATACACATTTCTCACAGAAAAATAAATAAATTCATAGTCTGAGTAATTTAAAGTTTTTCCTTATTTCCTTAGTAGGCAATTAAAAGGCCCAAGGAAAATGATTATCTAATAAAATTTAACTCTGATTCAAACCCTTCCAAATTCGTTGTGTTCAACAATTACGTTAATTAATCGACTTTAAACTCAACCCGGTTTTCGGTTAATTAGAGGGTTAACTCAACCCTTTTGATGCTTAATGATTAACGTTATGTTAAATAAATTCTTCTTAAGCTGCATTCACAGCACGCTTATAGATTTTTGTGCATGGAGACATTTAAAAAAGAAACAAAATCAGCAGAATTATATCGATATTAGATTTATCCCACTTTTTGGACACACAAGGCCAAAAAGTGGGTTCTGTGGAGAAAAGCCGTCAAAAAAAGTGTATCATACTTACTTTTTAAATCAAAATAGATTATTAATATTAAAACTTCATTTACAATTTCTGTTAACCCAATTAAGTATGAGATTCAGTTTGATGTGACAGATAATTAAACAACAAAAAAATAAACACCAACTCGGATTGACATAACATGTAGGAGCAAACCAGTCTCAACTGACAGCACCCGTTCACGAGCATGACGTGTGTATCGGCGTCGCTCTACTCAAACTATTTTAGTTTTTATAATACCAAGTGTTTTTTTCTGCTAGATATACAGTCTGTACTTATAAAATTCAATGTTACTTTGACTTTGGGTTAGAAAAGACAGCTTTTGCCCGTGACTCCGTCTGCGTAAAATTAGTATTTTTTTTCCTAATAATTTCGACGATCCTACGTCCTTTGCGATGAGTTTATCTCAATATCAAATTTCATCTAAATCGGTTCAGCGGTTATAGCGTGAAGAGGTAACAGACAGACAGACACACTTTGGCATTTATAATATTATAGTATGGATAAAGTAAAGGCTGTGGTAGCCTAGCGGTGTGACCAGTGGACTGAGATGTCAGAGGTTTCGAGTTCGAACCCAAGGCACGCACCACTGACTTCTCAGAAGTTATGTGCGTATTTATCACATGCTCAAACGGTGAAGGAAAACATCGTGAGGAAACCTGCATGCTTGAGAGAATTCTCGATGGCATGTGAAGTCTGCCAACCCGCAGTAGACTAGCGTGGTGGACTATAGCCTAATCCTTCTCAATTGAGAGGAGACCCGTGCCCAGCAGTGGGACATTAATGGGTTGATGATGATGATGGATAAAGTATGGATTACTTTCTATTTAAAAAAGTGTATTTATCGGTTTAAAGAATTCACCATTTTTAACCGACTTCAAAAAAGGAGGAGGTTTCGACTGTAATTCGACGGTATTTTTTTTGTTTATTTGTTTTATGTTTGTTACCTAACTTTCGACTGGGGGAACCAAATCTGATGATTCTTTTTTTATATTTGAAAGCTTTCTGTGTGGTCCCATTTCGATTTGGCACTTTTGACATTTGAAGTCGGTTTTTTCGACAAAATATTAAGAGACTTTAAACGTCTTTTAGAAGTACCCATGCCGGTCCAATCGTAAATGTGTCTCTAAATAGCAATACGTACTTAAAATCAGCGTCGGTCTGCAAATTCTGTTCGGTTCATTAGCTAAATAAGCGTGAAGATATAAAAAAACCTACGTAATTTTATGCTCTTGTAAGTAGGTAGACTTGTGATTTATTTATACATCTATTTATATAATGAGTTCTTACACTGCAAATTATAGACGTTGAAATATAACTGAATTTTACAGATTTGATTGATATTGTATACTTCGCTGGCTCAACGACCCGACGTGGATCTTGGCCTCCGATATCAAAGTGCGTCATTTCTTCCTGTCTTGTGTCAGGTCTGACCAGTAAAGCGCCCCCATTTCTCTCAGGTCTTTGGCAACTTCGTCTTTTCAGCGGTATCTTTGTCGTACCACCGGACCACGTCCGGAAGGTTATCCGAGATTATGCTCTCTTAGTAGCTCAATCTTCTCAAATTCTTTCTCATATCCAGCGAAGCCAGGAAGCTTTTATTTTTATATAGATAGATTATATTATTTTGGATCCTTTACAACCCACAAATATACGAAACAATATCAATATACCGCGATAAAATCCGTATAAATAAAAATAAAATAAATAAATAAAATCACGTTTATTTCAGGCATTCCTTACCCATAATACATAATACATAGAAGGTGGTACAACATAACATAATAACAATAATATACATATGATTTAATTTTTAATTTATTTATATAACACAACTAATTTAGATTTTTGGTTTTTTACTATACGCAGGAACATTATTGGTCATACACGAAGAAGAGGTTAACTTCGTAAATAAAGTAGTTTTTTTATACCAATAGGGTGACAACAAGCCCGCTTTTACGCAATGGTAAAGCGTTGCTGATGCAGTTGTCTATTTATTGTATACTAGTGGTCACGGATAGGTCGAAATTTGACCATAATTAAAAAAATAGTATTCTGCACTCCTTCTCTATATAAACTATGAGTGTGGGAAAATACATACTCCTACCTCCGCCTAATTTTCGTAAAAAGGGTACAGTTTCACGTTATATTATATATAGAGTTATTGATTGTCTTCCTTCCTTCATTTCGTCGCACGGCGATACAATATTGTAGGGACATTTACTAGAGCTACTTGTCAAGTTCTTTTATGTCTAAAAGACAACAAATTCAACAGCCGTATAATTGGCTGGTTAGCTAATTAATTAGGGCATGTTGTTAGATACACAAATTGCGATTACAGTTAATTTATTACTTACACGGTTGCCCAACTAACCGGCTACTTTCATTTGATTTGTTGACTCTTTCGTTTATTTTGCTGTCTCTCTCTTGAGAAAATCAAAAAGGAAACAGACACGTAGAATATGCTTTATTGTTAACTATAGTACCTATTAAAATATATGTAAAGATCTTATTACAATGAGAATAAAATATGGTAGAATGGACAAGAAATGAGTGAAATTAAACGAATATGGCATCGTAGACTTACTAACCTAGAATTATGAGTAAATCCACTACAAAATACAATAAAAAGCCCTGATTGTACCCTTATAATTATATTATTATAATATATATTATGTACATTGTGGGGAAACCTGTAGAGCCAGGCGATTATCTCAATGCCATGTGAAGTCTGCTAACCCACACTACGCCAGCGTGGAAGACCCTAATTGGGGTGAAGATGATGATGTTCACAAGTATCCATCGAGCTTACTACAGTATCATACATAATAATGTAATAGCAAAGGTTAAAAATAAGTTCACACTCCACGGAACAAAGAACAAATTCTTGAATTAACTTAAATTAATAACATTTAATGTAAACACCTTTTATAAACTTATCATCACGTTTTCAAGTACGTGCTATAAATTATTTAATTTTAATATTTTAAATATTAATGCAATTAATTATATAGTTACATTATTATAAATAAAAAGACTTATTAATATGTCACTGCTCAATACAATAGTCCCAACGGTAAATAGTGGAGGCATGGACAATAAAAAGGCAATCATAATTATATCATTTATAGAGCATTTTGTCTTATTTATTAGAATCACAACAATTAATGTATCAACTTAGTAGATGAAGATTAACTATAAAAAATATTTATTTACTCAGAAATTATTTGAATGTATTTAAAACCTTATTTAAATTATAGTAATTATAGGTACTATTTAAATTGTGATCATTATAACGTACAGAAAAGATTGTAAATTGTATGAAAACAGATTATTATCACAAGGAGACTTTTATCAACGCTTCCCTATTGCGAAGTCACATCCATTATACTGAAAGCCAAATTGGCCAATTTCACTGAGAACCTTTTTTCTTTTACAGATGGTGCAAAAACCGGAACCCCAAAGACTAAAATGATCGATCTGACAAAAATGAATACGTAAAGAACTTAAGATGGGTTTTTACATACATTTTCTAGCTTACACAATGCTAGTTATATGCAAACACAGTTTATGTACTGCAGACATAGATGAACTCTATGCCAATAAATCTATAACAAATTTAGATAGCATAACAAATATTCTTGACAAACCAAAAAGATCTGTTAACATAACTGATAATACATTCGAAATTGATGAGTATATTGTTAATAATACACTAGACAGAGATGGCAAAGATGATCTTGAGAACAATAGCGACACTGAATTTGGTAAACTTATTGATGAAGTTGAAGATGCAAATGTCTATGAAAACTACACTGAAGAACCGTGTGTTGGAGACCCTGAGTTCTGTAATATGACAAAGGACGAATACTTGAAAATGTTGAATGATTACATCTACCCACAGTCGTATGAGTGGGTTTTGATAGCAACACATGCGATTGTGTTTGTGATTGGGCTGATAGGGAATGCGCTAGTATGCATAGCTGTGTATAGAAACCATTCCATGAGGACGGTGACGAATTATTTCATCGTAAACTTGGCCGTGGCGGATTTTATGGTCATTCTCATATGTTTGCCGCCAACTGTGCTCTGGGATGTGACTGCGACCTGGTTCTTTGGGACGGCGATGTGCAGAATTGTACTCTATTTTCAGGTGAGAGAATTTGATTTTTATTGTCAGATTTATTTTACTTGAGTTTTTAATCTATTCTAATGAGTTACCCCAAGTAAACTCGACATTTAGAATCAAAATGTGAGTCCTACCCTACACCTCAGATTCAGAAGTATATTCTATATTTGACTGAGTTGGAACTAAGAAACTATTAATTAACTTAACTACTATTACAGCTTTTGTTTTGGTATCGGTATTGTAAAGCATATGAACTACAAAACACTAAATACGGGCTATTTTAATCATTGTTTTGTCTAATTTACTCCACCTTATGCATATTCGAATAAAACGGGTTATCCTTTACTGTAAGGTTCAAGTTTACATCCCCAAATTTCTTAACTGCAGCTTGGAATTTAGGTTTGGCCTGGTTCAATGCCAAAGAAATAGGCCTTTATTTTTTGTCTAAGTTAGCGATTATTGCATGAGACCTGAAAAATACAGGTAAATTTACATCACTACTACTCTGACTTACCCTTTGAGGATAAATGCGTGATGGTATACTATCTGGAAGTAGGAGCATAAGCCCTAAGATTATCGCTTATTAATAAAACATACTTTCAGTCTACAAAGATAAGAAAGAATTTTCTTTTGTAAAGAGATAATACATCCGTTAAAGAAATTTCTAAGAAACTAGTTATTATTTTTATATACGAGTAACTGGGTATATTTATCCTGTAGGATGTTCTAATGAAACTTCCTTTTAACGCCTTTTCAATATCCTGTAAGCATTTCGTAGTAACACGGTGAAAAAACACAGGTAAAGAAAAATAAAATCACTCTGGTAGCAAGGGTAGTCTGTAATAATAATAATTTCCGGACATTATGACACAGCTGTGGTGGCCTAGAGGTGTGACCAGTGGACTGACATGTCATAGGTCTCGAGTTCAAACCCAGGCCATTGACTTTTCGGAAGTTATGTGCGCATGCTCAAACGATGAAGGAAAACATCGTGAGGAAACCTACATGCTTGAGGGGTTTTCTCGATGGCGTGCGAAGTCTGCCAACATTCAATAGGCTAGCGTAGTGGACTATGGCTTAATCTCTCTTAAATGATATCCATGCCCAGTAGTGGGATAATAATAGGTTGATGAGGATGATATTATTACGCGAAGAGACAGAATGCCAAAATCCAGATCGTACCTATTTATTACTGTGGTTTAAAGTGTCAAGAGAGGTGGGGAATTCTGAAAATGAATTGCCGGAGTCGATTATCAATCTAGTTGATTAACGGCATATTGTACTCGATACCTTCCAATTTGGTTGATGAAGTGCTGTCAGCGTAAGGTGCCTATTTGTCAGCCAAAGTAAATTAAATGGACGCCGACGGGAACATGATACGAATAGCCCATTTAGGAGCGAAGATAATAATAATAATAAATACATATGGACATTCCCGTTGGGCTAGTTGACATAATAATATGTGCGAGTGCCGAACAGTCTTGGGTTCGATTCGCAGCTCTAGCAAAGTGTTATTGGGGTTTTCTATGGAGTTCTCAGTAGCAGCTCGGTAAAAATATAATACGTAGAATTACGGATTGGCTTGATGTTATAATTACGAACAACTAGCCTATAGTTAGAATATATTTAGGTATATCAATTAACCGCAATATAATCTTTATAAATATTTTTGGACATTATGACACAGTGCCATCTAGTTCCGAGGTAAGAAACGAGGCTTGTGTTACGGATACTAGTTGGTTGATATACTACATATAAACTTTTTTTTTGTAAATACTAACATATTATACATATACATAGATACATCCATGACTCGGATACAGATGTTAATGCACATCACACACAATTTTTTATCCTAAGGGGTTTCGAGCCCGGGACCCATAGCACAGCAGGCAGCATTAACTACCGCTGAGTTAAACTTACTTTGAAAAAAAATTGCTACCACGTTATATTGTCAGCTCTTATCTATTATCACATCTGATAATAGATAAGATAGCCTTTCAATCCAATGATCTAATTAAGTACATCCGGTTCCCTTTAATTAAGGCTGACATCTTTATATTTACCCCTCACAGTCTGTTCAATGACTGGATAAACTATTTATGTACAGATAATTGTTGTGATTATTCTATTTGTACAATATTTGTCGATATTGAATATATTATTATTAAATATCGACAAATATTTGATAACATTAATATTTTGTAGGAGGTAGGGCATAGCGAGATTTCTCGCTCAAATTGAGCTGCCCGACTGGGGAAGTACCTCCGCCTTACAGAACACCGCAGTGAATCAACAATAGTTGTCTTTCTGCGAGTGAGTAAGGTTACCAGAGCTCATTGGGGGAGTGACTATTCTGACAGCATGGGAATTCCGTTTGCTGTCAGTTTAGTAACTCCCTATTTTAATACACCTGAACGGTTTCTAAGGGGTTTGGCCAAGCCACTTCCCATCAGGTGAGCCGCCCGCTCGTTTGCCCCCTTAACACCATGAACAATATATATATATACACACATGACAGCGCCATCTAGTTCCAAGCTAAGCAACGAGGCTTGTGTTACGGATATGGATGGTTGATAAATTTGTAAATAATATATATATGTAGTGTACCAACCATGTCTGCCTCCTGTAGTTAGGATTCTGGATTCAAATATATTCTATCAACCATCTGGTATCCGTAAAACAAGCCTAGATTATAAACTAGATTGTTTTATATATCTTGTTTTAACAAATAACAGTCAAGCCAATAATTATAAAAATTTGGGACTTTGCTATAAATAATTATAATATTACATAGGTATTTTATTTTAAAAAAGATTACATAATGCAACGAAATATAATTATTCGGATGAACTTTGAAAATGTTTAATGAATAAAGTTCCAAATTCAAAGCTAATTTATAATATTCAACAAAGAATAAGAAAAGAGTATGATTATAATTTAAAAACTTTTTTAGACCGTCCCTAAAAATATTTTTTCGAGGATACGATTTTTTTGACCTTCATCATCATCATATCATCCGTTAGACGGCCACTGCTGGACATAGGTCCCCCAAAGGATCGCCACGACGACAGGTCCTGCGCCACCCGCATCCAGCGGATTCCAGCGACCTTAACCAGGTCGTCAGTCCACCTTGCCGGGGAGGCCCCCACGCTGCGTCTTCCAGCACGTGGTCGCCACTCGAGAACCTTCAAGCCCCATCGACCATCCGTTCTTCGAGCAATGTGCCCTGCCCTTTTTGACCTTATCTTCTTCTATTATGTAAAATAGTGCTCTGCTTTTAATCCTGAATGATTTTTATCAGGCAAGAGAAACTTTGAACGCATAAGGTATTTTTATACTTAAAAGAAGGTCTCTATGTATGATTGTATATTGTAGAAGTTTTATAGTTACTGAAATAAATTATTATTATTATTATTATTATATCATTTCACGTCTTAAAAATAATTTTAAAAAAATGCTACTTTTTGGGCTTGATTTTATCGTGGTATAGTAGTTATATATGTATATTATTTAATTTATTCGGTTATTTTTTTTATACCACAGCGGTGGTTTTCAAGCATACAGACCGCCTGATGATAAGCGGTAACCGTAGTCTATGGATGTCTACAACACAGAAGTGTCGCTCACACGTTGTCAACCCTGTTAAAAGTTCCGCTCCTTTTAACCGACTTCAAAAGGGAGGAGGTTCTCAATTCGTCGGAATCTTTTTTTTTTATGTATGTTCACGAATTACTTGAAAACGCCTGGACCGATTTGCAAAATTCTTTTTTTGTTAAAGACAAGATCTAAACGCATTTTTACATCATACATAATATACTGTTTTTTTACGTATTTTGAATTGAATCCTTTACAGCATCTACATACATACATACATACAGTTACCCATGCGGAAATCGAATATACGGTCACACGTACATACCATCACGCCTGCCGTCCCCGAAGGGTTAGACAGAGGGAGAGAATTGGAATTAGAGGTGGAATTATGAATACCCACATTTCATCGGTATGTTTTAGGTCCCATGTAATAGGGGACTAGCGTATTGCCATTAACCGGGCACAAATCCAAACTCCGAGCTGCTACTTAGAGTTCTATAGCAAAACCCAAAAACTCTTTGCGCAACCTGAAAATCGTAGCCAAGACCTCTCGCTCAGCGGTCGTACTTTAAGACCAATAGACCAAAGAGCCACTCGACCAAATCGTACATACTTCAAATCTTCATCATCAAACCATTATTTTCCTACTGCTGGGCATGGGTCTCTTCTCATTTGAGAGGGATATAGTCCACCAAGCTAGCCTACTGCGGGTTGGCAGACTTCACATGCCATCGAGAAAATCTCTCAAGCATGCAGGTTTCCTCACGATGTTTTCCTTCACTGTTTGAACTTGTGATAAACACGCACATAACTTCCGAAAAGTCAGTGGCCTTGGGTTCGAACTCGAGACCTCTGACATCTCAGTCCACTGGTCACACCGCTCGGCTACCACAGCTCTCATTGGTCGTAAAACTCATTAACGTTTTGTGTTATATTTAAATTTCCACAGTCTCACTGAACAACAAGCGTCCCTAAGCAATTTAATTTGCGCGGTCAGATTGTTTGTGTCTTTGTGTTGAAATACTGCCTCACATATATCTGGTTTGTAAATGAACGGTGTGTAGGGTTCATTTACTATTCATTCATTTAATTATGTTTTTTTATTTAATAGATTATAACTTATTATCAAATACATTTAATAGGTTTGTCCTCTATTAAATGAGACTAAAATATACCGGTAAATGAGGATTAGGGTTTCCTCATGAAGTTTTTCATATCTGTACATACTTAATATTATAAATGCGAAACGTGCGTGTCTGTCTGTCTTTTTGTTTGTATGTATACCTCTTCACGCTTAAGCCGCTGAACCGAATAGATGTTTTTTTATGGAGACAGTTTAAATCCCTGGAAATGACATAGGATGGTTTTTGTCCTAGAAATTATCCCTTAAAAGGGCGAAAACTAATTATGTAAATATAATTTCTTAAATGAAGGTGGAAATAAATAAGCACATTGGAAAAACATTTATTTATTTATTCACAAACATACAACTATTATCACAGGTCTTAACCTAATACAATAGCGTAGTTCTTATATCTAGTAGTACTTATATCTAATTATGCATGCATACTTTATTCTCATATTACCTATCTGTTATTATTATTTACTAACTATAAGATAACATACAATAAGCGGTTCGTGTAAATTCACTCAATGTGCAACTAAATATGTCAATCTGTTGTGATATTGCGTTGAGCGCCCGCAGAGCGCGCGTGAGGGGCGCCTGCTGCAGTAAGTTGGTGCGTGCCACCGGCACGGACAGCAGAGCCGGCCGCCGCCGCCGCGACACGTACTCATCCGGGACACACAATCTAACCGTCCCTAGGACGGCTGGATTATGCATCTTACCACGTATAACTTTGAATAAATAAGTTGCAAGAGCAACTTCCCTTCTCACTTCAAGTTTAAAATAACCAATAATACCTAATAGAAACAAGGTAGGATACAGCAGTGGATACCCAGGGTGTACACCGTACTGTTTAAAATAAATAAATCTGAGAAATTTGTTTTGTATCCGTTCCAACATTAATTTGTACTTAATTTCATGAATTCTACTCAGGTGAAGTCGTGGATAGAAGCTAGTCTTAGCTATTATTCTAGGAACAGATGGTGGCTGGCGCCGATGCACTTAGTGCTTCTGTCGCTCAAATATAGCCATTAGTGCATTCTATCGACTGCCAATATTTATACACACGCTATGTTTCTTTTAATGTAAGTTGTCACAGGTATGTTATGTTATATTAATCAGGTAATAACTAACATAACTATAACATACCATCACGCCCGTCGTGCCCGAAAGGTTAGGCAGAGGTGTACTAATGTACACCCACTTTTCACCGGTATGTTTTAGGTCCCATGTAATAAGGGGCGAGCCTATTGCCATTAACCGGGCACGAATCCAAACTCCGAGCTGCTGCTGAGAATTTCACAGAAAAAAGCAAATAACACTTTGCTCGACCTGGGAATCGAACCCAGGACCACTAGACCAACGAGGCAGTTCTATGGGTACATATATATTACATTTATGGATATGAGCCAGTTAGGAAATGGCGATAGAGTCGGCAGTACGGCTAGTACGGCTAGTACTGAAAAGTATCTGAAATATGACTTATAAAAGTGTCCTTAAAACTTCTACTTAAAGAAACGGAAATAAAATCTAATATATAAAATTCTCGTGTCACAGTTTTCGTTCTGATGAATTTTTTTGTGCTTATTCGGTATCTATGAGAATCGGCCAACATCTATTTTTCATCCCCCTAAAAGTTAGGGGTAGTCCACCAACCCCTATAATGTGGCAAAACAACGTTTACTGGGTCAGCTAGTATAATTTAAAACGAACAAAACCAATAGGCTATTTGCTATAGTTATAATTATCTTTTTTCATAAATTAAGTCACATAGTACAGCGAAAGAAAAAAATTAAAAAATATACGTTTAATAAAATATATCCGGGCATTAACACAGCGCCATCTAGTTACAAGCTAAGCAACGAGATTTGTGTTACGATCACTAGATAGTTGACACAATTTTTGACGACTCGGTGGCGCAGTGGCTGAGCGATCGGTTTGTGCGTCACGGGTTGCGGGTTCGATCCCCGCACGGAGCAAATATTTGTACGTTCTACAGGTAGTTGTTCCGGGTCTGGCCGTTTGTGTACGAGAAAATTTGTGTTTGTAAACGCACCCACGACACAGGAGAAAATCCTAGTGTGGGGCAACGATCTAGAAAAAAAAATACAATGCATAGATATTTTTTTTTGTTAATACATTTTATACATATAAATATGAGTCAGGTCAAATCACCATGTTCATCACATAAACATTTGCCCCTACCGGGTTTCGAACCCAGGATCCTTACCACAGAATGCACCTCTTAACACCGGTGAGCTAATCAGGTTGTATGTAGCCACATACTCAACATAACTGAAGATGTTCTGTGCGCTAAATTATTAACCGTTACTTCTACTCGCATATCTCTCGAGTATAAAACCACGAGTAACAACTATCAAGTTTTGGAATTGCAAACTTTATGTTTATATATGGCAAAGTTCAGATTCCATTACGGGCACTATTACAATATTATACATACCTACCATTATGGTCAGCGGAAAGAAGCTGTGGTAGCCTAGCGGTGTGACCAGGGGTGGACTTATAGCCTAATCCCTCTCAAATGAGAGGAGACCCGTGCCCAGCAGTAGGAAAATAATGGATTGATGATGATGATGACTATTATGGTCATACTGGTAGTGATGGTGGTATACATACATACATACACTCACGCCTGTTTCCTATGGGGGTAGGCAGAAACTATAGAATGCCATGCGCTACAATCCCTGCATACCACTTTTGCCTCGTCCACATTCATACATCTCCTCATGCACGCGCGCCGGTTACGAGTACTGCGTACCTGACCTTTTTGAAAGAGTTCACCAATTAGGTCGGTTTATGTTCTTCTAGGCCGCCACCTCCCGGTGTTTCCACTGACATTCGCCTTATAAATTCCTTTCCTCAATCGCCTATCATTCATCCTCTCAACATGCCCAAACCATCTCAGTGGAGTCTTAATGATAATTATAATCACCAGTTCTTCTATAATGGACAGAAACAATTATAGAACCTTTCTACCTATACCTTTGTTCCCAACACTAGTTTTTTAGGTTAAAATTGTTACTAACATTATATGGTTTAAATTTTAAATACTGAAATAAATTATTATTATTACTCAAGCAGAATTTCTTACAAGGATGTGATAAACACTTAAACTTTTATTGCAAAATATAAAATCACAAATAAACTTTTATCTTTAATGTATTAAATCTAGGTAGAAGGGATATTGGAAATACGTTGAAGCAAATGCTAGACAGGATGTTCTTCTAACAGAACTTCCGCCGACGGACGTTAAAAATATTGTGACACAGGATGAAGGTTTTATTTAATTCTGTTTTAAACGACCTTTTAACATTTATTTACTCATTTATTTCTTTTTAAAATATACTGTATCTGAAATGAAAGTGCTTTACACCGATTTTATCGCGGTATATTGGTATTGTTTATTTTATACACTAGTTTCCAGTACATCAATGTGTATATTTATTTGTATACATTATATGTGAGAATCGTCAAACAAGTGACAGTGGGCAGGGCACACTGCTTGAAGAAAATACGGTCGTTGAGACTCGAAAGTTCTTGAGTGGCAACCGCAAACTGGATACACACACAACTTTCGAAAAGTCAGTGGCTTAAACATGAAACCTTTGACATCTCAGTCCACTGGTCACACCACTAGGCTACCACAGCTTTCCATATTCATAACAGTAGCAAATTTAATTAATATACTCTATAAGCAGTAGGTATACCTAGCAGTTAGTCGACCTTAGGTATGCTAAATTTGTAATTGGGGCTAATTGCCTTTGGGGCAAAGCTGGGACTAGATGAAGTGCTAACTAAGTAATTGTCATGCTAATCAACATTTCTCACAACTGTAACTTGTGGCAAGTCTTGTGTTATCTTCCACAAGTTCAGCTGTTGGTCTGGTCTGGTCTCTGAAATCAGTGCTCTTTGATAATCCGAGCCATTATTCAAAATTTAAATTCTTTTCGAACCGCAATTATATAAATAGAGGTATGCAAATGAGATATTTTTTAAAATATTATAGCTTATGAATGAAAATAGAACTTGGTTACTTTCATTGAAAGCCACGAATAATAATTTAAAGAGCCGCACGTTGGCCACCCCTAGTATAGAGCATTCTACTACAGCAGCTACTAGACTAATAATGTGCACTATCATCATCCACCTATTATTGTTGTCCCACTGCTGGGCACGGGTCTCCTCTCATTTGAGAAGGATTAGGCTATAATCCACTACGCTAGCCTACTGCGAGTTGTTAGACTTCACATGCCATCGAGAAAATCTCTTAAGCATGCAGGTTTCCTCACGATGTTTTCCTTCACCTATAAATACTAATGTGTAAGCCCTCCAAAAATAATCTTTATATATTTCATATCATCATCGACGTCCTCAAATGGTTAGAGAGAGGTGTACCACATTTTGTCTGTATGCTTTGGGTTACATGTATTATTAAGAGGCGAGCCTATTATGTAATTTCAAATAATACTTAGTTATTTAGTATACATTAAGTATGTCTAGAGACACGTCGACCCCACAGTCAAACTATTGCAACGGTTTTGTGGGGCTTAGCTTATAAGTTACTTACCTTTTTGGAATAATAAAATTCTAAATTAAAAAAAATTGCTTTTAACCGGCCACGAATCCAAACTCCGAGCTGCTACAGAGAAATTCATAGAAAAAATAAATAACACTTTTTCGTCTTCAGAATGGAACCTAAAACCTCTTGCTTAGAAGTTGTACTTACGATTAATAAGACCAATCCCAAGGCACCAATCACTTCAGAATTACGTGCAGATTTATCACATTTTCAAATGATGATGCTAGAGACTAAATAAGTTTATACTACATCTGGATAACCTGGAAATTAGTGTACAAATAATATCAATACACCCCGATGAAATCCGTAAAAAGTAGTTCCTATTTGAACACAAAACCAATAAGTTGAGAAAATGACATTAAAATTTTCATAAACGGAATATTTCCAACATAACTTTTCCATTACGTATTTCCCTGTAAATACACCGAGTGTTCGACTATTTCAAACCTTTTAAAAGCACGTCTAAAATAGGTTGTCGCCTTGTGACCAGAGTAGTCACGTTATTGGCCATTTCCTATGCAATAACGTGCTGCTGAAGCAATTTTGTTGAGCTATTTGTGACATCTAGGTCGGAAAAGTCGTATACATGTTTAGTATACAACAAACTATCGCGCCTGTGGTGAAGGGTTAAGCTAAAATGTCTGTTTGTTTTTGAGTATCAAGTATTTTAAAATTCACACAAACCAACAAACATACATACATACCATCACGCCTGCCCTCCCCAAAAGGTTAGGCAGAGGTGTAGTAATTTACACTCATGTTTCGCAAGTACGTTTTTTAGGTCCCATGTAATAGGGGGCGAGTCTATTGCCACTAACCTAATCTGGCACGAATTGAAACCCCAAGCTGCTACTGAGAATTTCATAGAAAAACCCAATGCCACTGCTCGATCTGGGAATCTAAAAACAAAGATATATAATAAATATTAAATGTTTGTATGTTTGACTTCCGAATTGAACTTTTTGTTTGTTCATTTGAGTGGATTTTTGAATAATTTAGATTCACAATTTTTTGGACCCGGTAGCTGGTGGCACAGTGATCTAGTTCTATGATACTGTGTTTTTAGAGTCTCGAGTTTGACTTTAAGTTTCGACATTTGTACCTGAACTATGTTTTTTTTTCTATAAATATATTATAATGTATATTTACAAAAATAAGTATCCAAAACAAAAGCTTCGTTGCTTAGCTCGGAAATAGATGGCGCTGTGTATCACTTTGCGTATATTTAATTATTATTATTCTTAAAGAAAATAATAATAATAGATTTTTTACAATGATATATCTGCCTTAATATTTAATGACGCCTTATTTCAAAAACTACCTTATAAAGTTGATTTAAAGTTTTATTTAACGACCCAGTTAGTCCAGCGGTAGTTAACACTGCCTTCTGTTCTAAGGGTCCCGGGTTCGAATCCCGGTAGGGACAAATATTTGTGTGATGAGCATAAACATTTGTATCCGAGTCATGGATGTATCTATGTATAATATCTATGTATATACAAAAAAAAAGTATATATGTAGTATATCAACCAACTAGTATCCGTAACACAAGCCTCGTTGCTTAGCTCGGGACTAGATGGCGCTGCGTGTCATAATGTCCAGGAATATCAATATTATATTTAAGTCTCTGTCTCTTGTTACAGTCAGTATCAGTGACGGTGTCGGTGCTGACGCTGACGTTCATCTCGGTGGACCGCTGGTACGCCATCTGCTTCCCGCTCAAGTTCAAGTCGACCACAGGACGCGCCAAGACCGCCATACTTATCATATGGCTACTGTCTTTATTATTCAGTAAGTTAAACTACAATTTCAATTCCTTAAATGCTGATATATCTACGGAAATGTACCTTCTTGGTGTCGCGCGGGTGGAAGTTGGAGAGGGGGCTTTAAAAAGTCTACCAATCCTCACTAGGCTGGCATGGTGGACTATAGCCTAATCCCCCTTCAAATGAGAGGACACCTGTGTACAGCACTGGGAGAATCATTAGGCTTATGATGATGATGAAATAATATTAATAATCACAGAAGAATTTCGTATCAAAGCATCTTCAGCAATTCTAATCTTAAATTTATGTTTACCATTCACCGCTAAAACCATTTAAAATTCCATTTTGATCCACAACCACGTGTCTTGTCTTAAAATATTCAAGATTTCATATGGATGAGCTGATTTTCGCTTACCTCGGAGATTATTCTGTCGTTTCCCATGGGTTATATGAAGAGGAAATGAAATATTACGATAATCAACCACTTGAGAATATGTTAACGGGTGTAGATAAGATGAGATTCGGGTTCAATAATCAGGATATTGCTATTACATTCTTATTCTGGACAGTCTCTAGTTCCGAGCTAAGCAACGAGGCTTGTGTTACGGATACTAGTTGGTTGATATACCTACTACATATTTTTTTTTGTATATACATACATATTAGATAGATACATCCATGACTCGGATACAAATGTTCATGCTCATCACACAAACATTTGTCCTTACCGGGATTCGAACCCGGGACCCATAGCACAGAAGGCAGTGTTAACTACCGCTGGACTAATTGGGCCGTCAAATATGAATATGTGCCTGGGCACATATTAATCTTCAATATAAGATACTGGTATCTTATATTGAAGATTATTATATTACTTACATTTTCCGGTGCGCAAAGCGATATGTGAACGTTCAAACGGTCAATATTACGATGATCATAATGATGATGATGAAAAGGGGCCGCAAAGGCGCGCGAGGGGGGTGAAATTTGAATGGGGAATCAATAATTTCTTAAAATAGGACTATAAAAATTAAATACTTGACTAGCTGATAACCGCGACTTCGTCCGCGTGCAATTTACCGAAGAAAAAAACGTTTTATAGGTTATTGATTTCGTACACTTACGCGAATATTAGACATTGAAATAAAACTACTTTTTACGGATTTTATCGCGGTATATTTGATATTATTTTAACCCGACGTTTCGGATCCTTTACAGCATCCATGGTCACGGGCAGACTGAGGTGTTGGTCGTCTTGAAGTCATAATTACTAAAAGCTACCCTACATTTTTAATTATTATTGACAATCCGATTTACACAGAACGAGCTCACCGTATCCTTCGGTCGTGCAGTTTTGTTCTTGGATTTAGATTTAATAGAATCTATGATAGGGTTCCAAGCAGGTGGTAATACCCAGCCATCTTCTCTATTGAAATTTGGGTGTTTTTTAATTTCAATAGCCTCACGAATCATCCTGGGTAGGAATCGGTTTTCTTTTGCGAGGACTTGTGGTTTATCAAATCTGATGTAATGCTGCGGTTTGTCTATGGTATGTTCACAAACTGCTGACTTCTTGGCACGGCGGTGTTTAACATCTGCTATGTGTTCTTTTACGCGGGTCCCTATGCTTCTTTTTGTTTAGCCTATGTAAGAGAGACCGCAATCACAATCGAATTTGTATACTCCTGCATCTTGTAGAGGTATGTGACACTTGACTGATGGTAAAAACTGACTAATCTTCTTCAGCGGCTTGAAGTAGGTTTTGATTGAAGCGCGCTTCAAGATGTAGCCAATCTTGTCTGTGACTCCTCTTACATATGGTAATACAGCAGGTAAGCGCTCAACTGTGGCACGTTTCACACGGTTTCTATGATGAGGGTGCGGTGTTTGGAGCTTGTTGTCATGCAGTACTTGCTTAACATGTTTAAGCTCAGCAGCTAGGTGTTGCTCATCACAGATCCCACGTGCTCTCTGCAACAATGATTTACCGACAGTAGATAACTGTGTTGGATGGTGGTGCGAGTCACCGTTTAAATATTTGTCTGTATGGGTTTTCTTACGATACACAGTGTGACTCAAGGTGTTGTTGGAGTTATGAATAACTAAAACATCTAAGAAAGCTAAAGAGTTATTTGCCTCCGACTCCATAGTGAATTGAATTGAATTGATAGTGAATATCAAATATACCGCGATAAAATCCGTAAAAAGTAGTTTTATTTCAAGTTTTATAGGTACTAACTTTTCATCCCCGTTTTACCCCCAATTTTAGAGGGTGAATTTTCAAAAATCCTTTCTTGGTGCTCCCCTACGTTATAAAAGAAACCCTTACAGTTTAGGCCCTGCGTTAGTTAGTATTAGTACCCTATTTCTATATAAACGCACCCATATATAGAAAAAATCCAGACAATGAAATATTTTGTTTCATAATTAAAAAATATTTATGACGGTCCCATTTGCCAACAGATGTGCCAGAATTTGTGGTGCTACAAGTGCAGAGCAAGATGCAGCTTCGCTTCAACGTGCAATACTTCATGCAATGCACCTCCACCTGGTCTGATGACAGCGACCTCAAGTGGCACATCATTAAAGCGCTGTTTCTATACACGTAAGTGCATCATCAGTTTAGTAACTCCCTTATTTCAAGAAATGAAGACGGTTTCAAACCGATCAGCGACGCGCGAGCGACACATCTGGTGTTGCAAACGTCCATAGGTTACGATTAAGCGGATAGTATGCTTGTTTGCCAACATTGTGACATAAAAAAAATCTGCCCATTTACCATGAGCTCTCCTCAAAAAATGGAAGGGCTATAGATATATGGCATAGTGAAGGTTGGCAGCGTTCATGCTGAAAAAATACCTTTAATCATGCGGCTTTCCTTACCGCGTTTTCCCTTACAATGTTAGAGAGTAAGAGAGCCGTGGCCTAGCTTCTAACTCGAGACCCGTGACTTGGTATCAATGGCATATCATCGTTTCCTTGCGCTTCAAAGCCATACACATTATTATTACATATTCTTGTATTTAAGCCCCCGGAAATGCCATGTAAACATAAATATTAAAAGACAATTGTTTGCAGATTCCCGCTCTTGCTGATGATGATAGCGTACTGCCAGATAGTGAGGGTACTGTGGAGGTCGGACAACATTCCAGGACATACAGAATCTCACACGCTATGCTCAACTCCACAAGGACATAACAACTGCAAGAATTGTAAGAATATTACCAATATTGTAATAACACTACTTTTTAGCATCAAGAGCAGATTGACTTTCCATGCCAAAATCGAAATGGAAAATATGCACTGTGGTAACCTGAGTTGTCTATTTGCCTTAAATATATCCCGTAGTTGACTGCAACTGGCTGATGATGAAGGTAGAATGGGATGAAGTATATTGCATCTCGTTTTAATGGAAGGATCCACTAACCAGCCAAGGTGTCTAGTTAGGTACCATCCGACAACTGATATCGGATGTCTGTTTATTTGTGACTTGACTCCCACCTTAGAGAATATATAAATGCTTTCCTTTCAGTAGGACACCAAGGGCAACTAATGTAGAATTTTATTTGAATCTTAGGGTTGGCAGCAAACCGACGCACAACGCCTTCAATCCACACGAATGCGTCGACGGAGGGTCAGCTGCGGTCGCGGCGGAAGGCTGCCAAGATGCTAGTTGCAGTCGTTGTCATGTTCGCCGTCTGCTACTTCCCTGTACATCTCCTCTCCGTGCTCAGGTGAGGATAATAGTACATAGTTACTAAGCTTTAAAAGGCGCAGCAGAAATGAGGGAGAGAGGGAGCATTTACTGTCTTATCCTTCATAATAGTATTTATATTTAAACTATGATATTGCTTGTTTATTTCATATTATATCAAATTATACATTTTTCTATCTATAGACACACTAGGACGCCGGCGTCACTAATTTGGATTTCGCAGAATAACAGTGTTGTGGCCTTGTAACCTCAACGTATACTGAACGACGTCCAAGTTTCGGCACTAATGAGACACACATATATTTTTATTATATAAAATAATTAGTTTGTAAGTATTGTAATTGTATTTGTTCACTGAAAATATTTATTGTCACCGATCTCTGACATTTATCCAGCAGTGTTGCCAGTGGGCAGTGAGCAGATTCATGTGTGTCTTTTTTGTGTACCGAAATAAATCTTTTTCTTTATAATGGACATTGTACTAAGGGATGACGGGTATTTGCATGACAATAGCCGTATCTGAGTAGACTTTAAGCCGGCACTTACACAATCGATAAAAAGGCTCGAAATTATTGGTCTCAAGAATTCAGTATATAATTCCTGGAATCCGATTATTAATTGTACATTTGTAAAATAGATCCTCAAATGAGAAGAGACTCGTCCAGAAGGACCAGTAATGGTGATAGTCAATTGGACTGGTGAGACTATCCATTACAACGGTAAAAAAAAGTTAAAAACCGATGAAAAAGTACGTTTAATCTTTCCTGCCTACAGCTAACGAACCTGCCCGGAATATAAATGGGGTTGTTAAAACATTTCTCTTGTTCGACTTTCTAGCTGGAGGCAAAATAGATTTTCATATGGCAACCATTTTTTAAAGGCGATACGTTATTTCTAGGTTATGAACTGCGAAGTTTGAAGCTTGAGTTCAAACGCAAGACACGCACCACTGACTTTTTAAAGTTACATACATACGTTTGTATTTATTACATGCACAAACAATGAAGCGCTGCATCGTGAGGAAACCTGTATGTCTGAGAAATTTCTCGATACTACTTACAATAGGCTAGCGTGGTGTAGGCCATAGTAGGCTATGGCTATGAGAGGGAATAGGTCCCCTCTCAAATTTTGACGACCCAATTAGTCCCGCGGTAGTTAACACTGCCTTCTGTGCTTTGGGTACCCGGGTTCGAATCCCGGTAGGGATAAATGTTTGTGTGATGAGCATGAACATTTGTATCTGAGTCATGGATATAATTATCTATCTACAATGTGTATGTATTTACAACAAAAAAAAGTATATATGTAGTATATCAACCAACTAGTATCCGTAACACAAGCCTCGTAGCTTAGCACGGATCTAGATGGCGCTGTGTGTCATAATGTCCAGGAATATTATTATTATTATTAAATTAGACCCGAAACCCGAGCCCAGCAGTGAAAACCCTGTAACCAGAGCTAGGATAGTACCTGCCCTAACACGGCCTTAATACAGCCGCTGCTCTTAATATTCATCTTAAATCAATACTTGCGCTACCTCAATTACCTTACAGAGTGGATTTTTATTAAATTTTTCCTGAATCACGTCGCCATAAAATCTGTTTGTCACCGTTCAAAACTTCCTTTGAAAATCGGTTATATTTAAAATTCTTACTTTTATTTGGGTGAATAATTTATTCAGCAATAATTTGAGTTACCTTGTCTTTAGATCCTTTTTTTTTAGGTATACGAATCCTCTGTGTCCTTTTAACATAACATAATACTGTGTTTATTAGTTAGAATAAGTATGGTGTAAAAGGCAACACTATTGTACATATAGTGTAATAATAATAATGTTGGGTAGAAATATTGTTTTTTTATATTAATTGCTACATTTTAAGTTTCGGAGTATCCTTTGAGTATTGTTTACTATTCCTTGAAATAGTTCAAGAATATACGTACGGTGGCCACCACATCAAACTACCATAATCTGTGAAATTGTTTTGATAGATTTTCAACTTTATGACAAACAAATAAGGTTCATTTCAGTTGGCAAAAATTTGACAGTTTCGGCTAGGTTGACCTGCTGGCGACTATACTACATATATTAACAGGAATGGACAAAATCTCTTCTAAAGGCGACTACACAACTACCTATTATTATTAGTGACAGCCCTTAAAATATGTCCTTCTTCTCCAGAGTGGCGTATGACGTACAGCAGAGTGACGTCATGACCTGCATTGCGCTGATCAGCCACGTGATGTGCTACGCCAACTCGGCTGTCAACCCTCTCATCTACAACTTCATGAGTGGTATGTATTTCTCTCTTCATCGCTCGAAGAACGGACGGCCAATGGGGCTTGAAGGTTCTAGAGTGGCGACCACGTACTGGAAGTCGCAGCGTGGGCAGGCCCCCGGCAAGGTGGACTGACGACCTGGTGAAGGTCGCTGGGATCCGCTGGCGCATGACCGGTCGTCGTGGCGATCCTTGGGGGAGACCTATGTCCAGCAGTGGGCGCCTGACGGTTGATGTGATGATAATGTATTTCTTGTTGTATCCTACGATCTTGGAGCTGCTGACGGTCTGGTGCATCCTATAACTTGCAGTACCTGTCTGTGAGGGTTGGGTGGTCCATGTGACATCACAATATTAAAGCATGCTGTTTCTCGCAGCTTCACGACAAAGTCTGCATTTTGGGTATGGGCAGGAATGAAAAATTTTTCATTCGAGCTCTTCCGACATTTTGCATCTTGAACCATCCCAACTCTTTGCGAATTGTCAGCAGCATTTCCCATCACTCAGACAGACTTGGGAAGCCAAAGTACTTAGTCCTATATGAGGCAACGACAGGACAGTATACTAGCTAGGAAAAATCCACTTCTTTCTACCTACCGTCGTACAAAGTCCTGACAGGGATTTTTAGGTAAAAAAATAGTGCTTTTTTAAAAGAACCGTGGCCTTTGTGCGAATCTACAGTAACAGTTCCCATTTTGTGCTTTGAGAGACGTAACTGCTTTTAAAGTAAATAAAACAAGTGACAGCTCTCGTGTACTCACATGCAGCTGAGGTAATGACAACCCTAATACAGAGCCGCGTAGATGAAGGGTTCAATGTAATACCACGGTTCTGTAATGCACGTAGAGTACAAATTAGCTTGCAATGAAGAAGATTTTCCGATTGTATTAAAATGTTTATATTTATGTTACACTTCTGTACTTTTGCGCTATTATTTACTCTGTGTTTGTTGCTTAGTGTACAATATGACCAACAAATTCGCCTATAACCAATGACATATTATTATATAGACGCGTCATGCACGAACATTACGGCTATGCAAAATGGCGACAGGTACTTATTTGTGCAAAGAAAGGGACACATGTTTATCTTTCTTTGTTGTAGTATAATTTGTAAACACATGAAGGCATCTAGTTCTCAGGAAGTATAAAACTATTAAGCACGAATTATTTTTTCGGGACGTATAGGGGCCGTCACGAGTTTAGAGCGCTGGCCTTGAATGCGCAGATATCAGTTTTTGGGTCCGTTTGGCGGGGTGGGCGGTGTGCGGAGGGTGAAGCGACCAGTGCCGGCGCCGTATTGGTGTATCGCCCAAAATACATTCACGCACATATTGCTTTCGTATTTTTTCATCGTCTTGACCTTTTAACTTTCAATAAGTAGTTCCAGTCGCATCCATCTATAAACTTCGACTTCCTTAATTAAAGACGATTTGATGGAAGGAATAGGATTATTGCCAAACGATTAGAATTTAAGTTTTTTTAAATATAATTGATTATTTGATTATATGTAGATAGATAGATAGAATATACTTTATTGTACACCAATAATTAAAATACACATTACATTAATTTTATTATTGATTATGTAATATTGATTCTATACGTATCTACAAAAAAAATATAAATTATTAACTTTATAAAATAAACCGTGGTTATATTTTATTTTTCTCTTTTAAAACACCGATATAAAACTTATTTTTCTTTTCCATTACAAGTGACAACTCAAGTTAATTTAACTTTTCTAAAAACACTTCGTAATATATGTGAGCACGAGTGTACGACATGCGCAAGTCTCCCCACTACTTTCGTCGAGCGCTCTAAACTCGTGACGGCACCTATACCCTCGCAACGCTGGTTGGTTCGTCACTAAGCGCGATCCCGGCAATTGCCTTGATTTCTTGTTGCCATTTTAGAGAGCGGGTAACGTATCTATAGTTTTTAATATCATTGCCTATAACCATTGACTGCTAGGTCCCGAGACTATTAAACCTAGAATTAATTCGAATCCACGTGTAACTATTACTAGGCCAGCGTGGTGAAGTATAGCTCGACTCGTTCTGAGATGAGATCCGTGTCCAGTTGACACGTTTAGCTCAGCGGTAGTTAACGCTGCCTGCTGTGTTATGGTTCCCGGGTTGGAATCTAGGGACAAATGTTTGTGTGATGAGCATCAACGTTTGTATCCGAGTCATGTATCTATGTATAATATGTATGTATTTACAAAAGGATATATATTATGTAGTATATCAACCATCTAGTATCCGTAACACAAGCCTCGTTGCTTACCACGGTACCAGATGGCTGTGTCATAATGTCCAGAAATATTTATTTATTTATTTAGTTAAATGGTCAGTATCACTCATGGCTGTGACGTAATGTGCTATAGATTACGATAGTTATTAATTCCTTCATGTTTTCCATTAAATACTAATTATATTATTTGTAATTTCCCTCTTCATTACAATCATACCAAGTAATATAATTTCAATTACCTACCAAAATTTACGTTTAAAATACAACCATGTCTCTTCAATTAATGGTTCCATTAAAGCTATTTAAGTCCTCGATTAAACATCACCCATTCAGCCGAATTGCAATTTTAAATCCAATATGGCGACTGGAATTCGATTACGTAATAATATTTTAAGCGCGTGTCAGTTCTGTAAGGGTGGTTACATACGATCAAATTGGTTATTGAAATTGCATGACACTTGAAAAGGTAGACTTATTATGATCATAGAAAGAAAGAACGAAGATATAAAGTTTGTTGAAATAAAACTTTTTACAGATTTTATCGCGGTACGGGCCGACTGTCGAGTCGGCCCATGACCATGGATACTGTACAAAGAGCGCCTTTATCCTCAGTCCTATTAAAAATATCTTTGCTGTGCCCGACAGGGTCCATAATTGATCCAATGTTTAACATACCTACCAACTAATGTACACATTATGGAATGCAATAAAGAATTGAGTAATTGAGTAAAGGATCCGAAACGTCGGGTTAAAATAATATCAGTATACCGCGATAAAATCCATAAAAAGTAGTTAAAACTTTTTATGGATTGTCGTTGTGTCTAATATTCGCACAAGTGTAAAAAATCAATACCTATATAAAGTTTGTATTTGAAACAATATAAATAGACACAGACTACAAAAGCATATTATAAGTTACTCATAAGTCACTGGTTCCGTACCATTGTGCCAATGGCATTAAAACTCTATTCTGTCACTCGCTTGGAAAGGAGGGAAGTGGAAAACTGATGATTCCTTCTCATTCATAATAAATTTTGTTGTGGGTTCAAGCCAGTTTAAATCTTTCCCCTGGGACACGTCAGGCTTCATTGTTCCTATAATTTTCTGGATGGTGATTGTTCTGGCTTTCAGGAATTGCAGTAGTAGGGACTTAGAGTTGCGGTCATACCATACACATACCATCACGCCTGTCGTCCCCGAAGGGTTAGGCAGAGGTATACTAATGTTCACCCACGTTTCGCCAGTATGTATTTTGGTCCAATGTAATAGGGGGCGAGCCTATTGCCATTAACCGGGCACGAATCCAAACTCCGAGCTGTTACTGAGAATTTCATAGAAAATCCCAATAACACTTTGCTCGACCTGGGAATCGAACCCAGGACCTTTTGCTCGGCAGTCGCTCTGTACGACCACTCGACCAACGGGGCAGTTGAAGATGAATCATTATTTATTATAATATTTATTTATTTTATACCACAGGGTGATAAACAAATTTACTGCCTACCTGCTTACTTGATCGTAAGCAGTTAGATTAGCTATGTAGACTATAGACGTTTGCAACACCAGAGGTGTCGCTTGCAGGTTGCCAACTCTGTAAAAATCGTTTAAGGTACCTCTGGTGTTGCAAATGGCTACGGTAACAGCTTACTATCAGGTGGGCCTTAAGACTGTTTGGCCTTGTGGTACAAAACAACTGTATAGTCAAAGGTTTTAAGTTCAATCATAAGCCCAATACATGTACTTTGAAGGCAAAACTGTGGGGGTTTATTACATCTCTGTTTAACCATTCAGGAATACAAGCATGATGGTATCTGAGTATGTATGTATGTGTAGACTAGAAATAAATCGCCAACATCCGACGCCGTCGTCACGTCCGAGATTCTATTTTCTTATCCATAAACGCAGGCATTAAAACAGTCGGAGTTCCACCGAGAATGCCCAAGTGCTAGTAATAATTATTATCATAACGGCCAGCCATAAAGGAGGTTAATTACTAAACTCATGATCGTAAAGGTGGCAGTTATTTCTTAATTTCCTCTTTTCTTAAAGTACGGAAAACCTTCATGGTTCATCCTGCTGCCCTTATTTTTAAAAACACTAAATTTGATAAAATAAATGAATCACCATGATTTTTAATTTTTTATTGAGAAAGAAAAATTCAACCTTAGGCGGAATTCGAACCCGCGTCTTCTGGATAAGTACTCCATAAATAACATAAAAAGAAAGCAAAATTCAACACATCAGGCGGATACCTCGGTGGCTCAGTTGGCAGAGCGTCTGGAGTACTTATCCAGAAGACGCGGGTTCTAATCCCGCCTGAGGTTGTATTTTTCTTTCTTAATATTTTTTTTTAAATCTTAGCTTGAAATATGCTAAAAAATACAAAAAGACACCATGATTTTGTTGTGATCCAAATTATAATTCTGACGTGGTTTATGCGTGTAACCAGCTACTCCCCATGACTTCGTTTGGTTAGAATTGGTAATTTAATCTGCTTTTCATCAATGTACACATTCATATCTTACATTCCTCTATTAAAAAAATATCGATTTCGCATCCAAACTACCTTTTCGCCCTTTTTGTCCTCCCCCGAGACTTAAGCTCATCATCATCAACACATTATTGTGCCACTGCTTGGCACGGGTCATTCCCTCTCATTTGAGAGGGATTAGGCTATAGTCCACCACGCTAGCCTACTGCGGGTTGGCAGGCTTCACATGCCATCGAGAATATCTCTCAAGCATGCAGGTTTCCTCACGATGTTTTCCTTCACCGTGTGAGCAGGTGATAATAATACTGCGCGAAAATTCGTTAAAAGTAGTTTTATTGCAATGAATTTAAGACTATTGGTTTCATAGTCTACTTTCACACAACTAGGCTAACACAGCGTTTTTCTTTCCATACAATATCATAATCATATTTTTGTGACGATTTATTTCGCAATTTTGCCACAAATAGTTTTTTAAACTTATTTCGATAACATTGTTCCATCAAAACTGTGCCCAAGTGCGTCATACAGTCAACACATAAACACGTAACTAGCCCGTTGTAATTACATACGATTATAACCCTTATTTCATAAATAAAACCTAACAACTTCGTCTGCACCATTTGTTACGCCTACGTGATACGAAACTCATACAACAGAAAAGTAATACCGTTATGTGTAAAGTTATAATTGTTATTTTTGAAAGGTTCTTTGGTATACCTATAAGCAACGATACTGAGGTCTGTCTACCTATTATAAACGTATTGAGACCCTTACATGTCTGGAAGAGACTCTATAAGCCATCCATCCCTTTCATCAGTTCAGAATGTCGCATGGTAGTCGCTCTATGTAATATTTCCGGACATTATTACACAGCGCCATCTAGTTCCGTTGTAAGCAACGAGGCTTGTGTTACGGATACTAGTTGGTTAATATACTACATATATACTTTTGATGTGAAACATCTATAGCCGCACGTAAAACCGATTTCTGGCGTGGCGAAAGTGTCGCCACGAAATTTAAATTTGATTTTAGTTCTATTTTCAAGTTCACCTTTTTTTTCGAATTGTGAATTGTATTAAACCTCTTTGAGTTTGTGTGAATATGTTTCTTTTAACACTTATATATTTTTGATGTGGAAAAAAATCGTAATATTTTATTTTATCATTATGACATATTTAGTTTCTATCACAATATGTTCTTTTCTGCATATTACTTTTACAAAATAATGTCGATGTTTCACATCTGCCAGGCGTCCCGTGACGGCTCACTGTTTTTTTTTTGTAAATACATATACATTAAATACTCGGAAACAAATGTTGATATGCTCATCACGCAAATATTTGTCCCTACCGGGATTCGAACCCGGGACCCATAGCACAGCAGGCAGCGTTAACTAACGCTGAGCTAAACGGGTCGTCAAATATGTACTAAGAAAAAAGGTCGGTGTTAACACTTCTAGTGCCGCAAACGTCCATAGCCGACGGTATCCGATTACCGTCAGCTTTAGCCTGTTTTTTTTTATGGTGATAAGGGGGAAAACGAGCAGGCGGCTCACCTGATGGTAAGTGATGACTGCCGCCCATGGACATTTGCAACACCAGAGGCTTGCAAATGCGTTGCCAAACCCCTTAGAAACCGTTCAGGTTTATTAAAATAGGGAGTTACTGAACTGACAGCATACAGCATAATTCCCATGCTGTCAGAATAGTCACTCCCCCAACGAGCTCTGGTAACCTTACTCACTCGCAGAAAGACAACTGTTGTTGATTCACTGCGGTCTTCTGTTAGGCGGAGGTACTTCCCCAGTCGGGCAGCTCAATTTGAGCGAGAAATCTCGCTATACCCTACCTCCTACAAATTCTTCTATTGTTTCCACAAATCAATATAACATTGGAAAGTGCAGAGGGTAGGAAAACAGTCCGCGTATTGCTAGTATCATCTACTATTTAAAATCTTACATTATATTGTATTAAATGGAGAAACACATTTTGTTTTCCTTTTTTGCTCTCCAATTAATTTTATTCAGTGTGTTGCGATAGACATTTTAATTAACGCACAAAGGCGAAATGCAACAAAGCTTCAATGATTCTACCGTTTGATTAAAAAACCACTTTAGAAAACTGTTAACTGCAGTTTTACCTCAAACACAGAATAACTTAACAGTAAACTGAAATAAAACTACATCTTACGGATTTAATCTCGATATATTGGTATTATTTTTAAACCCTTTTCAGAGTTTACTCGTAACCAAGAATGATATAAAGATCCAAAACGTCAGTATTAAAATAATATTATTTATCAACATCATCAACCTAATTATTGTCTCATTGCTGGGCACAGGTCTCTTCTCATTTGAGAGGGATTAGGCTATAGTCCAACACGCTAGCCTACTGTGGGTTGGCAGACTTCACACGCCATTGAGAAAACCTTTAAGGAATGCAATTTTCCTTACAATATTTTTCTTCACCGTTTGAGTATGTGATAAATATGCACATTGCTTCGAAAAGCCAGTGGTGCGTGAATTCGGTTTGCTCTTAAGACACACACCATTGCCTTAGAAAATCCTGTATAGCATCACAAACAGACTTTGCGGAGACAAGAATTATCTTGGAAGATACACATTACACGTAGTAATTTGTGACTTGAGGTTTATTGAATTGAGGTTGTTAAACTAATACATACATACACTCACGCCTTTTTCCCATGGCAGGCAGAAACTACAGAATGCCACGCGCTACGGTCCCTGCATACCACTTTAGCCTCGTCCACATTCATACATCTCGTCATGCACGCGTGCCGGTTACGAGTACTGCGTACCTGACTTTTTTTTTGTTAAACTAATGTAGTCCATTAATATCCCATTGCACACCACACTAGCCTTGAACAAGTTAGGCTAGACTTAGCCAGCTTAATTTCAATTTAAAAGGCTAAACAATTATTTAAAGCACCCTAATTGTTTGCTTTCGTGAATAAATTATTTAAATACGACATAGAAATGTGCAGATATTTTTGTTTTGAATTGTGAATAATATTTATGTGCCATTTGTTTTAATGTCGCCAGATAACTAAGGCTAAGGTCGCTAATCTTTTTGACCTCACATTAATTTACGGGTAAATGTAAAATGGGTTCATTTTATTTACATTTTAACATGAATTCAAGCGGATAATTATTTTCTCATAAATTATTCGTAATTGGCATAATTTATTTTCATTAATGATATCCTCAGAATACTTTTCAGGGTCAGGCGCGAAAATATATACTTGTTTAGGGAATAAAAATGTATGCACGTTTATTCGAAAAGGGAATACGGTTTACAAGACGGTTACGTGACATACCTATTAAATGCCAGAATTTTATCCTTATTAATGACACTGTGGAGTGCTTCAATGATATAGTGTGTAGTCCTTTTAAATCATATTGTTGTATTTCAGGCAACGAACTCTTTGAAACGGTGCAAAACACGGTATTGACAATTGAAAAAGTCCAGTACTATTATGCCTTATTTTTTTTTTATTTGCATCTCACTACTAATTTCTCCTGTATCGTAGGTGCGTTTACAAACACAAATATTCACAATGCACAAATACCCAACACCCGGATCGGCTACCAGTAGGCCATACATACATGCATTTGTTGAATGAATGAATGATTGAATGATTGTTTATTTCTGTAAATAGATCTTTTTAAAGACACTTTTCAAGTCATGTTCTGTGCCAGGTCCAAATTTTTAGACGACCCGTTTAACTCAGCGGTAATTAACACTGCCTTCTGGGTCCCGGATTCGAATACCGGTAGGGACAAATGTTTGTGTGATGGGCATTAACATTTGTTTCCGAGTCATGGATGTATCTATGTATAATATGTATGTATTTACAAAAAAACATATGTATGTAGTTTATCAACCATCTAATATTGGTATCACAAGCCTCGTTGCTTAGCTCGGAACTAGATGGCGCTGTGTCATAATGTCCAAAAATATTTATTATTATTAAATCCGCGACACGCAGTATAGAAGTTGATAACACAAAACATTAAGAGTTTGATGACATAATTATTTTGTTACAAATAATGCCGACGACACTCTAAACCAAGTCATTCTATAGTAACATTTGGGTCCGTAACGTTATTGCGAAAAAAGGATTTGATTTCCTCGATTATGTATGAAATAATACGACCATGTGACGAAAAATATGTTTCCCATAATTTTATTTAAATTATTAATCTGGATATAATAATTAAAACACATTTGAAAGGACAGTTCTTCGATTAATAAATACTCGATGAAACGTTAATTCGAAGTAGCGTTTGTCGATCAAAGGTTGCTTCGCAGTAAAATGCATTCGAACAAACGTTCAGTCGACTTTCCGTTAATGGACCAAATGACTTTCACAATAACGTTACGGACCCGTAACATTTATGGTCAAAACTATAACTCAGTTGTGTAGACGTACTGCCGTGAAATATAGTGAAACTAGCTTGCTATTACGAGACCTAACTATTCGAATGTCATGCAGATATATACTGCCAATATCCTGAACATTATATACGATCATAGTCACAATAAATTCAATTGAATTACTGAGGTTGTAAGCCGCAAGATTACAAATTCGATAGGATAAAGAACTTGAGTAATTGGGTGCGGCTGACATATGACCATTATACGGTAGGCCCTTTGTTCAGCTGTGGACGGACTTTGGTTTTTATGATATATTTTTTATAGCCTATTAGGCAAACAAACAATTTCACAATAAAAACTGCTTAAAATAATTAAATGCATTGTGCAATTGTGACATTCACACCGTTTGCCATGCATATTACCTACAAATACTCTTGTACAGGTCAAGAGCAGTACCTCATGTAACAAATTATAAGTTTTTAACAAGCCAATAACATTTTTTTTTATATTGATGATGATTTTTTAGTGTAGAAGTGCGTCACTTCTTTCATGCTTGTACTTAAAAACTGTGGAGTGTTTAGGCAATAGTTTTTCTACCTCTGAGAAATAAATGATTTATTATTATTATTATTTTAAATAAATAATTCAGGCGTAATGTTTATTCCTGACAAATACGTCACTCAACATTTTGCTTTCAGGCTTCCCAGGCTTTTCAGGTCAGTAAATAAAAATCCCTCGTACCGAGCACAGCACGTTTAGTGGTGAGATATGACTTTACATTAAGGCTGGATCCAGAGGGTGATGGGGTCACGGGGGCATGGGGATCATGGGGTCACGGAGTCGTGAACCCCTTGAGCTGGGTTAAGATCGACCAGAAAATACCGTTTTTAATTTAAAATGTCGAATTTGAGTCTATTATAACACAAACACCTGACTATATGACCCGCCTGACTTAAAATCTGGATCTGGATCCGCCCTTGATTTACACTCGAGTTGAAAACTTAACGCTTTTGCATTCTTGCATATTGCTGTTGAATCCTTTTTTTGAAAACTCATAATTAAAATTTTGGCCCGGGAGATTTGACAATTGACAATTATTTTTTATTCAACTCGAGTGAGAATGCCATATCCCAACACTGTCTTCTAAAATATTCATTGTTTCCTTTGAACCATGTCAAGGTAAGATCAAAACTTTTATGAATATCTTATACAACGTCAAATTCGTATAAAAATACAGTTTAAATGGACTGCGAAAATGTTATGTAGGTAGGTATTTTGTTTCTTAATTTTTGTAATTTTTAACAGTGTAGAGATCAATTTTTGTTTTATGTCAGGGTGTAAAAAATATTAAATTTACTTTGAATAGGTACTTTTTAAACCTCATTAAAGAATTTTAAAGTGTAAGGATTAGTTGGCCAATTTTTAAGATCGTAAAAAATACTTTGATAGTTGTCAAAGGTATTCTCAGTTACATGGGAATTAATTAGCATATACAGACTAAATATACTATACTTTTTAAGGATTACAACTGACTGCAAATGTACTTTGATTAATTAAAATTTATATTATTTTATATTTTTCAAGCACATTCGAATTTCAATTTATGTTTATATACACTTCACATAAAGTAATTATCACTGTCGTCACCGTATTTTTATATTTATTTTTTTATACTAAAGAGGTTTTAATTAAGTTCATAACTTGTATTAAACAGCATTAGGTATTTAATCACTAGTTTTTTTAAATAAAATATTGTCTGTGTGCGTGACATATAATGAATTCTAATGGTGTAAGAATTATTCAGATCGTTCAAATAATTTCGAAGTCTATTCATTACCAACAAAAAAAATCTTTCCTTTTTATAATATTAGTATTAAATAAAAAAATTAAATAAAAACTATTTTATTGTCACACATAAACAACACTTAGTAATAAAGTTTTTTAAAACATCACAAGATAAAAATAAATAAACAGTAAAATGAAAACAAAGTAGCCAGAAATTTCTAACGGTAGGTAGGAAATAATAAAAAAATATCAGCAAATTGTCAGCACTAAGCTTAATATCAAATTCTCTCGTCTCCGCGTTTCAAATTTACTTTAAATCTGCCTGCCATTAAAACATAGTGGTTTCTCGTACGCATTTATGTAAGTGGTTTTCTTAATGATAACGATTCGCTTGTGCTAAAGGCTCTTAATGGCAGACCTCAAATGATAGTTAAAAAGAAATAAGAGATTGTGAAGTAAAATCTGTTTGTGTAAAGTGGTGTCTGAGATTTCTTTTATTAGAATATTGAACCCAGTTTGCAAAGGTAATTTTATACATAACTAGTTGACCCTGGCAAACGTCATTTTGCCACATTATAGGGGTTGGTGGTAGAAGAGTGAAAATTTTGGGGTAGAAGTTATAAAATTACAAAGAAAAGTGGCATTGATTAATAATAATAGTATTATAATAAAGATTTTATTGACGACTTAAAAAATCCAGTAGACATAGGTGCATAGTTTGACGACCCATTTAGTCCAGCGGTAGTTAACACTGCCTTCTGTGCTATGGGTCCCGGGTTCGAATCCCGGTACGGACAATTGTTTGTGTGATAAGCATGAACATTTGTATCCGAGTCATGGATGTATCTATCTATAATATGTATGTATTTACAAAAAAAAAGTATATATGTAGTATATCAACCAGCTAGTATCCGTAACACAAGCCTCGTTGCTTAGCACGGAACTAGATGGCGCTGTGTGCCATAATGTCCAGTAATATTTATATATTTATATAGTTCATATTGATTGGTAATCCGATAAGTGCAGCGGTGTTACAGGCTGCCTGTTTTTGGCAAGGGTTTCGGGCTCGAATCCCGAACAAATGTTTTTGTGACGAGTAAGATTTTTATCTGAGTCATGGATGTTTGTTTTTGTAAAATATGTATGTATTTACATCTAAATACATACACATTTTACATACACACATACATATTATGTACGCCAACAGTTACTGTATAACCTATATGAAAGAATGACATTTCCAATCTCCTCATAGGTTACAAGTTACATATGTAATATTACTATGTACATACATTTATATCATACATAATAGACATTATATTATATAGTTCTATTGTTGACCCGTTTAGCTCAGCGGTAGTTATCGCTGCCTGCTGTGTTATGGGTTCTGGGTTCAAATCCCGGTAGTGACCAAGGTTTGTGTGATGAGCATCAACATTTGTTTCCGAGTCATGGATGTATCTATGTATAAGATATAAAAAGTATACATGTAGTATATCAACCAACTACTATCCGTAACACACGCCTCGTTGCTTACCACGAAACTAGATTGTGTTCGGAAAAATATAATTAAACGAATATATATAAATAAATATGTTACTTTGATAAAGACACGCCATCTTGAGGTATACCTAGGTTCGTTGCCAATATAAGAGTCATGCATCTTGTAATATCGGTTTTCATTTGTTCAGTCAATTTACTAGTTACATTCAAGTTATATAGGTTTTTCATACAAAGCACATTTTGATCAGTAATTGTTCCACTCTAGCGAGCAAAAAGGTATTTATTATAATACCTATGTATGCTTTGTAATAAATTCACATCCTTTGAAAATATTTAAACCTTTCCACGAAATATATTTGAAGCACCTCGGTTTAAAATTATAATCCATTTTATTGGTCACTCAAAGCAAAATATTTTAATGATTCGTGCAATTTAATTTCCATTCATACTATTTTTACTTTTCAACTAAAATTTTATTTGCACTTTTTATGATATGTTCTTTCTTTAATTTCACACATCATAATCACTTATTCTATTATAATTTAAACACCTCCCAATGCACCATGCACCTCCCCACCATAAAATGTACAATTAATTCCAAATTCTCTATTGTTCCAGGAAAATTCCGCCGAGAATTCCACAGATCCTACTTCAAATGCTTCTGCTGCTGCCACTCTGGAGCTTCCCCTGACCAGAATGGGACCTCCTTCGCACCAATAGGCAGCTCAAGAGCTGGAACAACGAGGACTGTCGTTCGACGAAACGATTCTTACGTCAGCTATCGACTAACACATCTATCCCCATCAAATCACAACATCCATCGAGACTACATCAGGAATACCAACACTTCCTTTATAGAACAAATGAATGGAAACCGTAGGCCGAAAATTAGGGATGATTCCATCAGTGAATCTGGAACCAGATTCACATTAGCTACAGATGTGTGCAGAGATTGACAGCGAGGCAAGGATCTCCTTTCAAATATATGTAAAAGAGATGGCATAGAAACTTATATCGCTAGGAGCACCAACAGTATTGATTGTAAACCGTATTACGATTGTTTTAAAGATGGCAGGATCGAAGAGAGGCATAGTGACAACGCTGATTACAGACATGTAGATGATTCTAAGGATTTGTACGATGATGATGTCAAAAACGGTTTTAAATTCAAATTCAATCGCAGCTTGAATAGCTGCCAGATTAAAAATAAAAGGAAGGTTAATATTTATTGAAATTTGTGTTGTGTCTACTGTCAATTTGTTATTGAATGTCTGTTTCACTGATGATTATTTTAAACTTATCAAATAATCGTCATAGTTCGAAAGCCTGATAAATCTCCCTCGATCTTTCACATTTATCACTGTCTTTTCTCTACTAGTCCACTAACCCCCTGAGTACTCTAATCCAAAACTTCATGAGGTAAGTCAGACAGAAGGCAAGAAATTTCTTCAAGCGTGTGAAGTCTGCCAATATGCACTGGGTCACCGTGTTCGACTATTAGCTTAACCTCGGCTATGAAAGAAACACCCAACATCACATCTTTCACCACACCTAACTATAAAGTATGGTATTGTTATATCAACACCTCGTTTTCAATTTTTTTTAAACTTAGCCCACACTATGATTTTCCCTGTGTCGTGGTGCGTTTACAGACATAAATTGTTGCATACACAAACACCCAGATCCGGAACAACTACCTGATACAAATATTTGCTCCGTGAAAAGATCGAACCCGCCTGTGACGTAAAATTCGATCGCTCAGCCACTGCGCCAAACTGCTCGTCAATGTCTGACCAGTTTATGTTTTTGAAACATGATTCCATCATTCATAGCTTCATTTCTTTTAACAAATTATCATTGTCTGTCGTTTCGTCAACTAATAACATTTTTTCTCTTCTTAATGGGTACTCGGCATGATTACTATAACAAATGTCTCACTCGTGTGCCTCATAACACAAAATTGAAGTCATCCAGCAAAATGTGTTGAAGTATTGCTTCAATTTAGAAAAAACTTATGGTGGCAGTGTTCACTTATATTTTGGGAGAAATTCTTGTATATTCTCGAGACAGATACTAAATACAACATATATTTTGTTCTAAGTAACTACAGGATTTGACAAACCTATACGTTTAACCGTAGAAGATGGAAACACAGACACACTTATCAAATTAAAAAGTTTTTCTCGTAAAAATGGCCTAAGTTTTGTTGAAACAGACATTCAAAGTAATATCTTAGAGTAAAATGTTCCAAACTGATGTGAGCTATTTTTCTTGTAAATAGATATACCATAGTAAAAGCTATGTTATGGAAAAGTTAGGGTTGTCACCCATTCCTTAAAGTATTACTTTGAACTATTTTTCAATATTTCAAGTTCATTAAGTAATAATTGCAAACTTTTAATTATCCTCATTTAATTACTGTAGTTTCAAAAAGAGGTTTTGCTAAATTTGAGATAGTGCCGTTAATTTTATTGATACCGGTACCACAATAGCCAGTTTACATTTTAAGATATTAATCAATATTAACTTGTAGCTGTATGACATCACTAGCAAACATAATAATATGCAATATAAATGGTCTAATTAAAGATGAAATTTTATTTATGTATCTCAAGATAAAATAAAGTTTTTTGGCTTAATAAAGTAACTATTCATACTAATATGCCTATAACCTTGTATATTCTATGTTGATTATTCAGCTGAATTAAAAATATCAGAAAATTAAGGGAAAAATAAAATTATTGAAGGGTAAAATCATTCATGTGCGATGAATTTATTTTAAACCGAACCCGGTACCGTTAACGAGTACCGGTTCTAATAGAACGGATGGGTGACAACCATGAATGGCGGACCATGCACTGTAGAGAAGACTAGAGAGTTATTTAAATATGTCAAATCTTGTTAATATTTTAATCTTGTACATATTATAACCTTATTCTTAGGACGAAATACCAAAATCATCCTTAATTTCTTATTATAATTTCCTTGGAACACAGTATATAAAAAAAAACAATTTAATCAACTGCTTCGATATTCAAATGGGGTGATAAAAAGTTTTTATAGCAAAAAGTTTTTAAATTAAAAATGTATGTTCCGACACGAAAGTTTAAAATATATATTTTGTTTTACAGATCTTTATTCTAATATCAAAATGTTTAGATCCACGATATTCATGATAGAATTACATTACAATTTGTAAATGATTCATTTGAGAGCATGAAGTGGCATTTTTATTGTATTTCTTTTATGAAAGATAGGTAAGCGTTGGATTTGACCGCAATCTCACCTGATGAAAAGCTACGATGTAGTTTAAAATATGGCACGCTTCAGAAGATATTCACTCGTGATTTGAAGACCCCCAAATTATACAATTGAGGAAATACAGACTCAGGCAGCTGATTCCATTCCCTCCCTGTGAGGATAAGGAACGTGCGGTTTCAGAGACTTCCACAATAAAACGGTATCACTTCATCAGTTTGCCTGGTTGTCCGACGGTAAAAGAGAAACAGTAAAATTTTATTGTGCAGTTCTGATGTACAATCTTCGTTTAAATAGAAATAATCTTAATATACTAACAACTTTGCTGCATAAGTTCTAATATTTCATTTTGAGGTTTGCATCTCATGAAGAGTTCTTCGTTTGTTTTGATTGTTCTTCATCTAAAATAGCTATACAATTAATTTCATATCTCTAACCACTGAATCCGGGTTTTAACCTGCTAGACCTTTTATAAATTTGTGTATCAATCAAGACGAAAAGTGTATTTGTGTATTATATAATCATAATAAAATTATGATCATATCAATGGGTTAAACACATATTAATTTATATTAAGAATTTGGTCTTAATAATATAAGTTTATGTACTTATTCATAATTCTATGTAAATTATGTATTTAGTGCGTAAGATTTTCTTTTATTAAAAGTGTATTATTATTCATACATACTATGTATATAACTATGTGTATAAATGTGACCAAAGCTAAAATGTAAGATAAAATAAATGGCATTTCTTAAATATTGTAAATAATTTTAAAATTATATAATTATAATTTATAAAATTATTTTAGATTTTAAGTAACAACAGTATTTATATAATATAATAGATTAAGAATCTCTTGTAGATTTAAAGATTACTTTGTTGTGAAATAAACGTTAGCTAGATAATAAAAAAATACTTTCAGCGTGTCGAGACAGTAATTAATTAATATTGGTTTGCAATAAAACAATAAACATAATTAAAACTGCAGAAAAATATGAAAAATTAGTTTCTTATTCAGGTCATATATTTATTACTCGTGGGTACTTAAGTGATCGAAATGTAACATCTAAATTATTTTTATTTTGACACCTGTCAGATTTTTTTTTAGATTCGAAAATCTCCTTTTTATATTTATCTTAATCATAATTAGTAATATAATTAATAGAAACTACTGAAATAATACTTAAGTAAATATTATGTCAAGATTTATATTAAGAATGTATGTTTTATACGAGATATCTAGATGTAAAATATGAGTATAAATGTTTAGTTAGGAAGAGCTGGTAAAGTAGAGCGTCCAGTACATCGTATCATGTTATACTCCTGAGTACAATACACGCAAAAATAACATTTGTATATGGACGGTGTCGGACGATGTGGACTTCTTAAACGTATTGCGCACGTAGAGGAATGTAAGATTAGACATAATTAAAGTTAAAAATGGAAAATAATACGTTCTACCCTTTATTAACAATTAGTATTGATTGATATTGATTTTTTACACTTAAGCGAACATTATACATTGAAATTTCAATAGTATTGATTGATTTTGTCACAATATGTTAATATATTTTGAGCGTATTTGTAACTCGTTTTTTTATTTGTAATCAAATATGGTAAGTTTTTTTAACGTGTTTTCTCAGGAAACTAGTATTTTCACTAAAATTAACGAAGAAACAATCAGTTTATTTCGATACTTATACTGACTTTACTTTTTTTGTAAGAGATAGAATAGAATTTCAGCATTAAACAAAATGATTAATTTAATTAATAATAATTCAGTAATTAATGGAAAATAAATATTTTTATTTAGCATTTATTACTGATTTAATTTCTTATGAGTTCAGTCTCCGCTCGCCTACTCGCCTTCAATAAGCTCGTCATGGTACGATGTAGCGGACAGCAACCTTTAACAAATGGAATGAATTAAAATTTTCTCATTCTCTTAAAGATTTAGAATGTAAATGTTAGAAAATTTTGTTTATAACATGTAAATATAATAAATGTGAACTATTTCGAGCTTTTCTACTATATAGATTTAACATTAAATTTAGTACAGGAATGGTAATAGATGGTAATAAATCTGAATAAATAAATGGTAACAAATTATAAATTTAGATCATCTTGGGAGCCACTTTACTACACAAGAAAATTTTCAAAAATCGGCTTAGTAGTTTAGGAGGAACACAGTAATATACTTACACTAATTACAAACAAATTTTTCAGCTTTATTCTCAATGTAAGCGTTATTGATTTTCCATACAATAATCAGAAACATATTGATTTCTTACACTTACGCGAATATAAGACATTGAAATAAAACTATTTTTTACGGATTTTATCCCGGTATATTGATATTATTTTAACCCGACGTTTCGGATCCTTTACAGCATCCATGGTCACGGGCCGACTGAGGTGTTGGTCGTCTTGAAGTTACAATTACTAACAGCTAGCTACCTTACATTTTTAATTATTATTGACAATCCGATTTACACAGAACGAGCTCACCGTGTCCTTCGGTCGTGCAATAATATCAATATACCGCGATAAAATCCGTAAAAAATAGTTTTATTTCAATCATCAGAAACAGTTCATAATTTGAAGATAACTTATACCATGCGTTATATTCTAAGCTTATTCCAAGAGCACATGAGTCCAACCCCTGCTTAGCCCTTTCAGGGACATAGACGTGAAGGTATATGAAACATCTTCACGTTTATTTTTCACGTGTGTACAGCTCAAAGTAACTTGAAGTATTTGTATTGTCTATAGTTGTGCATGCAAGTTGACGAAAACCGCAGAATAAACAAAACTAAGTTTATTCGTAAAGTTACACTAAAGTTAAATTGGATGCTAATCTGCGGTTTTACTACGTGACACTTACTAATCATCTAATATAAAAAAAAAACATAAATCCAGCCGCAACAAGCAGGTCGTGGCGTAAGCAATTTACTGCCTGTACAGTCGAACATAAATATAGACTAACACCTTACGGTTGAGTTTTATTTGAACGTCATGGAACAATTAGATCGATATTCCATTGCGTCATATTATGCCTTTCGACATGTCAACCTTAGCGATAATTAGATGTCACAGAAATTTTTGTCAAAACTGGTAGACCACTTTCTTGGTCGACTGTACGCGGACCTTTCAACGTGTGTTTCGAACAATCTGATGGATGATATTCATCCATCATCAACTACATTATTTTCTCTGACTAGGACAGTACAATTTATATTAGTTTTCTCAACTAAAATCATAACACAAGTCAATTCGTCATCGCCTACCCCCTGTGTGGGTTGTTAAATTATAAACTTTGTGTGAACGCCCCCGTTTTTAAGTAAGAATGTGTGTATCACTAAGTTTCAGCCCTTAGGGGTAAGCAGAGTTGGAGGTAACTTTTGTGACACAATGAGAAGCTGTGTGTGAAAAATATTATGTTATATTATTGCTAGATTTGATCCTCAATTTCGTAGTCATAACTGAATCATTTGTTCTGCATATTAGTTATTATCTGGAAATTTGCGTATGTCTCCGGGATTAAAGAAAAATATAATATAATATACCAATATCGGGTATCTATAGTTCCAAAGAAATTTCATACACCACACAATCAAGTGTAAAATTAACTACGGAAGAAAAAACAGAAGTGAAAAGGTTTTACAGGGTTGACAACGCGTGAGCGACACCTCTCGTGTTGCAAACGTCCATTGGCTACGGTAACAGCTTACCATCAGGCGGTCGTAAGCTTGTTTGCTACCCTCATGATAAGTATATAAAAATGATGTCTAACATTTTCTAAAATTAAAATTGGCAGCAAGCAAATTGCAGATTGAATTTCAACGCTAACTTTAACTTTATAAGCTCGACTTTAGAATGAAATAATCAACACATGAAATTTTTTTTCTATTTAATTCTACCAATTACCATTCCTGCCTATTACTAGCGTAATATTTTACAACTAGGTACATTTATGTGTCTAGATATATTAGTTGACTGTACATAATAAACTGATACGAATAAATTCTGTTGTTTTCATTTATGAAACCCTGGTACACTCTAACAAGCTAATTGGTTTACATCCACATATGGATCGGTCGATAGTTGCATGTATACCAATTCGGTTGTTAGACTGTACCTTATTAACTAACTATTAGAACTATGAATATTCCATTGAGATCTAAAAATAGGGTGGTACATACAGTGCGTCGTTGATGAGCAAACTTGGCTTCTGTGCCATGGTTCGAGGGTCCACAGGCGTGATGGTATATCACGCCTGTGGACTCCGAATGGCTAGTCAGATGTTTACTAATCTACACCCGTTTCACCGGTATGTTTTAGGTCCCATGTAATATAATGGGGTCGAGTCTATTGCCATCAACCGGAGACGAATCCAAAATTTGAGCTGCTACTTAGAATTTCATAGAAGAACTCACTAATACATTTACTCGACCTAATCGAAGTCAAAGTCAAAGTCAAAATATAATTTATTAAAAGTAGGCCAAATTTAATTGGCTCTTTTTGAACGTCGACAATGAAGACAGCCCTTAAAAACGCCCGGCCTTCACCGCTTCCTAAGTGTTTTTACTGGGAAGATCTTCCCAGTAAACTCAACACTCTGGCTTAAGGTACGTGACTTTAAAATTGTACAGTCCATTCCATATTATCTGTCAGGTAAGTCTAGCGCCAAAGGTCAAACTAAACAACAAAAACATACAAAAAATTCATCAAAGACACAACCAATAACGTCCCGGGTAGTCTCTAGGGCGAGTAAAAATATAATTAAGTGTTTTGTGACGTAACTTCTATTTAAACAAGGCTCCAATTGTCCCCAGTGAATGAAAAGGTTCACCCCACATTAAATGGGATCACAAAACCGTGAATGTTTTAATTTTGCGAGGTAATTCTTGATATATCGGAGTAAAATTATATAGAAATAAATGAGTATCAGGGAGCTGGGAGCTGTGGTAGCCTAGTGGTGTGACCAGTGGACTGAGATGTCAGAGGTCTCGAGTCCAAACCCAAGACACGCATCACTGACATTTCGTAAGTTATGTGCGTATTTATCACAAGCTCAAACGGTGAAGGAAAACATCGTGAGGAAACCTGCTTGCTTGAGAGATTTGACTCGATGGCATGTGAAGTCTGCCAACCCGCAGTAGGCTAGCGTGGTGGACTATAGCCTAATCCCTCTCAATAAATGAGAAGAGACCCGTGCCCAGCAGTGGGACAATAATGGGTTGATGATGAGTATCTGCCTCTCATTAATTTAACTAGAATTAGCAGGCCTCTAAACCTACTCTACTCAGGCCAAAACAAGTTTAAAGTATGAACATAGACCATCACACCTGCCTTCCTCGAAGCTTAAGGCAGAGGTGTACTCCTATTACATAAGGCCATAATATACATGACCTAATAAACATACGGTGAAATGTGGGTGTACATTAAATCACTTCTGCCTAATCCTTTGGGAATGACAGGCGTTATTCTTCTTCCTCGTTCCCTCGTTGCTGAGGATCGCGACCACACACTATCCGTCGCCAGCCCGTGCGATCATGCGACTTGTGGACAGCTCGGTGTATGCTGCCATCCGCTGCCTTCCTCACGGCGTCGGACCATCTTGTAGGTGCCCTGCCCTGAGGACGTTTGCCTTCTATCTTGCCCAATATTATGAGTTTCTCCAGACTATGCATAGGCGACCGCATAATTATGAGCGAAGAATTTAAGAGCTCACTCTTGGCACATTTTTGAGAACCGCTTGGTAATCTTCAACTCTTCAAGGATAGACTCATTTGTCCTCATGATTTTGACAGGCGTGATAGATGGGATTATTCTGCCAGCAAACAGTCTTCCAACTACAGTGGTTGAACTGGTCGCCTCTGCATTCCTCTATTTTTTTTTAAACTTAGGTACTGATGAATATCGGCCATTTTCATGAAGGGCCCTTTCAACGAAATAATAATTTTTTCCGCTTTTTTATTCTAAAGATAAATAGCTCAATTCTTCATAACTAATTTGTTGCCCTGAAAAATTGTTTGAAATATATAAAAAAAAAATTTGGGATAATTTTTTGTTTTTTTTTGTGAGAATTAATTTATAACCTAATGTTGATAGGAGTTGGGTTAAAACCAACCGAGGATATTAATTGAGGCATATTACTAAAGTAACTGGCTCATTAGTCTAGTGCCATTTTTGCTCTGTATTAATAACGGCCAGGTGGAGCGACGACTTGCGCAAGGCAGTTGGCAGTGACTGGAGGAAAAGAGCCGAAGATCGAAACTGGAGGAAACGAGCTCTGTGGCGTTCACTAGGGGAGGCCTATGTCCAGCAGTGGACGAATATAGGCTGATTATGATGATGATGATGATATCGGCGATAGGTAGCCGGTAATTGCTACAGAACCCTTCGTGCGCAAATAAAACAGTCTCTATTTTTTTCTTCTTCAATTTTCCTTTTGAAGTTGAAGTTGAGTGACATAAAGAAGAAAGTTAGTCAAAAGAAGATAAAGGTTAGCCAATAGAAGCAATTGCTCAACCAAAATGAGTTGAGCTCTCAAAATCGAAAAACTACGATAGAAACAAATGATCCCCGATCAGTATATAGACACAGATATCTGTATCAGCATGCGGTGGATGTAGAACACAGAACTAATCTATGTGACATAGACTTATGTATCGACTAGAGTAGAACATAAGATTAAAATTGGCAATTGTAAATCTGGCATTTAAAAATTCAAGTTGTCAGGCAGTTGGGGCTTGTCATGTTCACTCGAATTTTCAGCATTTGCAACTACTTGAACTAGATGGGTTTAAAAACCAGGACCTTTACACAGAAAGCAAAAACCTTTATTACCGCTACACAAATTGAGTCATTTATTTAACTGAATCGGGCAGGGACGAGTCACCACAGAGCTGTTATGGTGCGTTCCTTTAAAAACAATTTCATATTACACTCGCATATCTTTAGAGGTCATCACTTAGGAATGGCCCGCGCCATCGCGAATCAAAATCTAAATAAAATACCTACTTTTTTAAAGGATACATTTACAAAAATTAATACCTTTTATAATTCATACAACACATTAATTTAATCTAAATCTATGTATATAAAACGAAGATAGAAAGCGTATAGAGACATTAATTGAATCTTAAACTATATTAGAAGAAGATAGACAAACTACAACTACTTGTATATATTTCCGATCCAACAGTTAAACCAACTCATTTAACTGTAACTGAAGTTAACCAACTAAACTTATTACCTCAATCTTAACTTTGTGAGAATCTCCGATTGTGTCTGTGTTTAATTATGCATGTGATACGTTGACGCGTCCGCCATCTTTGTTTGTAGAAGGAGAAATAACTAATGAAATTTATATGAATAATTAATGGTGATCCAATTAGCACAGCTGTACTAAAAGGTCCCGGTAGAGGCAAATGTTTGTGTAATCAGAATATATATATTTTAGCCTGAGTACGTTTCTAAGTATATGAAATACGTATATTTTTACAAAACATCTATTTCATGTATCCGTAACACAAGCTCTGTTAAGTAGCTTGATACTAAAGAAGAAAGAAAGAGAAAGAAAGAAAGAAACAATATTTATTTGAAAGAGAAGCATTTATTCATGCAGATGGTGGCCACATGCAAAACTACATGTTTTTCTTTCTTTCTTTATAGGCAAAACAAACGAATAACTAGATAGTGCTATGTCATAAAGACCAAATATAAGTACTATAAATATTTCTGGGACGGTTACTGTAACTTTGATCATCTTTGCAACTCTAAACATTTAGACGTTTTGTGCAATTTCATTGGAAGCCATTACCAAAAGCCATTAAACAATGTCAAAGGCCCTTAGACGCTTTCAAGAAGAAATCTTTAAACTAAAATTTCCTCACAAAAATAGTGTCAGATAGTAATCTATACGTTTTTCGGTCTACCGTGCCTTTATGAAAGCCTGGTATACAAAAGTTTGTCTTACCTTTGTTCTCTTCGACTGTGCCCGACGGTTTATATGGAAAACCTTCACAAAAGGACTGAAATATTGCTATATACCTGGATTTATTTAACAGGGTGACGCTAGTGCCTAGTATCAGGTCAGTCAGAAATGTCAATGAAATTTAATTGGCCTTCCGAGTGATAAATTGGATTGACTACTAGGAATCTTGGAGTTAGGACTTATGCCTGTTTGGTAATAAGCTGTTTTACTACATCCTCGGTCACTCCATTGAACTTTTGCAAACCCAATTCTTACTAATACTACTACATAAGCAAGAAGACGTTTTTATATGCGTTGATGTGAGCGTGATCTTAGGGTTCAGAATTTTGTACCTAAGACTCGCTCGTTTCATTCATTATTCTGCTTGCTACATTAAAACTGACATATGTAACATACCATCACACCTATATCCTCAAAGGGATAGCCAGATGGTATCAAACCCGTGCCGGGTTCGTATTGAACACATTTGCAAATCTCATGGCCCCAGCAATTATTGAGCTATTACCTGTGCGAATTTGCGTCGATACATCACCATCAGGTGGAATCTAATGAAACCTAAGCCTCTCTGACGTTAGGATGATTTATGAAGAATTCCCACCTCTAAAGGTAAAGGCAGAAAACTATCCATGACAGCAAATTCAATAAAAAAACCATATAACTCTATTATGATCGAATTAATGTAAAGTCTGCCAACCCGCAGTAGGCTGGTGCGGTGGACTATAATCGAATCCCTCTCAAATGAGGAGACCTGTGCCCAGCAGTGGGACAGTAACGAATCCCATGATCACGGAAAGCAATTGCGCTGAAGGTAACATTATAAGTATCAATAGTGCAGTCAAGGCATGACATAATTTATTGATTTCTTATTCTTACACTTACGCGAATATTACACATTGAAATAAAACTACTATTAAACACCACCGTGCCAAGAAGTCTGCAGTTTGTGAACACACCATAGACAAACCCCAGCATTATATCAGATTTGTAAACCCCAAGTCCTTGCAAAATACAACCGATTCCTACCCAGGATGATTCGTGAGGCTATTGAAATTAAAAAAACACCCAAATTTCAATAGATAGCTTTGGAACCCCATCATTGATTCTATTAAATCTTATTCTAAGAACCAAACTGCACGACCGAAGGACACAGTGAGCTCGTTCTGTGTAAATCTCATTGTCAATAATAATTAAAAATGTAAGGTAGCTGTTAGTAATTATAACTTCAAGACGACCAACACCTCAGTCGGCCCGTGACCATGGATGCTGTAAAGGATCCGAAACGTCGGGTTAAAATAATATAAATATACCACGATATATATATAAATAGTTGTTTGTGGGGATTTTAATATTAATACCTTAAAGAAGAATAAAGATAGCAATAATTTATTAAATACAATTTATAGTTATAATCTTAAGTTGGCTATAAATGAACCAACCCGTCTAAAAAGTGGCACGTGCATTGACAACTTTATGCACAATATTAGGGGATGCAAATACAATATTTATGAATTTGCTCTATCCGATCACACTGGTCAAATATTAACCTGTCCTGTTACAGAAACGTATTCTATTAGTCACTGGTATACTGAAAAACGAGATTATTGTAAAGAAAATATCACAAAGTTTAAGAATTACCTACAGTCTCTTAGCTTTAATGAAGTGTATAATGCGGAAGACCCAAATGTAGCGTTTGACAATTTTCATGAATTATTTACATTGTTTTATTATCTGTGCTTCCCATTGATTTTAATAAAGAAAACGTTACGTAAAAAGCCCACATGGATATCTAATGGCATTCGAAAGTGCGCAAAACAAAAGAGAAATTTGTTGTGGAGCTATAGGAGACAGCCCAATGTGACCAATAAAAATAATTTTAAGTCTTACTCAATGCGCTTAAATAAAATAATTAAACTTACACAAAAGGCTCAGAATGACTATACAATTAAAACAGCATTAAATAAATCAAAAGCAACTTGGTCTATTATAAACAATACTAAAAAAAATAGGATAAAAGAAGAAATTGGGCAAATTAATGTTGGTGGTGATATTATCAATGATCCAGCGGAAATTGCAGAAATGTTTAATATTTTTTACACAAGCCACAAGGAAATTAATCCAACGGTTGCAAATGTAAGCTCAAAACTGTTATCAAGTTATAATCAATATAAATCCTTGTTCATGAATCCGACAACTGTTTTTGACGTAGATAAAATAATACATTCTCTAAAAAATAAAAACAGCACCGGTTACGATGAAGTAAATACAAAAATTTTAAAAATAGTATCTTTTATTATTGCTCCCGTTTTAAGTTACATTATTAATCTATGTATTAGTTCCGGTATATTTCCCAGTAAATTAAAAATAACCGTAGTAAAACCTTTATACAAAAAGAATGACAAAACTAGCATGACTAATTACAGGCCCATAGCACTTATACCCATATTTTCAAAAATATTTGAAAAGGTAATAAGTAATAATCTTAGTTCATTTTTTGAAAGTAACAATATATTTACAGAAAAACAAGTTGGTTTTAGAAAGAAAAAAAGTATAAATTTGGCTGTATACCAATTTCTGCAGACTGTCATGACGGGCCTAAATAGTAAAAAGTTAGTTACAGCGCTATATATGGACTTAACAAAGGCTTTTGATTACGTAAATCATGATATTTTATTAAATAAATTAGAGGCTCATGGTGTAAGAGGGAACGTTTGGAGTTTGCTAAAATCCTATCTGAGTAATCGACGGCAATGCACCCAGATTACACGCATATGCCCAAGAACATGTAAAGAAACCGTATACTCATCAACATATCGCGAGATTACGCAGGGTGTGCCTCAAGGTAGTGTGCTCGGTCCTTTATTGTTTATCATTTATATTAACGATCTCCCTAATTTTATAGAACATAATATGGTTTTATTTGCAGATGACAGTACAGTAATGTTTACTAATAAGTGTAAAAATAAATTAGAATCAGATGTAAACCAAACACTTGACATAATAATTAATTGGTTAACTAATAACAATTTATTAATTAATCTCAATAAAACTAATATTATGACATTCAGGAATAGAAAAAATAATTTATTGGATTTTGACATACGTTATAATGGACAGCAAATACATGAAGTTGATAATACGAAATTTTTGGGCCTAAATATTGATTCGAATTTAAATTGGAGGTTTCAAGTTGAGAGTATATGTACCAAGTTATGTCAATTTTCATATGCACTTTATATGCTTCGGAAAGTTGTGAACCAATCTGCAGTGCTCACCGCATATCACGGGTATGTTGAGTCGGTATTGAGATACGGTGTAATTTTTTGGGGTAATTCGGTAGATAAAGAAACGGTATTTAAAGCTCAGAAAAAATGTGTGAGGGCAATTTGTAAACTGAAAACTACAGAAACTTGTAAACCATTTTTCATAAATTTGAAAATATTAACCCTTCCGTGTATTTACATATTTGAGGTGTCCGTGTTTGTGGTTTCGAATATGTCCATGTTTGAGCAACTAAAGAGCAAAAGACATCGTAATAAAGTGTGTTTTCCTTCAAATAAAACAGCACAATTTAGTGATAGCATCTTTTGTATGGCACCTCGCGTTTACAATCATCTACCTTCATACATATTACAGTGCTCTAATATAGAACCGTTCAAATTTCAATTGAAGCAGTTTCTCATCAATAAGGCCTATTATACTGTTAAGGAATATCTCAATGACAAATTCAACACAGAAAAATAAAAATAAAGAGGCTACAGACATAATATTATATTAATTTAGGACGTTTCAAATTATTTAATTGTATCTGGTTTGTGACATATTATTTTATTGATAAAGTACCTACTAAGTATATTGTTAATTGAAATGTATAATATGTAATATTTAAGTTTATTTAACATTTCACCCTATTATTTTGAATATTGCATGCTAAAATGGCAGAGTATAGCCGCACAAAATGTTTGTTATTTGACAAATGTATATACTTACCAACTTATTGACCTATATTCGCAATAAACGATTGAAATTGAAAAACGATAAAATCCGTAAAAAGTAGTTTTATTTCAATCACATAATTTATCTGACATAAGTTTGAGTTTCCAAAGCAACACCAATTTATTTCCACACGTCAATAAAACCAAACATAACGGTGATAGAAAAATGCTGACACTTAAACCAACGGGGAAGGAAAAAGGTATTGGTGTAAGATCGAATAACAAAACTGGATTCTCGATTTAGTTTATGATTCCAAAACCTATAACATTTTCTTGGTAAGTCAGCGAGATTTGTGGTGAACCAGCTTTTTCACGTGATTTCGTCTGTATAGAACTAGTAATTTTATTCAAACTGCTGTTTTATAAATCCACGTATTTATTTCTTGCCCTCCTAAGAAATTATCGATATCGCATACAAATTTCACCCCCTTTTCACCCCATTTTCGCCCCTTTTCGTCCTTTTTCACCCCTTTTTCGGCCTTTGGCACCCCTTTTTCGCGCTTTTCGCCCTTTCTTTTAGGAATGGTTTTCGGGATGATAAGTATCCTATGTCTTTCTCCGGAATTCAAATATTCTACAAACCAATTTTTATTTATATCGGTTCAGCGGTTAAAGCGTGAAAGGGTAACAGACTGACATACTTTCCCATTTATAGTATACTAAATGCCTCCCGCGGCTTTTCCCGCATGGTATATAGTAACTTAGAATATCATTAAGTATACTGGGTTTAATTTATTGTCGTGTTATCATCTCCACATAGTATACATATTAAATAAACTAATATAAATATTTTATCACACAAGACTTATACCATCATACATAGATTTTATTGTACTGTATCGAATCCTATAACGTAAATATTGTGCCATAAAAAAGTTATATAAAAATTTAGTCAACTACTTCAGAAACTAACGCAACGTTTTTCTGATCTGTTTTTTCTCCTTACTAATTATAAATACATGATTCCATTAATAATTTATTCCTACTCTAAGCAAACAAGAAACGGCCTGATTAGTTAATTAGTAACAATGTAAACTAAAGTAGCAATGTGCAATCTCTAATGTAGCTATCATTTAAACTGACAATCAGTGTTGTGCAGTGACAGAAATGTGGAGGTACACCGGGATGGTTAGACACTCCGGAATTTCAAATTCAGATACACGCTAACCAAGAATTGTATCTAGAACTAAATTTAGTCATACTGTGACCGAATTGCTTTGCGATTTATTTGAGGTGTTGGATTTTATGTCGCAAAAAAAAGATTTTTTCATAAAGACGAAGGTCAGTTTTAACTAATCCAATTCATAGATATAAGTTATTTAAATATATAATTTTTAACTATCTCCTTATTGACTTTTTTCAAATTAACAATTCAAATTTGAGTTTGAAGATTAATAACGCTTAAAATAATTGTTTCATGGATATCGGCGCAAATAAAATACAATCTTATTTATAATAGCAACTTGGCTGCAAGAACAGGTTCCCTTAAAGTAACAGCGATTGCATGTAACAGACTAAAAATATACAACGAAACTCCTATGATGTTTTTTTATACGTTTCAACTTTCACCTATAAATCGAAAAACAAAAAGCTATTGATATGCAAAGTCACTTTTTACACACCAGTCTGTGTCCCAATTTCCCCAATGGCCGCAATATATCCCGTACATGTAACATCCCTATTCACAACATTAATACAATAATGGCTGAAGGCTCACTGCAGTTTAGTGTAGAAGCAATCTTCATACGATGTGGGGTACGTTTCTACCGGATTTCTGAATGTGACTTTAAAGTTTTGTATTACTGTGTAAATAATGCCTATATTGCTTTAAAATAAAAATACATCCTTTACAATAAAGTTGTGATAGCTTATTGGTATACCGATCAGCTGTGAAGTTAAAGATCTTGAGTTCCATACCAAGGCTTTTAAAAGTTCTCTTTTTGCTTTAATCATCTCAAATTTCACTCTTTTATACCAAGAGTATTAGTAGTATTACGTCATTATCGTCAAAACACATGCATTATTTTATATCGTCAAGAAAGCTCCGTGTCTCCCAAGAAAATTAAAAGAAGATACCTTATAATCAAAATTGGATGCATCTGAATTCAATGTTTTACAAGGGACCGAAAGAAAGAAAGAAAAATTTATCACTTTTAAAAATATCACATTTTATCTCATTTTTATACTTTTTATTGGGCGCTGAATCCAAATCGACTCTCTAGAGATTACCAAAAATGAATTTTAGGTACTGATTTTTAAACTTACGCAAATACAAAACATGGAAAAAGAAATATTCTAATGAATATTTTCGCAGTATATTTGATATTAATTAACTTTCAGGTGGTAGCAGGTGGTAGTGGTGAGACCAGTGGACTGAGATGTCAAAGGTCTCGAGTTCAAACCCAAGGCAAGCACCACTGACTTTTCGGAAGTTATGTGCGTATTTATCACATGCTCAAACGGTGAAGGAAAACATCGTGAGGAAACCTGCATGCTTGAGAGATTATTCTCGATGGCATGTGAAGTCTGCCAACCCGCAGTGGGCTAGCGTGGTGGACTATAGCCTAATCCCTCTAAAAACTGAGAGGAGACCCGTACCCAGCAGTGGGACAGAAATGGGTTGATGATGATGATGATGGTCTGTGAAAATATTTTAAGATACATACTATCATTAGCAACTAAAAGATTATAAGATCAATATATTATAATCAGCAACCAGTTTCTTACTGTAAACAGCTGTAAGTATGCCTATACAATTTTTCAATGTATGTACCTAAACATTACTCTGCTCGTCCAACTTACAATAGGAGGCGTAACTATACAATTTTTTCAAAGAAAAGATATCGGAGGATCGTTCGTAAGAACTTTTCGCGTGGCACCGTCACAAAGAACGACTTCAACAATAAGTAGTGACTTGACTCAAAGTTCCTAAAGAATTCTGTTATTAGCTTATCTCAACGCTTTCATAAATTAATGCTTAAAATGTTTGAGATTTACTTTATTTTAGTGTTTAGTCCCTAAGTCACGCTGACCCTTCGAGCTTGCAAGTTCAACTGTGGCTGCGTTCCGTTCATTAGTTCTTTATTTTATTTATTATTTATTTGGGCAACAATCAGATACAATATTGGGATAAATCCATGCAAAGTAAATTATACATAATCCAAAACAGTTTCCACAATTATACAATATATTTGCGCCCAGAAACAAAGTTAAATTATTAACAAATAAATCATTAGTAAACATTGGAAATAACTTTAAATAAGAAATATTATATAAGGCGGATGTTAGTGGAAACGCCGGGAGGGGGCGTCCTAGAAGGACATACACCGACCTAATTAGTGAACTCTTTCAAAAAGGTGCGCAGTACTCGTAACCGGCGCGCGTGCATAACGTGATGTATGAATGTGGACGAGGCAAAAGTGGTATTCAGGGACCGCGCGTGGCATTCTGTAGTTTTTGCCTACGCCCATGGGAAAAAGGCGTGAGTGTATGTATGTATTAAGTGTTTGAAGCAGGAACCAAAAAAGGCCTTATAAAGACGTGCAAAGGATTTATAACCTCAAAAAGGACTAATCCGTCGATCCTGGCTAATAAATACTAAATTGTTTGACATTTACTTTATTTAGATATGAATTGGTTGAAGGGTACGTGTTTAAACAATAGTTATGCAATCAATAGACGTTGAAGGCTAACCTGAGACTGCAATCTGTTCTTCAGCTCTTAAATAAAAACCGCTCAAAACCTCAAAATGACGTTAAATTCTCGGTTGTGGTAGATTAATATTATAGAGTCTGACATTTTAATTAGATATTCATAGCTGCAGCACGTCAATAAGTAATAGTCACGCTGAATAATTGTTCTTAAAGGTTCGTTCTTGAATTCTTTACTAATGATCACCAATGTTTCGAAAAGCACGTGAAACCGTCGGTTCTAGTTAATTAACAGTAAATAGTTTGACATTTAAGTAAATAAAAATAAAGTTATTTTGTAATTAATGACTTGCAGAATACATGGCATAATAATAGTTACGCTAAACAGACCTTAGAGGTTCAGCTGTGACTGCAATCTGCTCATCAGTTCTTCCAGTTCTTTACTTATGACCGCTCTTTGCCTTGAAATACACCTGAAACATATAGCTAATTATTTTTCCTATACGTTAATGTTTCTGACTAGGAACTAAATTATACCAGTACCCATATTGCAGGTTAATTAATACGCTGCCAGGTGCAGGTGAAGTTGGCAAGCTTTCAAAAATAACGTTAGTATTCATAAGTGTTCACCTGATATTACTTATACTAGAAGTGCTGCTATTCTATTGGCAATAGGCTCGCTCAATTTATATAGGACGTTAAATATGCAAATGAACGGACCTATTAAATACTCCTTTTTGTGGTCAAAAATCGAATCGTGTCGGTTGTTAGGTGTTCAGAATTTGGAAATAAAAAAAGACTGTATCCAAATAATATCTTACTTCTTTCTTCAAATTCAATTAGAGCTTTTCAATAACTGATATAACTAAATCTTTATTTTCAATGAGGTATTTATATTGTATAATTATTTCCTTGAAACACAATTTCTCAAATTCATAAACGCGTATACCCAAAATAACTACCCCTAAAAACCAATATTTGCATCGTACGGATATCCAATCCGCGACCTATGAAGCAAAAACAAATCGCTAACTTACAAAACAAACTTCTTATTAAACTCAAATTTAATTTCACGTTCCAATAGTCACAAAAGTACCAGAACATCATAGAACTCAGTTTGTGTCTTAAAAAAATGAGTGTCAATACTGTCGATAATGATGCGGCTGGCGCGGAGTGTGAAAGCCTTTCATCAGTGCCCAGTGTAGTCGCAAAACTGGATTCAACTGGATATGGCCGGATATTACTGGTTTGGAAAGAAAAGTTTTGCCTGAATTCATGGCTAAGTTGTATCCCTTTACTACCTGTTTCGGCGCTACGGAATATAGGTTTGATTTTTGCGCAGCGCTAAATCTCTAAAAAATAAGTAGCTAGATTTCAATGTCATAGTATTTGTGTTAGTGTAAGAAATCTGTATGTTACGCAGTCTGTCCGTGTTGTATCCCTTGCCGCCCTTGCCTTGACTATAGATGCTGTGAAGTATTCGAAACGTCAGGATTACATAATATCAATACACAGTAAAATAAAATAAAATCCGTAAAAAATGTTCTATTTCAATATGCAAAAGTCAAAATATCATTTACTCAGAGTAGGCCTAATTTAATTGGCTCTTTTTGAACGTCGACAATAAAGATAGGCTCCAAAAACGCCTGTACTTCACCCCTTTTTAGTGTTTTTGCTAGGAAAAAGAAGCGGCGCAACAAACTCCCCAGCAACACATTTCTGTCTGTTCGTTAATTACATGATTCTAATATTACAATGAATCTATTAAATATCGAGTTTATCAAAACTAGCTAAATATATTTTACCGAACAAGAAAATATAATTATTTAGCAATTACAATATATTTATATATATGTATATATATACTTAGAAAATTTGTCAGCTTAGAGGTAGACACCACGTGACGTAGTAAAAACTTTTTATTAGTAAGAAGGATGAATGGAGCGCTGTCCTTCGTCTCTTCACTATTTGCGCGGGAATACGATCATTTTTTTTTCTATTCTATTATGAGTGTGACGTGTAATATAATTAGTAATAGTGATTTGTTTATTCGCGGCAATTATTAGTTCAATCCTTTTTGCATTGTTTTGTATTCCCTTTTTAATCATTTAAATACCCTTCTGATCCATAATAATATGCATATTAACACACTTTTGGCCACCATTTGTCTGTAGCAAATTGGTATGTACTTTCACCAAACTTATCCCTTCTTTCTCATCATAATTCCATGTTCTATGAAATCTATTGAAAGGGTTCTGTAATCTATGACCTCTATAAAGGCTTGAAACTTTACAGATTCGCTTGAGACAATGGACGGAACTCCTTTGTCGGAGCATTAGAACTCGCTGTTTGCTGAAGAAGGTATTAATTTTTATTTAAAAAGTTCCACGTATATAGCGTTAAGATTTTATATTGAGACAGCCTTTGGGCCTATGTACAGCCAAGTTGCCTTATTAGTCCAGTTGTTTCAAGCGTAATTGGATAGCGTGAGAGTCCTAAGTTTGAGTGTCAAGTCGAGCAAAAACTTTTTGACTTTTGTATGATATTTTCAGTAGCAGCACTATTGACCTGTAATTCTTTTGACTTAATGAAGAATAATCACTAGCTGAAAGTTTAGATACATGCCCGATTTATATAGGATCTTAAACACACAGAAAAACGGTCCTATTACCTATATGCTATGCTATTGTAATGTTTAAAAATCGTACATAGTGTAGTAGTACAAGTGTTTGTGTTCGTCCGGATGTTTCCTATATATTATAAGTTAGTATTTACAAAAAAAAAGTATATAAGTATTATATCCATTGTCTAGTACCCATAGTACAAGCTCTGCTTAGTTTGGGACTAGATGGTCCTGTGTCAAATGTCGCAGAATCTAATATATAAAATTCTCGTGTCACAGTTTTCGTTGCCATACTCCTCCGAAACGGCTTGACCGATTTTGATGAAATTTTTTGTGCTTATCCGGTATCTATGAGAATCGGCCAACATCTATTTTTCATCCCCCTAAAAGTTAGGGGTAGTCCACCAACCCCTCTAATGTGGCAAAACAACGTTTGCTGGGTCAGCTAGTATTATTTTATTTATTATTATTCACAAATCGTAAATGTAACCTATAGCGCTTTTATAGCAATAAGTCGTTTCCGAATTTCAACAAGAACTATTCCTAATTAATATTTTCTTCACACACTAAAACTTGTCAACATAATTTAAACAAAGAAAAACACAAATTCGATTTGTAAACAAAATATCAAAACGTTACTTATCTTTTTTGTCTTTATAATTTGACATAAACATTTACATACATAAATAAAATTATTTATTCAATTTTTAAAATAAAATTACTACTTAAAATAAATACTTTCGACTTTATGCGACTTCTAAACGTCAATATGATAGAGATAAGCCGCTAGCTTGTGTTAAGACTTCGAATTATGAACATGAATTTTGAAATCTGTTCATATAATATTAGTGACGTAGCTTACGATAAAAAATACGCGTTGTGGATTCACTGGGGAGCTGATAAGACTTCAAATATCGACATACGTGATATCTTAATACGATTTTAAAGACTTTTTTTAATATGTAGACTTTAAATTGTGTTTATTTTTTATGAAAAGTTATTTTAATATGAAAAGAATTTGGAATTTTATCGCTACATATTCAGCATACGACCTGTTTGAAGGTAAGCGGTTACCGTAGCCTATAGGTGTTTGCAACACCAAAAGGACTCGTTCGCGCCTGCCCCGTAGAAATCGTCCAGGTTACTTAAAAAGTGAGTTATATATTAAACTGACAACAAACGGAATTCCCATGCTGTCAGAATTGTCACGCCCCCAACGAGCTCTGGTAACCTTACTCCCTCGCAGAAATACAACTATTGTTATTTCACTGCGGTCTTCTGCAAGGTGAAGGTACTTCCCCAGTCGGGCAGCTCAATTTGAGCGAGGAATCTCTGCCTCCAAAACTTGCTTTATTTCAAGATTATATTTCCCATTAGGTTGGTATGGAAACTTAAAAATCAAACAAACATTAGCACATATCGTTCTACCGCTGACTCCACAGACATAAATTGAAATAGATAGCGCAATAGGCTGTTATGATAATTTTGAAAATGGCTTTTTAATTGATTTTAGCGTGGTAAGAGGGGTAATATTTTATGAATAAATAATAAGTTTATACCTATACCAGTGAAACGATCCAACAAAGATTTCTAAAACTGATAAAAATGATTGTTTTTTATTTGTGTTAGATATATGTTCATCCATATACTACGAATAAATACGAATGTGTGTCTGTCTGTCTGTTATCTCACCACTCTTTAACCGCTAAACCGTTTTTGAAATTTGGTATGGAGATAGTTTGACTCCCGGAAAGGACATAAAATAGTTTATGTCCGGAAAATCATGCCTTGAAAGGGGGAAAACAGGGGTGGAGGTTTACATGCGGAAACTGTTTAATTTCTTAAAAAAGCAATTTGATGAATTTTGAAATTACTAATTTTACGCAGACGAAACCGCAGGCAAAAGCTAATCTTTTATATTTATTACGCAGATGACCAGAAAAAAACATGTATTATAGTAAAATATAGTCTTGTTTTCATATTAATCAATGCACTTGCTTCATCTATTTTGTTGTAGATCTATGGTTGATTCCTATCTAAAGTAGCCTATTCATAAACCGATATAGTTCCTACCCAGCCAGTTAAATAAGGCGAACAAAGGAAAAACAAACTTATATTTATAGCCTTAATTATCATAATGCTGTACATTAACTGTAAATGAATATGTTGATGATGGTGCTATTTATTTCAAAAGCTTTATATAAACTTTACCCAATATTTATTACATAAACAAGACATTTTGTATTAATTCTCACTACTACTACCAACTACTTTTTAAGGACTTTCCCAATCCCAATCTGTCCGTGACCTGCGGACGGATAACGGATTATGGTAACTTCCCTATTTTACGAAACCTAACAGGATTTTTACAGAGTCTACATCGCGCAAACGACACCACTGGTATTACAAAAGTTGGTAACGGTAACTGGTTGCAATGCGGCGGGCCGTAAACTAGATTGACGTCGTATAAAAAAATTAAATTAAATTCAATAATAATAATTGTTATTATTAACGCATCCGGAATGCCCCGACATTCCGTACATCCGACATTAATCAATAACTATAAATATACTGCGATAAAATCTGTAAATAAAAGTTTTATTTCCTGATGTTATTTGTATTTTTATAGCACAGAGGTGTCAAAGAAGCTTACGGCTCGCCTCACGTATATATGTATGTCGGAGAAACATTATTTCTGTTGACATCGTCATTAGTGGTTAAGAATTTCGTGGGCATCATCAGGGTTAATTACAAGCACAAACATAATGATCATGGTTTTGCACTACATATTATTTTAATTCGGATTAAATAACAATTTATCACTTCACAATAATATCGAGAGAAAATGCACAGTTAAGACCGAGCAGCGAGTTCAGGGCACCGGTCTTACTTTTACCAACAATTAATACTCTTTCAGTCTCTCAGACTCTCAATCTCAATGATCCAACTCGATCAGTCGCTATTTCTCAATAATGTCCAATACTGTCCGCGTCCCTCCAAAAGTAAAGATGGCGCCTCGACCACGCTCAAGCTAAATGCTCTGCTCTGATTGGTCTATAACTGATAACAATATTTTTTACTTTTTATTAGACTAAGGAGGTTTTAAGCTATGGAAAAATGTAATAAATCATTATTTGCGTTATTCTTGCAAACAATAATCAAACCGACTTATAGCTTCCTCCGACACGGCCGTCCTGACATACCACACGCCCTCGTGTGATGTTGAAGGTTGCGCATCGTCCTTAACTGCAAAAAAGATATTGTTATCGTTCGGCCACTCCTGACCAAAGGAATTATTATTTTATCTCCTGCACACCGATGATCAGATATTATCTTAAATTAGCTATACGCCTTTTGCTATCGAATCTGACTCCTTATAGCCCAGACGCTACACACGAAATCAAGTTCATAGTATCGAAACAGCCACCTCGCCGTTATACACGTTACACATTTTAGATAATTGGCCACCTCGCCTTTTATCCAACAGATTTTAGGTACTTTTCAATGGCCACCTCGCCTTGCTACGGCCACCTCGCCTTGCTATGGCCACCTCGCCTTGCTATGGCCACCTCGCCTTGCTATGGCCACCTCGCCCTACTACGGCCACCTCGCCTTACTACGACTACCTCACCTTGCTATGGCTACCTCATCTTGCTATGGCCACCTCGCCTTACTACGGCCACCTTACCATGCTATGGCTACCTCATCTTGTTATGGCCACCTTGCCTTGTATCCGCCGCCTCGCCTCTCACAAAGACTACCTAAACATTAACAACCACCATGCTCCTAGGGTATCTTATAGGCATGAGATATACCATGCAACATTATCTTGCAACGTACCCGGGTTCAAAGGTATGGGTATGGCCGTATACCCAGTACCTAGGTACTAATATGTGTCCTCCACACCGTATCCGGTGACGGCGACTACTAAATGATCAGTTGGTCATTGTGATGGGCTCTGATGTGACTTGCAAAGCGATACTTCACCACATTAGTGTAGACGGTATGATGCCATTCCGTACTCTTCATTCCGTCCTCCCAACCATCAGTAGATATGTTACAGGCCGCGAGATTGCGTTTCAACACGTATTTGTAACGCAGATATTGAACTCTTTGTTTGCGCTTTCCGCATGAGAGTTCGGAGTAGAAGAAAGACTTTGGCAATCTACTATCATCCATGTGTACGACGTGTCCACTCCAGCGGACTCCAGTGTTTTGTACTTACTAAAACCCTATATCAAAATACCTACAGGTTTTCCAAACCTGGCCTTAGCGGTCATCATCATCATCATCACCTTTAGCGGTCGCCTTTTAGAAACTCGATTACTTTATACACAGACAAATAACAACACAACAATCAAAATAACAAAAACAATACAGAAACACGATAACAGTTAAATCCCGCCAAAAATTCAATCTGACTTCATAAAATATTCACAGGCAAATAAACTGACGTAAAAAAAAGTTAACATTGAAATTAATAATATTACTATTGTCGACCAATTCCAATATTTTAAAATAGGTACTCTAAAATGACCTCTATCTTTATTAAAAGTAAATAACTCTTTTTAGTAATTCAAAATGAAATACTCTTTAACATCATTACACAATTAACTTCTTAATTCCGATATGTATAAGGAACAGATTTGTATCACCGAATTATTTGTTAGAAAATGCCTAAAATATTACACGTACGCGTGTCGGGAATCGCCGTAAGTATTCGGGTAACTTCGTACTCTCCGCGAGCGCGAGCATTATGAATGACCGCGCCGCCGTACTGGATATGACGAGAGACCCGCGTAGGTCCGTACCGTCATACGATTTAGTTCGGCGTTTTACTCGATAATACAATAAAATTTTACTAATCGGGTACGGCCGGGTTTCTGCTATACATACCCAGTCTGCGTACTGGTAAGCTCACATTGGGTATTTATACCTGTACCAGTATATCACACACGCAGAAACTCCGATATCATAACATTTTTAAACAAATTACAACAACAGTACAACAGCAGCAACATACAACAACAGTACAACGATTTTGCCATCATCGTTATCCGTTTGATTCCGTTCGTATTTTTTTATTTAAACGTTATCACTTACTGAAAACGAAGTAACTTTTGAATAAGTACTAGAATTAATTTACTTTCCTGTATACCACGATCCGCAAAAGCAGAAGTCCACCGTTACCAACCAGCGTCAGTATTTACATCACCAAGTTTTTCTCGATATTCTGTTTATCTACAATGCCTTATTATTGCGACTGCACCTCGCTTCCAGATGTATTCGAATTTCGAACCACGACTAACAAAGGCCGATCTGCTTTGTGTCCGTATGTATGAAAAATCTGAAAATAAATTGAAAAACGACAGAAAGCGGAGGTAGTTATCCCACTTCTGATGTCGGAGAAACATTATTTCTGTTGACATCGTCATTAGTGGTTAAGAATTTCGTGGGCATCATCAGGGTTAATTACAAGCACAAACATAATGATCATGGTTTTGCACTACATATTATTTTAATTCGGATTAAATAACAATTTATCACTTCACAATAATATCGAGAGAAAATGCACAGTTAAGACCGAGCAGCGAGTTCAGGGCACCGGTCTTACTTTTACCAACAATTAATACTCTTTCAGTCTCTCAGACTCTCAATCTCAATGATCCAACTCGATCAGTCGCTATTTCTCAATAATGTCCAATACTGTCCGCGTCCCTCCAAAAGTAAAGATGGCGCCTCGACCACGCTCAAGCTAAATGCTCTGCTCTGATTGGTCTATAACTGATAACAATATTTTTTACTTTTTATTAGACTAAGGAGGTTTTAAGCTATGGAAAAATGTAATAAATCATTATTTGCGTTATTCTTGCAAACAATAATCAAACCGACTTATAGCTTCCTCCGACATGTATATATATATATATGTCGGCGCAGGAAGGCCTTCATCAGAATTCATCGTGTATTCAGTTCTTGTGGGCGTATTTTCAATCAGGAGGCATCATAATTATCGCTTCTGACTTCTCATTATAATCAGATACTAGGGCACATTATTCAGGCGGATTACAAGCGATTCGTCGCAGACGTGGTGCGCTTGCGGTTCCCGTTCAGCTCGTCTCCAAAACAAGATACCAGCAACGCTTCCATTCACACGACGCTCCGCTAGAGCGACCTCTTGACAACAGTCACTCTCATTTGACATTATCGACGACGCACGCATGCGCCGTCACGGCCAGACTGACTTTCGACCGTCCTCGGGCGTCTGTTCTCTTATGTTTCTGAAACAAACATCATGATCACCAGGATATCCGCTCGATCATCCTGACCATAGCCTTAACTACTCCAAACAGATTTCTGTCACATCAAATTCACAGACTTAGACCATCTTATCGTCAATTACACTAACGTAACGTCTTGGACCATCTTATTGTCCATGCAACCAGAATATACTAAGAAAACAATCTGAACCGGACAAGTGTGTCCCTCCGATCAACCCCAAACAGGTATGACCCAGACGACGCCCGTACGACCAGGTTAAACTAGGAGAACCATCTGATCCGGACTTGTGTCCCTTCAACCAACCATACAACAGGTGTGGCCCGGACGACAATCCGACCAGGATCGACTGGATGTGTGTATCCCTTAAATACCAAGAATTAATTTCATCATTTGACGTTGTTGCATTTCGAATAAAATTTTCCAACTGTCACTTTTACCATCACCAATATTACGAAAACTCTGACCTGTTTGTTACTCTCATGGTCCGGGTAATCCCACTTCTGATGTCGGCGCAGGAAGGCCTTCATCAGAATTCATCGTGTATTCAGTTGTTGTGGGCGTATTTTCAATCAGGAGGCATCATAATTATCGCTTCTGACTTCTCATTATAATCAGATACTAGGGCACATTATTCAGGCGGATTACAAGCGATTCGTCGCAGACGTGGTGCGCTTGCGGTTCCCGTTCAGCTCGTCTCCAAAACAAGATACCAGCAACGCTTCCATTCACACGACGCTCCGCCAGAGCGACCCATAGATAATACACTATATACTAGAGAGAGCGACCTCTTGACAACAGTCACTCTCATTTGACATTATCGACGACGCACGCATGCGCCGTCATATATATATATATATATATATATATATATATATACATTTTGAAGAACCTCATGCTGTCAGTCTTATGGAAATACATTGGCGTAGCGTCGGTATTTGCCCGGGGCCGTCTGGAAATTTGCCGCCCCCTTTTCTAGTAGTATAAAAACGACGTGGCACTTGATGCCGCCCCCTTTTATATGCTGCCCGGGGCCATGGCCCCCCAGCCATAACATAATTTATTATACTTTAGTTTTGTGTTGTAAAACTTAAGACCACAAAGGAATTTTTTTTTTTCAGTTTCTCTTTAACAGTAGATAATTAAAAGCTGTAACAAGCTTAGAATAACTTTTAAATACAACGGTAAATATAACCAAGCAGCTAGCGGGTAATGAAGATACAATTTCTGCCGTTCTCTACTAAACTAAAGGAATAATGCTACAATTACATAAAGTATTTCTAAGAGATGAGTTTCCAAATCCCCAACCATACTAATAATATAAAAAAGGAAATATTAAATTTATTTATTGTGTGTATGTACCATTTTGCATCATTGTTTTAATGCAACATTATCAATTAACAATTTAGACGACCTAATTGGCGCAGAGGCTGGGCGACCGGCTTGTGCATCACGGGTTGCGGGTTCGATCCCCGCACGGAGCAAATATTTGTACGTTATACAGGTAGTTGTTCCGGGTCTGGGCGTTTGTGTATGTGAAAATGTGTGTTTGTAAACGCACCTACGATACAGAAGAAAATCCTAGTGTGGGGCAACGTTTTAAAAAAAAAAATATTACTAAAATTAAAATTAAAATTATACATATTTATTTAAATAGGTGTCCGTATGAAAACTTCAGTTATATAATCCAAGCTGTGAAGAATAGTGTGCGTATAGTATGAGAGCCACCACCACAGACATGAACAAACGCTATCTCAAGATTTAGTAAAAGTTCTAAAACGGTCATAAATACCTACCGAATAAAAGTCTTACTGTCTCGAAGTTTATGATGACGATAATTTAAATTGAAAAGTTGTTTTATAAATAAATATAATACTAGGAGAGCTAGAGAACAAAGACTGAGTAAACCTACAATAACACATTATTATGGAGAAAGGTCAAACAGTTTAATGGTACCTAAAGTATTTAACAACATTGATATTTTAAGAGAACTTCCAAAAATTAAGATTAGTCTGTTAAAGAAAAAATGGAAGAAGATTTTGTTGGATGACACTCGAGTGATTGGGTAGGGAAACCTGAGTTCCATAGATACCTATATGTGTATTTTATTTTTTTGCTTAGATTTAAATGTTTTGTTTCTTATTTTTATTTATATACATCTAATAAGTAACGGATGGTATTTAAAAGTACTTCAATTTATTCCCATTTCATTTACCTAATTTTGCCTGTGTTCCACCAAATATACTGAATGTGCACCAAAATATGTTCATTAAAAGTATTGTTATTACTTATATACACTTTCTTGGTATTCAGATTTGGTTCTGGCGTTGTGTGGTCACAGTTCTAACCTAACCTAACCGATATCTGTATTTTGCTGCTCAATCAGTAATTTTGTCGCTCAATCAGTATTTTTGATGCGCGGTTTATTATATGCCATAAGTAACATAGTAAGTAATGTAAATTTATTAAGAGCGCGTCTCGCCGTTAAACGGTTGCACGTTTGACGAGTGTACAATGTAGTAGACTTAAGTTTGTAAAGTGAATACTAAAAAAAAAGATTTATAATAACTTTAAAACCGAAATATAATACGTATATTAACAACTACTGTTCTACAAGTTATCAATTAGTAAGTAGTTCAAGTTACATCATAGATCAAGCACAATGATTGATGGATTGCTAAACTTAAGTGGAGCTTATGTGAATAATTCTATATCAAGTTAGCCACTGGCGTTGGAAGTTATACAGAGTACATATAGGTACATAAATTAGTTAAGCAACATAACAGATTATTAGCAACGTTAAATCCTGTATGAAGGATATTTCATTTCGTTTTCTTTTTTTCAAATAATTTGTGGTGCAATGTTTCGTGAAAGTTTTTTACCTATACCTAACCTGTGAGAGACTAGTGGTGAACTATGACATCAAAGGTCTCGACTTCAATTCTTCTCCCCTTAACTGTCTTTTAGAAATTAACGGTGCAAACAGCAGAGACGTTCTTGCTAGCTTTGAGAGGTTTAGCAGACCTCCCAAAGCTAGCTTAGTGAACTATAGCCTCATCATCAACCCATTAATGTCCCACTGCTGGGCACGGCTCTCCTCTCAATTGAGAGGGATTAGGCTTTAGTCTACCACGCTAGCCTACTGCGGGTTGGCAGACTTCACATGCCATCGAGAATTCTCTCAAGCATGCAGGTTTCCTCACGATGTTTTCCTTCACCGTTTGAGCATGTGATAAATACGCACATAACTTTCGAAAAGTCAGTGGTGCGTGCCTTGGGTTCGAACTCGAGACCTCTGACTTCTCAGTCCACTGGTCACACCGCTTGGCTACCACAGCTCTCTCAGACTATAGCCTAATCCCTCTGAAATGAATGACAAAAGACATATCTCTAGCAGTGCTGTTATCTTTTGCAGATATTCTTACAATACATACAAATTTTCAGTACAAAATAACGACAAAGGTTTTAAAACATCCCTTTCTTATCAGGATAACACTAACTGTCCCACAGTCTCATACTAATGATTTCAAAGCCTATACAATTTTATTATTATTAAGCTAGTAACCCAACCTCGGAGTTAAGTAACTCATAATATATAATGAACACCGCGCCTAGCGCTCGTTATGGTCCCTAGTGACTCGGCCTTACAGCGAGACTGGTCGGGGAATACGGTCGGTTCCTTACAAAGTAAATAGCTTCAGTAATATAAGGGCAAAATAGCATCACGCTTGCCCCTTACTGGAGCAGGCAGAGACTATAATAATATTTCTGGACATTATGACACAGCGCCATCTAGTTCCAAGCTAAGCAACGAGGCTTGTGTTACGGATACCAGTTGGTTGATATATTTTTGTAAATACATACATAAATTATACATAGATACATCCATGAATCGGATACAAGTGATGATGCTCATCACACAAACATTTGTCACTACCGGGATTCGAACCATAGCACAGCAGGCAGCGTTAACTACCGCTGAACTAAACGGATCGTCATAGTATAGATATTCACATACGATTCGAGATATTGAAATACAGTTAAAATGTTAAACGGTACCTTGTAAGTAACGTTATTAACTTAATGGTCTAATTTCCTCAACACAACACTTACGAACAATCCCTTCTCTAACCGTCTGAGCCTATTGTATGCCAATTATGTGAAACTTCAGACAGTGGAGCACAAATTGAAATGCCGGATGTGGTTGTACTTGACCCTTTTAATTAGGTCCAAGGTACAAGCAATAGAGGGTAGGTAGTCATTGTTTTAGTTATTATTAAATCATCATCATCATACCAGCCTATTGCCGTCCACTGCTGAATGTAGGCCTCCCACAAAGAGCGTCAACCATTCCGATCTTGGGCAGCTCGCTTCCATCGTGTCGCGTGTGGTGGTCTCCATAATTAATTAATTATCAGATACCTAATAGGATTAAAATATAAAATATTCTAAACCGCAGGCGAAAGACCTACCGATCTGAGAATGGCCCCAAGTAGGCGGCGCGCATGTTCGTCCCAAGTGCGCCTGCGCGGAGGATGCGAAGCGAGGAACGCTTCGCTCCTAGCCGGGGTCCAAGGACCAGAGCTAGACCGAAGCCCGCCGGGGTTGTGGTGCATGCTTTCGCGAATCCCATAGCCCCGGCAATAGGTCTGGTGGCGTTGACGAGTGCGGTTTTTTTAGTCGGAAAACGCTCATGTTGGGCGGAGTCCGACACGCCCCGTCGCCTCCCCAGGCGGTTGGACGGTCCGTAAAGGATTTTTCCGCACTTAAAAAAATTCCAAAAGACATAAGTTTACAAAAATTTAAGAACTTTCAATATAACTTTTTACACGTTACTGCATTAAGGCGCCAAAATAGATTCGAATTTCAAAAACGCATGACATATTATATCGTTTCCTTTGTGACAGCAAAAAGGTTTTATCTCAAAATAAATTGAAGAAAACGCTGTAGCATGCTACATATCACTCCCAGCCTTCAGTTGAGGAGACTGAAGCCAAATAGGTTATCAACATCTCACATCTTTATCTCACAAATTGGACCAAGCCCAAACAAGCGAACTAAGACCGAAAACTCGTGTAAAATAGGTCATAAACGTTCTAACTCAACGTAATTCCCTTGTTATTATGTTCTGTTGTCTATATCATCTCTCTAGCTTATGCCCGCGACTGCATCTGCTTAGAATTAGTAATTTAGGTGGAAGCTCCACGCTAACCCGCGAAATTCAAATTTTCGTAAGTTTTTTGCAATTTGCCGGTATTTGTCAGGCTGTACATTGAACAAAATATGATTCGCGCCTGTAATAGGTATTTAGTTACAGAACCTTAAGATAGTTATTTTTTTTAGTTTATCCAATATGCTTTACCATCAATATGACTGTTTTTTTTTGGAAGAATAAAATAATCAGGGTCTGTAACGCGCTAGCGTAACCTCCGGTATTGCAAACGTACAAGCTTTAAGCGTATGCTATTTTGCCATCATTGGTGTGTAAAAATAATTAATAAAAGATTTATATCATATTTAAACATTTTTTAAGAAATAAATGATTCCACAAACAAATTTCCACACCCATTTCGGCCCCTTAAGGGTTGATGCAGTTTAATCGTGAAGAAATAACAGATGGTCAGACATACTTATTTTCACAGTTATAATAATATTAAGTATGAGTAACAGTACGGCTCAGTATATCTTAGCATCTAAGAAATATTTTGTGGCAAGTCATCAAGATAAAATATTGCTAATAGTTAATTAAGTCCCATCTAATATTTTTATACTTTCTAATTATTTTGAGCAATACTAGCATTAAATAATTGCTTGCACTATATAATAAGAAAAAATATAAATGATTAAATGGCGTAATTTGTAATATAAAATACTGGTTAGTTTTGAAGCTCAATAACAATTTATAATAAAACTATTTTCACCAAAGTTTGATATAAAAATATTGTGGTAATATATTTTGTAGCAATCAACTTGCGAAGGCTTTGTAAAGTTATTGTTTATTAACTATAATAGACATATTCACGGTTTTTTTTAGTAAGTACTTATTTTATGCCATCATTATCCACCCATTATTGTCCCACTGCTGGGCACGGGACGCCTCTCATTTTTTAGAAGTATTAGGCTTAATAAATAACTATTTATTTAGAAAAAATACATATTTTTCTTTACGAAAATAGTGAGACAAACGGGCAGGAGGCTTACCTGAAATTGTCTATTGATGATATCTGGTTTATATATTGTTGGTTGGCTGGTTATAATGAAGCTTTCGATAAGTAAAAGAATTTTCAACATTAGTTTAATTGTTTTGGAATTAATCTATTGTTCGGGAGTTAGTAACACCGCTTTTGTTCCCATTAAAAATACTAAAAGGTGGTGAAGGGCGGGCGTTTTTTGGCGGTTATCTTTACTATCGACGTTCAAAATTAATCAATTAAATTTGGTCTTCTTTGAATAATTATATCTTGAATTTGACCTTTATATGGCGCAGTATTGTGTCACATCGTACACTTCTCAGGGTGCCTCTGGAAGTGTTGTCAGCCATGTTAATACGTACTTGGTTTCCAAAACCGGGTAAAACTGTTTACCCAACAACACTATGACCCGGATTACCCCACAGGTAATTTAAAACAAAATGAAACAACTTTCGCATGAAACCGAGCTTAAAAAGTTTATAAACTAAAGGTTTCATAATGAAAAATATCGACTATTATATACGAGTTTATGACTAGAGAGTTTCATATTTAATTCAATACCTGTTTTAATTTTATTAAAAAGTTTAAGGCAGTGAATGGCCTTTACTTTAAAGAGCTTTTAGTTTATGTTGAAATAAAACAACTATTTACGCATTTTATCGCGGTATATTGATATTATTTGTCAGCATTTGGCTACGGGTAATCTGCTTTGTAAAAGATACGACACGTTGGGATTAAATAAATATACCGCTATAAAATCCGTAAAAAGTAGTTTTGTTTAATATATTTCTTATTTTTAATATAATCCCTGCCAGCCTGAAAACCTCAGTTTCTTTTTCGATCTAAAATATTTAATTTCTATAAATATAATGAGATGAAAATTGCTCTCGCCGCGGCCAGCCAAGGAGATGCAATATCCCTAATACAATTTTATTCAAATTACCTTAAATGAGAACTGTAAATTGGCATTTCATCTTTACCTTGTCAATTAGGAAGTGTTAATAAGTTGTGGTAATCTTGAATTTGTTTTTAAGTCTTCTAACATTTAGACATGCGTATTTTTCTTTTTTTATGGTAATGAGGGGGCAAACGGGCAGGACGCTCACCTTAGATAGTAAGTGATCACCACCGCCCATGGACATCTGCAACACCTTGGCTTGCAAATGCGTTGCCGGCCTTTCAGGAAAGATTATGCTCTCTTCTTGATGGTTCCCAGGTCGTAACGATCTGAAAGCACCGCCGGCGACAGCTGGTTCCAAAGTTCTTTTTATTTAGTCATCATAATCAGATTTTTTTATTCATACTCATAAAAACTTTGTTAGTTTAGTGATTTTGACTTTAAAATCAAAGTTCTCCAGTTCGATACCAAGGTAAGAAGTGTACCACTGAATAATCGGAATTATGTGCGTATTTATCATATACTCAAACGGTGAAGGAAAGCACTTGATATATGCTTTCGGCGGTAGGAGACTCGTGCCCGGCGCTGGGACAGTAAAACGACCTGGTGATAATGATGATGATGATGATAATTATGAAAAATTGATTAGAAAAACATGTTTGTTTTATTCGATTAAAAACAATTTAAGTTAAATGAAAAACAGATTTGATTCTAATCGCCTTTTGCATTTGCAATTGTTTTCAACTACTTTATTCTGAATATATTTTTTTTATATTCAAATAGTTCAGTACTTTGTTTATAATTTTTCATAACTAAATAGTTTTTTTTTCCATTTACGATATACTTTAAATATAATTTAAAATGACTTAACTGCTTATTATACATTCCTATTCTGTATTATTATAAGTAAATCATTTTAGATAAAATGTACCTAAAACACTAACTTTTGTATGCTTTTACTAAAAAAAATCGCTTGTCTCATGAGAATTCCTCCTATAAAACTCAATTACCGTTCACTTGACATTTTATATTCTGTATGTAACCACCATTCCCTTTGAGTGGGATCTAATCAGTCATGAGAAGGCTCTCGACTTGAATTTTAATCAACAAAAGCCATGTCCCAGTATAAATTCAGACAGAAGGACAGATCTATAAAACAATCGATGAATAATAAAACGCACGCATCATTGTCATGTCTGAGTTCGTCATACACAGTCTGAACTTGTCATGCTTGTCTTGTTTGAGCTTTTCATGCGCACTTTGAACTTGTTATGCGCAGTATGTATTATTGTATTTTTGAGAAGTAGGGGAATAGCGAGATTCCTCGCTCAAATTGAGCTGCCTGACTGGGGAAGTACCCAGAATCCACCTTACAGAAGACCGTAGTTAATCAACAATAGTTGTTACCAGACCTCGTTAGGGAAGTGACTATTCTGACAGCATGGACATTCCGTTTGCTGTCAGTTTCGTTATTCCCTATTTTAAGAAACGTAAACGGTTTCTGCAGGGCTCGGCAACGTATATGCGCCCTCTGGTATTGCGAATGTCCATGGGCGGTGATCACTTACCATCAGGTGAGCCGCCTGCTCGTTTGTATCATAATAAACAAAAAAGAAGCTTGTCATGCGCAGTCTGAGCTTGCCATGCATACACTATGAACTTGTCATGGCAGTCTTAGCTTGTCATATACACTCTATGTTTTACATGCGCATTATAAGTTTATCATGCGTGGTATGAGTTTATCGTGCACAGTCCGAACTTGTCATGCGTAGTCTGAGCTTGTTATGCTCACTTGAATGTCGTGCTTGGCGATCGTATTGTGTATCAGTGATTTGATTCCCAATATAGTTGAGTAGTACGTGCGTGCGTGCATGTCATTCTTGAAATCAATTGCTATCTATTGTGACAAATAGGTTCGAAATCTTATAGCTGTTACTCTGATTTGTACCCGAAACCAATTAAAATTTTGATAATTTTCTAATTCAATTTATAATATGGTAATGTAACTCTGACCGACTTCATTTGCAAAGGTCGCTTACAGGCTTTTCTATGCCTGCTATCGCTTGTTGTATGGAGTTAGACTTTTGTATTAATTTGTCGTCTAGCTATGTGGTCTCGGGTGGTGTGTGAATGAGATACGAGTGCAAGAAAAAAGGATATCTCTTCGTTTTAGTTTCTGCATAAAAACTTTTTTCTTCTTACTTCTTTTTTCATCTGATTTCAACTGCTTTAAATAATTTACACTATTACTATTATTGTTTTTTTACCTCTATAGAGTCTATACAAAGAAAACCTTAGATGCATATTTCAGATTTCCTAGCTTATTGACTTATTCCCTGTTACTTCTATAAGACCTAAAACATTATATACGAACTGTAAGCCATTCAATAAGAATTCTGATTCTTCGAGGCAGGCGTAATTGTACGTATAATTATGTATATTTAACAAAAATTAATAACCTCCAAAACAAACCTTTCCAACGTTCCATTTTAACAAAAATCATTTCTCAGTTTTAAGTAAACTCTTAAAAAAAATTCGTACTTAAAAACCTCTCCACAGATACCTACATTAACAATTCGATTAGGAAGCGCGGTAAAATTTCACTCTTAAAAGGCTCGCAGGGACTAAAACAGCCCATTAAGAGGAAATAATGGAATAAAAATTAAAACAAACATATTTTCATCGTCTGCCTCTCCAGTTACTTCGTTGGTCTTGTTTTTATGTCATAATGGTGGAAAATAAGCATAGGGCCTGCCTAATGGTAAGCGGTTACCGTAGCCTATAGACGTTTGCAACACCGAACGTATCGCTCACGCGTTGCCTACCCTGTAGAAACCGTCAAGGTTTATTAAAATAAAGGAGTTACTAAACTGACAGCAAACGGAATTCCCATGCCGTCAGGATAGTCACTCTCCCGACGAGCTCTGGTAATCTTACTCGCAAAAATACAACTATTGTTGATTTGGGGCCGAGTTACTTCCCCAATCGGCAGCCCAAATATTCCTGGTGAGTGGAGTTTAAAAAAAATCTCAGTAGTAGGTCGGAGGTTACATTCTTGGTCGGCTGATGGCAATTATTTCACCCCCTATTACATGGGACCTAAAACATACCGGCAATGTAAGAATCTCCATACAACTATCTATAAACCAAATTGCATCTAAATCGGTTCAACGATTAAACGTGAAGAGGTAACAGATGGACAGACATATTTTCACATTTATAATAATAATAATAATAATAATAATAAATCTTTATTGTTGCAAAAATTTAAAGTTCACAAGGTGACTTATAATTAGACACAGTAAATGTAATGTGCTTTGTGCACTGGTACTGTCTCCCAAACTAAGCGAATGCTTGTATCTTGGGTGGCAGTGTTCAGTCGTGTATGTGATTCTATATAACAATTTACAAATTATTGTACGTGCAAGTGAACGTAGCTGCTGTATACAGGGGGTAAATAATTATATTATAGTTTTTATATAAGTGGACCATAATTATGTTGTTGAGTGGGTATGTGTTAGGTGAGTATGTATGTGTTTAGGTGCGTGTGTATGTGTATAGATGAGTGTGTATGTGTATAGGTGAGTATGTGTATGTATGTAAGTTACGCGGTGTATATCAGTAGTTCTTCTGTTTTATTATAATCCATATTTAGAAGCCAGTCTGTAAGAGTGGTTTTAAGTTTGTGGCTATTTAGTCCTGCGATATTGAGTTTCTTATGTATATCGTTGTATAATTTTATGCTTAAGGAGTTGAATTGTTTCCTGGCAAAGGATGTCTTACAGGGAATGCGTGGGCATACAGGCATCTTGCTACGTCTGCCTGGATCGGGGCGCGGGACACCTCGATGTCTTCTCATGGTGGATTTGAGCACAAAGAGCTGTCGGACTGTTAACACTTTGCAGTCTGCATACAGTTTTTCGGTGGAGTATCGATAAGGCTTCTTAGTCATTGTTTTGAGCACAGCTCTTTGTGCTCTTTCCAGACCTAAAAGAAGTGTCTTGCCGGCGCCACCCCAAGCTGGAATGCAATACTGGATGATGGACTGAGATAGGGCCAAGTAGACCAGTTTTAGTTTTTCGAGTGGAACACAATCTCTTAATAATTTAAATACGTGTATTAGTCTCCTCACTCTAGAGGTGACTGTATATATCTGCTTGTCCCACCTCAGTCCACTATCAATGTATACTCCTAGATACTTAACATGTTCAGCTCGATCGATTTGTTGGCATGTGCAGGTGTTCTGAGAGGGGCAACTATGGGCTGTGATAGAGAAGTTTTGTGGTGGGGAGTTGGTTTTTCTGATCGAGAATGCTACATATGACGTTTTGGAGAGGTTTAACGTCAGCAAGTTGTCTGTAAGCCAGTTCATAATTTTTGATAAAGAGTACTCGGCTCTTTCTTTAACGGCATTCCAGTCTGGTCCCCAGACAAGAATTGCCGTGTCATCTGCATACGTAAAGATACTAGTGTTTTGGAGCGGGAGTTGGCAGAGATCATTTATATAGATCTGAAAAAGTGTCGGACTTACTATACTCCCCTGCGGAACACCGTAGTACACTGTAGCCTCGTCACTATCAATATTATCTATTCTGACTTGTTGTTTCCTATTTGCCAAAAAATCCTCAACAATTTTATAGGCATTTCCCCGTATGCCTATCTTCTCTAATTTTGCTAGAAGGATGGGGACAGAGACCGTGTCAAATGCTTTAGAGAGATCTAGAAATATACATAGGCATCTATTTTTACTGTCTAAATTTTTTACAATTGCCGTTGTCAAGTCCAGTACGGCATCTTCGGTGGAGTAACCTGAGCGAAAACCATATTGGTTATCAGCTAGGATTTTAAATTTTTCTAGAAAATGTTTGAGTGCCCGGTTTAGTATTTTTTCTAGAATTTTCGAGATGCCGGGTAGTACTGCTATAGGGCGATAGTTGTTGACACAGTCTCTGTCCCCACTCTTGTAAATCGGGTGTACTACCGCTTTTTTAAGCATTTCCGGAAATGATCCTGTGTTTATTGTAAGGTTGCATATATGAGTGATTAAGGGTATTAAAATGTGGCGACATTGTATTATTATTTGTGATGAGATGCCGTCCCAGCCTGTGGCACAGTCGGTGCGGAGTTGCAATATTATGGATTCGATGTCAGACTCATCTACTTCCATAATACCGATTGAGTTGACAGGGCTGTTGAGGGAGGCCAGGTTACTAGGACTAGGTGTTTCCGGATTGAGGTTTTGAACCGATGACGAGGCGAGTATTTTGTCGGCCAGATTTCGTCCTATACTTGTAAAGAAATTGCAGACGTGATTTACCGACGTTTTGGGGTCACTTTTTATTTGAAGGAGTTCAGTGGGACTAACCTTAACTTTTTGGGTGTTTGTAACGGTTTTTATTGCTGTCCAGAGGGATTTTGGGTCTTTACCTGCTTTATCGATCAGACTTTTTTCATAGGCTGTTTTCAGTTTACGTAAAAGGTGGTTGCAGTAATTTCTATATCGCGTATAAATTAGTTTAGCGGTCATGTTATCTGGCGCTTTTTTTGCTTTGGTATGTAGTCTATCTCGATGTCTTATGCAACGGAGTAAACCTGGCGATATCCATGGCTTTAGGATTCTGCGTTTTCTAGTTACTGTATTTGTTTTTGTGTTATTATGTATGACATTCGAAACTGTAGATATAAGTGTGTTGGCTGCTACGTTTGCATCGTCTGTCGTTAACACATTTGTAAAGTCGGCGTTTTCTAGATCTGTTTTTATTTTATTATAGTCTAAAACCGTTTTATTTGTTGCTAGTTTACTAGAAGGGGTAGTTGTATCTATATGTAAGACAATTGGCATATGATCCGTTATATAAGACTCTAGTACAAGAGTTGTGGTAAGGAGTTTAGGTTTCGTGAAAAAATGGTCTAGGCAAGTTGTATTTCTTGTAGGGTGGGTATGTGTAGGGAAAAGTCCGTGTGTCGCATTGAAGGTCAAATATTCATCACGTAACGGGTCTGTACTGTTTGGACAAATGTCGATGTTTATGTCGCCAACTAAAACTGGATTGGGCGATAGACTGTTGTAGACATCATGCAGGCTACTTACAAAGTTATTGAAATTTTCCCTGGTTTTAAGAGAAGGTGAACGATATATAGCCACTACCGCAACATTATCATCTATTTGGCAAATCAAACAACTTGCATCTTTAAATGTTGGTTCGCGTATTTTGCATGATAAGTTTATGTCAACGTATACAACGACTCCATCATTCTGGTTAAGCGTGGAGCCCGTGGAGTAAGCAGTGTACCCCTCTAGCGTGGGCAAATTTCCCACTCCACGAAGCCAACACTCAGTCAGAACGATGACGTGATATCTTACGTTAGTCATTGTTAATAATACTCGGAGTTGGTCAAAATTTTTGTTAATGCTGCGGATGTTAATATGAAACAGCTTGATAGCATGGTTCGTATGGAGAAGGAGTGATAGGCAGTCCTCTGGTCGACAGACATAAGAGTTTGTTAGTTCTAGTGAATCTAGTTCTGTGTTAATATTTTCTATGTTGGCCATTGATTATAAAAATAGATGTCAGGAAAGGTCATACAGCGCGTTGATGGAGTGCGTGGATGTAGTAGTGAGTGTGTGCTTAATGTTGAGGTTGTGTAGTGTTTAGGTGCGTGCTTGTGAGATGTGTGATTTGGTTGTGTGATAGTTAGTGTCATTGATATGGTCCGTCTTTTAAAAATTTCATAAAACATTTTACATACAAACTTACATTTGTTTTTTAAAGTATTAGTATGGATGACAAATATGGGTATTAACACGATAATTAAAAGAAGAAAATAACCGAAAAGAAAAGGTAATGATGTTTGGTATGTTAGTCACAGGGTTTTTTTCAAATCTAAGAGACATTGTTCCGAAGAAATTAGGATTTGTTTTTCCCCTTGTTCTTTACGAAGGAGGATGTTACCGTTTGATGTCCAACAATATTTAAATTTGTTTAGCTTGGCAAATTCTCGAGTTACGTGAAACAGCTTCTTGGAGCTCACAGGTAGATAGTCGGCTACAAATACTGGTCGACGTTTTCCGGGGATGTTTATCAATTCTGTGTTGAGCTTGTCTTCCGCGGATTTCTTTTTGATGTTAAAATCCCGAACTGCGGACAGAGTGCTCGACTTCATTTGGACGGTCTGGAATTCAACAACAATCGGGCGTGTCGAGCCATCTTTACCCGGTAAACGATATATATCTCTTAGATCCATGGCAGAGATTGGAATTCCCACAGCTTGTCCAATTTTACTGACAGTAAGTGTAAGATCTTCATTGTTCTCTTTATCTTTCGGAGGGACATTTCTTACTTCAATGCTAGATGATCGAGATTTAAATTGTAGGTCTTGAATTTTTCTCTCTAGTTTCTCTAAACACTTTCGTTGTTCCAATCTTTCTTTCTGCAGACAGTCTAGACCCGACCTTATTTCCTCGTACTGCTTGTTTATAAAGGCCATTGAGGCTACTATTTCGTCGTTCGATTCCTTAATTTTAAAGGTTTGTGTTTTTAGTTCCGAGATTTCGGTGGAGAGTTTAGCGATAAGCGCGTTTTGGCTTGCACACATGTCATTAAATTTAGAATCGAGTTCTGATTTCCAGCCTTTTAAGAGTTCCACTATTTCTTGCTTGAGATCGTGGTCTTCTCCTCCAGGCGATTGGGTATGACGCGGGCGCTTGTTTCGGTTCATATTTACGAAGGAAGCGTCGCTAAGTTGTAACGAATTCAAGTCCGATTCTGACTGGGTATGTCCCATATTAGATGTAGTAGGTGTTTTGGGGGGTGTACGTTGGAGCGCCATATTAGTCTCAACTTATGTCTCAGATTCGTATAGGTGTAGAATATATTTTTTGTTATAAAGTTCTTGGGACTTACTTGCAATTTTCAATCGTAAAATAATGTTAACAAGGTGCGTGGCGCCGATTATGTCTGAAGCTATGCGCGTAGTCGATGCGGCTCGCAGTCACGCGTAGCAGATATCCCCACTGCGCGGCCGAGTTGTAGCGGTGACGTCGAAGCCCCGTAGCGTATGCTCGTAGTGGCTGTTTGTTTTGCAGTGTGCATCACTCGATTGCGTGGTCCGGCGGTCGGGGCGCGGCTTTCGTCGCGGCAGGGAGGCGGTTCGAGTCACAGCAAATCCGAGAAATGCTTTTCGGGACTTTGTTTAAACAAACTGCCGGAAAGAAGCTATCTCTGTCTAGGACCGCCCAGTGGGATGGTCATTAAATGGATATTACTTAAAGAGTAACAAGGAAATGACCTCAGGCGCGGTAGCCAATCACAAAAATAGTACACTCAGTGCAACGACACACGTCTGCTCGCGACCGATACCACAACTGAACTCCATAATAAATTTAGTGTATGAATTTAAAACAGTTTTTATTATTTTCTATATGAATATCAATCTTGGACTTCGCGTATTCTTGGATATTCGCGTAAGAATAAAATATAAGTACAGTTTGATTTAATCTAACTTCGTAAATTAAACAGAAGTAATGGCCGTCCAAAGGTCGATATTCAGCCATAATTAAAAAAATAAAATAAAATTAAAATAATTTTAAATAGCTAGTAGCATATTAAAAACGTGTGCCGGTTCGTGTATTAAAACGAAACTGCGAAGCGGCGCCACCCCCCGGCGACCGACCGCACAACGTGAATATACATACATATTTATATATATTTTTTTTAGCTATAGTTTTAGCATTCTGCACTCCTTCTCTATATGAACTGTATGGGAAATTTCATGCTCCGCTCCGTCCGTACAATTTTTGTAAAAAAGGGTACAAAGTTTTTGCTATTCGTAATATACATACATATAGATAAACAATTAAATACTTTGAGTTAGACTTCTGTTTTGGAATAACTCAACTGACCTCTTAACAGAAGGTCGAAAACGCCATTACTTGGCATATAAAAGGCGGAGGAGCAGTAAAATATCTGTAAATACATCTCGAACGACCTCCACACAATAATCGTTTGTTGCGGAGTGTCATAAAATACTCCCTTTAGCATTGCCATGTAAAAAAGAAACAGTACTGTTTTTTTTTCTGTTCCGTGGTACTGATTGACTATAAATAAAATAAAATACATTTATTACGGGCAACTTTGACTCATACACACAACATAGAATAACATAAAATTAAGTTTTAATAAATTAAAAATTAACTTATTAATAAATTAATTAATAAGTTTTCTTAAATGATTTAAATGTTTTTGAACCATCAATATAATAATACCATTTTACTATTTATGTTCATAATATAAGTGGAGGAAAAGAGCCGAAGATCGAGTTCTGTGGCGTTCACTAGGGGAGGCCTACGTCCAGCAGTAGACGAATATAGGCTGATGATGATGATGATGATGATGATCCTTGATGTAAGAACTGAATGTAGGAAATGGTGTCATTATGTTGTCTGATAAAAAATAATTAATATAGTCACTCTCCTGGAAATTGTTTTTTTTCACATACATGGTGTTAGTACTTCAACGATGATTACAGACTTTAGGTAAATAGTAAATCTTAAGTTTGACAGACACATGTCATATATTTTATGATTAATCATTGTTCCAGATTTTACGGTATCATATAGGTACCTATAATAATAATATTGGGCAAGATAGAAGGCAAACGTGCTCAGGGCAGGGCACCTACAAGATGGTCCGACGCCGTGAGGAAGGCAGTGGATGACAGCATACACCGAGCTGTCCACAGGTCACATGATCGCACGGGCTGGCGACGGATAGTGTGTGGTCGCGATCCTCAGCAGGTACCAACATATTTGATAAAACTTTACTAAAAATACTCAAAAACCATTTGTTCTCGATAAAGTTCAAGATAAAGGCTTGTTCCACATAATACACGAACAAACTCGCTGATACCTACTAGACTAATAACCTCACCAATACAAATAAGTTTCCGACCACAATCCGTTGTAGCCTCAATAAACGCGCCCACAGGCTTAGGTACTAATTTAAGAAACATACAATACTCCAGAATAATATTGTTGCGAAATATGAAATGATATATATTTCTGTTCTATAAATACTTTTTTATCTGACCTACTTACTTACAGAACCTTTTCCGAACATTTTTTTTTTACCAAGAAGGTTAGTATACCCGCTTGCGGCCTGCTTGATGGTAAGCGGTTACCGCAGCCTGTGGACGTCTGCAGCACCAGATGTGCTGGTCGCGCGTTGCTGATCATTTTAAAAAAGATTCCTTTTTTGAAAAACCCCATGCTGTAGTCGTTTGGGATAAACAAGCTAGTAACTCGATAGTAACATTAATTATAGAAGTCAGATTCTAGATAAATAAATAAATAAATATTCCTGGACATTAAGACAGCGCCATTTAGTTCCGAGCTAAGCAACGAGGCTTGTGTTACGGGTACTAGATAGTTGATATACTTACATATATACTTTTTTTTTGTAAATACATACATATTATACATAGATACATCCATGACTCGGATACAAATGTTTATGCTCATCACACAAACATTTGTCCCTTTGATTCGAACCCGGGACCCATAGCACACAAGACAGTGTTAACTACCTCAGGGCTAATTGGGTCGTCTAAGATACGATTGAATATCAGTACTTTTCACCATACAATTGATATTCGACTTCCGCAATCTGATTACTGGAATATATCATATCAAATAGGTCAGATCCATACTTTTTAATATTATAAATGTGAAACTGTCTGGCTGTCTTGCTATATTATTTTATCATAGAATAATTAGCGTGTGACCACAATCTCACCTGATGATAAGTGACGATGTGATCTAATAAGATAGAGGACTTTCTGTCTGTTACGTCTTCAAATTTTAACCCATGATTTAGATGAAATTTCGGATGGAGGTATTTTGAGTGCCGGGGAACGACATAGGATAGTTTTGTCTCGAAAATCATCCTTTAAAAGGACCAAAAGTGACGTGGAATTAGTTTGCAGAATACATATTTTTTTAAGGAGTATAAATAAAAATAAAAGCAGGTTTATTAAAAAGCAGATTACGCAGACAAGGTCACGGGTAAAAGCTTATAGTACTGTAGTTGGTAGTTTTTCAAATCGTGTTTCAATAGTGGGTACCGTAGTTCACCTAATAAGCGTATTTTTATCGAGTTTTATAGAGACTTTACGGCTTAATGACTGACCTCAAGCTTTCAGTACCTCTATTCTAATATCGATATTATGGGCCGCTCTAATGTAGTCCATTTTCTTCTAAAGTAGGTACTTTTAGCGTTCCGCAGTCGATGTATGTAAAATAACCTTTATAATATCATTGCTTTTTGGCTGTGTGTTATGTTATATCGAAGTTTATTTAGGTCTTCTCCATAAGACCTACCTTTTGGAACCGTGAAACTAGTTTTTGACAATTATAATAGACCAGTAATATTAGTCTAATTGAAAGTCATTATAAAAATATGAGCGAAACATAAATAATATAGTCGTACATTTTTATATAGATTTATTTATGTTTCTTTAATTTAAAATATATCATCTATCAACCGTTAGATGTCTACTTGACTGCTGGACATAGGTTTCCCTCAAGCATCACTACGACGACCGGTCATGCGCCGCCCGCATCCAGCGGATTCCAGCGACCTTCACCAGGTCGTCAGTCCACCTTGCCGGAGGCCTGCCCATGCTGCGTCTTCCAGTACGTGGTCGCCACTCTAGAACATAAAGTATAATTTACACATTTATACTTACTTTTAATGAGTTGATGATGATATATCATCAACTCATTAATGTCCCATTATGGGCACGAGTCTCTTCTCATTTGAGAGCGATAAAGCAAAAGCTAATCACAAATGTTCTTTGTCATTATATTTACTTATTTCTAACATTATACATATTCATTTCGTGCGTATTTATGACACGCTTTAATTGTGAAGACAACGCGTGGAAACTTGCATGCCTGAGAGGTTTTCTCAATGATGTAAATAAGGTAGAGTATAGCCTCCTTTTATACTATATATATATATAGTATAAAAGGAGAGCCGTGCCCAGCAGTGAGACTATAAAAAAGGGTTGATAATAGAGAGTACTTCTTAGTTATTGCTAACTACCCATAATTATAATTACCTTTTATTACTTTACTTATCAAGTACATAATCTATTGTAGCGCCATTAATATTAAAAGCCCTCCACCTTAATAGGCTATTAAAATTTTAATTTCGGAATACAGCTCAAAGGAAAATCGTATTTTCTTAACATCATGCTGCAATGAACCTTATTTTCATAGCAAGGGCAGGGTACCTTCTTGAATTTTGTGTAAATATGTACAATACGAAATAAGTTAAATAAGAACTCGAGGTCACAAGGTCAGGAAATAAGACAATAGTAGGTATTTTTATTGACAATTGACTACTAGCTTTTGCCTGCGACTTGAATAGGGAATATGCATGTTTTTTTTTATTACTTAAATTAATAATTTACACCTTATATAACATAGAAAAAAATATAAATAGGCTTGAAAATACTAAAATACTTTGTAGAATTGAAATTTAAAACATTGAATAAAGGAGACAGTTTTTTCCAGGCCGACTACGAACGGTATCACAGGACGATCGCATTATATTCTAAAATAATAACTTTTTTTAGAGACGAAAAATACGAAATGCGAAGTAAAAACAAAACCGCAATTATTAATTAACAAAGACTGAGTAAACCTACAATAACACATTATTATGGAGAAAGGTCAAACAGTTTAATGGTACCTAAAGTATTTAACAACATTGATATTTTAAGAGAACTTCCAAAAATTAAGATTAGTCTGTTAAAGAAAAAATGGAAGAAGATTTTGTTGGATGACACTCGAGTGATTGGGTAGGGAAACCTGAGTTCCATAGATACCTATATGTGTATTTTATTTTTTTGCTTAGATTTAAATGTTTTGTTTCTTATTTTTATTTATATACATCTAATAAGTAACGGATGGTATTTAAAAGTACTTCAATTTATTCCCATTTCATTTACCTAATTTTGCCTGTGTTCCACCAAATATACTGAATGTGCACCAAAATATGTTCATTAAAAGTATTGTTATTACTTATATACACTTTCTTGGTATTCAGATTTGGTTCTGGCGTTGTGTGGTCACAGTTCTAACCTAACCTAACCGATATCTGTATTTTGCTGCTCAATCAGTAATTTTGTCGCTCAATCAGTATTTTTGATGCGCGGTTTATTATATGCCATAAGTAACATAGTAAGTAATGTAAATTTATTAAGAGCGCGTCTCGCCGTTAAACGGTTGCACGTTTGACGAGTGTACAATGTAGTAGACTTAAGTTTGTAAAGTGAATACTAAAAAAAAAGATTTATAATAACTTTAAAACCGAAATATAATACGTATATTAACAACTACTGTTCTACAAGTTATCAATCAGTAAGTAGTTCAAGTTACATCATAGATCAAGCACAATGATTGATGGATTGCTAAACTTAAGTGGAGCTTATGTGAATAATTCTATATCAAGTTAGCCACTGGCGTTGGAAGTTATACAGAGTACATATAGGTACATAAATTAGTTAAGCAACATAACAGATTATTAGCAACGTTAAATCCTGTATGAAGGATATTTCATTTCGTTTTCTTTTTTTCAAATAATTTGTGGTGCAATGTTTCGTGAAAGTTTTTTACCTATACCTAACCTGTGAGAGACTAGTGGTGAACTATGACATCAAAGGTCTCGACTTCAATTCTTCTCCCCTTAACTGTCTTTTAGAAATTAACGGTGCAAACAGCAGAGACGTTCTTGCTAGCTTTGAGAGGTTTAGCAGACCTCCCAAAGCTAGCTTAGTGAACTATAGCCTCATCATCAACCCATTAATGTCCCACTGCTGGGCACGGCTCTCCTCTCAATTGAGAGGGATTAGGCTTTAGTCTACCACGCTAGCCTACTGCGGGTTGGCAGACTTCACATGCCATCGAGAATTCTCTCAAGCATGCAGGTTTCCTCACGATGTTTTCCTTCACCGTTTGAGCATGTGATAAATACGCACATAACTTTCGAAAAGTCAGTGGTGCGTGCCTTGGGTTCGAACTCGAGACCTCTGACTTCTCAGTCCACTGGTCACACCGCTTGGCTACCACAGCTCTCTCAGACTATAGCCTAATCCCTCTGAAATGAATGACAAAAGACATATCTCTAGCAGTGCTGTTATCTTTTGCAGATATTCTTACAATACATACAAATTTTCAGTACAAAATAACGACAAAGGTTTTAAAACATCCCTTTCTTATCAGGATAACACTAACTGTCCCACAGTCTCATACTAATGATTTCAAAGCCTATACAATTTTATTATTATTAAGCTAGTAACCCAACCTCGGAGTTAAGTAACTCATAATATATAATGAACACCCGCGCCTAGCGCTCGTTATGGTCCCTAGTGACTCGGCCTTACAGCGAGACTGGTCGGGGAATACGGTCGGTTCCTTACAAAGTAAATAGCTTCAGTAATATAAGGGCAAAATAGCATCACGCTTGCCCCTTACTGGAGCAGGCAGAGACTATAATAATATTTCTGGACATTATGACACAGCGCCATCTAGTTCCAAGCTAAGCAACGAGGCTTGTGTTACGGATACCAGTTGGTTGATATATTTTTGTAAATACATACATAAATTATACATAGATACATCCATGAATCGGATACAAGTGATGATGCTCATCACACAAACATTTGTCACTACCGGGATTCGAACCATAGCACAGCAGGCAGCGTTAACTACCGCTGAACTAAACGGATCGTCATAGTATAGATATTCACATACGATTCGAGATATTGAAATACAGTTAAAATGTTAAACGGTACCTTGTAAGTAACGTTATTAACTTAATGGTCTAATTTCCTCAACACAACACTTACGAACAATCCCTTCTCTAACCGTCTGAGCCTATTGTATGCCAATTATGTGAAACTTCAGACAGTGGAGCACAAATTGAAATGCCGGATGTGGTTGTACTTGACCCTTTTAATTAGGTCCAAGGTACAAGCAATAGAGGGTAGGTAGTCATTGTTTTAGTTATTATTAAATCATCATCATCATACCAGCCTATTGCCGTCCACTGCTGAATGTAGGCCTCCCACAAAGAGCGTCAACCATTCCGATCTTGGGCAGCTCGCTTCCATCGTGTCGCGTGTGGTGGTCTCCATAATTAATTAATTATCAGATACCTAATAGGATTAAAATATAAAATATTCTAAACCGCAGGCGAAAGACCTACCGATCTGAGAATGGCCCCAAGTAGGCGGCGCGCATGTTCGTCCCAAGTGCGCCTGCGCGGAGGATGCGAAGCGAGGAACGCTTCGCTCCTAGCCGGGGTCCAAGGACCAGAGCTAGACCGAAGCCCGCCGGGGTTGTGGTGCATGCTTTCGCGAATCCCATAGCCCCGGCAATAGGTCTGGTGGCGTTGACGAGTGCGGTTTTTTTAGTCGGAAAACGCTCATGTTGGGCGGAGTCCGACACGCCCCGTCGCCTCCCCAGGCGGTTGGACGGTCCGTAAAGGATTTTTCCGCACTTAAAAAAATTCCAAAAGACATAAGTTTACAAAAATTTAAGAACTTTCAATATAACTTTTTACACGTTACTGCATTAAGGCGCCAAAATAGATTCGAATTTCAAAAACGCATGACATATTATATCGTTTCCTTTGTGACAGCAAAAAGGTTTTATCTCAAAATAAATTGAAGAAAACGCTGTAGCATGCTACATATCACTCCCAGCCTTCAGTTGAGGAGACTGAAGCCAAATAGGTTATCAACATCTCACATCTTTATCTCACAAATTGGACCAAGCCCAAACAAGCGAACTAAGACCGAAAACTCGTGTAAAATAGGTCATAAACGTTCTAACTCAACGTAATTCCCTTGTTATTATGTTCTGTTGTCTATATCATCTCTCTAGCTTATGCCCGCGACTGCATCTGCTTAGAATTAGTAATTTAGGTGGAAGCTCCACGCTAACCCGCGAAATTCAAATTTTCGTAAGTTTTTTGCAATTTGCCGGTATTTGTCAGGCTGTACATTGAACAAAATATGATTCGCGCCTGTAATAGGTATTTAGTTACAGAACCTTAAGATAGTTATTTTTTTTAGTTTATCCAATATGCTTTACCATCAATATGACTGTTTTTTTTTGGAAGAATAAAATAATCAGGGTCTGTAACGCGCTAGCGTAACCTCCGGTATTGCAAACGTACAAGCTTTAAGCGTATGCTATTTTGCCATCATTGGTGTGTAAAAATAATTAATAAAAGATTTATATCATATTTAAACATTTTTTAAGAAATAAATGATTCCACAAACAAATTTCCACACCCATTTCGGCCCCTTAAGGGTTGATGCAGTTTAATCGTGAAGAAATAACAGATGGTCAGACATACTTATTTTCACAGTTATAATAATATTAAGTATGAGTAACAGTACGGCTCAGTATATCTTAGCATCTAAGAAATATTTTGTGGCAAGTCATCAAGATAAAATATTGCTAATAGTTAATTAAGTCCCATCTAATATTTTTATACTTTCTAATTATTTTGAGCAATACTAGCATTAAATAATTGCTTGCACTATATAATAAGAAAAAATATAAATGATTAAATGGCGTAATTTGTAATATAAAATACTGGTTAGTTTTGAAGCTCAATAACAATTTATAATAAAACTATTTTCACCAAAGTTTGATATAAAAATATTGTGGTAATATATTTTGTAGCAATCAACTTGCGAAGGCTTTGTAAAGTTATTGTTTATTAACTATAATAGACATATTCACGGTTTTTTTTAGTAAGTACTTATTTTATGCCATCATTATCCACCCATTATTGTCCCACTGCTGGGCACGGGACGCCTCTCATTTTTTAGAAGTATTAGGCTTAATAAATAACTATTTATTTAGAAAAAATACATATTTTTCTTTACGGAAATAGTGAGACAAACGGGCAGGAGGCTTACCTGAAATTGTCTATTGATGATATCTGGTTTATATATTGTTGGTTGGCTGGTTATAATGAAGCTTTCGATAAGTAAAAGAATTTTCAACATTAGTTTAATTGTTTTGGAATTAATCTATTGTTCGGGAGTTAGTAACACCGCTTTTGTTCCCATTAAAAATACTAAAAGGTGGTGAAGGGCGGGCGTTTTTTGGCGGTTATCTTTACTATCGACGTTCAAAATTAATCAATTAAATTTGGTCTTCTTTGAATAATTATATCTTGAATTTGACCTTTATATGGCGCAGTATTGTGTCACATCGTACACTTCTCAGGGTGCCTCTGGAAGTGTTGTCAGCCATGTTAATACGTACTTGGTTTCCAAAACCGGGTAAAACTGTTTACCCAACAACACTATGACCCGGATTACCCCACAGGTAATTTAAAACAAAATGAAACAACTTTCGCATGAAACCGAGCTTAAAAAGTTTATAAACTAAAGGTTTCATAATGAAAAATATCGACTATTATATACGAGTTTATGACTAGAGAGTTTCATATTTAATTCAATACCTGTTTTAATTTTATTAAAAAGTTTAAGGCAGTGAATGGCCTTTACTTTAAAGAGCTTTTAGTTTATGTTGAAATAAAACAACTATTTACGCATTTTATCGCGGTATATTGATATTATTTGTCAGCATTTGGCTACGGGTAATCTGCTTTGTAAAAGATACGACACGTTGGGATTAAATAAATATACCGCTATAAAATCCGTAAAAAGTAGTTTTGTTTAATATATTTCTTATTTTTAATATAATCCCTGCCGGCCTGAAAACCTCAGTTTCTTTTTCGATCTAAAATATTTAATTTCTATAAATATAATGAGATGAAAATTGCTCTCGCCGCGGCCAGCCAAGGAGATGCAATATCCCTAATACAATTTTATTCAAATTACCTTAAATGAGAACTGTAAATTGGCATTTCATCTTTACCTTGTCAATTAGGAAGTGTTAATAAGTTGTGGTAATCTTGAATTTGTTTTTAAGTCTTCTAACATTTAGACATGCGTATTTTTCTTTTTTTATGGTAATGAGGGGGCAAACGGGCAGGACGCTCACCTTAGATAGTAAGTGATCACCACCGCCCATGGACATCTGCAACACCTTGGCTTGCAAATGCGTTGCCGGCCTTTCAGGAAAGATTATGCTCTCTTCTTGATGGTTCCCAGGTCGTAACGATCTGAAAGCACCGCCGGCGACAGCTGGTTCCAAAGTTCTTTTTATTTAGTCATCATAATCAGATTTTTTTATTCATACTCATAAAAACTTTGTTAGTTTAGTGATTTTGACTTTAAAATCAAAGTTCTCCAGTTCGATACCAAGGTAAGAAGTGTACCACTGAATAATCGGAATTATGTGCGTATTTATCATATACTCAAACGGTGAAGGAAAGCACTTGATATATGCTTTCGGCGGTAGGAGACTCGTGCCCGGCGCTGGGACAGTAAAACGACCTGGTGATAATGATGATGATGATGATAATTATGAAAAATTGATTAGAAAAACATGTTTGTTTTATTCGATTAAAAACAATTTAAGTTAAATGAAAAACAGATTTGATTCTAATCGCCTTTTGCATTTGCAATTGTTTTCAACTACTTTATTCTGAATATATTTTTTTTATATTCAAATAGTTCAGTACTTTGTTTATAATTTTTCATAACTAAATAGTTTTTTTTTCCATTTACGATATACTTTAAATATAATTTAAAATGACTTAACTGCTTATTATACATTCCTATTCTGTATTATTATAAGTAAATCATTTTAGATAAAATGTACCTAAAACACTAACTTTTGTATGCTTTTACTAAAAAAAATCGCTTGTCTCATGAGAATTCCTCCTATAAAACTCAATTACCGTTCACTTGACATTTTATATTCTGTATGTAACCACCATTCCCTTTGAGTGGGATCTAATCAGTCATGAGAAGGCTCTCGACTTGAATTTTAATCAACAAAAGCCATGTCCCAGTATAAATTCAGACAGAAGGACAGATCTATAAAACAATCGATGAATAATAAAACGCACGCATCATTGTCATGTCTGAGTTCGTCATACACAGTCTGAACTTGTCATGCTTGTCTTGTTTGAGCTTTTCATGCGCACTTTGAACTTGTTATGCGCAGTATGTATTATTGTATTTTTGAGAAGTAGGGGAATAGCGAGATTCCTCGCTCAAATTGAGCTGCCTGACTGGGGAAGTACCCAGAATCCACCTTACAGAAGACCGTAGTTAATCAACAATAGTTGTTACCAGACCTCGTTAGGGAAGTGACTATTCTGACAGCATGGACATTCCGTTTGCTGTCAGTTTCGTTATTCCCTATTTTAAGAAACGTAAACGGTTTCTGCAGGGCTCGGCAACGTATATGCGCCCTCTGGTATTGCGAATGTCCATGGGCGGTGATCACTTACCATCAGGTGAGCCGCCTGCTCGTTTGTATCATAATAAACAAAAAAGAAGCTTGTCATGCGCAGTCTGAGCTTGCCATGCATACACTATGAACTTGTCATGGCAGTCTTAGCTTGTCATATACACTCTATGTTTTACATGCGCATTATAAGTTTATCATGCGTGGTATGAGTTTATCGTGCACAGTCCGAACTTGTCATGCGTAGTCTGAGCTTGTTATGCTCACTTGAATGTCGTGCTTGGCGATCGTATTGTGTATCAGTGATTTGATTCCCAATATAGTTGAGTAGTACGTGCGTGCGTGCATGTCATTCTTGAAATCAATTGCTATCTATTGTGACAAATAGGTTCGAAATCTTATAGCTGTTACTCTGATTTGTACCCGAAACCAATTAAAATTTTGATAATTTTCTAATTCAATTTATAATATGGTAATGTAACTCTGACCGACTTCATTTGCAAAGGTCGCTTACAGGCTTTTCTATGCCTGCTATCGCTTGTTGTATGGAGTTAGACTTTTGTATTAATTTGTCGTCTAGCTATGTGGTCTCGGGTGGTGTGTGAATGAGATACGAGTGCAAGAAAAAAGGATATCTCTTCGTTTTAGTTTCTGCATAAAAACTTTTTTCTTCTTACTTCTTTTTTCATCTGATTTCAACTGCTTTAAATAATTTACACTATTACTATTATTGTTTTTTTACCTCTATAGAGTCTATACAAAGAAAACCTTAGATGCATATTTCAGATTTCCTAGCTTATTGACTTATTCCCTGTTACTTCTATAAGACCTAAAACATTATATACGAACTGTAAGCCATTCAATAAGAATTCTGATTCTTCGAGGCAGGCGTAATTGTACGTATAATTATGTATATTTAACAAAAATTAATAACCTCCAAAACAAACCTTTCCAACGTTCCATTTTAACAAAAATCATTTCTCAGTTTTAAGTAAACTCTTAAAAAAAATTCGTACTTAAAAACCTCTCCACAGATACCTACATTAACAATTCGATTAGGAAGCGCGGTAAAATTTCACTCTTAAAAGGCTCGCAGGGACTAAAACAGCCCATTAAGAGGAAATAATGGAATAAAAATTAAAACAAACATATTTTCATCGTCTGCCTCTCCAGTTACTTCGTTGGTCTTGTTTTTATGTCATAATGGTGGAAAATAAGCATAGGGCCTGCCTAATGGTAAGCGGTTACCGTAGCCTATAGACGTTTGCAACACCGAACGTATCGCTCACGCGTTGCCTACCCTGTAGAAACCGTCAAGGTTTATTAAAATAAAGGAGTTACTAAACTGACAGCAAACGGAATTCCCATGCCGTCAGGATAGTCACTCTCCCGACGAGCTCTGGTAATCTTACTCGCAAAAATACAACTATTGTTGATTTGGGGCCGAGTTACTTCCCCAATCGGCAGCCCAAATATTCCTGGTGAGTGGAGTTTAAAAAAAATCTCAGTAGTAGGTCGGAGGTTACATTCTTGGTCGGCTGATGGCAATTATTTCACCCCCTATTACATGGGACCTAAAACATACCGGCAATGTAAGAATCTCCATACAACTATCTATAAACCAAATTGCATCTAAATCGGTTCAACGATTAAACGTGAAGAGGTAACAGATGGACAGACATATTTTCACATTTATAATAATAAATTTAGTGTATGAATTTAAAACAGTTTTTATTATTTTCTATATGAATATCAATCTTGGACTTCGCGTATTCTTGGATATTCGCGTAAGAATAAAATATAAGTACAGTTTGATTTAATCTAACTTCGTAAATTAAACAGAAGTAATGGCCGTCCAAAGGTCGATATTCAGCCATAATTAAAAAAATAAAATAAAATTAAAATAATTTTAAATAGCTAGTAGCATATTAAAAACGTGTGCCGGTTCGTGTATTAAAACGAAACTGCGAAGCGGCGCCACCCCCCGGCGACCGACCGCACAACGTGAATATACATACATATTTATATATATTTTTTTTAGCTATAGTTTTAGCATTCTGCACTCCTTCTCTATATGAACTGTATGGGAAATTTCATGCTCCGCTCCGTCCGTACAATTTTTGTAAAAAAGGGTACAAAGTTTTTGCTATTCGTAATATACATACATATAGATAAACAATTAAATACTTTGAGTTAGACTTCTGTTTTGGAATAACTCAACTGACCTCTTAACAGAAGGTCGAAAACGCCATTACTTGGCATATAAAAGGCGGAGGAGCAGTAAAATATCTGTAAATACATCTCGAACGACCTCCACACAATAATCGTTTGTTGCGGAGTGTCATAAAATACTCCCTTTAGCATTGCCATGTAAAAAAGAAACAGTACTGTTTTTTTTTCTGTTCCGTGGTACTGATTGACTATAAATAAAATAAAATACATTTATTACGGGCAACTTTGACTCATACACACAACATAGAATAACATAAAATTAAGTTTTAATAAATTAAAAATTAACTTATTAATAAATTAATTAATAAGTTTTCTTAAATGATTTAAATGTTTTTGAACCATCAATATAATAATACCATTTTACTATTTATGTTCATAATATAAGTGGAGGAAAAGAGCCGAAGATCGAGTTCTGTGGCGTTCACTAGGGGAGGCCTACGTCCAGCAGTAGACGAATATAGGCTGATGATGATGATGATGATGATGATCCTTGATGTAAGAACTGAATGTAGGAAATGGTGTCATTATGTTGTCTGATAAAAAATAATTAATATAGTCACTCTCCTGGAAATTGTTTTTTTTCACATACATGGTGTTAGTACTTCAACGATGATTACAGACTTTAGGTAAATAGTAAATCTTAAGTTTGACAGACACATGTCATATATTTTATGATTAATCATTGTTCCAGATTTTACGGTATCATATAGGTACCTATAATAATAATATTGGGCAAGATAGAAGGCAAACGTGCTCAGGGCAGGGCACCTACAAGATGGTCCGACGCCGTGAGGAAGGCAGTGGATGACAGCATACACCGAGCTGTCCACAGGTCACATGATCGCACGGGCTGGCGACGGATAGTGTGTGGTCGCGATCCTCAGCAGGTACCAACATATTTGATAAAACTTTACTAAAAATACTCAAAAACCATTTGTTCTCGATAAAGTTCAAGATAAAGGCTTGTTCCACATAATACACGAACAAACTCGCTGATACCTACTAGACTAATAACCTCACCAATACAAATAAGTTTCCGACCACAATCCGTTGTAGCCTCAATAAACGCGCCCACAGGCTTAGGTACTAATTTAAGAAACATACAATACTCCAGAATAATATTGTTGCGAAATATGAAATGATATATATTTCTGTTCTATAAATACTTTTTTATCTGACCTACTTACTTACAGAACCTTTTCCGAACATTTTTTTTTTACCAAGAAGGTTAGTATACCCGCTTGCGGCCTGCTTGATGGTAAGCGGTTACCGCAGCCTGTGGACGTCTGCAGCACCAGATGTGCTGGTCGCGCGTTGCTGATCATTTTAAAAAAGATTCCTTTTTTGAAAAACCCCATGCTGTAGTCGTTTGGGATAAACAAGCTAGTAACTCGATAGTAACATTAATTATAGAAGTCAGATTCTAGATAAATAAATAAATAAATATTCCTGGACATTAAGACAGCGCCATTTAGTTCCGAGCTAAGCAACGAGGCTTGTGTTACGGGTACTAGATAGTTGATATACTTACATATATACTTTTTTTTTGTAAATACATACATATTATACATAGATACATCCATGACTCGGATACAAATGTTTATGCTCATCACACAAACATTTGTCCCTTTGATTCGAACCCGGGACCCATAGCACACAAGACAGTGTTAACTACCTCAGGGCTAATTGGGTCGTCTAAGATACGATTGAATATCAGTACTTTTCACCATACAATTGATATTCGACTTCCGCAATCTGATTACTGGAATATATCATATCAAATAGGTCAGATCCATACTTTTTAATATTATAAATGTGAAACTGTCTGGCTGTCTTGCTATATTATTTTATCATAGAATAATTAGCGTGTGACCACAATCTCACCTGATGATAAGTGACGATGTGATCTAATAAGATAGAGGACTTTCTGTCTGTTACGTCTTCAAATTTTAACCCATGATTTAGATGAAATTTCGGATGGAGGTATTTTGAGTGCCGGGGAACGACATAGGATAGTTTTGTCTCGAAAATCATCCTTTAAAAGGACCAAAAGTGACGTGGAATTAGTTTGCAGAATACATATTTTTTTAAGGAGTATAAATAAAAATAAAAGCAGGTTTATTAAAAAGCAGATTACGCAGACAAGGTCACGGGTAAAAGCTTATAGTACTGTAGTTGGTAGTTTTTCAAATCGTGTTTCAATAGTGGGTACCGTAGTTCACCTAATAAGCGTATTTTTATCGAGTTTTATAGAGACTTTACGGCTTAATGACTGACCTCAAGCTTTCAGTACCTCTATTCTAATATCGATATTATGGGCCGCTCTAATGTAGTCCATTTTCTTCTAAAGTAGGTACTTTTAGCGTTCCGCAGTCGATGTATGTAAAATAACCTTTATAATATCATTGCTTTTTGGCTGTGTGTTATGTTATATCGAAGTTTATTTAGGTCTTCTCCATAAGACCTACCTTTTGGAACCGTGAAACTAGTTTTTGACAATTATAATAGACCAGTAATATTAGTCTAATTGAAAGTCATTATAAAAATATGAGCGAAACATAAATAATATAGTCGTACATTTTTATATAGATTTATTTATGTTTCTTTAATTTAAAATATATCATCTATCAACCGTTAGATGTCTACTTGACTGCTGGACATAGGTTTCCCTCAAGCATCACTACGACGACCGGTCATGCGCCGCCCGCATCCAGCGGATTCCAGCGACCTTCACCAGGTCGTCAGTCCACCTTGCCGGAGGCCTGCCCATGCTGCGTCTTCCAGTACGTGGTCGCCACTCTAGAACATAAAGTATAATTTACACATTTATACTTACTTTTAATGAGTTGATGATGATATATCATCAACTCATTAATGTCCCATTATGGGCACGAGTCTCTTCTCATTTGAGAGCGATAAAGCAAAAGCTAATCACAAATGTTCTTTGTCATTATATTTACTTATTTCTAACATTATACATATTCATTTCGTGCGTATTTATGACACGCTTTAATTGTGAAGACAACGCGTGGAAACTTGCATGCCTGAGAGGTTTTCTCAATGATGTAAATAAGGTAGAGTATAGCCTCCTTTTATACTATATATATATATAGTATAAAAGGAGAGCCGTGCCCAGCAGTGAGACTATAAAAAAGGGTTGATAATAGAGAGTACTTCTTAGTTATTGCTAACTACCCATAATTATAATTACCTTTTATTACTTTACTTATCAAGTACATAATCTATTGTAGCGCCATTAATATTAAAAGCCCTCCACCTTAATAGGCTATTAAAATTTTAATTTCGGAATACAGCTCAAAGGAAAATCGTATTTTCTTAACATCATGCTGCAATGAACCTTATTTTCATAGCAAGGGCAGGGTACCTTCTTGAATTTTGTGTAAATATGTACAATACGAAATAAGTTAAATAAGAACTCGAGGTCACAAGGTCAGGAAATAAGACAATAGTAGGTATTTTTATTGACAATTGACTACTAGCTTTTGCCTGCGACTTGAATAGGGAATATGCATGTTTTTTTTTATTACTTAAATTAATAATTTACACCTTATATAACATAGAAAAAAATATAAATAGGCTTGAAAATACTAAAATACTTTGTAGAATTGAAATTTAAAACATTGAATAAAGGAGACAGTTTTTTCCAGGCCGACTACGAACGGTATCACAGGACGATCGCATTATATTCTAAAATAATAACTTTTTTTAGAGACGAAAAATACGAAATGCGAAGTAAAAACAAAACCGCAATTATTAAATTAAATAAAACCATTATTGTATTGACTTTCAATAAATCGTTGTAGTTTAATTCGTGTAAATGAACGTAAAAACTATCACATTCAAATACCTGGTACCTACGAATACAGTAAATAAATAAAGTGAGAATATTGATTATTATTATTTATGATATTATTATTGTTTATTAATATTTAAATGTATAGGATCTATAAATATTTTGGAAACTACAATAATATTTATCAAAGTGTTTTTCTATGTTATAATCACCGTAGAACGGACCGCTCATGTCATTGCTTTGACTTTGACAATTTGAATGTAACTGGCACGCAATGTAACGTGATTTTCAAATTATCCCAAGAAGGCCGAGTTAAGTTTAAGTAAAAAACTTACTTTTAGAGAAACTAGGAGAAAAAAATCATTTATCATCCTTCATAAACCATTAATTCACCAAATCATCAACCATTATCATGTACCATACTGTAATCCATCTTATATAAAATAAAAAAATACTGCAGACCAGGCTGCATGGAGTAGATTCCTTTGCTTTATCCCGAAAGGGAAGAAAAGAAAAAAAACAATGACTTTGAACGTCATTTTTTGTTCGAAATCTGACGTTTTTGTGGGTTATTTTATTGCTTTTTAACACAGTATGAATATCAACGGCGATAAATCCAACGATATGACTGATGACGTCAATTTCGTTTCGACTAATGGTGAGGCGTTTTGTAAGTTTGAATTTCCCACACTTATTATTCACTTTTTATTTTATTTTTTTTGAATGAAAACATAATTAAATAAAAAAAAACCTTTCTAGTATAATCTAAAGACAATACAGAATCAAGAAAAAAATATTTGAGACAAATTTAAATTTTATGCATATTCCCTATTAGTAATTTTATCCGAACTGGTTTTTCATCAATCTGCTTCTTTTAAGAAATCTTATGTCCTTTCTTGAGACTATTTATATCCTTCGCCGGGGCTCAAACTATCTCCATACTAAATTTCATTTAAATCGGTTCAGTGGTTACAGCGTGAAGAAGTAACAGACAGAATTACTTCTGATTTATTAACTTTGATTTTGATTTCAGAAATGATTTTTGTTTGATTTTTTTTTTTACCTGCAAATGTAAACTTTCATTTCATGGGATCTGTCATAGACTACTATTATTGGGATCTGTGAGGTTACTGTACTGACATACATGTTAAAAATCAGTATGTATATGTATATTCAATGCTACCCAAAATGATCCCTCCTGATACATTTTTATTCCTAACTAGCTGACCCGGCAGACTTCGTACTGCCTAATTAAATTGCAATAAAGTCCTATAAAAATTATTTGTAATGTGAATTTTTTTTTGTTCCTTCATATTTTATGGTCGGGGCAAAAAATCTCCTGATCAGAACCGTCACCCTGGTGATAGGGCGTTGTGAATAAATAAAATATAAAATATAATGAAATAAAACATATATAAGCATTTAAAAATAAGTAATCTCTTTATTGTTAATTATGTGAATCATAATTATTAACAAAAATCTGTTTTATTTTCAGTGTAGTGCTTTTTGATATACGATGTTTTTTGTTTGATTATCTGGCGCATAGACAAACAAATCTGATGGTTTTCCAACACGGGAACAGGCAACATACAATTGACCATGTGAGAAACATGGGTTTTCCAGATTAATACCACAAACACTTAATGATTGCCCCTGGGACTTGTTTATGGTCATAGCAAAAGCAAGCCGAACTGGAAACTGTAGTCGTTTAAAGTCAAACGGCAATTCATTGTGATATCCGAATTCTTTCACGTTCATTTCGGCCGTTACGTTCTTGTGCAGCATGATTAGATCGGTAATTAGCTTGGTTGGTAGCATTTCGGGTTCTTTAACCTAAATTGCTTCGTCTAATAGGAGGCATATCTATATTATAGATTATTTTGTCACATGCGATCATAGGTAAAACACTGCACAAAACACTATATAGGTACGAACTTGTTTCGTGTATCAGTTGGCAAAAGCAGTTGCAGTTGCTGTTTCCAAATTTTCCAGTGGAAAATTTGGAAACAGCTTTTCATTTCCCGCCAAAATTTGATACTTCGGACCTTAGCGATAAAAAACTATAAGAGGTATTATCTTAAAAAAAAAACCCTCAAAAGCTGAATAACTAAGAAACCTAGTAACACAAACTCAAAGAGGTTTAATACAATTTACAATTCGAAAAACTTGAAAATAGAACAAAAGATGGCGAAAATCAAATTTAAATTTCGAACACGAATATATTGCAACTTTGTTCTCATATTACCAACATAAACACTTTGACTCTTTGGCGTTAGGAACATACCTACATTGTTTAAACAACGGTGAGTGCTTGTAATTCAATATGAACTTTATGCAATAGCAATAAAGCTCGTTTTAGTTAGAAAACGTTTGTATGGGAAAAAGAAAAGGGCTGTTTTTAGGGTTTTTCCGGCAATTATTCGAATTTTTCTCGCCGTAAAAACCATCTTTGAACTTCAACGAATATTTTTTAAAAAGAATTGGCCGAATTGGTCCAGGCGTTGTTGAGTTATGCGCTTACCAACACATTTTGCGATTCATTTTTATATTATAGATTAACCCGTTTTTAAATAATGTAATATATAGTTTTATTTCCCAAACAGGAACTAAGATTGCAATAATAAATCTCATTAAAATTTAAATTCCTAGCACCACTATTTTAATTGACAATGCTTGAATATTTAGGTGCAGAGCCACCAACAAAAGTTGATCTATTGCCAAGCAAGGCAGCACAGATCATAAATATGCATGCATCCACGGGAAAATATGGCTTAATATTTACATACAAATTGACATCTGTCAGCGGCATGACATTGTCAGCAAGGGATTAGAAAATTAGAAGCTGGCTGGTTAGTCTAGGGGTCGTAAGTTCGACTGGTACCTAAGCAAGAAATCTTCAGTTCGTTCGCGGGTTGAGCAATGTATCATTGGGTTTTTTATGAAATTCTTAGTAGCAGCTCGGAGTTTGGATTCGTGTTCGGTAGATGGTAATAAGCTCGCCCCCTATTACATGGGACCAATGAGGGTGTACACCTCTTACTGACCCCTCGAGAACGACAGGCGTGGGAATGTTATTATATCTTGGTGTTTCAATTATTAAATATTATCTAATGAGAGATCTGTAGGAGCCTAGTGGTGAGACCCGTGGACTGAGATGTCCACGTGTCCACTGACTTTTCAGAAGTTATGTTCATATGTATTTATCACATACTCAAACGGTGAAGGAAACGTCGTGAGGAAACCTGCATGCTTCAGAGATTTTCTTGATGGCATGTGATACCACACTGTAGGCTAGCATGGCGAATAGCCTAATCCCTATCAAACGAGAGAAGACCCACGCCCAGCATTGGGACAATAATGGGTTGATAATAAATCATATAAATAAACCATATTCTAACTAAAAAAATGGAATTCATTATAGTCCATTTCAAATACTAAAGACAGTAACCGTGAAACTGGTATTCTATATTCTACATTTTGTGCTGTTTGTTTGAACCGGGAACGCGGAATGGAATGATTGAAACCACGTTTCAGCCGAGCGAATGCCTACACATATACGCACACGCGGTATTTATGTTGCTCTAACGGTTCACAAAATACCTACAGACGTCTAACAAAATGACAGTATGATCATTTTCCTTTATATATATTTATTTTTAGTGATAAAGGGGCTAACAAGTAAGCGGCTCACCTTATGGTAAATTATCACCGCCGCGCATGGACATTTGCAACACCAGAAGGCTAGCATATGCGTTGCCAAACAGCAGAACCCGATTAGGGAATTATGCTGTCGGAATAGTCACTCCTCCAACGAGCTCTGATAACCTTACTCGCTCGCAAAAATATAACTATTGTTGTTGCACTGCGGTCTTCTGTATAGTGGAGGTACTTCCCAATTCGGGCAGCTCAATTTAAGCGAGGAATCTTGCTACCTACCTCTCAAAAAATAAATGTCATTTAAGTAAATAGAAATATAATATTTTAATAACATCTATATATACAGTTATTGTCATTGTTATTACTTCGAATAATTGACAATCTGCTTTACACAGAACGATTTACACAAACGTGAGCTTATTTTGTGTTTCATTGTATTTCAATTTGTTGTATGTGTCTTGATCAACATAATAACATAAAATCATGTCTGTTGTCCCCGAAACGTTAGGCAGAGGTGTACTAATGTACACCCACGTTTCGCCGGTAGGTACGTATGAGGAACGTGGGAGTTCTTAGTTACGCGTATATTAGACACAAGATACGGGCAGACATGTATTGGGTGTCTTGATCAAGACTTCAGATCAACTGCCTCGTTGGTCTAGCGGTTATATAGGGCAACTGTCGAGCAAGAAGTCTTGGGTTCGGTTCCCAGGTCGAGCTAAGTATCATTGGGGTATTCTATGCAATTCTTAGTAGCTGCTTGAAGTTTGTATTCGTGCTCGGTTGATGGCAATAAGCTCACCCCCTATTGGGATAGATGATAAATGGGACCTAAAAACATACCAGCGGAAGGTGGGTGTATACTTTAGTACATCTCTGCCTAACTCTTCGGGGACGACAACCGTAATGGTATGTATGTTATTCGCGTAAATGTATGACGACCAAAACCCATGACTTAACATATCGACTCTAAGATGTGTTCTGATCACCCATTCATACATTGACTACGACAATAACAGTTCAACTTACTAACATGATTAGTTAATTCATCATCATCAACCCATTACTGTCCCACTGCTGGGCACGTATCTCCTCTCATTTGAGAGGAATTAGGCTATAGTCACCACTCTAGCTTACTGCGGTTGGCAGACTTAACATGCCATCGATACACTCTCAAGCATGCAGGTTTCCTCTCGATGTTTTCCTTCACCGTTTGAGCATGTGATAAATACGCACATAACTTTCGAGAAGTCAGTGGTGCGTGCATTGTGTTTGAACTCGAGACCTTTGACATCTTAGTACACTGGTCACACCGCTAGGCTACACAGCTTCCACAGATTAATTAATGACCATGGATATTACGTAGCTAAATAATTTCAAAATGTTAGCTGAATTAATTATACGAAATTCAGCAGAACGCATTCTGCCACCCTATTTATTTCCAAATTCAATTCATTTAACTAACGCACGAATGTTTTCACTTATTCCCGCCATTTGCAATTTAAATTAGCACAACAAGATGGCGCCGTGTCCTTACGAGTATGACATTATCAGATTGAAGTACCTACACTAAACGAATACCGACTTAATATTCTTGAATATAGAATACAATTCAGCTTCATAACTATTTTGTTTTCGGGTTAGAATGCGTTTGCGAAGTAATATTTTATTTGTGACCTTTTGGCAGTCAGTTTTGTAAGAAGAATATACTATCACGCCCATATTCTTAAAAGCATAAGCACAGAAGTACCTCCTGATTTACATCCGTAGTTCACCGGTACACACAGTTACACTTTACTTTGAGTTTTTAGTTTTACTAATCGTCGGTCTTCATCAACCCCATAAACTCTTCCACTAAAGGACTTAGGTCTATTTTAATTTTAGAAGGATCAGGCTATAGTCATCGCTAGTCTAATGTGGGTCGGCAGACACACGGCATCGAAAAAATCTCTCAGGCATTCAGGTTTCATTAATTCGACAGCAGCGCGATTTTTAAAGCATTTCCTACTTCGCTTTCCTAATCGTTACGACTTGGCAACCTTCAAGAAAAGATCATATCCTTTCTTGAAAGGTCGGCAACGCATTTGCAAGCCCTCTGGTGTTGCAAATGTCAGCCTCATGCCCGTTTGCCCTCTTATTTAAATTAAAAAACAATGTTTTTCTTATGAAGCTATTACAACTTCAGCCCTATTTGTCACTATCAGCCAACCACTGTAGGTCCTAGACCTTCTCAAAAACCAATTTGAACACTCTTCAAATATCTGACAACTAGATTTTGCCCGCGACTTCGTCTGCGTAAAACTAATAACTTCCACCCCCCTTTCGCCCTTTTAAGGGATGATTTCCGGGATGAAAACTATCCCATGTCCTTTGCCGGGGCAAACTATCTCTATATCAAATTTCATCAAAATCAGTTCAGCGGTTATAGCGTGAAGAGGTAACAGACAGACTGACAGACACACTCGCATTTAGTTTATTAAGTAAAGAGTAAAGATATCCATACCGTTCATTATAAACATATTTTTTACTCTATCAAATGCATCATACGACACAAGAGCGTAATCCAATTGCTTTGATGACGTCATTAGCACAGATTGCTGCAGAAAATAGCCTCCCATAGCCCGCACGCTGTAATTAGATACCCGACAATAGCCTTTCTCTGCCTGGAAGTTGTAAAAGATGTTAGCGAAATTAATCTGATATTGAAGAAGTACTTTCTAAAACCTGTTAAGGTACAATATCTATGTTTTCTAAGAAAATATACTGTTTTATCTAGAGTGAAGGATGGAATAACAGTATTTGTAAATGAGTTTGTGTTACTAAGTCTGGTTTTTAAATAACTTTTTGCGGATTTCGTCGCAGTAAATTTATGTAGAGCTGTGGTAGCGATCGGTGTGACCAGTGGACTGAGTGGGACATTAATGGGTTGATGATGATGATGATGAAATTTATGTTATTTCATACCGACGTTTCGGATCCTTTACAAACAAACATGCATAGTCTAAACATGTCAGTTGGACCTGGTCGGCTTATACATGTTATGGCAACCTAAATTGGTTTTAGTTATTTCCTTTATGCATATTTCATACGTTTCACATCGAACTGCACCAGTCTCATATTGATATTATATTGTGAAACAAACATTTTTTATTTAATTTAAAAAGAGTATCTATGGAGTTTCTTGCCGGTTCTTCTCCATAAAACCTACCTTTTGGAACCGTGCAACTAGTTTTTGACAATTCAAAAGTACCTGGAATATTGGTCTAATTGAAATAAATCGTTTGATTTTGAGTTTGAGTTGTATAGTCTAAACGGTGAATAATATCAATATACGACAAAAATATTTGCGGGACTTGAGACTTTCAAATAAAACTATATTTTATTTTGAAAGTCTAGTATTCGCATATCTTAGTCTATGAAGTGAGACTGGTGTTGATGTGTTTTTGGGGAGTTTGTTGCGCCATTCTTTTCCCAGCAAAAACACAAGCGGTGCATTTAGGGGCAGTTTTGATTGACAACGTGCAAAAAGAGGCAATTAAATTTAGCCTACTTTGAATAAATTATTACGACGTTGAGTTAGAGTATCGTCCGCAATGATTGATAAGCGTGACTCTGATTTTTTTAGGCTTGTTGCACAGTCACGCTTGTCAGCGTCAGCGGCAACCATGATAGTTTAAAAAGCCTACACCAAACGCGATCGAATTTTTAGGTGAAGTAGGATGAGATTTCACGCGCAAATGCAGCTGACTGGGGAAGTACCTCCGCCTTACAGAAGACCGCAGTGAATCAACAATAGTTGTATTGCGAGTGAGTAAGGTTGTCAGAGCTCAGAGAGAGTTAAAGGGGTGGCTAGTACGACCGCATGAGAATATTGGCTGTCCGTTTAACAATTCCCTTATTTTAAGGAACCGAAAACTGATTTTACAAAGTCGGCAACGCGTGAGCGACACCTCTGGTATTGCAAACGTCCCAAGGGTACGGTAACTGCTTACTATCAGGCGGGCTGTAAGATAGTTTAAAGAATATAATAAAAACGAAATATACAAAATGTGGACGAGGCATAAGTGGTATGCAGGGACCGTAGCGCGTGGCATTCTGTAGTTTCTGCCTACACCCATGGGAAAAAGGCGTGAGTGTATGTATGTATGTACATATGTAGGTATGTATGTATGAAATATTCAAAGTTATAATACATTAGTCGTTCGTTCACCGATCTAACCTCTCTCTCTGGCGGCCGAACAGCCTTTGCAGTTTTGTGCGGGTCATTAGCGAACTTATGAGCCGCGCATTTCGTCCGCGAATGCGTTTGTCGTGATTTTGCAATCAGCCTAAGTCCTAAGGTATACAGCCCGCCTTATAAATCCATCGTTATACTCGATAAAGTTTTACGATGGGACTTTTCATCCATACTGTTAGACATAAGGTTTAAAAATAGTCAACTGCAAAAGTGTCTCAGACGCCCCTCAGAATATGATATAATTATGTACATACAAAAAACTAATAAACATATTTAAATACTTTCGTTGCTTTTGGGCCTCGTATTTATCAATCGATCTATAAAATTGAACTACATCTGCTGAGGTCCACAGATATGTCACCATTCTTAACATAAATAGTCCTGGACATTATGACACAGCGCCATCTAGTTCCGAGCTAAGCAACGAGGCTTGTGTTACGGATACTAGTTGGTTGATATACTACATATATACTTTTTTTTGTAAATACATACATATTAGACATAAATACATCCATGACTCGGAAACAAATGTTTATGCTCATCACACAAACATATGTCCCTACCGAGATTCGAACCCAGGACCCATAGAACAGAAGGCAGCGCTAACTACCAATGGACTAAATAGGTCGTCAACATATCAAGACCCTTCTATGTTAAGTTAACTTAAATTGTAATGCAATTTTTAGAAACGCGTATGCGCGTCCATGCAGAATCGCTGCGCGCCGCCGCGCCGGCCGGCCGGCCTGTATCATGTCTGACGCCGTATTAAATGATGGCGGGGCGATGGGGTCTGTGCGCGGCGGCCGGGATCGCGTGATTACTTAGCGGACATAACTGTATATATATGTGTTTAATAGGTTGCTATATTTTATATTTGTGTGTGTATTTTACATATTACATACCACTTATTTACGTATATTGTTTGATTATAATTATATTTATTAGCTCTCATATATTCTTGTATTATTATGTACTTATTTATTATTCACATACAATTCTGCGTCGTGAAACTGGTTTGCATCCGTGACACTCACCTCCTGGTCCAGTTGAAAACCAGCGCCAGGCAGCTTACCAGTTGTCTGGCTTTTAGCTGAACTGGGCCATTTGGCACAGCCGTGGGGCACACAATGAGTTTGTTTATTGTCCAATGTTTTTTTTTTTTCTTTCTTTTTTATGTTATTGTGTGCATTGTTCGTGACTGTGTCAATAAATATTATTTTCTTTCTTCTTTCTTCTTCTTTAAGGCTTCAGTCCCGATTGTCACAGGAACAACGATGACAATCGGTAATGGTAGCCAGAAACAAGAGTTTATCCTGAGGATATCGGCATTTCCTTTTAACTCACTACTTCGCAGAGCTCTGTCTATGTGGTCGCTCCATGTAAAGTACTGGTATTCAGCTACATCTTGACAAACTGGGTGGCATTGTGCAGACTGCTTATAATATAATTGTCGTAACAGACTTTGCCCAGCTATAAAATGTTAAATGTCAAAATACGTAACTTGACATTTTGTGACGTGAAGTGGCTTTTCCCGACCCACAGGAAATAGTAGGTGGGTAGGTACATGTAAAGAGGTGAAAGCCTTTTACGTTTAGGTACATTAGCTTGTAGTAAATTATCCGGTGGTTGGTTTTATTTGCTACGACTGTAGATTTTGAGTGGCTACGAGATGGCTACGACACGTAGCAATCTCGTAGACACGCCTACGCTAGTAGTTAGTGAACTTTTGCGTCATTTGACATTAGAAATAAAATGTTTCTGTCTTTCTTTTTTGGAGAAAAAATTGTACCCCGCTCAAAATTTTCCTTTGTATCGTCGGTTTGTCAAATATGAATACCTTAAAAAATATTTATTTCGACACTCATGACATTTGGTGCAAAAGCTATTGGCTTAAAAATATAAATAAAAAAAACTAATTTTAATTAAATATATGTAGATAGAAACTTAGTGAAAAAGTAACTAGGTACAACGTTGGTTAAGTTTCTTTGCTTCAAAATTAATAAAAGACCCTATTACATAGCCCTGAATTTCTTTACTCCAAAATTAAGAAAAGGCCCACGCATTGGGGCCCTATCAATTTTATTGTACTTACGCCACTGATTGAATTGTCCCTCCATTATATTATTAACGAGAGTACGATAATTGTATCAGTATATTACTGTCATATTATATTATGTGTCTTTGTTTACAACAAACCACCCTACTACGACGTAGTAATACACTAAAAACACTTGTAGCCTTATATGAAATGAAATGAAATGATTGAAATGATTGTTTATTTCTGTAAATAGACCTTTTTAAAGACACTTTTACAAGTCATGTATTTTTTTTTTTAATGTCTAGTTGGCATCGGCATTTCCTAACTGACGACCTCTGAGAAGAAATGCCGAAACAAACTCAGAGAATCATAGTCTCTTTTAAAGTCCAAACATTTTGGATACAATATGTGAGCCTGACTATGTAGGTTAAAGTCTGAGATGCCCTTTTGAAGAAAGCACCAGTGCAGCTTTGAGTTGATGTCCATACTGACAGCACACATCGTCAGCCATCACATTATGAAAAAAAAACATTATACCAATGCACATGGTTTTAGTTCTAAGCCCACAGAAATAAGGCTTAAATTCAAACATTTCACGTGTACTCTTAAAACGCAATAACCACAATAACACTATTGGCAGATAGATATGGCGCTACGACCGTAGCCTTCAGCTACGCCGTAGCAATCTCGTAGACACTATGTTTATAAGTTTTTATTAAGAGCTAGTTTAAATTAAGTTTTTTTTACTTATATATTTCTTGATATTTATATATATGATAACATAAAATGGTGACATTTCAAAATTCGTGAAAAAATATTTTTAATGCGAAAAGCTCAACCTTAAAAAAAATCCAACCAGACCAAAAATCAACCTTATGAATAAACCACTAGTGGTCTAGAATTATTTCCTTTCGAATAGAAACGGGGCAGATATATTACATGGTTCGAAGTTTATAATGGGCATAGGTATTTTTTTGTAATTTATATATAACAAAATAAGAAAAAACTTTGAACATATCTATCTTCATACATGTTTCCTTAAAATATAAACAAATGTTTGGAATCCGGTGGTTTCTGAGTCCACGTTAAACTGTTGTCAGGCGAATTCTCAGCGAAATAAGAATATCTTTAATTATTAATGAATATTCATTAGTTTCTTTTTTTAATTAACTTCTTTGTTTCTTGTCACGCAATTTTTATGTTAATATTAATTTACATTATTTATGGCTGTGATATTTTTGGATACTGTGCTGTTCTTAACGGGTTTGTCGGTTTCGGACAGTGGTGTAAGTTGGAATATGGGGTAGGCTCTCTTCAATAATGATCACGCTACGGAATAAATAAAACCACTCTATTCTTTTTTTATGGTAATAAGGGGCCAACGGGCAGGAGGCTAACCTGATGGTAAGTTATCACCGCCGCCCATGGACATCTGCAACATCAGAAGGCTTGCAAATACGTCGCCAAACCCTGTTAATCGTTTAGATTTCTTAAAATAGGGAGTTACTAAATTGACAGAAAACGTAATTCCCTTGCCGTCAGAATAGTCACTCCCCGACCGGCTCTGGATGTACCTTGTAGACCGATCTAAACATCGTTGGGTTTTTCTATTAAATTTTGGGGTCTTAGGTAGGTCATAGGTATCTTCAAGGTATTTTATTAATTTAAGAGCTCAGCTCTTGTCGGTGGAGCAATGGCCACTGTTCTCTATCTCCTGCTTTATGTTTGACTTCTCGGTACGACTCGATTCCCACGTTTTACTTTAGCAGTAACTAGACCAATCATACTTGATAACACACAATTACAGCAAGATACCAGTTTTAAATACTTAGGAAGTCAAATAACGCAAAACTCTAGATGTTCACCTGATATCATGGCAAGAATTGCAATGGCCAAACAGGCATTTAACAGAAAAAGGCATTTATTTACAGCCAAAATAAAAACCAGTATCAGAAAACATTTTATTAAAATTTATGTCTGGAGCATAGCACTGTATGGCTGTGAAACTTGGACAATGACACAAAGGGACAGAGAAAGGTTAGATGCGTTTGAAATGTGGTGCTGGAGGAGGATGGAGAAGATCAGTTGGACCGAAATGAAAACAAACGAGGAAAATCTTCAAGGTAGATGTGCTAAAATGAGTCTTATACTGAATAGTCTGTTATCATCAGGTGAGATGATGGTACAAAGCTCACTCATATAAATAAAAAAATAAGGGAAATCAGTAGAACTTGGACAGAATTTGGATCTCTGCTCGGTTAATGGAAATAGGCTCAACCCTTTTACACAAATATAACTCTGTTCTACAGTATAACTTGTTGAAGTTACAAATATTGATATAAGTTCAACCAATAAAAAGCCAAACAACATTACCAAACTTTAAACGCTTGTATATTTTTTCAAATAGCCACTCAAAGTTAAATATTCTGCCGAAAATAGGCACGAAGTTAACTAATGTAATCTTACTTTTTAACCAACACCTCAATGTTTAACCGATGCAAATTAAAACTCTTTGATGAGTTAACCTTTTAAAAGTCAATTACGGAACCTGAGAAGTTCAAAAGTTATGCTAGAGAGATTACAGTTCTCTTAAAACATGGTAACGCCTCGTTGGAAAACTCAATAACACTTTACTCGGCCAAGGAACCGAACCGAAGGCATCTTGCTTAGCCGTAGCACTAACGAACACTAGACCAACAATCATCATATCAGCTAGATGACGTCCACTGCTGGACTTAAGCCTCCTCCAAAGATTTCCACAACGACCGGTCTTAGGCCACCTGCATCCAGCGGATTCCAGCGACCGTTACCAGGTCGACCAACGAGGCAGTTTAATTTATACACAAAATAAATATTATAGTAACAATCAAAAACCGATATCTTCTAATTATAAGCCCGTATGTGGACGGAACCCAATTATGGCACACAAACATAATAATTAATCATACTCCGATAATTATTGACATAGATTAATAAGCCTCAAGTTAGCCATGAGCTGTGGTAGCCTAGTAGTGTGACCAATGGACTGAAGTGTTAAAGGTATCGAGTTCAAAGCCAAAACACGCAGCTTCGGCTTTTCGGAAGTTATGTGCGTATTTATCGCATACTCAAACGGTGAAGGAAAACATCGTGAGGACACCTACATGCTTGAGAGCTTTTCTTGGTAGCTTATGAAGTCAACCAACCAAGCTGCCAACCCACAGTAGGCTAGCGTGGTGGACTGTAGTCCTAATATTGGTCTATTGGTTGCAAGCGTGACTCTGAGGTTCTAGTATCGATTGAATCGACCCAGGTTGAAGAAAATGTTGTAATTTTTTTTTTCTGAGTAATTTTTAGTCTCGAGGATCAGATGTGTGCCCAGTTGATGGCAATAGACACAATAACGTTATTTTATTACTAAATTAAGATTAACATACATAAATGTAAGGTTGTCATAAATAATTTTATTGTGAATATGTTATATGAGACTAGCTATTGGCCGTAACTTTGCCTGTTAAGAATCAGTAATTTGGATAATTTATGTTCAATCTACTTTTTCCTCAGCACATTTATAAATCCTTATTAAATCCTAGTTTACAAAATATTAAAGCCATAACAAAATACCATCGACCTTGTCCCCTTAAAGGGTGATATCTGGAAAATTGATCTAAGGTCCTTATCCAGAACTCAAACTATCCCCGTATTTTAAGTATAGAGATAGTTATTTTACATTTAACTCAATTCAGCGATTTAATCCTGAATAGGCAATAGACAAACATACTTTCACATTCATAATATTAGTATATTTTTTATACGTTGAATTGTCAGCAACTCGTTTTATGAGCCTAATAATACTGTGTTGTCAACACAGATGAAAGTAGATGTAAAAAAAATGCTGAGAATAGGTAATCCAGTGTCGCCAATCTTGTAACATTTTGCCTAAATCCTTTCGTATTTCCATAGATGTATGTACCATTCTTTGTGTTTGTAAACACTGGACAATTTGCCAGTGTGTGGCAACGCTTTTATAAAGAAAATGTTTCTGACTCGGTCTATTAATTGAACTCCCGGCGGACTTTTAATAATATTTATATTCGACGACCCGTTTAACTCAGCCGTAGTTAACGGTGCCTGCTGTGCTAAGGGTTCGAATAGTAGGGACAAGGGTTTGTGTGATGAGCATTAACATTTGTATCCGAGTCATGGATGTATAATATGTACGTATTTATAATAAAATGTACGTATTTATAATAAAATGTACGTATTTATAATAAAAAAGTATATCTGTAGTATATCTACTAGTTTTCGTAACACAAGCTTGTTCCGAGCTAAACAACGAGTGCTTAGCTCGGAACTAGATGGCACTGTGTCATAATGTCCAGAAATATTTATTTATTATTTATTATATATAAGTTTTTTTTTAAACTTTAACAAAAATATCAATGTGCAGTAGAGTAGAGTCAGCTGGTAATACATCAGTCTATGTCCGCGGTATATAAGTAAAGTCACGCACATTAATCAAGGCGAACCCTTTTTACGCCTATCGCGCTGTTCATATACTAAACTTACTGAAGAATTACGTGTTGATAGCGGATGGATTTCTATCTAAATTAAGAAAAAAAAAGTTTAGTTTAATGTAGTTTTTTTAAAGAAATAATTATAAATTATTCTTATCGTACATATGTGAAGAAATAAAGAAAATAGTTGTATATGAATTAAATTCAAATTGTTTGTTTGTAGATGTAGCGACGTCTATCTTGCTACATTTTAGTAAGAGGTAGGGCATAGCGAGATTTCTCGCTCAAATTGAGCTGCCCGACTGGGGAAGTACCTCCGCCTTACAGAAGACCGCAGTGAATCAACAATAGTTGCCTTTCTGCGAGTGAGTAAGGTTACCAGAGCTCATTGGAGGAGTGACTATTCTGACAGCATGGGAATTCCGTTTACTGTCAGTTCAGTAACTCCCTATTTTAAGAAACCTGAACGGTTTCTAAGGGGTTTGGCAACGCATTTGCAAGCCTCTGGTGTTGCAAATGTCTATGGGCGGCGGTCATCACTTACCATCAGGGGAGCTCGTTTGCCCCCTTATCACCATAAAAAAACATAGCAATGGAGAACTGTCAAACTGACATGACACATCGAACGCACCAATCACGAAGCTCATCCTACATCGCGATAGCGGAGTATACACGCGCAGATAGAATATGTATACAACCACCCGACATCAACCGTTGGGCAGTAGCCCGCCAGGCATAACACCTCGCCTGGTCGGAGGATCCTCCTTTTCCAATGGAGGGATTAACACCTCCTTCCCTACATAAGAGTTGGTGTGTGTAAGACCATAAACAACGTTTAAAAAAATTAAAGTCTAATTAGTTGAGTCCATCTCTTTCTCTATTTCCCTTCTATTCATTTTAAAGAACAATATATTAGTAAACAAACACAAATCTGGCTATCTGCAGACTTTTAACGATGGCTGTTAAGTTGAACCACAAACGGAATAATAATAAAAACCGGAGACCATTTGGATGGATGCCAACCATGTCGTCAGTCCCGCTAAGTGTGGCCGACATTGATTGTTTTTTAAATACTACATCTTTTGTGTACAAAAAGTATTATTATTTATATGAGTAAAAAATAATATTAATACATAAATATATCTAGACATCACGATACAACACCATCTAGTTGTAGCCATTAGATAGATTTCGGCCTCTTAAGGGATGATTTTCTGAACAAAATCTCCGATGTTCCTCCCCGGGACTCGAACTATCTCCATACAAAATTTCATCTAAATTGGTTGAGCGGTTTAACCGTGAAGAGGTAACAGACAGACAGACATAGCATTTATAATGAAAAGTGTGGAAGTATACATTTTAATGTTTCAAAGAGTAGATGGATGGAGTTTCTTACCGTCTTTCCTCCATAAGACCTACTTTTTGTAACCGTGCAAATAGTTTTGTCAATTTAAAAGCACCTAAAATATTGTTCTAATTGAAATAAAACATTTGAGTTTGAGTTTGAAAATGTAAATATAAAGTCTATCTCATAGCAATAGCAATAATACTCATTAACACGTAATAAGTGCCTTCATAATTTAAAATCGCCTATTCACGTCCGAAAATTAATGAAATCTTTCACTGATTAAGTGTATTTTTGTAAAAACACTAAAGTGAATTAATTAGTTCGTCCAAATTCATTAGAGCGCCGTCCAATAACATTATGGTATCTTTTGTTTATTGATTAATGAATATTTTCGAATAAATTGAATAGTCCGCACTTAAGTTTGGAATAAATTCGGACTAGATATATTATTTATTGTATACATAACCAAAAAAGACAACAATATGAAATATAAAGAGTAAAAGAGTACTATTTACTAAATCGGATGTTAAAAAAACAGCATTTTTTTATAATCGTCTGTCGTTCTCGAAGGTATGAACAGGAATGTTCTAATACATACATACAAACATACATACACTCACGCCTTTTTCCCATGGGGGTAGGCAGAAACTACAGAATGCCACGCGCTACGGTCCCTGCTTTTGCCTCGTCCACAATAAATGTTCAATAAATGTTCTAATGCATGTTCTAGACGGTTGCCACTGGTTAGGCAACCTTTGCTGCTGCAAACGTCTATGGGCTACGGTAACCGCTTATCATCAGGCTGGTCTTTTGCTTGTTTGCTTGCCTTCATTCATCTTCGGCTACCATTTCTTGAGATGCTAGTTAAACCACAGTCACGGGAGAAGTGAATACGCTGGTTCTAAGATAACGCGTTCTATCGATGTGTGTGGCTTCTATCTTCACTTTATTCGAAGTTTTATGACTTAGAAGTCTTATCCATTATACAGTACCTATAAAAGTAATTGCGCTCATACCATTTTCATAGCCTTGTCCAAGACTTTGCTTGTAAAACACAATCCTTGTACTGTAATGAAACTCTACGAATTTTATCGCGATATATTGATATTATTTATTCCGGATCCCGACTGTCTCACTGTCTCCCCGTGACTTTAAATGCTGTAAAACATCCGAAATAATGTCATGACACTATTCCGACGTTTCGGATCCTTACGGATTTTATCGTTGTATACAATCGGATTTATCACGCAAACGGTGAAGGAAAACATCGTGAGGAAACCTGCATGCTTGAGAGATTTTCTCAATGGCGCGGGCGTGTTAAGTCTGCCAACCTGCAGAAGGTAATCGACTTGTGATCGTGTTATCCTGGTCTAAACTGCCAGATCCAACAAAGTGTTGTTAGGCTTATCTATGAAATTCTAAATAGCAGTCGCCCTATAAGGTGAAACCTAAAGCATATCACTGGCGAAATGTGGAAGTACATTGCTACTCTTCTGTCCACCTTCCCAGGGACGCAGTTGTGAAGGTACATCTTAAAAATAGCCGCATTACCTAACCTTGAGCCGTAGAAGGGTCATTTCTCAATAACTACATTACTGGTGTGACAAGTACATTCACAATGATAAATGATGTGGGCAGAACGGTGACACGAAATTGGAGTATTAGGTCTTGGAGCCTAGGACGTCTGACTACGCTGGTGTTCGCTGGGTGTTCGTTATTTTGAATGGTATGATTATGACCCTGTCTTGTCTCTGACGATCCGATTAGTGGCGACATTGAAGGCTGGCTTCTGTGGTTTGTCCCGGGTTAGAGTAATGATAATAGTTTCAGACTTTAAGATACGCCATCCAGTTCTGAGGTAAGGTATGGTTGGATGCAAATGTATGTGTGATGAATAGGATATTTGTGCTTGAGTAATGGTTGTTTCTACAACAAAAAAACTTAGCAGTGTATAAACCTAGTATCCATAACACAAGCCGTTCGTTGGTTAGCTTGGAACTAGACGTGATGTGATGTCCGGTTTTATTTATTTGTTTTCGATGGAAAGCACAAACACAACATGATATACAGCTATTATAGTTGATATCTTTATCTGTATATCGTTTGTACGTATATCTTATTGACTCCAAAACAGCTGCAGCAATTTTTGTTATATGAACTCAGAGGATGATTCTAAAAAGATTAGTGGCAACCGAATTGACTGAGTTTTGGTTTTGGATTTTTGGTAATTTTGTTGTTCCCTTCCAACAAAATTATAGGTAAGTAGGGTACCTAGGATCACCCTTGCGAAACCTAGCCGAGGAAAGCTAGTAAATGATAAACGATAATAATAATAATAATTCTCAATAATATTTATAGTTTAGTATTTCTAATACAACATAATTGAATAATTATTTATAAATCGTTGTATTGCAATTACTTATTTATATTATTTATCATCCTCATCATCATATCAACCGTTAGACGTCCACTGCTGGACATAGGTCTCCCCCAAGGATCGCCACGACGACCGGTCCAGCGCCACCCGCATCCATATTATTTATATTATCAATTAATTATTAACGATTATTTGTAAATCTAATTATTTTATTATTGTATAATTTATTACTTAACTATAATTAATTACACCATGCCATGAACCTAGCGCTAATATTATATATATTTTGTGCTGTGGTCTTCTATAATTGAGGGTAGGTATACACATACCTCATATTTCAATTATATTTACATGTATGCTCTGTGTATATCCCTAAATAAATAAATAAACACCCACTCAAACTTAAACAAGTAGACAAGTCAGACTTTGAATGTTTAAGTTAGGTCCTCAAACTATATGTCAAACAGTTTGTAGCCACTTCATCAATGTTTCAACAGATAACTAAAGATGTGCTCCTTTCTGAGATCGTCAACCCAAAAGGCAGCTGGAGTTCAAAACTTTGAAGTATTAAATTAAAGATTCTGGAGACGTAATACATTGTTCGCCAATGTCGGTAATATTTAGTGAAGTCGGGTGTTGATCCTCGGTGGTAAAGTTCAAAGTTATAATAATAATAATTTAAAGTAACTTGACTCACTTGTAACAATAATTCATTATACCTATGTGCAAACACGATCACTGCCACTCTCTTAACACTGAGGTGGACAGCTTGCAGCAGCGACTCACGTACAGACAATCGAGTCTGCTGGCCACACAGCTCAGGATAAGGTTGGGGCTGGCCCATACGCGGCGCACCAGGGAAGCGACTTAATAAAGTTTACTGAGTCGTATTTAAAAATGTAGGGTCAATTCTTATAATAATATCCATTTTCTATCGCGTATAAGTTATAAACAGAAACAAATTAAACATTATCAGCTCTAATGGAATGTTTTATTACTAGTTTTTGTCCTCCATGATTAGATTTTTTTTAAATAGTTAAGATCCTCGGTCAAGTCAACAAAAAAACTATCAAAACTCGTTCATCCGTTTAAGGGTAGCTGGACTACAATGACGCAAACGTACGTTGATTATATTATTTTTAGGTATGTTAGGGTTAAAACATTTAGTAGAATTCGATGTGGCGATTAATCGTTATGTTCTCTGTTAGACGTAGTATACAGAGACAAGAGAGTTATCTGAGACTTTAGAATTAGTAATTTTAACCAAATTACTGTCTTTTGTGGTAGGCCCCCGGCAAGGTGGACTGACGACCTGGTAAAGTTCGCTGGAATCCGCTTGATGGCGGCACATGACCGGTTGTTATGGCGATCCTTGGGTTGTTATGATGATGATCCAATTAACTAATTTATTTCTTACTCTTTTCTCTAAGAACGTATCGATTTCGACACCACATACAAACTTTATTGTCGCCCTTTTGAGGGCTGATTTCCGGGACCAGAACTATTCTATATCCTACAAGGCTCAAACCATCTCTATACGTAAAGGTTACAGCGCAAAGAGGTAACAGACAAACCAAACATACTCGTAAAAAACCAAGTCGTGCAACTCAGTTTTTCTACCATAAAAAGTTGTGACATCCTTGTAATACCAAGTCGGTTAATTTATTCGATCCCTTCTTTTAGATTTAAATTGACTTGGGCATCGCATGAAAATTTGTATTGTTGCCGTAGGTATTGATGGCGTCCGTATTGATAGTCGGTTTTGATGGCGTCGGTATTGGTGGCGTCGGTATTTGCGGCGCCGGTATTTTGGAGTCGGTATTGATGTTGGCGATATTGATAGTCGGTTTTGATGTCCTTGGTGTGTCGTCAGTATTGGAAGCGTTGAATTTGTTGGCGTCCGTGTTGTTGGCGTCGGTATTGGTGGCGTCGGTATTGATGGCGTTGATATTGATAGTCGGTTTTGATGTCCTTGGTATAGGTGGCATCTAGCGTCGGTATTGATGGCGTTGATATTGATGGTGTTTGGCATTGATGGCGTCGGTTTTGATGGCGTCGATACTGGTGGCGTCGGTATTTGAGGCTGCGGTATATGTGGCGTCGGTATTTTGAAAGCGTTGATTTTGTTGAGGTACGTATTGATGGCGTCGTCATTGATGGTGTCGGCATTGATTGCGTCGGTATTGATGGCGTCGGTATTTGTGGCGACGGTATTTGTGGCGTCGGTATTTGCGGCGTCGGAATTGTAGGCGTCGGTATTGTTGGCGTCGGTATTGTTTGCGGCGGTATTGGTGGCGTCGGTATAGATAGCGTCGGTATTGGTGGCGTCGGTATTAGTGGCGTCGGTATTTATGGCTTCGGTATTTGTGGCGTCTGTATTTGTGGCGTCTGTATTTGTGGCGTCACTATTTGTGGCGTCGGTATTGGTGGCGTTGGTATTGGTGGCGTCGGTATTGTTGGCATCGGTATTGATGGCGTCGGTATTAGTTGCGTCGGTATAGACTGCGTCGGTATTGGTGGCTGCGGTATTGATGGCGTCGGTATTGATGGCGTCGGTATTTGTGGCGACGGTATTTGTGGCGTCGGTATTTGCGGCGTCGGAATTGTAGGCGTCGGTATTGTTGGCGTCGGTATTGTTTGCGGCGGTATTGTATACTAGGCACGACGTTAGAAGGTTCCCCCTTTACAAACATAAACACATAATATAAGCCTCTGCCTTATATGTTTGAGACTGTGGAAGCCTAGCGGTGTGACCAGTGGACTGAGATATCAGAGGGCAAGCACCACTGACTTTTCGGAAATTATGTGCGTAGTTATTACATGCTCAGACGGTGAAGGAAAACATCGTGAGGAAACCTGCATGCTTGAGAAATTTGTCTCGACGGCATGTGAAGTCTACCAACCCGCAGTAGGCTAGCGTGGTGGACTAAAGCCTAAAACCTCTCAATAAAATGAGAAGAGACCCGTGCCCAGCAGTGGGACAGTAATGGGTTGATGATGATGATTTCGCCGGTATGGTTTAGGTCCCATGTATCAGGGGACGAACCTAAGGCCATCAACCGGGCATGAACACAAACTCCAAGGTGCTACTGAGAATCTAATAGAAAAACCCAAAAACACATTACTTTGGTCGACCTGGGCATCGATCTCAAGATCTCTTGCTGTTGGTGTGGTTGGTGGTAAGATAGTAAATATAACAAACTTTACACAAGCGAGCCGAAAATAGTCCAGTTAGACAACACTCTCGATATTAAATATGTACAATATGACCCTAGTTACCAGACATTTCTTGGCCTTCGGAAAAATACATACATCATATTGTAAAAGCTTATATAAATTTCAAACATTCAGCGACCTATCACGTTGCAGCAATAAAACTTTCTTAAGCACCGCAAAATGGATAAGAAGCTTGCGAAACATCAAAACATGTTTTTAATAACGCTAAAAAGCAACTGTTTTTGACCCCCGACGCAAAAACGACGGGGTGACAGACACACACACAGACACGTCAAACTTATATTTGACGTGTCTGTGTGTGTGTTTGTCCGTGGCATCTTAACTCTCGAACGGATGGACCGATTTTGATTTAGTATGTTTTATTTTAATGGTGCTTTGATCTTAGCCGTTCGCGAACTGCGATGCCACAAAGACATAAACACATAGATACACGATGACTTATTTCTTATAACACTAGACGACAAGTTTATGTGCCGGCGGCAGCCACTTGACACCCGAAACATGTAAACAAAAAACTTTGATAAATTTTTTTGCTGACATTTGCTTCAATTACTGTTGTGAACCATTTTTTTGTCGTTGGATAGATCGATTGAGAATGCCTCTATGAACCTATTTTAAAACAAAATGCGTTAGTCAATTTAAAAAAATAAAAATCCTACGCTCTGTTCGTGACGTCGCGTTTTGGGTTCTTCCGTGGTACCCGAGGGCGTGCCAGTGGATATTTTGAGGCCTAGATTCAAGTACTTTCTACTAATATATTGAGGAACTTAGATAGACACTCACCCTCTATAGAAAGTAAGGCCGATAACCTGTCGCCAGATAAGTGCATAAAAAAAATAACAAAATAAAAAATACAAGCATCTCCAATGATAACAATGATTGTATATTTTGCCACAAATCTTGTATATTTTTCCTTGTACTGTTGTTCGTGGGAAATATCAGGGGTGAGTGCGAATTCCAATGAATATATTGCGTAGATGCAGGGTTAGGTAAAAAGGTTAGGTTTAATATGAAATATCGGCGCAGTTAAAATTGTTATTGTAATTCGGTTAAAAACACTCTTTAGTTAAACTTAATGTTTAATTAAACTTAATCTGAGTGATTTGTTAAATTTATTTACGTAATCAACTTAATAATAAATACATAACATATATATTTTATGTCAAAAAACTCAAAAAGCGTCAAAAATCACGTCCCCGTCGCTGTCAGGGGGTAGAGTGCCCAGAAGACTGGCGGCATTGCCACGTTGAATAGCAATGCTAATTCTTTGGCCGAAATATTGGCCAGCCTTTGGGTCACGTGAAAGGTCGACTAAGCGTTTAGATACTTAAGTTTTATTTACGTAATTCACGGTAGACGTCATTCGCAATTTTGGTATAAATTTGGCGGACCACGATTCATAGAGCTCAAGCGGTTAGACCGAACGGACCTCTTGTTGTAAGTGACTGCTATTAAAATTATCAACGAATCTATTGCCTTTACACTCATAATTGAAGAATGAGTGATCACTGGTCCTGGTAATGTCAATATACTAAAATAATTGGAAGTGATGTTGGCACTGCTGACGTCACGCTTTTTAAAAACAACTTGGGGCCAGGTACTCCCTCATATATATTGTAGTCATATTTTGATTTTAAGAACTGTATTCAATGGGCTGTGAAGTCAAAAGTCTCAAGCGCAAGGTACGCACCATTGACTTTTCGAAATTGCATGCACAAATGGTGATAATAAATAGAGGGAGGAGATCTGCATGCTTGAGATTGTTTCTAGATGGTGGGTGAAGTCAACGCGCACAAGGCTAAACTTTGTCATTTCTCTCATTGACGCTATACGCTAATTTCTCTCAAATGTGGAGAGTCCCGAGCTCCTGTAAATGGGTTGATGATTATAATAAGATAAAATTCCAGCTTAACAAGGTACACACCAAATCTTTTTAAAACTCTCTCAAATTAGGTAAGTACTATTTTCTGCATTCCTTCCTTTTTTTTCACTGCCTAAAAGAACTGTACGGTCTCCGCGTTTTGCCTGATCTTTAGCATGCCAATCTCGTTCCATAGCGCCCCCATCGTGACAAATGAATTCTTAATGTATCTTCTTGAATAACAAAAACAAATTTATGTAGAAGTTAAGTGCAGTAGGCTCTATAAAAACACCAAGTATTATGTGTCGCATTATGTGAATGTACAAGTTATGTTTTGTGTTTCTAAGCATCATATAACATACTATCACGACTGCATTCCGGAACTATTATGTACACCCACATTTCATGGTATGGTCTTAGGTAAATATACATACACTCATGCCTTTTTCAAATAGGACTAGGCAGAAACTACAGGTACAGATTGCCACGCACTACGATCCCTGCATACAACTTTTGCCTCGTCCACATTAAAAAATCTTGTCATGCATGCCCACCTGATCTTTTAAACAATAGCCGTATAAATTCCTTTCGTCAATCGCCTCTCAAATTGTCTTAGGTGCCATGCTATATTCTAGGCGTTGCCAACCAGATGAGAGGACCTGAGACCTTGCTCCTTCATCAGCATTTGATGGTGACCACCGGTTTAGTGAGGTAACAATCCGATACCCTCAAACTCTTCTCCGAGACAGGGAACCTATTCCCACAATGTACTCAAAAACTCCCATGTAATAGGACAAGCCTATTGTCATAAACCAGGCACCAATGAAATAAAATGCTGTTGCGAATTTGCTCGACCTGATAATCGGACCTAGTATAGGTACCGACACGAGTCGTGAGCAAAAACTTCACTTGCGCATTCCATAAATTATGGGTGTCTTTGGCGGAATGACGATGGCGAGGGGCGCCGAGGCTGCACACGATAGTTTCTGACCGGTAAACCGATACTGAACAAATTTGGCCGAAAGCGTACATGCGTAAAATGACTTTTACTACTAAAATCTGTGCTCACGACTAGTGCCGACAATTATACCTTATCTGCCCATTCTTCCTCCCATTATCATTAATGAAGAATACGATAATCATTTGAATTTGAATCTTATATCTGTATTATTAAAACACTTGACACTTAAATTGTAACAACTTTGATTAAGTAAGTACTAGAGGTCGTTGATTAAGACATAGCATGGAATTACAATTGAACCGTACTTGTACCAAATGTATTTAGGTTACAGTAGTTTAACTTGGTTCCCCCCCATTCCAGGGTTCTCGGCTTGTCGTGCCGGGGGGGCTTAGTAGCCGCGTCGAGTGTATTCCTCCACGCTCCGCGGTGAAGCGAAGTGGAACCCTGAGGTGGTGGGGCCGCTCCGACACGGGCTTTTTGAGCCAAGCCTGGTCGTAGAGTGGCCCCTTGGAGAGGCACCTGCTGTGATTCGCACGCAGTGGGTTGCCTGCTCCTGCAGAGGTGGAACCTGCCGTTCCGGCGGCAACCTTTAGGTCCTCTGGGGGGCACCCGCGGGTCTTACCAGCCTAGCGGGTGTCTGCCCCTTAGGCGTGGCGAGTTCCGACCGGTTCCGGCAGGATGCCTAGTAGGTTGCGGCGAATAGCGACGCCGCAACTGAGGTGGGCCGCGGTGTCGTATGGGAGGCACCGCGGCTGAAGGATTTCGGGGCCGCGGCGGGGAGGACTGTCGGTGGCAGGGTCGCGCCGCTCCCCCCTGCCTTCCGCGGCCTCGGCGGGGCCACAGCCGCTGAACTGTGGTCGCGGTGGGGCCGCAGGGGAAGAGAAGTGTCGGTATGTCGTCCGCCGCTCTTCCTATCCTCTGCGGCCGAAAAATTGGGCCCTCGGGATAAGGGCCAGAGTGGGTGGCGCCCACTCCGGAGGGAAGGTGCCGCGTCGAGTGTGCGCACGCCCCGCTGGGTCGAGTGCCCGCGCGCTCCGCTACGTTCGAGTCGTTTGAGTACTTCAGCGCTCCGTGGCGTCGAGTGTGCGCGCGCTCCCCGGCGTCAGGTGTCCGCGCGCTCCGCGGCCTGTCTGGGGACCGCAAGGGCGGTCCGCCACCGTCGGGGTCGCGGACGAATATTTAGTTCCCGTAACCCCGGCACTCGGTGGTGAGACGAAAGATCCCGTGTGGGTTTAGTCGGTAGTCACCCATTCTGGGTGGAGTCCGACATACCCCCGTCGTCTACCCGGACGGCGGGAAGTGCGTAAATGCATTCCCACACGGAAAAAAAAAAAAAAAAAAAAAAAAAAAAGTTTAACTTGGTTAAGTTGGAGAGGGTGTCTTGAGTCAGAAGATACCGCTTAGTAATCACGGATTTTATTGGTGTGTGCTATTTGTGTTTAAGTTTCTAGTTACGTCAACCAACAAAATGTTGTTTAGCCATAGACTCGCACATTAGGGGTATATTTGAATGTTCTGCTAAAAAACTACTTACATTGAACTAAAAGCAGACTTTTAAATAAGACTTAGTTTTGGCAGGTCGACGACCGTTCGAATCCCGATATATCATGGATGTATCTATGTATAATATGTATGTATTTACAAAAGAAAAAGTATATATGTAGTATATCAACCATCAGTATTCGTAACACAAGCCTCGTTGCTTAGCTCGGAACTAGATGGCGCTCCGTCATAAGTCTAGAAATATTTATTTACTTTTGTTACTCTGTATAATCATTCCATATTGTTGTCCTTTTAATTGAAGAATATTCTATCTATCGATCTATCATCTTGGCGTTTCAACGTAATATCCTTTTCAAAACAAATTTTGTTGATAGCACATTATAAAAGGTAGTTTTAAAAAAATATTTTAGGGGTATATTGTTTAAAATAAATAAATAATTACTTGACTACATGACAAGTACGAAATCTGTGGCTTTAAAACTAGTTAATATAGGTATGGTATTTAAGCAAATAACATTCTAAAGAATGCTAAGTGTTGAACTAAGTTTACTCAAACTCTATACGTAAACAGACACTCCCGAATATATAGATACTACATACATATGCATGAACACTTATTGGGGTATAATGTTAATAGAGACGGGGCTGTTGAATGGAGTCGTTATATTTAAATATTTTTCTGGACATTATGACACAGCGCCATCTAGTTACAAGCTAAGCAACGAGACTTGTGTTACGGATACTAAATGGTTGATATACTACATATATACTTTTTTTTGTAAATTTATACATATCATATATAAATACATCCATGGCTCGGATACAACTGCTTATGCTCATCACACAAACATTTGTCCCTACCGGGATTCGAACCCGAGACCCATACCACAGAAGACAGTGTTCACTACCGCTGGACTAATTGGATCGTTGCGGCCCGAATTGTAGTGAATTACGCCACAACTTTGTGTATGTCTATCGGACTATCAAAGTTTACAGCTGAATAAAAGACTCTCTTAACATGCGCAATAACATTCGAAAACTAAAGCAGGACATATTAATCGTATTATATTTTAATAGACATAAGTATATGACCTGTAAGGTGTCTGGACAGACATCTGGTAAAGAAATCTTTTTGTAAATCTCTTATCACTTATATGAGAGAATAAATACGAAAAAAAAACACTTCTTTTGCGTACCGTACAAAGAGATACTACTTTACTTGGTATAATCTAAAAATCTATCATCCGTAGATGGAAAAATACTCTCAAACAGTGGTTCCTTACTTTTGTGCCACCCAAATTTCGCTCAACTTTCTTCGCGATCTCGTCACTAAGCGCATATTACCTCAATGTTAAATACCCTTTGTGTCTCTTGACATAATCTTCTGAAGCATAATAATCCATCGTCTCACTCAGAATTACTGGAATGCCATCACACGACGCTTTGCTATAATGTGTGTAATAATTAATAACACATAGCATTCATTGACAACGATTGCGGTGATATGCTTATAGAAGGACGACTTGTTTGTTTGAAGTCTGATACGCGTATATTATTATATCATGATACGTGCTCGCAACGACACAATAAGACGTAAGATAACGTTGACTTAATGTCTTACTGTTTACTTATACTTACGTGAATGCTATATACAGGGTGACTTTGAAAGAATGCGACAAATCAAAATGGGAGGTTCAGGAACGATTACCCATTAATTTTAAAATGTATTTTTACGAATCTAAATTGTCAAGGACGTAAATTTGTTTTTGGTTTTAAATGGTGTAGACTAAGTTATCTTATAAGAAAAACATGATTTATCAGCTTTTAAAAATAAAAAAAAATTAATTATAAACGTTAATAAAATAATTATAAATGTCAAGTATCAATTCAACCGCGCCGAGTAGACTATCATTTATCTATTCCACAGGAACATACTACGTGAAGTATGGCAACGCATTGTATTTAATATTTTTAACTATTTCATTGAGAAAATAGGTAATGACGCGCGATGTTGCCAAACCGTTCGGCTCATCTTACGCATCGCTTTGTCCTTGCCGGCCTGTCCGCGCATAATGTAAACAAATGAAATTTGATTTGTTATGATTTGACAGTCGCTCGGCAACTTGCTGAAGAGGTCACGATTCATTCATAGGTTCATCGCACACGCATTAAAGCTATAGGGTATACGTGGAATTATAATCTTGATACTTTCGCCACTTTTACGTTTTTTGCAGGGTCAAAAAGTACTTATTCATTTCTCATATTATCACGCTCAAAATTTTCTTGGTTCCACGTAGAATTATATATTTAATTTTGTCGCAAGTTTTCAAAGTCACCCTGTATAGTATGGAGGGAAGGAAGTGTGAATTCTTCCATTGGAAAAGGAGGATCCTCCGACCAGGCGAGGTATAAAATAGTTTAATTTTAATAAGTCGTGTTGTAATTGCTGTTGTAAGTGTTGTCGATTCCCAGATCGAGCAAAGTGTTATTGGGTTTTTCTATGAATTTCTCAGCCGCCTTACAGTTTGGATTTGTGCCCAGTTGATGAGAATAGGCTCGCCCCCTTTTACATGGGACCACAAATCGGCGAAACGTGGGTGTACTTAAGTACACCTCTGCCTAACCCTTCGGGGACGACAGGCGTGATGGTATGTTATGTCTTGTTGTAATATTATGGTGCCGTGATATAGGTCTCATATTGTCTATCAATCACTGAAACGGTAAAAAAAATGCTGTGAAGAAACTCATTATCAACCCATTAACGTCCCACTGCTGGGCACGGGTCTCCTTTCATTTTAGAGGGATCAGGCTATAGTCCACCACGCTAGCCTACTGCGGGTTGGCAGACTTCACATGCCATCGAGACAAATCTCTCTAACATGCAGGTTTCCTCACGATGTTTTCCTTCACCGTTTGAGCATGTGATAAATACGCACATAACATCCGAAAAGTCACTGGTGCTTGCCTTGGGTTGGAACTCGAGAGCTCTGACATCTCAGTCCACTGGTCACACCGCTAGGCTACCACGGCTCGGTGAAGAAACTGTATGTCTTTTTTTTGTTCACTGTGTGGAAATCTTCTTGGATATATTGGTAGGGGTGACTGCTTTTGAGGTCTCCAGGATCTGTCGACAGAATACTGATGGAACTCCAAACCTGTTGATCGACTTACCTAACCTAACCCTTTTTAACTTGAGAAGAGCTTAGCAATAGAGCTGCAATTGGGTTAATCCTTTTAAGAATATCCTTTTTTTAATCCTGTTCACAAATAGCTCAAAGAATCTTTTTCAAAAACCTGTGGGTATTTTGTTGTTTGATTTACAGTCACAAATTCTCTGTCTCGATGGCAAATTAAACTTTATTTATTTATTATGGAACACCAACAGAGCTTCTGTATACAAAAAAATATATAATGGTAAATTATAAGTTATGGACTTATACAGTTGCCAATTACAGGCGAACCAACTATCACAAATACAAGTGATAACCTAAGCTAAAAAATAAAATGTAATAAAACTTGAATGGTAATTATCTATATAAACAGGAATCTAACAAAATTGCAAGAAGTTTCTGTGTGTAAACTTAAATGTAACGTGATATATACGACATTGGACGTAATAGGTAAAACTCAATTAGCTCTAAGAACTGAAATAATAATCTTATTTAGTTTCTTAAAGGATTAGCTCGAAAAGGAATTAGCTCGGTCGCCAAAGAAAATCATAGAATGAGACCCTCATCACGTGTATGCTCTAAACTTTTCAAAGAATTAAACATTTCAGAGGAGATAAATGAAGAGTTGGGACCTTTAGAATTAATGGCGCAGTTTTTCTTCGTACATTTAATACTAGCTGGTGATCGCAGCTTCACCCGCGAAATTTTATACTAATTTCTCCTCCTTATTTCGCCCGTTAGGAGTGTAATTTCCAAAAAATGACGAAACATGTGTGCATTTATTTCTTCTGAGGAACTTGAATATTAAATTTCATTCTCATTACTTTAAAAATTACTGACTTCCGACTATAAAACCCATCGGTTAATATATGCTATTAGCCAATCAACCCATTATTGTCTCATTCCTGGGCACGGGTCTCCTCTCATTTGAGAGGAATTAGGTTGTACTCCACCACGCTAGCCTACTGCGGGTTGGCGGACCTCACACGCCGTCGAGAATATCGTTTGAGCATGTGATAAATACGTACATAAGATCCGAAAAGTCAGTAATGCGTGCCTTGGGTTTGAACTCGAGACCTCTGACATCTCAGTCCACTGGTCACCCGCTAGGCTCAGCTCATTCTTGCCATATACGTATGTTTTTAATTCTTTGCGGTAAAGCATGGCAACATACCAGTAATTTGTTAGAAGTCATGTAAAAACAAAACAACTAAACAAAGTTCTACCAGGAGAACAGAGACTAATGCGGGTGTCAATCAATGAGTTCGATGTGTTGTGTACCATATACCCCGCACTGCGTAGCCGTGAGTGATGGAGCTTGGCTCAGTAGGTACCACAGCTTCTCTTACTAGTAAATTTAAGCTGGGTTTTTTCCGTAAGTACAGACCTACGACGCATGGCTTTAACTTTATTAGAAATTTCACAATGGGAAGAGGGCGTGAGCGTGTAAATAATATATCAAAGTATAAGTTTGAATATAAAAGTGTAAAATATCTGAAATCTGAAAGACAAAAAACAAAAATTCCAATTTTGAACCTTCTCATTTTTGGAGTCGGTTAAAAGGAGGTTTACTTGGACAATTTCGTCGGAAAAACATCCTCATCACACTTTCTCTTGTTTCTTAAGGTGGAAGCTCCACGCTAGCCCAAACGTTTTTTGCAATTTGCCGGTATTTGTCAGGCTGTACATTGAACAAAATATGATTCGCGCCTGTAATAGGTATTTAGTTACAGAATTATAATCATTAATATCATCCATACAACAATCACATTACATACACTTGGATTGAATGACTTTTTCATGAAATAGACAATCAATACAGTTATATGCACTTTGAGGCTGTTTTATTGATTTAAATGATTATAATTCTGTAACTAAATACCTATTACAGGCGCGAATCATATTCGGATTATTGCTAGCGTGGAGCGTCCACCTTAAGGCGAAACTGACGTCTATCTGTCAATTTATTTTTGTATTTTTTTCCGCAAGAGATAAGGCACAGAAATCTGGGCCAAAAGTAATTGACTTCTTTTTTTCTTTGTTATGATTATAAATGATTGATGATGAATGAGTATGGAGATTGTGGTGATAAATAGAGTGAATGAATGATAAATAGTTTTTTTCCATGTTTTAATAAAGATGTGGTTCTTCACTAAAACCTCACACGACTTGAGTAAATTTGGAAGTCAAAGTTTATCTGTTTTGTTTATAATTGCGTTTTAATTATAATTGTGCGTAAATAGTTCACAATCCACTATTGTTTTTTTTACATTGAAATTCGGCTAAACACCACGGATTAGATAATTCAAATAAAACTACTTTTTACGGATTTTATCGAAACATCCGTGGTCACAGGCAGACTGACTATGGTTAAATCTATAAATAAATTATATTATTTTCATGGGTATTATTTGCAGCGGCGGAAATCACTACAGATTAAGTAACATAAAACATGACACTTTACTTTCCCACCAAAAAATCATAATTTCATAAAATAGGACTTTATTTTATTCACAGAGTATGTACCGGCCAGTAATCACGCAATGTAAACTTATTACGTCGACCTCCACAGTGATTTACCTAACGGAAAACCCCATTTGTACATTAACACATTCAACCGAAAATGATTTATTATTATAACACTGTTTCACCTCGTACCTAATTAATTTTAATGTAACATTGCGTGCTATCTCGCTGCTGTCAAAATGTGAACACATTTTTATTTTGCCTTTCTCTGACTCACGGTAGGTTGTACTATAATCAAGCGAATGTGGGACAGTCAAAGAGTTAAAGTAAGGTGGAGAAATTTCTTGGAAAAATATTTAATGCCAAGAACTTAAACTGAAAGATCTGTATATTTTTATACGAATCCTCGAGTATCTAGTGTCAGCAGTATAATTTTATTAGAGTCAATCATTAACTTAATAATGTTATTTATTGTAATGGCAACACTAACCAAATCATAACCTAAAGTTTATAGATTTGGTTAGTTTTATGCTTGTCCCAGTTCTGGTTGCTTACACTAGGTACTTTTTTAACACGCTTTTAAGCTTGAGTTGTATGTAGGTATTCTATAACTGGTAATATGTATAGGTACACTAGATTTTTAAACTCTCCTATGTCTCCTATGTAAAATAACATTTCATAATTGTTTATTGCAAAAGTTATATAAGTAGTTAGGATACATTATAATATTATTCATAAAATATGATCTGCAATTGCCTATTGCCAGATGTATGGCAGAGTATCACTTGAGAACGCCTCAACCGATTTTTTTGACTTTTTGTGATGGTTGGCGATAATTTTCCGGACAAGGTGTGTAAAATAAACTTATTTTGAATTTTCCACCAGAAAATCAACTTCTTATATGGCGGGGAAGTTATGTGCGTATTTATCACATTCTCAAACGGTGAAGGAAAACATCGTGAGGAAATCAGCATGCTTGAGACTTTTTCTCGATGGCATGTGAAGTCTGTATGCGTTGTTCTGCCCCAAAAGAATATTAAATCCGTGATCAAAATTCAGAGGGGGGTGAAAAATACTTAACAACCTATTATTCTCAGACCTACCAAACATACTTATACAAAATTTTATAAAAATATGTCAAGCGGTTTCGGAGGTGTTCGATAACAAATACTGTGACACGAGATTTTAATATATTAGACACGCAAGTTCAAGCTAACAGAACTGGCGAGCAGCATCGCGTACGTGTGTAATATTACACGAACCATTTGGACTTTTGGAGCCACTTTCTACACCCTCATAACTCAAAAACTATTTTCACACAAACATGTCAAATTTGGCTCATATATTAAGACTTGCGAGGTGCATAATTATGTGCTCTAATCTTGCTCCTAGTTGGCTCCTGTCTAGTTTTCATGTACTGATTATATTATAGCCTTCGCAAGTTCTAAAGCAATCAATCAATCAAATTATATTTTGTTCTTATAAAATAATTTTGTTTCAGGACAGACCGTTGAACTTGGTACCCATTTAGATCTCACTTATTTTGTCGTTGAAGTCAACAACTAAAGCATATATCATAATACATCTCTCATTTTACATTTAAGTTTTTGATAGGATTTTACCTTTTTGTCGGCCATCACAGCAGACTGTACCAGGACTACCATGAACACAATAACTCCAAACCAATATACTATACTCTTTGCTCCAAACAGTTGGCTGTCGAATTTACATTCCTATACATATAGTTAGTAATAACAATATAGTTAGACCACTTCATTAATACTGTTATATTAAGTCACTGGGACCTTATCGGCTTGTCCAGGACCGTTCAAATACATATATAAGTACATAATTATAGTCTAGCCCTTTCACAACGGTATTAGGGTCTGGTATTAGTAACTGAATGTATTAATTTTATCCGGAATTTGGGATAGAATGTTTAATAAAATCAAAGCTACTATCAGATTCCTCGCAGCAGGAGTGGCGGCCTAAATAAAACACACACAACACACAAACATTGTTTTTTGTTTTGACAAAACATTAAAAAAATGAGCACAAAATGTCTACTGGGAACGCATACACTAATGGGAGGCAGAGGGGGCCGTATTTTTTTATACCACTAGCACTTATTTAAAATAGGGGGCAGCAAATTTTCGGTCGACCCCGGGTGGCAAAAACGCACGCTACGCCACTGCATTGTTCATCCAAACACACACTGCTGATAGACGGTGCCAGCTACAGCGGCGAGATTTAAAGATATTTTAAATAGGTTATTCCTACTATGTATGTACTAATATATAACGGATAATGTTTAAAATTAATACACTACTAATTATACTGTCAAGCCCGCTTACAGGGCGACGGTTGACGTAAACGTCGGTGAAAGAAAACAGAAAGGTACCTTGTCTAGGTGCCTACCTGTTAACTTTTATTTAACCCATTAGTCTGAGTTTAAATTGAACCTTGACCTTTACAAGTTTTACTCCACAGTTCAGGTACTTGCTTAAATTTATATTGTACCTAGGCCAATTTATCGCTTCACCTTTGAAGATTTAATAGCTACAAATCAAATAACCACAAAAGAACGAAGTAGCTCAATAGGTACATAATTATATCGACTAAAGGTACACATCAAGAATGTAAATCTTTCATTACTTCTCAATAACTGCCCAATTGTAATTAAGTACCTACTCCATCGTGATCAAAAGTCTCGTGGGTATTAAAAAAAAATTGACTAAGATACCGAGAAAAATGAGATTTGAGTTATCTACAGACAATCTGAATCTACCCGCCCAAACGGCGAGTAATTCCAACAAGCCTCACTTTGCTAACACAGGCAATAAATCAATTTCTATCTCCAGAAAAGCCCACCTCACCTCATGACCTTAAGCCTACCTAAATGCCCAGTTCAGTTACTATAATATTCACATTCATAATTAAGCAGGCACTACCAGCAACTTTGCCATTTACGTCCCACTACTTTGATTGTCCAACTTCTATCCGAGTTTGGTCCAAAGCCTTTAGTTGTTTCCGACGATGAACAGACACAAGTCATTCCTCATAATTTAAGTGATCATGACTAATATTTTTTCTAGAATACGGACATAGATATAGTGAGGTTTTCGCACTGTTAAGGGCCTTACCGACGCCCTGAAACCTCATACAAAAATAATATGTATATATCTTGTGACCAGTGGACTGTCGGATTCAAAAGTAGAGTCCAATCTCAAGGTGCATGCGACTGATTTTTAGAAGTTATGTGCGTATTTATCACATGCTCAAACGGTGTAGAGACCTCTGTCTGGCCACGCCTGACGCCATTGAAGTGGTACTTATTACTCAAACATTGTTTAGGAAAACATCTTGAGGAAACTTTAAGGCCTGAATGAGTTTCTCGATGGTGTGTGAAGTTTGTCAACGCGCACTTGGCTAGCCTGGTGTACTATGTATAGCCTTAAATACCTTTCACATTAGAGTAGACCTGTGCCCAGTAGAAAGACAGAAAATGGTTTGATGTGTATTCGAAATAGTCGCTGTGAGTGTTTATCTATCTCAAATCCATTGGTCTCATGCCAGTGTTATCCATCTTCGACCTTCAAACTGTTCAATACCGTCTTTCTACCAGTGTGTGTGTGTTAGTTTGTGTGTCCTCCCCATATCCGTTTGAATGTATAAATAACTGTTATTTTTTTTTATATGTAAATGTCGACTCCAGTTCGCCCTCTAGTTATTGTCGATAGATTTACGCTTAAATTAAATAAAAGTAAGTAAGTAATTTTATTTCTATGTCTTAAACATAACAAAACAGAATATAATAATTATAATAGCACAACATCATCATAATCAAAATCTTTTTTATTTAACGACTACCTAAAAAAACTAAAATAAAATTGCAGTCTGCAGGTTCCCTTACAAGTCATAACACAAAAACCCGCTAAAAGACTGGTCAGGGTCAATTTAGGGTGGTGGCTATTTCGGAGTAGACGTCCGATATAATAAACACAAAGGTCGATAGTTACTAGGGCAGCATAGATAGGTCAGAATATCTACGTTAACGAAAATGGAGTAGGTATTCTCCATTTATAGAATTGTTAGTACTTCACGTGTTAGATTGAAATCAATATGAAACCTAATGATACAAGTATTAGCAGAAAATTATTTGGGTCAAATAGAAAACATAGAAGTTTGGTCTAGGTAGGTAGGTAGGTATGAGACATAGCCTCAAAAAGAAGACCAGAACTCCAATAGGATCACTGGTCTGTATGTCTGTTATCTTCAAGTAAACACCAACAAACAAATCATAACTTACAGTCTGTATAGCTGTAAGGTCCTCCCTTTTGACTTATGTATAATGACTTTCGGTTTAAAGTAAGTAGTAGGTACTTAGGTAGGTACATTTGCCACAAGGCTAAGTCTTACAGCACAGTGAAATAAGACAATCTATAACCTATTTAACCTAAGGTTCTCGAGTGGCGACCGCGAACTGGAAGACGCAGCGTGGGTAGGCCTCCGGCAAGGTGGACCGACGACCTGGTAAAGGTCGCTGGAACCAGCTGGATGCGGGTGGCCCAGGACCGGTCGTTGTGGAAATCTTTGGGGGAGGCTTATGTCCAGCAGTGGACGTCCTCCAGCTGACATGATGATGATGATAATGATGATAACCTATTTTAGAATATGCAGAATAGGTACATACCTATATCCTACCTTTTTTGACCATTTTTTGCATTTTGTATTTTCAGTTAGTACGGAAAAATTAATTGAATTCGCGAAAGCAATAATTCACATTTTCTCTTCACATTTTGTGTGCGAGTCTGACTGACTCACATATTCCCGATTTTCGGAAAGTGAGTGTTCGTTTTTCAATAATCCGCTGCGCAGCGTAATATCAAAGGAATTCTACCAAAGACCAGATAGAGCAAAAGAGGCCAATAAAACCCTTTGACGTTCGTTTGCCCGTTTTATGAAAGCCCATGTTTCATGCAGTGAAAATTGAAGAAAAATCTAATCTGTCAAATTTTATGTAAAACCATACCAAAATCTGATTAGGTACTTTATTTACCACTAGATAGATTATGTCTAAACTCTCGCAACTACACCTGTATAATTATAGCGGTTACAAAGTCCTATATTAGTTATTTATGCAACTGTTGTATAATAAGGGGTATTAAAACACGAATGTGGGCTTATCACACGAGTGTTTTAATACCCCTTATTATACAACAGTTGCATACAAGACTTTATCTACACCCATGATAATATGAATTCGCTATATTTATAAACAACTTTTTTTTTCTATTCTATTATTATACCAAAATGGCGGGATACGACGTCAATTAAAAAAATCGGTGGTAGTGAAGCGCGCGTGCATGACAATGTTCTTTTTTTCAAATTCTTATAGATGCCATGAGAATGTGGCTGTTCGATGAGTAAAAAAGGAGTTGCATTATGAAATTTAGTACAACATTATAACACCCGTTTGGATGATATTATGGTTACTATGACACTGGCTGTTTTAATGTTGGCAATAAGCTAACTATTTCAAGAACTTTTATAGAGGATTTATAGCATGGGTAAAAATATAATATATTCACGTTGTGTGTGCGATTGGTAGCTGGGAGGTGCCGCTTCGCGGTTTCGTTTTAATAAACGAACCGGGGCGTATTATTAATACACGAACGACGTCGATGCTTGCCGCGCCCGTGCTGTTGATTCACTCTTCTGGTCTTCTGTTATATTTCCGCAGTGGGGTAGCTCAACTTTAAGGAGAAATCTCAATATGCACCATAGATTAGAATACCTTTTATGCACTACCTCTCAACACTTTTTTTAAAGATCACTTTATCTGTAGTTAGGTATAAGGTAGAAATATAATAATTAATTTAGAAGATCTATAAAAAAGGGTTACTATTTTTTTTATAACAAGAACTGGCAACACTAACTGAACTGCTAGCTGTCAATTCATAAAATGCTAAGTTGATGCCGCGTTACTAATTACAACAATTTTCTCATAAATCTATCGCAATTTGTGTGTTTTCGTGTCTAAATTAAGTAGTAAAATATGTCTAAATTAGAAATATGTAGAATATGTCTCTCTACCGATGTGAAAATGTATGAATACGATCAGTTTCAATTGAAGAGTTTCTACGAACAAATTATGGCTACAAAAGTAAGATGTTTATTGTATTTTCGTCTTCATATGTAGTAATGTACGCAGTTTATTATTGAAACCACATCTCATACTCTATACTTGTGTTATTTTTAAGATAATTAACTTGAAGAATTGGGTCCTATTGGAATCTGTAGCTTTTGAACATACATACTATTAATTTGCTTGTATACTTCTCTACATTGATGATCCCTAAACAAGCAATAAACTAGCAAACGAGCTGACATATAGACAACACTTAATTTTACGGCTATACTTATTTATTAAACAAGACCTATAGGCAATGTTTTTGATAAAATGCCTCAAAATAACCACACAGAAATAAATGTAATTTAATTATCATTATTTTGAAAATGGAATTCTAAACGGAAATATTCCTAATTCTTTCAAAGTTCTACCTCATAAAATTACCTATTAATTTTGCTGTGTGCCATCATAACATAGAATTCATGAGAGTACACATTTAAGATCAATGCAACTGAATTGGCATAGCCATACCTACATAAGTGTGTAATGTCTGACAAATAAAATAAAAACTTTAGGGGATGGAAAATTTGTATATAATTTATAATATAATTACTGGACTCAATTTTATTGCAGTACACTTATATTATTTCAATCCCGACCTTTTGGTACATATATGGTCAATGATGGTCATAGACCAGACTGGTTGTGCCTCATCATCATCATCAACCCATTATTGTCCCACTGCTGGGCTCGGGTCTCCTCTCATTTTGAGAGGGATTAGGCTATAGTCCACCACGCTAGCCTACTGCGGGTTGGCAGACTTCACATGCCATTGAGTAGATCTCTTAAGCACACAGGTTTCCTCACGATGTTTTCCTTCACCGTTTGAGCATGTGATAAATACGCACATAACTTCCGAAAAGTCAGTGGTGCGTGCCTTGGGTTTGAACTCGAGACCTCTGACATCTCAGTCTACTGGTCACACCGCTAGGCTACCACAGAGCTTCATGTGCCTCATACCGGCCCCTTATTACATAGGACTCAAACATATTGATAAAATGTGACCAAAACTCCAGGAATAAACATGTAATCGGGAATAATAATCAAATCCAGCACATAACATGTCGACAACTACTGAGGATGTTGATGTGATACAGAAGGCACATAATTTTTATGTACATTTATTTTAATTTCGATGCTTGAAGTTGACTGTGTCATAATATTACTATGTATCTATATAAGCATCAATGTGTTAATAAACTCCAACAAAAGCGAATCCTGAGTAATATTTTAATGGCTTATTTCTTTTACTTTCTTGCAGGTAAATGAAAAATCAGGCTTGCCTAAATACTTCTGCTACCAATGTGCTGCATTGCTACATAAGTTTCACAAGTTCAAAGAGAAGTGTTACATCGGACAGAAGGTTCTCAAGGAAATTATATGGAAAGAAAATGTAAGTTGCTTGTACATTTTATCAATTTTATTAATTACTGCCTTTACCCAGCTCGACTTTGCATCTTCCAGGGCATACATCGTAGCATTAAGTATATGTGGTATGCATACGCTAGTTTTCTGGGCCAGGAAGCTTCATAAGTTTATGTTAAAACCAAACCCCCATTTCATCACAATTTAATTAATATTATGGCAGCTTGTAAAATATGATCAGGCAAACATGTGGCTTTCAATCAAATTTAGAAGATATATTTCTACTACACTACATAAATATTGTACTGTGTTACACCAGTGTATGCTTGATTGCTATCACCACAGAATGAGTGAATTAAATCTAGCAGTCTTGTTGGTGTTGTACGAGAGAATAGTTTAAGAATAGGCCATGTTTAAAAGTGGTTTAAATATTTATTTTAGTCTGGTTTTAAACTGAAATAAAACAGATCTTAATTCTAAAATAATTGCCACTTGAAAAACAATAATGTGTTAACATTTTAGCCATATCAATGATTCTCCTATCAACATCAGCTGAAAAGATACAAATCCTAAGTCAATACTATAATTGAAATAATCCCTGTTTTTTGTTTATTCAGGCATCTGTAAAATTACATCATGAATATTAATTCAGATTTCTTATCCTATTTGTGAATTTGTTCATTCATCAACAGCCTATACTTGTTCACTGCTGGACGTAGACCTCCCCTAGTAAATGCCACAGAGCTTGATCTTTAACTATTTTCATTATTATCTATTCACTTACTTTCTATTCATTCATATTACTTATCAATTGTATTAATTGAAAATAATTTCAGCTCACGAAAAGAGCAGTTCGAAATTTAGACAGAGAGAGCAAAAACCTACTAACACCAATCAGCATAATAACTGTGAACAAAAGAGTTAAGACATGTATTGTAAAGACATCAGCCAAACTGAAACTTCACGAGAGAAGACCAGAAGAAGTAGACGTCGCATCACTAAGCGATGATGGCGACTTTCTAGATGACAACTCAGAAGACAATAAAGAACATCTAGTCGAAGAAGTTGACATAGAGAAAATAGACATCAAAGAGAAGAAAGAAGATGAAGAAGACGAAAAAATTGAGAACGACAAAATTGATGATATTGAACCGAAAATACCACCACCAGAGAAGATTCTAGAAATAGAAAAAGTTTTCACAGACGATGAACTCGCAAGTGACAACGAAAAGGTATTTGTAGATGATATTAAGATCATCACAGAAGACGAATCGGATCCTGAGTTCAAAGAACCAGTCAAAAAGAAAAGAACTCGAAACAGCGGTAACAGTAAAAAGAAAAAAGAGAAAGACACTATACCGAAAGAGAAGAAGTTTGCTGTGAAAACTACCAAAAAGGCCGAAATGGATCCTAATAACTGGCTGAAGATCAATTTGACGGAAGAGGAAGCTGAAGCTGAGTTTAAAGCTAGAGGGCAGCACAAGAGGTTTTTGAATGCCCAGTACAAATGTACTGACTGTCTGAAAGGCTTTTCGAAAGAAGATATGTTGAAACGGCACGCCAAATTAAGACATAGTGAGGTAAGATATTTGACAAAACAGTCATTATATTTCTACATTATTTTTTTTTGCCTTCAAAATAATTGGATTGCCTCTTTAGATTTCATTTCATATTAATCCACTAAGTGATTCTCTGCTAAGTCTCCAAGTAAGCTAAGTTTCAAAATTAGTAAGGTTAGTCAACTGTATATTATGTGGGTTTAGTGCAAGATAGCAGTCATCAACATATGTCATCTAGAAAATCTCTCTTTAATGCCAGTATCTTCAACTGGCAAGATATACTACACATTAAACAGAAATTACATACTATGTTTTAAATAATTATACCTCTTGCTAACCATATCTTTCAAGGAGTGTAAAATTTGTTAAATTTGATATGCCAAAGTGCTAATATTTGTAACACTACACACAAAATAAAATTAACTATGGTCGACTATTTGGCAACACTAGTTTAAGGAATTTAATGTGAAAATTAAACTTCGAACGAAAAAATACACTTCATTTTGAACAGTCAGAGATGCTTTGGAGAGGTAGTGTGATATTAATGTAAGAGACTTCTATCTTAACAGTCCATACAAATATGAAGAAGTTATAAATTTTATCATTATTTAAGAGCTCGGCTATTGTCGGTGGAGCAATCACCACTGTTCTGTTCTGTTTTTACTTCTAGATATGACTTGATCCCCACTTTTTCCTTCAAAAATATGTATATCATTGCGAAATTATGTTTTTTTTTTAGTCTAACGGCCCAATAGAGTGCCGTTTCTGCCACATGCGGTTCAAATGGAAGTGTTTCCTCAACAAACACATGAGACAGCACTACACTAAGTACAAATGTCTGCGCTGCGACCTCGTCTGTCCGTTAGAGTGAGTATTTTATATATCTCTGTCAATGGCCAATAGTTGGCGGTATTACTCAAATGTTTGTGTCACACACAAATATTGGAGTGGTAAGTTTCTATGCAATCGATTGCGTAGAGCTATTGGTCATGTTAGATAAGATTGTGCGTAAAACTAACCATAGGGTGTCCACAATTTAGGTAAAACATGATTATGTACATTTCATCTTAAAAATTAAATATAATCAATTAGTCACTTTAAATAAGTTTTATTTGATTGTCAATATTTAACAAAAAAATTAGGGTGGCTGTCTTCATGGCTTTTCAGGCACTGCAACATTTAAGTTTAAATAGTATCATCATATACCATAAAAAATAGCTTTGTACCAGATAGCCTACAAGCATCGACGACACCACCGCACGCGAAGCGTGCATCGAACACTGAGGCACCCGCGGCAGACGCGCGGTATTTACGTGCCGCACCACCGATGTTTTAGGGCTCCACAGACGCATAATATTTCCGTGATTGGTAAATCAATATTTCGCGTGTCACCCTGAGTACTACCCGTACTACCCAAATTGTATATATAGGATAGGTTATTTTGATATTAAATATAGTGTGTGAATTATTTACTAACGTTGTTTTATTACTACCACACGGTAAATTGGTGACCCGACCGACGTTCTCCAGTCATTATCATGGATTCAGAAGATATCGAAACTATCTCCGTCAAAGCCCGTATTCCTACGTTTTGGCGTGACAAACCATCATTATGGTTTGGGCAATTCGAAACGGTCGTCAACCCACAGAAGCCCAATGAGGAGTCGAAATTCAGCTTGATGGTGGCACATCTGGATAAAGCGGATGTCGAACAGATAAGTGACATTGTCATGTCCAAATCTCGCACGAACAGATACGAGGAGGCAAAGAAACGATTACTTTCCGTGTATGAAGAATCGGAAACCAAACAGCTGCAAAAGCTCCTCACCGAGATGGAATTGGGTGATCTAAAACCATCACAGCTTCTCAGGCGTATGAGAGAACCTGCGCACAACAAAATGCCTGATTCAACGCTGCAGGTGTTGTGGATGCGTCACCTACCTGTGGCCACACGAGCAGTCTTAGCAGTTAGTGAACAGACATCCCTTGATGTTCTCGCTGCAATGGCCGATAAAATGCACGACCAATCAACCGAGTCACACTTTGTGTGCTCTTGTACCTGTCAGGATCATTCCAAGATATCAAAAGCGACGACACAAATGCAAGATCAGCAATCTCACGGACAACAGGATTTACGAGACGCCGTAATGCAACTAACGAGGGAGATCGCCGAGTTAAAAGTACGACAGTCACGGACGTCGCACGCATCTCGCCGTTTCATTCGCTCACGATCGCACTCGCGCAACCGATTTAACAGCGGCCGAGGGTATAAAAACGAACACTCATCGGACAACGCTTGTTACTTTCACAAACGCTTCGGCGAGCGCGCCCGCAACTGCAGATCACCGTGTAACTATGGCAAGCAGCAGGAAAACTAATCGCGGTCTTGGCTACGACGGGAGCCGAGATCAACAAAATATCTGCATACCGTCTATACATCTACGACTCCGCCAACAAGCTGCGCTTCTTGATCGACACTGGAGCTAACGTGTCGGTTATACCGCCCTGCAAACAAGTTACACAGGCTTGTGCTATACTACTGTATGCAGCGAACGGCACGCCCATACGTACTTACGGCGAACGCGACTTGGACCTCAATCTTGGTTTACGACGATCATTCAAATGGAAGTTCACTGTGGCTGACGTGAAGAGGCCAATCATCGGCGCCGACTTCCTGCAATATCATAATCTTCTAGTCGACCTACGAGCCCAGAAACTTATAGACAAGAAGACAGGCTTATCAATCAACGGCTGTCTATCGAGCAGCACATCAACCCCAACGGTACTCACACTCAACGTGAATGATCCGTACTACGACCTGCTAAAAAAATACAGTGACATCACATCCGTCAATTTTAGTAATACAAGTGCTAGTGACGTGGAGCATTACATCGTGACACATGGACCGCCTGTGTACTGCAGAGCACGCCCGTTGCCGCCACACAAGTACAAAGCCGCAAAAGAAACGTTCCAGTTAATGCTCGAGCAAGGTATATGCCGACCCAGCAAATCACCATGGGCTAGTCCTCTACACATAGTCCAGAAGAAGAATGGCGAACTCAGACCATGCGGAGATTATAGAAAACTAAACGCCGTAACAAAGCCCGATAGATACCCGATACCCCGCCTGCGTGACTTCACCTACAGATTACAAGGCATGAGGGTATTCACAAAAATCGATCTACGCAAAGCATATAATCAATTGCGTATTCGACAAGAAGATATAGAGAAGACGGCAGTAATAACTCCATTCGGATTGTTTGAATTCCCACGAATGTGCTTCGGATTACGTAACGCAGGTCAAACATTTCAAAGGCATATAAACAATATATTGGGCGATCTAGACTTCGTGTTTCCGTTCGTCGACGACATTCTTTTGGCGTCTGCTGATCCAACACAACACCGACTACACTTAGAAGAAGTTTTCAAGAGGTTAAATAAGCATGGCATGAGAATAAACGTGTCTAAGTGCGTTTTTGGAAAAGAAAATCTTGATTTCCTAGGCTATGACGTATCAGCTGCCGGAATAAAACCAATCGAAGAACGTGTTAAAACCATAACAACATTTCCAGAACCAAAAACAGTACAAGAACTACGTCGTTTCCTAGGCATAATAAATTTCTACAAAGAATGCATTCCACACGCGGCGCATACACAAGAAAAAATATTCAAGTACCTACGCACTTCGAAAAAGAATGACAAAACACCAATCCAGCTAACGCTTGATGAAAAAGAAGCCTTTGAAGCAAGCAAAGCCAGCATCAGAAACGCTGTTATGCTGACACACCCTTCGAGACATGCATCAATTTCACTCATGTGCGATGCATCCAACACGTGCGTCGGCGCGGCCCTACAGCAGTACATTCATGGAAGATGGCAACCACTCGGTTTTTATTCAAAAAAACTCACCGATGCTCAAAGAAAATACAGCACCTTTGATCGGGAATTATTAGCTATATATTTAGCTATTCGTCATTTCAGAAAAATGTTCGAAGGTAAAGAAATTACTGTATATACGGACCACAAACCCTTGACGTTTGCGCTCACGAGAGATAACAGCAAGACAGAAACACAGCTGCGGACAAGATATCTTCATTACATTAGTCAATTTACAACGAAGATACTGCATATTGAAGGCAGAGAAAATATTGTAGCCGACGCCCTATCCAGAATCGAAACAATAACATTACCGTCACCGATCGACTACGATGAGTTACCACGTCAACAACAAGATGACAATGAAATTGAAAATGTTATGCGAAACGACAACTTACAATTTCACCGCATAAAACCAAGCAATTCAAATTACAAAATACTGTGCGAAACGTCAACAGGTAGCTACCGACCCTACATACCGCCACAGCTGCGACGAACCGTATTTACAACAATTCATGCGATGAGTCATCCCGGCATTCGCGCCACGCGCCACCTGATAACAAAACGATTCTTTTGGCCGAGTATGAATACCGACGTCAGCGACTGGACACGAAGTTGCATCGAATGTCAACAAAGTAAAACACAGCGCCATACTGTATCGCCACTCGAAACATTTCCACGCACCGACCGCCTGTCTCACATCCACATTGACATCGTTGGACCACTACCATTATCAGATGGGAAACGATACTGTGTAACAATCATCGACAGAGCAACAAGATGGCCTGAAGCATACCCAGTGGCTGATATCACTGCCGAAACAGTCGCCCGTACAGTGTACGAGGGTTGGATAGTTCGATTCGGATGCCCAGAGCAATTGACTAGCGACCAAGGACGTCAATTTGAATCTGAATTATTCAAAAGTCTCATGAAGCGATTAGCCATCGAGCGCACGCGTACCACCGCCTACCACCCTCAAGCAAACGGCATGATAGAACGCTGGCATCGCTCACTGAAAACAGCATTAACAGCTCGTTTACAAAACTCAAGCTGGACACACGAGTTACCAACTACCAAAAATGTTGGGTTTACGTACAACAATAAAAAACGACACAGACGTCTCTGCAGCAGAAGCATTGTATGGCCAAACACTGCAGCTACCCGGCGAGATGATGGGCGAGAAGATAACGGACGGAATAAAATCACATTATGAAGACGTCATAGCAAACGCAATGCAAAAACTTCACGCCGCACACAGCGATACAGACCGCCGCACAACATACATGCCTCGATACTTACGAACGTGTACGCATGTGTTTGTACGTAACGACGCGGTGCGCAAGCCACTCACGCCTACATACAACGGCCCGCATCGAGTGATCGAACGCAATCAAGGCATACACAATACTCATAAATGACAAAACAAAGATTGTCTCCGTGGATCGACTGAAACCTGCATTCCTGTTGAACTCTGACCCTGCTGCCGATGTCATCCGTGATACACCCTACATTACGAAGTCAGGAAGAGTCTCCAAACCTCTAGTACGCTTCGCTGGGGGGGAGTACTGTACCAGATAGCCTACAAGCATCGACGACACCACCGCACGCGAAGCGTGCATCGAACACTGAGGCACCCGCGGCAGACGCGCGGTATTTACGTGCCGCACCACCGATGTTTTAGGGCTCCACAGACGCATAATATTTCCGTGATTGGTAAATCAATATTTCGCGTGTCACCCTGAGTACTACCCGTACTACCCAAATTGTATATATAGGATAGGTTATTTTGATATTAAATATAGTGTGTGAATTATTTACTAACGTTGTTTTATTACTACCACACGGTAAATTGGTGACCCGACCGACGTTCTCCAGTCATTATCATGGATTCAGAAGATATCGAAACTATCTCCGTCAAAGCCCGTATTCCTACGTTTTGGCGTGACAAACCATCATTATGGTTTGGGCAATTCGAAACGGTCGTCAACCCACAGAAGCCCAATGAGGAGTCGAAATTCAGCTTGATGGTGGCACATCTGGATAAAGCGGATGTCGAACAGATAAGTGACATTGTCATGTCCAAATCTCGCACGAACAGATACGAGGAGGCAAAGAAACGATTACTTTCCGTGTATGAAGAATCGGAAACCAAACAGCTGCAAAAGCTCCTCACCGAGATGGAATTGGGTGATCTAAAACCATCACAGCTTCTCAGGCGTATGAGAGAACCTGCGCACAACAAAATGCCTGATTCAACGCTGCAGGTGTTGTGGATGCGTCACCTACCTGTGGCCACACGAGCAGTCTTAGCAGTTAGTGAACAGACATCCCTTGATGTTCTCGCTGCAATGGCCGATAAAATGCACGACCAATCAACCGAGTCACACTTTGTGTGCTCTTGTACCTGTCAGGATCATTCCAAGATATCAAAAGCGACGACACAAATGCAAGATCAGCAATCTCACGGACAACAGGATTTACGAGACGCCGTAATGCAACTAACGAGGGAGATCGCCGAGTTAAAAGTACGACAGTCACGGACGTCGCACGCATCTCGCCGTTTCATTCGCTCACGATCGCACTCGCGCAACCGATTTAACAGCGGCCGAGGGTATAAAAACGAACACTCATCGGACAACGCTTGTTACTTTCACAAACGCTTCGGCGAGCGCGCCCGCAACTGCAGATCACCGTGTAACTATGGCAAGCAGCAGGAAAACTAATCGCGGTCTTGGCTACGACGGGAGCCGAGATCAACAAAATATCTGCATACCGTCTATACATCTACGACTCCGCCAACAAGCTGCGCTTCTTGATCGACACTGGAGCTAACGTGTCGGTTATACCGCCCTGCAAACAAGTTACACAGGCTTGTGCTATACTACTGTATGCAGCGAACGGCACGCCCATACGTACTTACGGCGAACGCGACTTGGACCTCAATCTTGGTTTACGACGATCATTCAAATGGAAGTTCACTGTGGCTGACGTGAAGAGGCCAATCATCGGCGCCGACTTCCTGCAATATCATAATCTTCTAGTCGACCTACGAGCCCAGAAACTTATAGACAAGAAGACAGGCTTATCAATCAACGGCTGTCTATCGAGCAGCACATCAACCCCAACGGTACTCACACTCAACGTGAATGATCCGTACTACGACCTGCTAAAAAAATACAGTGACATCACATCCGTCAATTTTAGTAATACAAGTGCTAGTGACGTGGAGCATTACATCGTGACACATGGACCGCCTGTGTACTGCAGAGCACGCCCGTTGCCGCCACACAAGTACAAAGCCGCAAAAGAAACGTTCCAGTTAATGCTCGAGCAAGGTATATGCCGACCCAGCAAATCACCATGGGCTAGTCCTCTACACATAGTCCAGAAGAAGAATGGCGAACTCAGACCATGCGGAGATTATAGAAAACTAAACGCCGTAACAAAGCCCGATAGATACCCGATACCCCGCCTGCGTGACTTCACCTACAGATTACAAGGCATGAGGGTATTCACAAAAATCGATCTACGCAAAGCATATAATCAATTGCGTATTCGACAAGAAGATATAGAGAAGACGGCAGTAATAACTCCATTCGGATTGTTTGAATTCCCACGAATGTGCTTCGGATTACGTAACGCAGGTCAAACATTTCAAAGGCATATAAACAATATATTGGGCGATCTAGACTTCGTGTTTCCGTTCGTCGACGACATTCTTTTGGCGTCTGCTGATCCAACACAACACCGACTACACTTAGAAGAAGTTTTCAAGAGGTTAAATAAGCATGGCATGAGAATAAACGTGTCTAAGTGCGTTTTTGGAAAAGAAAATCTTGAGTTCCTAGGCTATGACGTATCAGCTGCCGGAATAAAACCAATCGAAGAACGTGTTAAAACCATAACAACATTTCCAGAACCAAAAACAGTACAAGAACTACGTCGTTTCCTAGGCATAATAAATTTCTACAAAGAATGCATTCCACACGCGGCGCATACACAAGAAAAAATATTCAAGTACCTACGCACTTCGAAAAAGAATGACAAAACACCAATCCAGCTAACGCTTGATGAAAAAGAAGCCTTTGAAGCAAGCAAAGCCAGCATCAGAAACGCTGTTATGCTGACACACCCTTCGAGACATGCATCAATTTCACTCATGTGCGATGCATCCAACACGTGCGTCGGCGCGGCCCTACAGCAGTACATTCATGGAAGATGGCAACCACTCGGTTTTTATTCAAAAAAACTCACCGATGCTCAAAGAAAATACAGCACCTTTGATCGGGAATTATTAGCTATATATTTAGCTATTCGTCATTTCAGAAAAATGTTCGAAGGTAAAGAAATTACTGTATATACGGACCACAAACCCTTGACGTTTGCGCTCACGAGAGATAACAGCAAGACAGAAACACAGCTGCGGACAAGATATCTTCATTACATTAGTCAATTTACAACGAAGATACTGCATATTGAAGGCAGAGAAAATATTGTAGCCGACGCCCTATCCAGAATCGAAACAATAACATTACCGTCACCGATCGACTACGATGAGTTACCACGTCAACAACAAGATGACAATGAAATTGAAAATGTTATGCGAAACGACAACTTACAATTTCACCGCATAAAACCAAGCAATTCAAATTACAAAATACTGTGCGAAACGTCAACAGGTAGCTACCGACCCTACATACCGCCACAGCTGCGACGAACCGTATTTACAACAATTCATGCGATGAGTCATCCCGGCATTCGCGCCACGCGCCACCTGATAACAAAACGATTCTTTTGGCCGAGTATGAATACCGACGTCAGCGACTGGACACGAAGTTGCATCGAATGTCAACAAAGTAAAACACAGCGCCATACTGTATCGCCACTCGAAACATTTCCACGCACCGACCGCCTGTCTCACATCCACATTGACATCGTTGGACCACTACCATTATCAGATGGGAAACGATACTGTGTAACAATCATCGACAGAGCAACAAGATGGCCTGAAGCATACCCAGTGGCTGATATCACTGCCGAAACAGTCGCCCGTACAGTGTACGAGGGTTGGATAGTTCGATTCGGATGCCCAGAGCAATTGACTAGCGACCAAGGACGTCAATTTGAATCTGAATTATTCAAAAGTCTCATGAAGCGATTAGCCATCGAGCGCACGCGTACCACCGCCTACCACCCTCAAGCAAACGGCATGATAGAACGCTGGCATCGCTCACTGAAAACAGCATTAACAGCTCGTTTACAAAACTCAAGCTGGACACACGAGTTACCAACTACCAAAAATGTTGGGTTTACGTACAACAATAAAAAACGACACAGACGTCTCTGCAGCAGAAGCATTGTATGGCCAAACACTGCAGCTACCCGGCGAGATGATGGGCGAGAAGATAACGGACGGAATAAAATCACATTATGAAGACGTCATAGCAAACGCAATGCAAAAACTTCACGCCGCACACAGCGATACAGACCGCCGCACAACATACATGCCTCGATACTTACGAACGTGTACGCATGTGTTTGTACGTAACGACGCGGTGCGCAAGCCACTCACGCCTACATACAACGGCCCGCATCGAGTGATCGAACGCAATCAAGGCATACACAATACTCATAAATGACAAAACAAAGATTGTCTCCGTGGATCGACTGAAACCTGCATTCCTGTTGAACTCTGACCCTGCTGCCGATGTCATCCGTGATACACCCTACATTACGAAGTCAGGAAGAGTCTCCAAACCTCTAGTACGCTTCGCTGGGGGGGAGTACTGTACCAGATAGCCTACAAGCATCGACGACACCACCGCACGCGAAGCGTGCATCGAACACTGAGGCACCCGCGGCAGACGCGCGGTATTTACGTGCCGCACCACCGATGTTTTAGGGCTCCACAGACGCATAATATTTCCGTGATTGGTAAATCAATATTTCGCGTGTCACCCTGAGTACTACCCGTACTACCCAAATTGTATATATAGGATAGGTTATTTTGATATTAAATATAGTGTGTGAATTATTTACTAACGTTGTTTTATTACTACCACACGGTAAAGCTTTATTTCAAGTGTATATTTTTTATCTACATAATATTTTATTCACAGAACAACTGCCCTTTTCCATGAAGAATATCACAACGGTGTGACTAGAAAATGTGATCATTGTGGCGAAGAGTTCAAGTAAGTCTCTCAATGTGTTATTCCATAATTTTACTAACTGATTTTTTTTGCGAAATCACATTAAAAAAGTTTTATGCCGTATGATTAATTTTGTAGTTAATGAAAATATTTCTCACTAGCTTCTGTCCGCTTAGTCCTAATTTTTATCCAGTCTGTGGTAACCCAGTCCGGGTTTGAATCCCGATTGGGGCAAATGTTTTCGTGATGAGTTTATTTCTTACGAACATTTTAAACATGTATACAAATTTTAGCATTCCCACAACAACTTCCTCCCCCTCTTTTAGCTGCCTTAATAATATTTCTGAGATAAAAACTGGGCTATATACTTTCCTAGGACTCAAACTTTCTCTATACCAAATTTTATATGAATCGTTTTTATATTTTACTAGCTTTTGCCCGCGACTTCGACTACGTTAAATTAGTAATTTAATTTTCCCCCTTTTAAGGGATGAATTCCGGGATGAAAAATATCCTATGTCTTTCCCCGGGACTCAAACTATCTCCATACCAAATTTCATCTAAATCGGTTCAGCGTCTATAGCGTGACGAGATAACAGACAGACAAACACACTTTCGCATTTATAATATTAGTAAGGATTAATGTTACAAACAGACAGGCAAACAAAACATATTTCCGCACTTATAATATTAGTATGGATGACTAGATTGTGGCCACCGCAAGAAGAGACTGGATGTCCATCGCTAGAGATAGGGAAAAATGGAATTCTTTGGAGGAGGCTTTTACCCTAAGGGGGTACACATAAAAAAAATTAAAAAAAACTAAATTGCATGAACTTTTTTTTTGTTATTTTACTAACTACTTTTTAATTACGTTGTTTTGCTCTAATTCAATGTTTATTGGAACTACTTAATATTTGAAATGGAAATTTAGAAATAGTGGAATAAATAAAGCTATATTATTATTATTAAATGGATGACTAACCCGGCGGTGTACGTCCGCAGGCACCTGACGACATACTACACGCACCTGCGCACGCACCGCAGCGAGCACGTGTGCACGCTGTGCGGCGCCTCCTTCGTCAGCGTCACCGGCCTCGGCATACACAAGAAGATCAAACACGTCAACGCCGATTCTGTGAGTATTGTCACCTCTACGGCATAAAGCGTACTATAACTTGAGCCATTATGAACGTGCTAAGTCATACATTATTTTATCGGACCTCTCGCTCGCACTTATAGGCTTTATGGAACTGCTCTGATGTTGTGTGTAAGTGTTACAGTACAATATCTTTGTGCTGTATCTACAATCTACATCGCAATCTTATGATCTTTATCGCACGTTCAATATCTATTAAATGTTTCTACTATCCGTGATCAACACGTAGTCGTTAGTATATAAGATGCACCTTTGGATAATTATAACCAGACTATACTACAACTTTGTCTCATTTATACCTAATCATATACTGCCAAAAAGTTTGGCAAATTGGTGACCCCGACGAACGAATACGCAGCAAGAAACATGGCACAATCACCATGCAAGGCGAACATAAATCAGCAAGGAACACTTGAAGTAGCTGCTGGCACCTCGGTTTTATCTCGCATTCCGGAATTTTGGAAAGACCAACCAAGATTATGGTTCACGCAACTAGAAGCCATATTAGCACCACAGAAGCAAGGAGACGAATACAAATACTGTACAGTAATAGCAAAATTATCCAAGGAAGAAATACTACAAGTTAGTGACCTAATCACTTCACCACCGACTACAGATAAATATAAAAACATCAAGGAACGTTTAATTGATTATTACGAAGAAACAGAACAGCGACAGTTTCAAAAATTAATATCAGAGACAGAACTCGGTGATCAAAAACCTTCGCAGTTATTACGTCAAATGCGAGTCCTCGGGAGAGGAAAAATCAGTGACGAAACAATTAAACTACTATGGTTCAGGCTTTTACCAACATCAGTTACTACGGTTCTAGCAGTTACGGAAGACATGGAAATTGACAAACTGAGCCAAATTGCAGACAAAATAATAATGAATTCAAAAGTAACCGAAATATCAGCTGTTAGCAACGACACTTCAAACGACAACAATACAGCATGCATTTTAGCCCAGCTAGCAAAATTACAGATAGATATTGACGCAATTCAGCAAGGTCAATATGGCTATCGACCCAGCACGCACAATCATTTCAAGAAACGTCAACAATTCCCGATTATGAGGCCGAGAACAAACTATAGAGGAGCAAATCGATTTTGTTACTACCACGAAAGATTCGGAAAATATGCAAGGAACTGCATTAAACCATGCGGTTGGAAACCAATGACTTACGTACGGAACCAGAGAAACGAATAAGAGCACAGACAACGGCGAAACTCTGTGCAATCCACCCATCCAATCGCCTCACCATTACCGACCGAAAAAGTGGTATGAAGTTTTTGATTGACACGGGCGCAAATATTTCAGTCATTAGCAAGCAACAGAGATATTCAATTTTACAAAATGAACAATACACACTATACGCTGCAAATGGGACTAAAATTAGGACTTACGGCGAGAAGACGCTTACCTTGAATTTAGGACTACAACGATGTTATAAATGGAATTTTATAATCGCCGATGTTACACAACCAATAATTGGAGCAGATTTTCTAGAGCACTATAAACTATTAGTCGACATAGCAGGTCGCAAACTTATCGACAAAGTTACAGAGCTGACAACGCATGTAACTTCAGAAAAAGCGACACAACAAACAAGTCGTACTATCGCAGTGGGAACGAATTCACGTATTACGCAACTTTTAAACAAATACGAAGACATCACGAAAGAGTCCTCTCTACGCAATGCGCCCAAACATAAGATTGAACACCACATTATCACTACAGGACCACCCGTCGCAGCTCGAGCAAGACCATTACCTCCAGAAAAATACGACATAGCCAAAAAGGAATTTCAAAATATGATAGAGCTCGGAATTTGCCGACCGTCAGATAGCCCATGGGCAAGCCCATTACATATGGTAAAAAAGAAAAATGGCGAATGGAGACCGTGCGGAGACTATCGAATGCTCAATAGCACGACAGTACCGGACAAATACCCACTACCAAGATTAACTGACTTTACATACATATTAGAAAATAAGAAGATACTAAGCAAGATAGATATACGCAAAGCATACCACTGTATTCCTGTTAAAGATATAGAAAAAACAGCCATCATCACACCTTTCGGACTTTTTGAGTACTTAAGAATGCCTTTCGGATTACGCAATGCGGCACAAACATTTCAACGATTCATGGATTCCTTATTTAGAGATTTAAACTTCGTATTTATATTTGTAGACGACTGTCTCATCGCATCGGACAACGAAGATTTGCATTATCAGCATTTAGAAACGGTTTTCAAACGTTTACACGAGAATGGAATAACCATTAATCTCGAAAAATGCGAATTTCTCAGAAGGGAAATAGATTTCTTAGGTTATCATATAACGAGCCAAGGAATACAACCTACCGAAGAAAATTACAAAGCAATCATGGAATTTCCCAAACCGAAAACAATTCAAGAATTAAGACGATTTTTGGGCATGGTCAATTTCTACAGAAGTAATATTCCACGCGCAGCGGAAAATCAAAGAATTTTAAACGAATATCTACATGGTTCAAAAAAGAACGATAATTCACCTGTTCCTTGGACAACGGAAGCAGACAAAGCTTACGAAAAATGCAAGGAAAGCATGAAAAACGCAGTGTTAACAGCGCATCCTTCCCGCAACGCATCACTAGCGCTCATGACCGACGCTAGTGCTACTTGCGTTGGTGGAGTTTTACAACAAAAATCCGGACGCAATTGGGAACCATTAAGTTTTTTTTCACAAAAATTGAGCGAAACTCAACAAAAATATTCTACGTTTGACAGAGAGCTGTTAGGAATATACATGGCCGTCAAACATTTTCACAGATTAATCGAGGGAAGAGAATTTACAATATTTACGGATCACCGACCTTTGACATACGCATTCTCCCAAAAACCATCATCAAACGATACACCGCGACGGGTCCGGCAGTTAGATTTCATTTCACAATACAGTACCAACATTCAACACATAAGCGGACGTGACAATATTACCGCGATGCCTTATCTCGAATAGAGGAAATATACGTGCCATCACCTATCGATTACGCTGAATTGGAAAAATGTCAATCAACAGATAATGAACTAAGTAAATTACGTGACAATAAAAGATTAAAATTCAAAAACATTACGCTTCCGGGTTCCACAATAAACATCACCTGCGACACGTCTACTGGAAAAAGCCGCCCCTACTTACCAAAGCAATTTCGCAAACAAATTTTCGATACCATTCATGGTATGAGCCATCCAGGAAAAAGAACTACGAGAAAAATGATAACCCAAAGGTATTTATGGCCGTATATGAACAAAGATATCAATAATTGGTGTAGATCATGTATAGCCTGCCAAAAATCAAAAATACAACGACATACGATATCACCTCCTGGTACATTTATGACAGCGCAACGTTTTGAACATTTACATATTGACATCGTCGGACCACTTCCGATTTCACAAGGGAAGAGATATTTAATCACAATCATAGATCGTTGTACGTCATGGCCCGAAATATTTCCGGTAGAAGATATAACTGCAGAAACAGTAGCCAAGACACTTTTCGAAGGATGGATTACTCGTTTTGGATGTCCATTGCGCATTACTACGGATCAAGGCCGACAGTTTGAATCAAGAATATTTGAGTCACTCTCACAATTTTTGGGAATACATAAAATTAGGACAACAGCTTATCATCCGCAATCCAATGGAATGATAGAGAGATTTCATAGAACTTTAAAGGTGGCGTTAATGACAAGAGAATCCAACGAAAATTGGTTAAAAGAAATTCCAACAGTTTTACTCGGGTTGCGGAGTAGCTTGCGAGAAGACACAGGTTATAGTTCAGCAGAGATGACATATGGAACGCCAATACGACTCCCTGGAGGATTTTTTGAGTCATCAGCAGCACAGTTATCAACGTACGAAGAGTTTGTAAAACAAATTCAAAAGGACATCACACAAATGACATCAATTCCGAAAAGAAAAAACCACAACCAAGCTATATTTGTGCATCCCGAACTCAAAGAATGCTCACACGTATTTGTTCGGTGTGATAGAATTAAGAAAGCCCTGACACCGCCGTATGAAGGACCCTACCCAGTAATTAGTAAAACAGATAAAACATTTTGCATTAGAATTAGGGATAAAGAGACAGTGATATCAATTGATAGATTGAAACCAGCATTCATGATCAATGACGAATCAAACTACGTGCCAGATTCAAAGGATTTCTACAGACATTCACACACGTACACTACACGATCGGGACGTAAAGTAAAGCCAATAGTACGTCTATAAAAATCGCTGATATAAGCAAGCTATTCGTATATATATTAACATAGATCTTAACATATACCATTAATTCACAACTACTCGTAACAACAAGACATCTAAAATGGGAAATCAAAGTTCTAAGGACCAGATAACATACAACACGGACAGTTGCCTCAATCAAAACGAAGCGGACAAACTCCGTAACCTGATCCAGGAGGACTTACGGTGGACAAGAAATGTTGCAATGGGACAGATTATTTTAACAATCGGCGTGATCCTACTTTACGGCATAATGAAAACACTGGACAGAAGAATGAAGAGTTTAACGGAAAAAAATAATAAACACTCGTGCAACAGCTAAGTAAAAATTACATACGTCAGCAAATCACACCACAACAGGCGTCATCAAATTCCACCGCGTACAATAGCATTATTATTTATATACATCAGCAAATAACTAGTAAGGTTTAGGTCAAATTTATATTGTAAACACTATTACCATAATAATTTTTTTTTTTAAAGGGGGGTGTACTGTTACAGTACAATATCTTTGTGCTGTATCTACAATCTACATCGCAATCTTATGATCTTTATCGCACGTTCAATATCTATTAAATGTTTCTACTATCCGTGATCAACACGTAGTCGTTAGTATATAAGATGCACCTTTGGATAATTATAACCAGACTATACTACAACTTTGTCTCATTTATACCTAATCATATACTGCCAAAATGTTTGGCAAATAAGCGTTAAAAAGGATTTGTTGATACTCAATTACCGTAAATTGAAATGAAATGATTGAAATGAAATGAAATGATTGAAATGATTGTTTATTTCTTTAAATAGATCTTTTTAAAGACACTTTTACAAGTCATGTAAATTTTTTTTTTAGTATCTAGTTGGATCGGCATTTCCTAACTGACGACCTCTGAGAAGAAATGCCGAAACGAACTCAGAGAATCATGGTCTCCTTTAAAGTCCAAACATTTTTGTTTATAGTAATACGTAATTCACCTAGTCGCATTAGTCATCGGCCAACCACGTTACCTGAGCTACCTTCGTTGAAGGAGCATCCCGTTCATAAGCGTATCTAGGTGGGGCGTAGTCCTTTCTTAGTTTCCTATAATAGTTTCCCACTATGAGAGAAGAACGGAGCTTCCGAGAAGAACTTCCGAGTTGCATCATCAGATCAAAAACTTAGTGAGTTGCACAGACGAATGTGGAAGTAAAATAGGGAAGCCCAATTTCAGCAGCATCTTCCGGTTGAGATGATAAAGATGTGTGTGTGTGTGTGTGAGTTAGTGGTTGACATAAATTGTTCGCTGTGTGTTCCTAGTTATTTTTTTTTCAGCCTAACATTAAGAGATAATTTTCCAAATAACTATAAGCTATATTCATCAAAGTCAAATGGCGTGTAATTTTAGTTATAAAGATCTCTATAATTAATACTGTATCCTAATAAGTATGTAGTTAAAACAAAAAAAGTATATATGTATATCAACCTTCTAGTATCTGTAACACAAGCCTCGTTGCTTACCACGGCACTAGATGGCGCTGTGTCATAATGTCCGGGTATATTATTATTATTTTTCTAAACAGGAGTTACCACAAGGAGAAGAGCAGTACTGTCAGCGCTGTGATGTCAAGTTCGAGACCCGGAAAGCGTATGAGGAGCACCTCATACACTCCGCCATGCACGTCGATGGAATAGAGTGAGTAATGTCTTCAGATAACTGAGTATCTACTGCACTCTTCATAAGGGCGAGCGTAGATCGACAACTAACAATCGCCTTTTTTTTTTTAAATAGTGAGTTTTGTCGATCGATGAGCGGCGAAGGGGTATGATGTCCCAAGAAAGTGTCTAAAGCAGTCTAACATTCTTACATACATACATACATACACTCACGCCTTTTCTCCCATGGGGGTACGTTGAAACTACAGACGTTCTTGTCGGTTTAATAGGTCAGAATCGCCATAATCAACTCAATGTTAGGTATTTATCAGGGAAACGTGCTTTCATATTTACATACAACATTTATTTTGGACATTTTTGGAAATCCTTACGCGCCCTAACATACACGTTACCGTATGCCTACAATAATGGTTTAGTAAGCCGACTGTAATAAAAATATTATTTTAATTAAATTATTTAATTTTTTTAATCCAACGTTCTGCGCTGCCGTCATCATCATCATCATCATCAACCCATTTGAAAGGGTTTAGGCTATAGTCCACCACGCTAGCCTATGGTTTCCTCACGATGTTTTCCTTCACCGTTTGAGCTTGTGAGAAAAACGCACATAATTTCCGAAAATTCAGTGGTGGCCTTGGGTTCGAACTCGAGACCTTTGACGTCTCAGACCACTAGTCACACCGCTAGGCTACCACAGCGCTGGCCTTACATCGAAGTAATACTTCGATTAGTCAAAGTCCCCAACAGTGAACTGTCTAAAATTTTTGTATCCAAGTATTTTATTGGACAATCTCGTTTTAATGGAACGAAATGGCTTACCCATTTTGTTTCATCTGAAAATCCATACCTCTATTTGAATAAAATAACGGCAACCAAGACAAGACGGTAGGGTAGTTGACTGTTTATATTAATTACTATTACTAAAATAAATAATTATCTCGAAAAAAAACCGACTTCAAGGTCAGAACTGGACCAAATTGAAATGGGACCACACGGGAAGCACCAACTTTCAAATAAAAAAAGAATTATCAAAATCGGTTCTTCCAGTCGAAAATTATGAGGTAACAAATATTTAAAAAGAATACATACAGTCGAATTGATAACCTCCTTCTTTTTTGAAGTGGTTTAAAAATAGCTTAAGTTATGTCAGCTACTAAATTATATTCAGAAGAATGATAAATATAATGCCGTCTCTTTCACTTTGTCAGGCGTGTGATAGAGACAGAACTATATTTGCAGGATTCTTATAATTGTATAGCGTTTTGAGTTATTTAGCCATATTTCTTGTTAAGGTGGAAGCTCCACGCTAGCCCGCGAAATTCAAATTTTCGTACGTTTTTTGCAATTTGCCGGTATTTGTCAGGCTGTACATTGAACAAAATATGATTCGCGCCTGTAATAGGTATTTAATTACAGAATTATAATCATTAATATCATCAATACAACCCTCATATTGCATACAATTGGATTGGAGACAATCAATACAGTTATATGCACTTTGAGGGTTGTTTTATTGATTTAAATGATTATAATTCTGTAACTAAATACCTATTACAGGCGCGAATCATATTTTGTTCAATGTCTGCCTGACAAATACCGGCAAATTGCAAAAAACGTACAAAAATTTGAATTTCGCGGACTAGCGTGGAGCTTCCACCTTAAGATAAAATCGTCTAGATTTACCTTCTTCAATTATTCCTTGTTAATATAGCTCTATAAATCGTATATTTTTACTCAGACTGTAATAATTTTCAACATCAGTCGCTACCCAACTGTCAGTCTGTATGCCCCCCATAAGATGTATGTATGTATATTTCTTATATTTTGCAGAGACTTAGAAATAAATGCACCTATAACTTCTAACCCCAGGAAACGGCGGCAGAACCTCAAGAGGCACACGAGAATACCTACCGACTGTCATATTGTGAGTATTTCTTTCATGGGAAAAAAGGGGTAAATATGCAGGAGGCTCACCAGATGGTAAGTGATCACCGCCGCCACCAGAAGGCTTGCAAATGGGTTGTCGGCCTTTCAAGAAAGAATATGCTCTCTTCTTGAATGTTGCCAGGTTGTAACGGCTTGATATGATCGCCTGTGACAGCTGGTTCCACAGAATGGTGGAGCGAGGCAAAAAATGGATTGAAAGTCGCGCTGTTGTGAAACGCTGGATATCGATAAACATTTTTATTACGTATAGCTAGTGTATGCGTGCCCAGGGCCGGTCCTACGGTAGTGCGAGCGGTGCGACGGCATTGGGCGCCATTAGGGGGGAGGTATCGCTCGCCCGGGTAGCTTAAATGGTTATAGAGTTGTGCGAGGCACAAAATGATTTAATATCGCGCTGGACAGTGATTAATATGTACATTACATTACGATAGTTGGTGTATGCGTGCCGTTAGCAGAGTCAGGTCAACTCAAAACTGAACTGGAACTTTCTTCAAAAGGCCATTTCAGACGTTGTAGTTACATTGTTAGGCTCACACGTTATCTGCAACTTAAATAAGAGACTATGATTCTCTGAGTTTGTTACGGCATTTCTTCTCAGAGGTCCTTAATTAGAAAAGGGGTCATTCAAGTGTTACGTAGGTCTTTGGTTAGCATATTTTATAGTCTATGGCCTGTTCGATGGTAAGCGATTAATGTAGTCTATGGTCGTTTGCAACACCGCCACTGTCGCTCGCACGTTGCCAACCCTTTAAAAATCTTCTCACTCCATTTTTGAAGAAGTTGCTATAGTAGATTACGAGAAAATTTTGGAACAACTCCAATTTGTGTGGCTTTGTGTTTCTTATTGCTATATGGATGTTCGTTGTTCCATGTCCGTCAGTGCGGCAAACACTTCGCGACGCAGGCGGCGTGCAGGAAGCATCACCTGGCGGAACACCCTCGGACGTCGTTCTTCGCGCCCAACGAGAGGCACATCTGTGAAATATGCGGCATGTCGCTAGCGGTGAGTTATCAATCCATTATTGTCCCACTGCTGGGCAGAGATTAGGCTATAGTATGCCACGCTAGCCTACTGCAGGTTGGCAGACTCCACATGCCATCGAGAATATCTGTCAAGCATGCAGGTTTCCTCACGATGTTTTCCTTCACGGTTTGAGCATGTGGTAAATTCGCACATAACTTCCGATAAGTCAGTGGTGCGTGCCTTGCGGGTTTGGTTGCTAATTTTTCAAGTGAGAGCTTCATAAGGCGCATTAAACACTTTTTTTGGGAGACAAAAAGATTGAAACTTGCGTCATCGTCACTGAACGCTTTCTATACTGTATCTACATAGATAAATAAATAATAATAGTAAATTGTTTATTAAATATTAACATTAGCCATAATATAAGACTGCCTCCTTGGTCTAGTGGTCGTACGGTGCGACTGTCGAGAGGTCTTGGGTTCGATTCCCAGGTCGAGCAAAGTGGTATTGGGTTTTTTTTATGAAATTCTCAGTAGCAGCTCAGAGTTTGGATTTTGCCCGGTTAATGGCAATAGGCTCGCCCCCTATTACATGGGACCTAAAACATACCGTCGAAACATGGGTGTATATTAATACACCTCTGCCTAACCCTTCGGGGACGACAGGCGTGATGGTATGTTATGTTTATTTAATAAAAGTACAATACATTGAACAATAGGTATCTTACAATTAAATACAAATAGCTCTCCTTAATTTTCTTACTAGCAATATTCTAGATACACTTGTTCACTTCTACCGGCAGTCCCCAAAGACTGTCCCGTATGTTATTTTTTCTAAATTGGCATAAATATGTTCCTTACAGCCGGGCAGCGTGTCAAGTCATTTGAACACACACACGCGAGAGAAACTGTACACATGCAATACTTGCGGCCGACAGTTCAGCAGTAAAGGAGGAATGATCACACATCAGCTGGTTAGTTCAATTAATTCTATTTTTGATTGTAAGCCATAATGTATGTACAGATGAATTAATAGAGCTAGTAGACTTTGATGTAGCGGTCATTTTGGACCCTGATGGGTACTGGAAAAATACCTTCAAGTAGAAAAAGTTGGTTTTCCTTTTTATGTCACGAATGTGACAAACAAGCTTACGGCTCGCCTAATGGTAAGCGGTTACCGTAGCTTATAGACGTTTGCAACACCAGGGGAGTCGCTCGCGCGTTGCCAACTTTGTAAAACCGTTTGAGGATAAATTTATTTCTTTCTTAAGATAAATAACATAAGTAATTGTTGTTTCACTGTGGTCGTCTGTTAGGCGGAGGTACTTCTCCTGTCGCGCAGCTAAATATGAGCGAGGAATCTCGCTATGCCTTACCCTTCCTCTGATATACCTACGAGTACCAACTTTGGTAGTAATTGTACTTTATGAGTATAACAATAAGGGGGAAAAAATGAGCCATCTTTAATTTAAAAAAGTACGTTTCAATTATGTATATATACATTTTTCCAGACGCACACGAGTGAGAAGCCGGTGGCATGCACGTTGTGCGACAAGCGTTTTAAGCAAGTAAGCAGTATGAGGCTCCACTACCGCACCTTCCATCTCAAAGAGCCGTATCCAAAGAGGTGATTAATTTTTCACAGCTGGGCACAGGTCTCCTCTCATTTGAGAGGGATTAGGCTATAGTCCACCACGCTAGCCTACTGCGGGTTGGCAGACTTCACAAGCCGTCGAAAATATCTCTGAAGCCTGCAGGTTTCCTCACGATGTTTTCCTTCGATGTTTGAGCATGTGATAAATACGCACATAACTTTCGAAAAGTCAGCGGTGCGTGCCTTGGATTTGAAATCGAGACTTTGATGTCTCAGTCCAACGGTCACACCACTAGTCTATCACAGCTTTCTTCAATTGTTATCATTTAACTGCCACGTTTGTTTGGTGGATGTAAGTCCGCTGAGCGAGGTACTTAAAATTTCGTAGCGTTTGAGTATTTATTCTGTCTTACAAAATATCCCAATATTCTTTATCCTACAGGAACAGGAAAAAGAAAACAGACGAACTATCGAAGGACGAATATGGCCACGAAGATTCTGATGACAACATGACGCTGGACAATTTTTACGCGCGGAAGTATTGAAGCTGTAGGCACCTATTGTGTCTAATTCATCATCAACCTTCGGAGTATTTGTACCCCAGGCTTCCAGTCTACTCAGATGCGGCTGAATATCAGTATTTTACATGAAGCTACAGAAGCATCAAACGTCCTCAACCCGTTAATGCTTTTTTATACCCATTTTTTTATACTAGATATCATCGGCCCTACCATAACATATGGACGTTTGCAAAACTAGAGGAGTCACTCGCGTGTTGCCGACTCCTGTATAAACCGTTTTAGGATTAAGATACAGAAAGAAACATTATTTATTTTGGTAAACAGGCGAGTTACTAAAGTGACAGCAAATGGAATTCCCATACTGTCAGAATAGTCACTCCCCTAACGAGCTCTGGCAACCTTACTCACTCTCAGAAACACAACTACTGTTGTTTCACTGTGGTCTAATGAAGATATCGGATATAACTCCCTAGTGGCTCCACAATTCTTATTTGGGTTATAAGAGAGAGATAGCGCTTTACATTTTGAATAGCGCCATCCCTCTGTTACAACGTTATGTAGACGATATATTGATTCTTGTACAGACAAGTTGTTCTTTATAATGGTACAAGTTCTTGTTATTATTCATTGCGTATGAACAACATATGTGATTAACTTGCGTTTAAATAATGGGCAGAAACTTAAAAAATAGTTTATCGCGCATTTTCCAACGTTGTAATACGTCTGAAAAAGCGCGCCAACGTTAAAAATGCCAACCAAGGACACTCTTCTCAATAATAACTGTAGCTGTATTTTGTCCGTTAAACACTATTTAATAACAGGCTATATTTAATAACGTTTCTTATTAAGAACAATAGTACAATATTTTAATGCATTTTAATGTAAATATTATACTAATATGAACTCGGCCGTTGTTTGGCTTCAGAGTTATATATTAAATTTATTATATGCTGTAGGTATCTGTTATAAGAATGCCAGGTGCACTGAAAAAATATCTGTCTTCAGAAATCTCACTGTAAGTTTGTAAATAAAATCATTTATACATTATTATGTTTTCATAACAGCTGAATAATTTTTAGGATAGTATTTGTTAGCGTCACTGAAGAGTTACAAGCTGTCTATTGATTTAGAGTCTGTACAGAAATATAAAAATCGTCGCCATGTTGCTAGAAACTCAGAACTATTATTTTTTTTTAATATTCTGTAGCGACCCACTGCTGGGCAAAGGCCTCCCCACTCTTCTTCCACACCTCTCTGTCTTCAGCTCTCAGGGACCAGTCTTTGTGGAAGGAGTCCAGCTCATCTCGCCATCTCCGACTGGGCCTACCACGATGCCTTTTGCCATTACGTGGAACCCATTGGGTCATGATTTTGGCCCATTGGTCGTCTGGCATACGGCAGATGTGTTCAGCCCAGAACTAATTACTAATGTTTTATTCTGTATGATTAGAAATATTGGAAATAACACTCAAAGCGTAACTTGCAGCTTAGCATAACCAACAACATTTTTAAAATAGTGATAATAATTTCTTTGCCCTTTCAAAAACAAGTTATTTCAAGTTAGTTACTTTATACAGAAGTTAAGAATGCTTTAAAAGATTTGTATTATTTAACCAATCGCCATTATATTCGTGTAACTATGGAAAAAAGCAAGTGGTGCCTTCAAGGAGGTTTTATTATTTTTATGGCCTCGATTTCTCCCGACTTCGTAGTGAGTTATAAAAGGCTGGCTACTTTTTTTCCGCCATATTTTTTCATTTTTGACATTAGGCTGAGAATGAATTAGTGATCCATTTATCATTTAAACATGGTCATTATTTTAATTATGTTACAGTTTAAAATTCTGTGAAAAAAGGAATGATGGAATGTTTTGTAGTAAAGGCTGCGTCCTATTTTCAACTCCATTTGAATAAAGTAAGAATTATTTAATCAAATAGTGCATTCGTCCTTTACACATCACTGGCAGTCATCACTGTTAATTAAACTACAAATTGAATGATTATGTATTTATTTTTTAATAGATCTCTATTCAGAACTAAAATATTTTACAATTTTAGTGTGTAATGATTATCATTTTACGTGAGTGAATGATCGTGTAGCTAAATAACTTTATTATATGTAAAACTAATGCAATTATAATATAAGTGTACATTTTATAAGAATGTTTATTTTATTTCTAGTAAAGTATTATTTCTACTTTTTAGCCGTTTTATTTAGTCCTTTTTCTAGAAATTTAAGCACCGATTTCTTGATATTATTTCTAGTGTTTGAAAAAAGAACGATACCAAGTCACTGTTCACTGAGTGAGCGTAAACTAAATATCGCCTTGCACAAAATGAAGTGATATCAATCAGTCGCTCACTGCAACTAAACCGATTCACGAGGAAGTACAGCAATGTATGTCCTTGTGAATCGGTTATAAATAAATAAAAATGTATTATACTCGTTCCAATAGCATTGTCATAATAATTTCGTAGTAATTTTCGGTCGATCTGCAAATCGTATGGTTATCTTCTCGAGGGAGAGTCTTCTGTTAGTGCTGTCCACACCTATAAGTAATGAATTCACATTACATTTGAATTTTAATAATAAAAAGATACCTTAAAACTTAGGTAAATAAATCGTCGGAAGAAAACCACTTCGAAATAACGGCAACAATGAAAAGAAAACTGAAATTCCCGACAAGTTTCAACTTTAATAAAGGATTGGTTAAGGAAGGTTGTACATACACTAAAAAAAATTTTATTTGAATTCAGCCGTATCGCTTGGCCTTTGGATTCTATAAGCTGGAATACTACCAGGAGTGAGACCTTGCGTGCCTCGCATTCATTCATTAAGCCACGCATAAGGCTGCCTAACTGCCTACTAGAGGCCTCATCAACTGGACTCATAAACCAATGCGGTCCGCATCAGGCCTAAACTTTGAAGCCATCATATTTTATTATTTATACAAATCTAAATTTTTTATATTAATTGCTATAGACGATCCGATCGGTTGAATTATAGCAATCGTAAGGTAGCGTTATCTTAAAGGAGCATCACATACGGTGTTGCAAGCGTCTATGCGCTACAGTAGTCGCTTACTTTCATGCAGATCGTGGGCTTGTTTGCCACCCTTGTGATATAAAATAAAACTTCTGGCCACATAAACCTTAAAACCTATAAATGTACTAACATAATAATACGTACCATACAAATATAATTTCCTAACTTCCAACACTAGTTATCCCGACATTGACAGATTCTAATTTGAAATTTCTGATTATTGATTTTGTTTTTGGCGTAAATTCTACTTTGTTTTTTGTTTTGACAGTTACAGAACAGTGGTTGAAAATAATGTAGCTGAGATTGTTTTGTGTTGATAAAAACAAAATGAGTAATCTCAAAATATGTCGAATATGCTTAAGCAAAGGTGTAAAAATGTATGATTATAAACAGTATTATTTGAAACAATACTATGAACAAGTTATGGCTAAGAAAGTAAGTATAAAATATAATTTATTCAGTTTTATTCACAGTTTTATGAGTTGATTATGACTTGGTAGTGATGACTGCATCTCTTGTGCCTTATATTACGATACACCCATTGTTAAGGCACACCCTACTTACTATAAGAACAAACTTAATAAATAAATAAATATCTTTAACAACATAAAATAACCTTCTTCTAAGTGTCAGCCTGCTGGATATAAGTTTCCCATAAGAATTGGTACTACCAGAATATAACCAATATATCATGATATAATCCATAATAGTAGTTTTGTTATAGATCAGTTTGTTGTACCTATTATTAAAATATTTTATTGATCATCAATGTATTTTTTTAATAATATAATATGCCTTATCAGTGCATTCTTCTTGTGAAGTTGATGTTCTGTAAACAGTAAACTGATGTATATTATGTATGTTTTATGTATTATACATGTATAAATGCGAGGTTATGCACGAAATACTTTAAGAATTGTTGCTGGATTCTTTGAATTTTGTGCTGATGCCTAATGCCATTTTTCACATCCATTGATATTTTTCTTCTCAACATAAATAAGTAATATTCTTCATCCACTATACATATATCTAATATGTATGTACTATCGTCATCATATCAACTGTTAGACGTCCACTGCTGGACATAAGTCCCCCAAGGAGCGCCACAGCAACCCTGCATCCCCCACATCCAATGGATTCCATAATCCGATTTCCATTTTGTACGAATGTACTATAAATAGTTTTAATTAATATAATACTTACAGATGGACGAATATGATGGTCTTCCTATTTATTTCTGCTTTGAATGTGCAGCCATATTACACAAGTTCCATAAATTCAAGGAGAAATGCTACATGGGCGAGAAGATTCTCCAAGAGATGCTGTGGAAGGGACCTGTGGGTATTTTTTTATTATATTGGTCTATCCTCGTGTCTTATTTTGTATGCTATAACTTTTGTTGTTAAATGTTATAAAAGTATCAAATGCCATTTTGATTATTAAGTAAGCCTTCAAATAGTTGATAAATACATATATTACACTATAGTTATTTGCTAGATAAATAGGTGTGATAGCGTAGTGGTGTGACCACTAGACAAGCCTATGTTTCTAGTTCGATCCTGGGACACAATGACTGCACCAATGAATTTTCGAAATTACGTTAGTGTTTATTACATGCCTAAATGGTGAAGAAAAACAACATCAGAAATCCTACATGTCTGAGAGTTTTCCTCAATGGCGTGTGAAGTCTGCCAACCTATACTGCATTACTAACATTTAATGCATTGAATATAACAGTATTTCTTTCCAGATCACATTAAAATCAATATCTCGAATAGACAGACAGAAAAAAAATCTACAATCCACAATAGACCTTATAATCATAACCAAAAGAATTAAAACATTTATTGTCAAACACAGACCAGTGAAGAGAAATTTAATAAAAAGGAAAACAAGAAAGAAACGAAAAAGACTAAAAACTGAATTGGGGAATGATAGTGAGAATTCTATAGACGATAAAAACCTTGCTGAAATTAGACATGAAATAATCATAGTAAACCTTAACAGTATTAAAGGTGAAATGTTTGATAGTAAAACGAATATGACAATCAAAGAAAACGTAAATAATGGTATAGAAAATCTCAGTACAGAGGCTAAAGAAATTTCAAATTTCGAAGGAGACAGAATATTCAGTGATGATGACATATCAAATACAGAATGTGCCAATGATTTGAAACCTCTAAGTGAAGAAGAAAATGGCAATATCCTCTTTATAGATGAGGAAAAACTTGAGGCAAATGAAGATAGTGTAAATGAATCTCATAAAAGGCAAAAAGATAAAAAAGTTAAGAAATTCGCTGTACGTAAAACAACATATGACGATTTCGATCCCGATCACTGGTTAAAGATCAATTTGAGTGAGAAAGAGGCTTTGGAGCAGTTCAATGCGAAGGCACTAGATCAAAGGTATTTGTCAGCTGCGTTCCGTTGTACCGATTGCTATAAACATTTTTCTAAAGAGGAAATGCTGAATAGGCATATTAAATTGAGGCATTGTAAGGTGAGATTTTCTATAATCTTATTAATAATATAAAAACGAAAGTTAGTATATAATAAATAGATCTAAAAAATACTTTTCTGATGTCAAACACTTACACAAATATAAGATATCGTAATAAAACTATGTTTTAGGGCTTTAATCATGGTATATTATTATTATACAGCGGATCATTTACAGTGTCTTAGCATATATGGATGCTATAATATACCACTATAAAATCTGTTAATAGTACATTTATTTCAAATTCTGTCTGCTGTAAATGGTTAACATAATAAATGGTCACAACAACCTGGTAAAGGTTGCTGGTATCCGCTGGCCATGGGTGGAGTAAGACCAGTCTTCATGGAAATCCTTGAGGAATGGCTTTTGTCCAGCAGTGGACGTCATTTAGCTGAGATGATGATGATGAATATGGTCAACTTATTGTAATCAATTACTCCTTTTTTCAGTCACTAGGCAGAATAGTGTGTAGGTTCTGCAAAATGCGTTTTAAGATGCAATGCAATCTAACCCGGCACATAAAACAGCACTACAATAAGTACAAGTGTCTCCGGTGTGACATGATGTGTCCGTTGCTGTAAGTATACTTTTAAGTGCATACCTATCTATACATATACTATATAAATAAATAAATATACCCGGACATTATGATACAGCGCTATCTAGTTCCGAGCTAAGCAACAAGGCTTTGTTTGTGTTACGGATATTAGATGGTTGATATACTACATACAAACTTTTTTGTCAAACTACATTCTATATACCCTTTTTTGCATATGGTCATGCTAAAAATAACTGAAAATACATAACACTAAAGCAGAAAATTGAAAAATGTGTTATATTGCAGGACCACAGCCATATTCCACAACGATTACCACAATGGTGTTATAAGAAAGTGCAAGCATTGCGGAGAGGAATTCAGGTACATACCAAACAATACTTGATACAATTTCATCAAATACCTACTTCGAATGATTTAATATTCTTCATTCAATATTATTCATCAATTTCTCCACCTTTTATTGTCCCACTGCTGGATAGGGGTCTCCTCTCATTTGCGAGGGATTAGGCTATAGTCCACCACGCTAGCCTACTACGGATTGGCAGACATGACATGCCATCGAGAAAATCTCTCAAGCATGCAGAATTCCTCACTATGTTTTCCTTCACCGTTTGAGCATGTGATAATACCTACCGAAAAGTCAGTGGTCTGCTTTGGGTTTGAACTCGAGACCTTTGACATCTCAGTCCTATAGGCTACCACAGCTTTTAAGATTCTTAATATAGATTATTGTATAATTTTGCTCCGTCATAAGTTTTCCACTTTTCTTAAAAATGTGCCAAGAACGAGCTCGTTAACTTCTTCGGTCATATTATGCGGTCGCCTATGCATAGTCTGGAGAAACTCATAATATTGGGCAAGATAGAAGGCAAACGTGCTCAGGGCAGGGCACCTACAAGATGTTCCGACGCCATGAGGAAGGCAGTGGACACACCGAACTGTCCAAGGTCGCAAGATCGCACGGGCTAGCGGCGGATAGTGTGCGTTCTCGATCCTCACCAATGAGGAAACGAGGAAGAAGAAGAATAAGTTTTCCACAGGCTATGGTTTTCCGTTCATATTTCTTTCTTTCTAGGAATATTTTAAATTACATTTTATCTGTAATGTCTGTTTGCACCCAGTACTGAGCCCAGAATTTTTCTACAGACATCCATCAACATACTATACACATCTACGCACACATCGAAGCGAACACGTGTGCAACCTGTGTGGGGCTTCGTTCGTTAGTGTGATAGGACTCAGCATGCACAAGAAGACCATGCATGTCGACACTGTTGCTGTAAGTATGTTGCGAGTATCTGTCACAGCGGCGCCACTGTCGCGTTTAGTGTTGCCATTCACAAAAACTATTAAATTATTTTGAACCTCTGACGTATAAAATGTGTAACATCTGTGTGTTATTATGATCTTTTAAACTAATGAACCGATTTAGAATCTATTGGATAGAGTTCAGCCGTTTGAAGGTTATTTCTAAATTTAAAGTTATAAATAATGACGAATAATTTCACCGGCTCATCATCACTATCTATCGTTCGTACATGTCTATATTTGTAATAAATAAACTCAAAATAGAATTTAAACGAAGTATTATTATTATTTTTGCTGATCATCTCAGCAAAAATAATAGTAAAATGAAATGAAAAAAATATTTATTTCGGTATCTTTACTTTATCTCGGTATATTGATATTATTTTAACCCGACGTTTCGGATCCTTTACTACATCCATCCACGGTCACATCAGTGGTTACGGTCACCATTGAGGTTTTATTCCAATGACCAAAAATATTTAAAAAACCAGTTTACATAATATTTTTTCTGGATTTAACGGCATTTTTTACAGCATTTGGTCAAAACTTACATCTAACACTGTTTATTTTATTACGTAGAATGTTGGAGAAGAAAGTGAAGAAGTGAACACTTACTGCAACCTGTGTGACATCAAGTTCGAGACACTGAAGGCTTACGAAGAACATATGATTCATTCTGACAAACACACTGAAGGGGTTGAGTGAGTTGCGTTTTATTATTACTGCATGCTACTTACTTTGACGACCCGTTTAGCTCAGCGGTAGTTAACGCTGCCTGCTGTGCTATGGGTCCCGGGTTCGAATCCCGGTAGGGACAAATGTTTGTGTGATGAGCATCAACATTTGTTTCCGAGTCATGGATGTATCTATGTATAATATGTATGTATTTACAAAAAAAAAAGTATATATGTAGTATATCAACCAACTAGTATCCGTAACACAAGCCTCGTTGCTTACCACGGAACTAGATGGCGCTGTGTCATAATGTCGAGGAATATTTATTTATTATTTATTTATTACTTAGAATGGTGTACGTAGAAAGTTGGCAACGTCCCAAATAGCTGTCAAATCTGTCATATCTCTTTTTTTTAATTGTATAACTGAGATGATCTGATATTGCCGTGTTATATAAATAAATTAATAAAATAAATATAATACAATACACAAAGTGCCACAATGAAGCGTGTAGAAGTACAGCTAGTCTATTATAAATTTCTTTGCTATGTTTAAAGGGATCTGGCTGGGGAAACTCCCGGCCCATCGATACCGAAGCGGAGGAGGAAACTTTTCAAAAAACACAGCATCAGCACGCCATGTACCAGAGTAAGTATTTTTTTTATACTAAAATCCCCAATTCAAAACTTGCATGGGTCTCCTCTCATTCGAGAAGGATGCTCACATATTGTATCCAAAATGTTTGGACTTTAAAAGAGACCATGATTCTCTGAGTTTGTTTCGGCATTTCTTCTCAGAAGTCGGCAGTTAGGAAATGCCGATGTCAACTAGATACTAAAAAAAAAATGTACATGACTTGTAAAAGTGTCTTTAAAAAGATCTATTTACAGAAATAAACAAACATTCAATCATTCAATGCTATATATAGTCCACCACGCTAGTGCGGATTGGCTGACTTCACACTATCGAGAAAATCTCTCAAGCATGGCCAATAGATCAAATTAAATTGGATGGTCTGTCATTCTTTTCGATTTAAAAGCTCGGTAACCCTACTTGTAAGTATATTTTTCAATAAATATATTTTATTTCACAGTGCAATATAACGTTCCCGAGTTATGCGTCTTTTACTAAACACCACATCGCCAAACATCAAGGCAAGCGCCTTCCAGCACAAGAGCAGAGGTACATCTGTGAGATCTGCGGAGCTTCACTGGCTGTAAGTATACCATGACTGTCTCCTCATCAGTATCAATTGAAATCTTCCAGAAAGATAAACTTATCTCGACGCTGTGTCGCCACTATAGCATAAAATATTGCCATTGTTAAAAAAGAAATATTAATATGATAGCATTCACATTCGTAACCTACTGCGGGTTGGCAGACTTCACTTCCAGATTTCATGAATCTTATAAAACATTTTATTACACCATTATTCATATAATGTAACTAGCTGATTCCCGCGACTTCGTCCGCGTGCAATTTAACTAAAAAAGTAAAAGTTTCATATTAACTTTGCACCCCCGTTTGACCCCCTTAGGGGGTGAATTTTCAAAAATCCTTTGTTATGCGGATGCCTATGTCATAACATCTACCTGCATGCCAAATTTCAGTCCGATCCGTCCAGTGGTTTGGGCTGTGCGTTGATAGATCACTATGTCAGTCAGTCAGTTACCTTTGAGTTAAATATATTTAGATATTACACAATTAATTAAACATAAAATGAACCTGCAGACCTAAAGAAAGCGAACAAAAAGAAGTCACTGTGTTAGTTCGTTAATTATGTCGCAGTATATCCTTCCCTTTAATTCCGTGATACTGTTATTTGTAAATAAAGACCATTCAAGTATTAAGTAAACACTGAAGGATGGTGGGGGTATTGGATTTACTTATTTATGAGATTGGGTATGGTAGGTAGGTAAGAATATTGAAGACATGGCGCCGACGCGACTGCAATAGCGCGTAAGAGCAATTCGCAATACCGCGTATTTACAAAAGTCGCAAAAATTCGTTATCGACTTCTGAGTGTCTATTGGCACCTAATGGAATTCACGCCATTTGAATAATTAGCCAATAAGAAACGTCCATTTCGCCGTTATAGCAATACAGTTCAGTCAAAAAAATCTATGTTATTGGCCAAGATAATCAATTATTTCTTCCTCCTGTAAAATAGATAAAATAGGTACTGATACGCGGTATTGCAAATTGCGTCGATGATATGGGGATTGTTAACATTTATAGTAAAAAATGTGCTCACGTAATACTTGAAAGGCCATATGGTCATAATTACCTTAATTTTAGTATTTAGCGCAAAACTATTTAGGTCGTCATATTATCATTACGTCATCTCTCTTGCCAGCTGACCAGCGTGTCAGCTCACCTGAACACTCACACGCAAGAGAAGCTATTCAATTGCCCGACGTGCCGCATGCAGTTCACCACCAATAGCAGCATGAAAAGACATCAAGTGGTAAGGTTCCTACATGCAACATCACCTGTTAATATCACGATACACTCTATATCATATGATAATATCACAATACACTCTACATCAGGGCTGCCAGTAAGCAACGACGCGGCTATGCCATTTAGCATTTGCAATTATACTAAATGTGATGGTATTATACCATACTGCCTATTCTATGTCGGATGAGCTTTTTTTTTAGCTCAAATCCCTCGATTATTCGATTATGCTTTGCAGAATAATTAGCGGACAACTTCTTGGCATGACCTTTTTTTTGTGAGCGTCTTGCTTTTGTATCGAATTATACCAAATGATCATTGATACCACATGGATACAATACATCGTCCAATTATACCAATCTGGCAGCCACTACTACTACCATCACTATGCACTCATACATCATAAATATTGTCAGTGTGTTTGCGTTTCTGTGAGAAAGATGGATGAATGTGTTTAGTTTCTTAGTTTCATAGTTTATTTTTGTTATTAGTATGTAGTATGTATTGTAATGTTGTAATTCTATTGTTCTTGTGTTTAATTATTGTAAGTGGTATTATGCCGTTATAATTAAATTAAATAAATAAATGACTTATTCGAATCATCTGGTAATCAAAACAAATCGAACGACACCTCATTTGTTAAAATCCACCTCTCCGTTTGGCCTATAGGGCGTGCCAAAGGAACAGACATACATACATACACTAGAAAAACATAAACCTCCTGACGCAGTCGGGTAATTAATACGTAAAGGATCAACTTTGTACCCCCTTTTTATAATTGCGCTGAAGGAAGAGTATGAAATTTCCTACACTAGTTTATATAGAGAAGCAGTGCAGAATGCTAATATTTTTTAAATATGCATAAAAAATCTTATAATTTTAATTAATCATTGTCGAATAACGACTTCTGGGCGACCACTAGTAATAATAATTATATACACTACAACTAAATAGCTGGTTATTAGCTTGTAACGACTCTATACGTATGTACATGACAGCAGCTGATTTTACATTAAAAACTTTTTGGGGCAGCTTTAATAAGATCACTGTACACTTTATAGCATTTAGTAACATCACTATACATACTATGGTAGCTGAGAATATCACCAAATGTCATAAATCCGATCCTAGTAAGGATTATTATTGACTTTTTTTTTAATATTCCAGACCCACACCGGTGAGAAACCTTTTAAATGCACGCTGTGCGATAAACGGTTTACGCAAAACACTGGCGTCAAGCTGCACTATCGCACCTTTCATCTCAAAGAGCCGTATCCTAAGCGGTAAGAATAATTTCATAGAATTCTATTAACTTAGTAACTACGCTTTTTCGGATGAGGTGGGAGTTGTAAAAATGAAATCAATTCAAGGAGTTTGACGACCTGATTGGCGCAGAGGCTGAGCGACTGGCTTGTGCGTCACGGATTGCGGGTTCAATCCCCGCACGGAGCAAATACGTACGTAAAATACTGTACGTATCGTACGTTCTGCAGGTGGTTTGTGTTTGTAAACGCACCCACGACACAGGAGAAAATCCTAGTATGCGGCAACGTTTAAAAAAAACAGTCTTCGCCACAAACCTTCGTCCAGATCTTCCTCTTACCTCTCTTTCTTCTTTTATCTTCTATTATACTCTCCCATTCTTTATGGTTCTTAACAATTGTTTTTCTCGCCTACATCTACTGAAAATTCCTCTTTTGTTGTAATTTCCGTCCAACTGATCTTCTCTACTCTACTTCTCTACTCTTCTCGTGTTTACAATTGTTTTAAAAATATTAACAATTAACTTGAAGTGTTACGAATCTTATAAATCTGTTTATAATAGTCCAATGAAAGAGTGTGAACGTTATCCAAGTGTTTAAATACAATTTAACTTAAATATCAGTGCTATAACAACTTAACATTTAAAAGAAACTACGATCTCTAAAAGTGATAAATAAAGTGGTAATTAATTATATAATAGAATCTTATCTTACAAAATACCAAAGTAACAATTTAAAAACCGAAAAAATGTGTATAAATCTTAAACAAACAAGTCAATAGTGTACATCAAGTGGAAAAAAAAAACCTGAAATACCCACCGATTTGCAAAATTCAAATAAAAAATCTGTGAATAAGTGCTTTATTTCAGCGCACTTGGCAACATACACCGTAGTGGGATAAAGATACAGTAAGAATCATTAAACCATCGGTGGTACCTAGTTACCTTGGTTCAAATCTCAGTGGACTCGGGGAGTCTTTTTGTGTTTTTCTTTCATTCGTGGTACTGTTTTCAAGCAACTTTATCTACACAGCGATGGATTCTAACATCACATATAGAAAAACATTTACGAATACTACTGGATCCGTGGATGATTTATCTGTTTTGACAAATGAAGATGAAAGAACAATCCTGGATACGACAATGCTGAGTATACCTGACAGTCTGCACGACGCTACTATTGACAATGACATTGTTAATGAATTAAAAGACGAGATTAAGTTACTCACATCACAATTAATGAGCGCGCATAAGGAAATAGAAAACCTACATAGTGAGAACTTCCGACTAAAGTCGGATCTACAAAAATCTTTAAAAAATATAGAAACTTACAAAAAGATCTGCACAACACCACAAAGGAGAAGTAAGACACCAACATCGGCACGTAAGAACCCAAAACCTTTAAAAACACCGCCGATGGCCATAAATAAAGATTCCAGTGCAAGGAGCAACCCTCAGGTAAAACCTAAAGTCGACATGCATAATAAACAAACACAGACTCATATTCCGACTATTGACACATTGCTGCAAGTAAACCAGAAGGCGCAAAAAAAGTCTCATCAATCCAACTTTACTCCTAATAAATCCTCAGGCGTTTTAATAACACCAATTCAAAAGAACAAGATGTGTATCATCAGTAGCGACTGTACAAGAGGTACTCTACCTCTGATAGAAGAAACCTTTTCCGGACACTTTGAGTTTTGCCATTATTTATTACCAAACTGTACCACAAAAGTACTCATATGCAATATAGAAAACAAATTGAAAGACTTCACTATGAAAGACTACTGTTTAATATTCATTGGAAAACACGATCTTAATAATGACAACTATATGGATCTATTGGATAATTTACAGAGCTCGCTGAAAAACGCTACCCACACAAATAACATTATCTGTTGTCCAATGTACATTAAAGGAGCTATGATCCACAATTACAAAGTCGAACTTTTCAACAACTTGCTTTATCTAGATTTGAAAAACAAAGAATACGCTTATTTTTTTGATAGCAACAAGACCCTAACTCACGATATGTTTTCCTATAACACAGGAAAAATAAATAAATCCGGATGGAGACATATTTATAATCAAATAATGACCAATATATTGATTGATTATGATTTATTTTATTCTCAAGACGCTTTGCATGATGAGTTGAACCAGAGGCTTCCTAGCGAGAATGAGATTACAACGCCATCAACTAGTGGCAATGAGTTTTTTCTATTATAATCATATGTACATCATGCACCAAAATATAGCCGGACTTCTAAACAAGTCTGACTTACTTGTTATCCATATTCAGGAGCTGCTGAATAAGCAAATAGACGTTGACGTAATATGCATCACAGAACATTTTGTTATTTCTGGACAAGAGGGACTAATTAATATTCCGAATTACAAACTTGCCGCAGCATTTGCAAGAAAAGAACAAAAGCGAGGAGGCTCCTGCATTCTAATCAAAACATATTACGAATTTAATGTATTGATTGAGATTGAAAAAATGTCTATTACAGGGGTTATAGAATGCTGTGCAATTGAGTTAACCAAACAAAATTTAGTTATTGTATGTTTATATAGGCCGCCATCGATGTCAAACTTTAATTTATTCTGTGATAGATTAGAGACTTTATTAAAAAAAATATGTGCTAAAAGGAATAGAAAGATATTGCTGTGTGGGGATTTCAACATAGATATTTTGAAACAAAATAGATATACTTTGGATTTTGAAATCTTACTTCTTAATCACAATCTCATGTTAGAAATTAGACAACCAACTAGACCAAGGAGTTTATCTTGCCTTGATAATTTTGCGCACAACTGTCGTAAAAAATGCTATAGCGAGGTAATAGACTTTGCCCTATCGGACCACTCAGCTCAGTTACTAAAAATACACGTGAATAAAACTTGCATCCTTAATTCATGGCGAATAAAAAAACGGGAATTGTCTAAAGTTAATTTGACCATGTTTAAGAAACACCTAAAAAGTTTATCTTTTTTAGAGGTACAAGTTTCTGACAATCCTAATGAGGCATATGACCTTTTTTTAGAGCAATTTCGTTTAATATATGATTTATGTTTTCCAGTAAAATTAATTAAGATAAAACCTACTACAAAAATAAAGTGGGTATCAAAAGGTATAAGAATATGTAGTAAAAAACAACGTCAGTTACTATGGAAATATAGGCAAACACCTTCAGAACAAACAAAAAAAATATTTCAACAATACTCTAAAACATTTAAAAAAATTATTAAACTCACGCAAAAATCACAAAACAACCACATTATAAAAAATGCTCATAGCAAATCTAAAGCCTCTTGGCAAATAATTAAAGGTGGTATCCGAGCTGCAGAACCTATACTACAAATTAAGAAAAAAAACACGATTATCAATAATCCTAAGGAAATGGCTGATTGTTTTAATAATTTTTTTATTGATCAAATTCAAAACTTAACTGATGACAATACCACAAACGAAATTATTGGCATAGAAAACAACCCTCACTCAATATTTATGGCCCCCGTTCTACCGGAAGATATCGTGAGAGTTATCAAAACATTAAAAAATAAAAAAAGTGTGGGGTACGATGGAGTAGCGACCAATGTTGTAAAATTCGTTGCAGACGTAATAGCTTCTCCCTTAAGTCATATAATGAATCTGTGCATAAGCCACGGCACATTTCCAGATAACCTAAAAACTACAATTGTTATACCAATACATAAAAAAGACAGTAAAGAAGAAATGTCAAATTATAGACCTATAGCTCTTACTTCTGTATTTTCTAAAATACTCGAAAAACTTATTTATAATTCTATAACCTCTTTCTTAAATAAATATAATATCCTTTGCAATGAGCAGAAAGGTTTCAGAAAACATAAAAATATAAATATGGCTATTTACGATTTGTTACATAACATAATGTTGAACATCGACAATAAAACACCAGTTTGTGCAATTTATACTGATATGACAAAAGCCTTTGACTATGTTAGACATGACATTCTTCTGCACAAACTTGACAGGTACGGTATTAGAGGAAACGTATTGAGACTTATTCAATCTTACTTAAGCGAACGCAAGCAACTGACAGAAATTACTAGGATATGTCCTAAAAGTAAGATACAATATAAATATTTATCGGAAAGTAGGGAAGTCAAATTCGGAGTACCGCAAGGCACTGTTGTCGGACCCTTAGCATTTTTGCTTTACATAAATGACTTGCCTAAACGAATTAAACAGCCAATGGTATTATTTGCTGACGACAGCACGGCTATAGTTAAATGTACAGAAAAAGTGAATTATGAAGCAGATATTAATGACACATTAAAAAATATAATTAATTGGCTGTCTATCAATAACTTAATTATTAATTTGAAAAAAACTAAAGTAATGCATTTTTATCAGCGTTTACGTCCCGACACTTTGACTATAGCGTACAACGGACATAGCGTAGACAATACAAACGTTGCAAAATTTTTAGGTATAATAATTGATAAACAATTGACATGGAAACCACAGGCTGAGGAAATCTGCAAGAAATTAAGCAAATCTGCATACATATTATATAACTTGACAAAAAAAGTTAACACTGACACGATTATTATAGCTTATCATGGTCTCGTTGTTTCTGTTTTAAGATACGGAGTAGTTTTTTGGGGTAATTGCAGTGAGAGAGAAAGGATTTTCAGAGCCCAAAAATATTGCATTAGATCGATGACCGGAAAAAAATCAACAGATAGCTGCGTTCCTATGTTTAAATCCCTGAAATTACTAACCTTTCCATCGCTCTATATTTTAGAAATGGCTCTATTTGTAAAAGGTAATCAAAATTTATTTTGTTCACATATTGATCACTCAACAAGGCCAACATTAATAAGATCTCAATATAAAAATCTGTTACATAAAGGTAATTTTAAAACAGCACTGCTGAAAAAGAATATTTTGCATATGAGCCCAGTGATATACAATAGAATACCTGATGAGATCAAAAATTGTACACTACAAATATTTAAAAAGAAATTAAATAAATTATTAATTGAAAAATGCTATTATTCAATAGATGAATTTTTAAATGACAAATCCATATAATTATTTATAAACGATGATTTTCCTCGTGGTTTCTTATTGATTTGTTTCAGATTTTGATTGTATTGTTTAACTAATTAATAATATAACTTGTTACTTACATTATATTTTTGACTAATTAATTACTAACTCATTATTGACATTGTATTTTTGACTAATTATTAACTTATTTTTATCATTGTTTAACACTGAATCCATTTACAAATTGAATGATTTATACTTTTTATTGACTATTTTAATCATTTGATATAAATTTAATGTTTGGTTTATATACAATTATTAAAACTCTACTATTGAAATTTTGCATGCCTCACGGTAGAATGTATTGGATCTTTCTATTACATAACACCTTTTTGTACCTACATTCAAAGCAAATAAATTATTTCATTTCATTTCATTTCATTTCTATCTTTCTTCTTTATATTACATTTATATTATTCTATTCTATTTTTATATATGGCAATAATGCTGATGTCGACAATTCTGCATATTTATATTATGCAGAATTATATTTCTTTATATTATTAGTACGTTTTGGAGGATGTGTCACTACAATGTTATTTATTTCAGAAACAGAAGAAAGAAAACAGAGATCCACCAAGATCTAGAAGATTTTAGAGTGATTGGTGGGGACTAAAGCTTGGTAGATGGCGTTAGTCGATAATGATGATGGAATATAATATATTTATTCGTATAATGTGTTTTATTTAAATAAATAATCAATATACTAGTATTGCTACAGGTCAAAACTGTAATTTTATTGGGCAAATATGGAGCCCATTAAAACATCTACATCTATATCACGTGAATAAAGTTTTTTATGGTATAAAGCATAATACCTGGCTTCGGTACATCAAAACTTATCTTATTTTACTAACTTTATGGTTAGTATAGTATGTACCATAATTATCTACCTACTCTACCTATCCTAAAAAGTCACAATACTCAGTGTTTAGACGCCAAAGTAGGAGCTGTACCTCCTACTTGTCAGCCTATTGCTGTCCACTGCTGAATGTAGGCCTCCCCCAAAGAGCGCCAACCATCCCGGTCTTGGGCAGCTATACCTATGTTTGCGTAAAATTCGTGACATGGATCCTATGGTTTGAAAAGAAATCTACAATCCTCACCAAAAATCGTGTTTATTCAACATTGTTTTCATGACATGACATTTTAGACAAAAATAACGCCATCCCTGCGTACTACAGAACGCAACGTTAACTTGACAGATACTTGTTTATTGACACTGACAGGTAAACAAATATGGCGGACAGTAGTCCAAGTGTGTGCGGCGTTGTTGTCGTGTGTTATGCAGCGCATTTTTGTTGTTAAAATTAGAGAGGCTAAATATTATGCATAGTTATTAGCTGTAGATATAACTGAATTTATCTAATTAATATGTCGGACTTAATGGTTTGTCGAATTTGTCTTCGAACCGAAGCAAAGATGTATCATTACAATCTGTATCAGCTTAAATTTTATTATGAAGAAGTTATGGCATTAAAAGTAAGTATTATATCATTAAAATGAAATAAAAATAGTTATCTATCATTTAATGGCTCTATATTCTTTATGTTTAGTTATATAAGTGATCAACACCTACCCTCTAGGATATAGTCGTAATATTTTAGTGCTCACTACTATTAAAACTAAATCAAACAAGTAGTCAGTAGCTATTTATCATGCCTGTACCAACCAGAATTAGGCAGAGGAGATGATAGAACTTTATCATAACATTAGTGAGATTATTGCCACCAGGCACAAATCAAAACTCGAAGCTGCTTCATAAATCTTTAACAATAATTCCAATAACACTGGTTTGACCTGCGAACAGATCTCAGTACCTCACACTTGGCAGCTGCACATAGAGTACCACTTGATAATATGACATAATATCAAATGATTTTTTTTCCATTACATTTATGGGGCTATGAAAACTGTCATAATTATATAGGAAATCATTAGTAAAAGTGTTGGCTAATGGCTACTTAAAATGTCAACAAAAATATCACACCTAAGGAATTAAAAATTTTGATACAAAAAAAGAAAGGCAAATAATGAATTTTTCTTAGTAATCTAATTTTCTATACTAAAACAAAGAGCTGGATCTAATAATTGTCAATAGTAAACTGTTGACAGGTCTTTTTCTTAATTATTTAGTTAAAAATTTATGTTTTTTCCCGTAACAGCTGAATGAGATGGATGGCCTACCTCAGCACTTTTGCTACGAATGTGCTACAATACTACACAAGTTCCACAAATTTAAAGAGAAGTGTTATCAAGGGCAAAAGGTGCTCCGGGATATGCGGTGGAGAGGGCCTGTAAGTACAACACTATTGTCCCACTGCTGGGCATAGCTTTCCTGACAAAAACAGAGATTTGCTAGTCTGTGTTTTGTTTTAATTCTTACAATTAAAACGGATGAACGAATGAAAAGTAATGATAGAAAATGTTTTAATTTTTCTTTATTATTATTATATTTGGTGATTTCAGATTACATATGAATCAATTTACAAAGTAAACCGTACTGAAACAATGCTCATATCACCATTACAAGCTATCAACTCGTCTGACAGAATCAGGACTTACACTGCAAGAGATAGCTTGGAAACAGAAGAAACACTTCTACCGAAAGTAGAAGAAAATATAGAGAACATAGAATTAGAATATTTCAGCGAGAATTCCTTGTCAGAGAGAGAAATGTTAAACCCAATGAGTTTTGACCATGATGAAACCATTCAAGAAGATATCGAGACATTTAATGAAGATAATATAAAAGTAGATTGCGATATAAATAATATAGAACCTCTAAGCCCTTCTACAGTTTATCTTGAAGGCAAAAAAGGTGTAATACAAATCAAATGTGAAAAGATTAAAGAGAAAAAGAATGGTAGAGATAAATGGAATAAAGTGTTAGACAGTAATCACTGGAAGAGATTTATTTTGAGTGAGGAGGAGGCTTTGAAGAGCTTCAGAGCTAGGGCGGAGAGTAGGAGGTATGTGGATGCTGCATACAAGTGTACAGACTGCTTTAAAGGGTTCTCGAAGAAAGATATGTTGGATAGACACAAGCAATTGAGACATGTTGAGGTAAGAATATAACAATACTACATGTGTGTGTTTATGTAATGTTTAACAGGCTGATTTGCTGAAAAGCTCATCAACCCAATTACTGGCCCACTGCTGGGCGTGGGTGTCTTCTCATATCACATGGATTAGGTTATTGTCCACCATAGCTGGCCTAGTCTGGGTTGGCAGACTTCACATGGCATCAACAAAATCTGTCAAGAACACTCATTTCCTTATGATAATTTTTCTTCTCCTATTGAGCATGAAATAAATTGACACTTAACTTTGGAAATAATTATCTCTTTTTGTATGAGACTTTACTAGGCACTTTTACGGCAACCTAATTAGCTGGTGCGTGTGTATCAAATAGCATGGAGATCTTTTCCTTGTCCAATTTTTTGTTTTATGATGATAAGGGGGCAAACGAGCAAGCGGTTCACCTGATAATAAATGATGACCGCCGCCCATAGACATTAGCAACACCAGAAGCTTGCAAATGCGTTGCCAAACCCCTTAGAAACCATTCAGGTTTCTTAAAATAGGGAGTTACTGAACTGACAGCAAACGGAATTCCCATGCCGTCAGAATAGTCACCCCCCCAATGAGCTCTGGTAACCTTACTCACTCGCAGAAAGACAACTATTGTTGATTCACTGCGGTGTTCTGTAAGGCGGAGGTACTTCCCCAGTCGGGCAGCTCAATTTGAGCGAGAAACCTCGCTATGCCCTACCTCCACCTATTCTTGAAGCCATTCAATGTTGGAGCTACGACAGTTTTTTCTGGTAGTTTTACTAGATGTGTTATTTATTTACCAGTCGCTGGGGTCCTACGTCTGTCGCTTCTGTCGGATGCGCTACAAACTGGACTGCTACTTGCGCAAGCACATGCGGCAGCACTACACCAGGTTCGAGTGCCTGCGGTGTCACCTCATCTGTCCACTAGAGTAAGTACTTAGTGTAGATAGATATATATTATACAATTACTAGGTTTTGCCCGCGACTTCGTCTGCATAAAATTATTAATTTCATTTCCACCCCCGCCCCCCTTTCCCCCTTTTAAGGGATGATTTCCGGGATGAAAACTATCCTATGTCCTTCTTCGGGACTCGAACTGTCTTTATACCAAATTTAATTTAAATCGGTTCAGCGGTTATAGCGTGAAGAGGTAACAGACAGACAGACACACTTTCGCATTTATAATATTACAATATGGATTTTCTATTGTACAGATATCTTCAGATCCGTTTTTCTGATAAAATGAATTCTGATAATGGTCCTAATGATCTATGGGTCAAAATAGCTTGTTTAAAATGTGCCGTGTTGGTTGCAGAAATTCAGCATTACTTCACGACGAGTACCACAGTGGGGTTACCAGGAAGTGCGTTTACTGCAATGAGGAATTTAGGTAAGATTTATTGACACTGACATTTTTATTGGCAACATTGGGGGCGACCCCATCACCTTTTCAATCCATGCAAGGTAAGTAGCTCACTCTTTTTTTTTGTAATTTATGTAACCAGTCCAGTACTTATTGAGTTTATTCGTTACAAATATACAAAAAAAACAAATCTTCCCTCTTTATAACATTTTTTTTTCTGCTGGTCATAATTAACCCCCAAGAAATTCCACGACGGTCGGTTCTACGCCGCATCTAGTGACCTTTACTAGGTCGTCATCATGATGATGATGATAAATGAATTAAATTACATGATATTTATAGATCTATTAAAGACACTTTTACAAGTCATGTATAAGATATATTTTAGGAACTAGATGGCATCGGCATTTCCTAACTGACGTCCTCTGAGAAGAAATGCCGAAACGAACTCAGAGAATCATGGTCTTTTTTGAAGTCCAAACATCTTTGTTTACAATACGTGAGCCTGACGATGTAGGTCAGTCTGAGATGGCCTTTTGAAGAAAGCAACAGTGCAGCTTTGAGTTGAACTGTCCATACTAACAGCACGCATGCATCAGCATGATACGCACGTGGAGTTCCCTCAATAATTTGAGGGAGCTCCACGACCCGACGCACGTCAATGCAAGATCAGTGGGACATTTGCGTAGGCCAATTCAAAATCCCAGATAGAGTCAAAAAAAAAAGTCAAAAGTCAAATCATTTATTTCAATTAGACCAATACAGGTGCTTTTGAATTGTCGAATGTAATTGAATTTAATTGCACGGTTCCAAAAGGTAGGTCTTATGGAGAAGAACCGGCAAGAAACTCCATAGATACTCTTTTAAACAATATAAAAATTACAAAATTGTTTGCTTTCGTTTACAATGGTTTAGGTATGGACACAATAACAATATGAGAATGGTGCAGATTGATGTGAAACGTATGTATTACATACAAAGGCAATTAGACTCATAATAACCACTTTAGATTGCCATAACATGTATGAGCCGACCAGCCCCAACTGACAGAGATGTTGTGTATGTCGCAGACACTCATCAACATACTACACTCACCTCCGCACTCACCGCAGTCCGCACGTGTGCACTCTGTGCGGCATCTCGTTCGTCAGCGAGGCGGGGCTCCACCAACACAAGCGGGTCAAGCATATCATCACCGATATCGTGAGTATTAAATAAAATAAATCAATCAATATTCTATAAATAAATAATAAATAAATAAATATTTCCGGACATGTTATGTTCGTGCAGTTCCGTGGTAAGCAACGAGGCTTGTGTTACAGATACTAGATGGTTGATATACTACATATATATTTTTTTTTTGTAAATACATACATATTATATATAGATACATCCATGACTCGGATACAAATGTTAATGCTCATCACACAAACATTTGTCCCTACCGGGATTCGAACCCGGGACCCATAGCACAGCAGGCAGCGTTAACTACCGCTGAGCTAAACGGGTCGTCAAATATTCTGCGACATTCACACATCACCATCTAGTCCCAAACTAAGCAGAGCTTGTACTATGGGTACTAGACAATGGATATAATACTTATATACTTTTCTTTGTTGTAAACACCCAGACGAACACAAACACTTATATTCATCACATAAATATAAGCATATATATTGGCATCATTGCTACGGCATTTTGTTATGTCGTAGCAATATGTTGAGATAGGGCCTGTTCGGTTCTCATGCAGGTCTTTTTTTTTCTGTTTTCTCAAACTGTTTTTTCTTTTGGTCTCCTGCGTGTGGCCGAATAAATCTTTTTCTTTCTTTCTTTCTTTCATCAATATTCTATTATTTCAGTTGTTTTAGATTCAGAGTTTCAGAATTTAGCTACGTGTTCCTATCTCTGGTCATAACTTAACTTATAACGCCTGTCGTCCCCATAGGGTTAGGCAGAAGTGTACTAATACTCAATTCTTTATTGCATTCCATGGTAATTGCTGTGGTAGCCTAGTGGTGTGACCAGTGGATTGCGATGTGAAAGGTCTCGAGTGCAAACCCAAAGCACGCACCACTGACTTTTCGGAAGTTATGTGCTTATTTATCACATGCTTAAACGGTGAAGGAAAATATCGTGAGGAAACCTGCATGCTTGAGAGAATTCTCGATGGCATGTGAAGTCTTCCAACCCGCAGTAGGCTAGCGTGGTGGACTATAGCCTCATCCCTCTCAAAAATTAGAGGAGACCCGAGCCCAGCAGTGGGACAATAATGGGTTGATGATGATAATGATGATGATGGTAATTATACAGATTTAATTCAATTAAAAATTTGATCATCATGTACACTGTCGGGCACAGCAAGTCAAAATATTTTAGGAGAGAGGAAGTGGGCTATTTTTTTTAGTAATATAACACGTATGAGTTTGAGCCAAGTTCCAACAGACATTAAGATTAATTCATAACAGTCTATTATTATATAATTCAGAATACCAACCCAAAATGTATATATTGTAATATTAATACTAACCTACAATTTACACTTAAAATAAGTTAGTAAATAATGGCTACTGGATAATATAATAATGGAAATATTATGTATAAAAATAAAATACTAGTTAAGATTAAGATAGCCCTCAATGTTGCAATGCTTGCAAAAGGTCGCTAAGTCATAAGTACATGCCATACCATGTAACTTCAATATGTACACTTAGCATGCAATAAAAACTTTACAGAGCTGTGGTAGCCTAGCGGTGTGACCAGTGGACTGAGATGTCAGAGGTCTCAAGTTCGAACCCAAGGCACGCACCACTGACTTTTCGGAAGTTATGTGCGTATTATCACATGCTCAAACGGTGAAGGAAAACATCGTGAGGAAACCTGCATGCTTGCGAGAATTCTCGATGGCATGTGAAGTCTGCCAACCCGCAGTAGGCTAGCGTGGTGGACTATAGCCTTATCCCTCTCAATTGAGAGGAGACCCGTGCCCAGCAGTGGGACAATAATGGGTTGATGATGATGATAATGAAAAACTTTGACTTTGAAAAAAAACAGTAGGGTACTATGGTGGGCTCCTTCTCAAATAATATAAGACCGGTGCCAAGCAGTGGAATAGCAAATTGGCTGATGATGATAGGCGATAGTGAGTGTTGAAGTCTATTTTTCTTTGGCAGGAAAGTCCAGATGATGATGAAGAAGTGAACACGTATTGCGAGCGATGTGACATCAGGTTCGAGACCCGGAAGGCTTACGAAGAACATTTATTTCACTCGGCGCTTCACAGTGAAGGAGAAAAGTATGTAAACAATAAAATTAAGATAATAGAGATAAAATTGGCTCCGTTAAACTAAATAGATACAGTTTGTATTTTTTGGTTTTCAGTAACGATACACAGGAGAATAACAGAAAAGTACTAGGAAAAAAGGAACAGGCAAAGGTATGTATATATTTGTTTAAACATACAACATAGAATATAATCTAAATTTATAAAGAATATCTTCATTATATCATTGCAGATAACGAAGCAGTTGAGAAAACGGTATGTATTTTATTAACTTGATTTATATAATTTATTTTTTACTTTATATGACTCAAACTATCTTCGTACCAAAATTTCTTCAAATCGGTTCAGCAGTTTAGCAGAGGTAACACACGGACATACTTTCGCATTTATAATATTAGGTATGGTGATGAGAGAGCAAACGAGCAGGTGGCTCACCTAGATGGTAAGTGATGACCGCCGCCCATAGACATTTGCAACACCAGAGGCTTGCAAATGCCTTGCCAAACCCCTTAGAAACCGTTCAGGTTTCTTATAATAGGGAGTTACTGAACTGACAGCAAACGGAATTCCCATGTCAATCCCCCAATGAGCTGTGGTAACCTTACTCACTCGCAAAAACACAACTATTGTTGATTCACTGCGGTGTTCTGTAAGGCGGAGGTACTTCCCCAGTCGGGCAGCTCAATTTGAGCGAGGGATCTCGCTATGCCCTTCCTCCTGGAATGGAGGTATGTTGAGTTAGCTTCTAACCTCATCGTTATTCGAATTATTAATATTAAGTACATTTTCTTCTAATACTGTTCACAGAAGCACAGACGAAGAGCGTTTTAAGCCGACAACCGATGTCAAAAGAAAAAGAAAATGTCGAAGAAAACGGAAGAAGCCTACAACATGTCACCAAGTAAGTCGTACAATTCTGTTCCTCCATTATTTGTACTAACAACTAAGACGACCCGTTTAGCTCAGCGGTAGTAAACACTGCCTTCTGTGCTAAATGTTTATGCTCAACTTATATGTGCTCAGTTCATGCTCAGTTTATATCAACCAACTAGTATCCGTAACACAAGCCTCGTTGCTTAGCTCGGAACTAGATGGCGCTGTGTCATAATGTCCAGAAATATTTATTTATTATTTATTTATTTTACACATGTCCAGCAAGCGCTGTTAATACCACTATTGTATGCTTGTTGAAGTGCGGGAAACACTTCGACACTCAAGCAGCGTGCTGGAAGCATCACCTGTCGGAACACCCTCGCACCTCGTTCTACGCGCCCACGGAGAGGTACATCTGCGAGATCTGTGGATCTTCATTAGCTGTGAGTTGACGAAATATTATTGGAACGAAGTTCCTTATCGCGCGTTGCGAAAGGGGGCTAGAGGGAAAAAATTAAGACGAAAAGTTGTAACGACACTTTTTGCTATAGTAAGTTATTGTGAAAAAAAAAATACAATTTTATTACAATTCCTTCACTAATTAATCGAAAGCAACTTCGTTCCATCCAGGCGTCCCTTGACACCTCTCAAGTTTTTTTTTTCTTGCGTATCTATTTCGGTTCTAGGAATACTAGTTAATATGATATAATATGTATGAAAAATATTTATAATATTATATTATAAGAGGATGAAAATTATTTTATATCAAATTAAATATACCTATTAATAAATATATCGTAAAAGGGCTGTCTAAAAAAAATATTTTTAATGCTGTGAGGGTGGTGATTGTATTCCTAGTGCTTTTTAAAGGTGACACCGATCGAGCCAGTTTATTTTATTTTTCATTCATAATTGCATTCCGAACAGGTGCGCGCTTACAGACAAAAATATTTACAAAGCACCTACAGGCCTATATATTGGGAAAAGAGATTTAAGAAACATATCATCATCAACCCATAATCGTTCCACTGCTGGGCACGGGTCTCCTCTCATTTGAGAGGGATTAGGCTATAGTCAACCACGCTAGCCTACTGCGGGTTGGCAGACTTCACACGCCGGTTCCCTCACGATGTTTTTCTTCACCGTTTGAGCATGTGATAAATACGCACAAACTCCAGAAAAGTTAGAGGTGCGTGCCTCGAAACCTTTGACGTCGCAGTCCACTGGTCACTCCACAAGGCTACCACAGCCCAAAGAAATATATAAGAGGTTATTATTAATTTAAGAGCTCAGCTCCTGTCGGTGGAGCAATCGCCACTGTTGTCTATCTCCTGCTTTCTGTTTGACTTCTTGATACGACTCGATTCCCTTTTTTTCCTTCACTTGATCAACGAAACTTCGTCTAGGTCTTCCCCTTCCTCTCGTTCCTTCAATTCTACCTTCTAGTATGGTTCTTAAGAAGTCGTCGTGTCGTATGAAATGGCCAAGAGATAATTATTATTATTATTACGGCATATGACTGGTCATTGTGGCGATCCTTGGGGGAGACCTATGTCCAGCAGTGGACGTGTAACGGTTGAAATGATGATGATGATGATGATTGTTTGTGTAGCCTGGCAGCATCGCCACACACCAGAACATGCACACGCGAGAGAAACTCCACACTTGCGACACCTGCGGCCGGCAGTTCCACGCCATCGTCGGCCTGAGGCGACATCTGGTGGTGAGAAATCTACGAAACATTATAACATAAATAAACAAAATGAAGACGAAGACGCAGTATGGGCAGGCCCCCGGCAAGGTGGACTGACGACTTGGTGAAGGTCGCTGGGATCCACTGGATGCGGGCGGCGCATGACCGGTAGTCGCGGCGATCCTTGGGGGAGACCTATGTCCAGCAGTGGACGTCTAACGGTTGAAATGATGAAACATAATGCATTTTTGTGTACTGATATCTGAATTAGAAAAAAGTCCTGTCCGATATTCAGGTTTTCAAGGTCTGATATTATTTTTTATTTACCTTATCTTTACTGGCCTATCGACAATAAAAAATAATCCACTGGATGCGGGTGGCGCAGGACTGGTCATCGCGGCGATCCTTGGGGGAGACCTATGTCCAGCAGAGGACGTCTAACGGTTGATGTGATGATGATGATGATGTGTGTATGTAGTGGACAATGATTGTCACTGACCATGTTCTCCGGTTTCAGACGCACACTGGGAAGAAGCCGTATGCTTGTTCGTTGTGCGACAAACGGTTTACACAAAGCAACAGCATGAAGCTACACTACAGAACGTTCCATCTGAAAGAGCCTTATCCAAAAAGGTTTGTATATGTATAGTCCGCATGCAATTTAACTTAAAAAATAAAAGTTTCATATTAACTTTGCACCCCCGTTTTACCCCATTAGGGGGTGAATTTTCAAAAATCCTTTCTTAGTGGATGTCTACGACATAACATCTACCTGCATGCCAAATTTCAGCCCGATCCGTCCAGTGGTTTGGGCTGTGCGTTGATAGATCACTATGTCAGTCAGCCAGTCACCTTTGAGTTATATATATTTAGATTATTATTTTCATTTTTACGACCTTTTACTTAAGTACAGAGTTTCGCCCTTCAAGTATAAAAATGTTCTACAGAAAATGGAAGGAAATCATACTAGTCTAGAATATATTTTAGCGACTATTGTTCACATGAAACAGCAATATTGTTACTTAATAAAGGTAAAATCATATAATATCTATGATTTTTTTGACGACTCTTCTCCATAAGTCCTACTTTATTTGAATCATACTACTAATTTTGACAATACAAAAGTACCTGCAACATCGGTCTAACTGAAATAAAACATTTAATTTTGACAGAAATCGTCGAAAGCACAAAGACGAACCAAAAACAGCAGACGCAGGCGATTCTAATAGCGAGGAGGAGACGGACGACAGTCTCCCGGACATGGAGCCCGATGTGCCCGACCCGGTAATCGAACCCGTGACCGAAGCAGTGCCGGACAAGCCCAGCGATGAAAACATGCATTACTTGACGCTCACTTAATTTATTAACAACATTTGATGTCATGCATTGCGAATATTAGACATTGAAATAAAATGACTTTTTGCGGATTTTATCGCGGTATATTGATATTATACTATGCGAAGATGATAACATGACTATAAATTAAACCCAGTATACCTAATGATATTCTAAGTCTGTATACCAAAAATCAATCAAATATACCCAGTAGTTTAGATACAGGACATAATTTTCCAGTTTTTAAATTTTCACATGATGTATTGTTTACTAGCCTATCGCAGATAAGGTTAAAGACCTGCAACATAAATATAAACACATGTTGCCAACTTAAAAAAACTCCTTATGCAAATCTAATTTCTTTTGCATATTTGTGCTATTTAGTTTGTTTGAAAAAAACTTTTTTTTAATATCGATGTTACGACTTATTTAATAGAGTGAAAATACTCTCTTGAACTAGTATGGCTCGTGTTTTCATTTATTGTCGTGTTATCATCTCCACTTTGTATACCACCACAAGCGGTGATAGCCTCATGGTGTGACTAATGGACTATGAAAGTCAATAGTCTCAAGTTCGAACCCGAGTTACCTGCTCCGACTATTCGGAAGTTATGTGCGTATTTATCACATGCTCAAACGGTGAAGGAATACATCGTGAGGAAACCTGCATGCTTGAGAGATTTTCTCGATGGCGTGTGAAGTCTTCCAAGCGGCAGTAGACTAGCGTGGTCAAATAGACTAATCCCTCTCAAATGAGCAGACACCCAAGCCCAGCAGTGGGACAATAAATTAAGTTGATGACAATATTGACATTATTTTAATCCTGACGTTCCGGATCATTTACTGTTTGCCCAAAACCGTGCGTTTTGGGCAAACAGGTGTTTTGACCGCTACAAAATCCATAAAAAAATGTTTTATTTCAAAATTATGTCAATTTTTGTAGTAGTGTATTACTATTCTCATTTATGTTGTAATACCAGTAATTGCCAGTCAAACATATTATATCTTGTGTTTATTATAATTCAATGTCATTAATCTATTGATATGACTAATAAATTGTAAGAATTTACCTACAATTTGGTTCATTTTCGATTTCCCAAACGTATAAATACTCAGACGAAGTTCATTCGAGATGACGTTGATAGGATTCATTTAGGGCCGGCGCTCACTGACGACGTTCCGTGGTATCCTGCTGAAAACCCACTAACAAAAATGACCGCTGTTCAACCTTATTTCAATTGTTTTAGCATTCATAATTCCTCGACACAAAGTGACCCATACCTCTCGCGGGATGCGCTGTCTGTCTGTCTGTCATTGTCTATTTCATGAAAAAGACATTCAATACAATTGTATGCAATATGAGGGTTGTATTGATGATATTAATGATTATAATTCTGTAACTATTCTGTAACACTGAACACCCTGACAAATACCGGCAAATTGCAAAAAACGTACGAAAATTTGAATTTCGCGTCCTAGCGCGGAGCTTCCACCTTAAGCTATTGCTTCGGGCATCAAGTTTAGGCAGGCACCATAGACGGACGAGAAAAAAAAACAAAATTTAAGCAATTTTAATACAAGCGATAAGGACCTAAACAATAAGGGCAATTTTTTAGCCCACCGCCCTTGACTATAGGAACATTGCATCCTTGTTACCTTAATCCGACACTGCCTCCGAGGTAAAAAAAATCCGCCCATACTTTAATATTATAAATGTCTGTCTGTCTGTTACCTTTTCACGCTATAACCGCTGAACCGATTTAGATGAAATTTGGTGTGGAGATAGTTTGAGTCCCGGGGAAGTACATAGGATAGTTTTCATCCCGGAAATCATCCCTTAAAGGGAATGGGATCCATTAAAAAGGGGGACGGAAATAAAATTACAGCAGCCGGTAAAAAATAAAACAACAAACATAGATATTTAAAATTATATGTACTATTATATAACTTAGATTAGATCACATAACATAGCATAGCAAGAAATCTACTGCCCACAACCGGTCTTCTAACTCTTCTCATTGTCTTTACTGGACTTGTGTTCGGGGTGTCGGCCCAACATGTCGCGTTTTGAGCAGCATTTATCACTCTGAAAATATATAAATTGTGTTATTTTCAGGCAGGTCTGGTTGAAAACCAGCGCCAGGCAATTTGTCTGGCATATGCTGAACCAGCTGAGCTGTGGTAGCCTAGCGGTGTGACCAGTGGACTGAGACGTCAGAGGTCTCGAGTTCGAACCCAAGGCACGCACGCACCACTGACTTTTCGGAAGTTATGTGCGTATTTATCACATGCTCAAACGGTGAAGGAAAACATCGTGAGGAAACCTGCATGCTTGAGAGATTTGACCAAGACCTTTTCAGCGCAGTCGTGGAGCACACATTATTATATATAGTCTGTTTATTTTTTAATTGTCTACTTATTTTGTTGTATTTTATGTGGCTACCATTGTATACCTGAATAAATGTTTTTCTTTTTTCTATTTTAATATTTATTTTAGACAAACAAGTGGTAGGTAGCCTAGCCGTGTGACTTTTCGTAAGTTATGTGCGTATTTATCACATGCTCAAACGGTGAAGGAAAACATCCTGAGTAAAATCTGCAAGCTTGAAAGTCTCAATGGTATGTGAAGTCTGCCAACCCGCAGTAGGCTAGCGTGGTGGACTATGCTTCTATGCCGCGCACTGCGGATTCTATCCACGCACGGACCAAGTACATATATGTGTGGCATACAGGTAGTTGGTCTGGGTGTTTGTGCGTTGCGAATATATATATTTTTATTGCGATAAATGGGCAAACGAGCAGACGGCTTACCTGATGGTAAGTGATCACCGCCGCCCATAGACATTTGCAACACCAGAAGGCTAGCAAATGCGTTTCCAACCCCTGCAGAAACCGTTTTGGTTTCTTAAAATCGGCATTACTAAACTGACAGCAAACTGAATGCCCATGCTGTCAGAATAGTCACTCCCCAACGAGCTCTGGTAACCTTACTCACTCGCAGAAAGACAACTATTGTTGATTTACTGCGGTCTTCTGTAAGGCGGAGGTACTTCCCCAGTCGGGCAGCACTATTTGAGCGAGGAATTTCGCTAAAATTGTTTGTTAACGCACCCACAACACAGAAGACAGTGAAGGGCAATGCTTTAAAAGAAAGGTAGGTGCTGTTTCAGTTCACTACTCACAGTATCGAGGTCGCTAGAGTCATCGGAGTCGGAGCTGGAGTCGGTGTCGTAGTGCCCCAGGCCGGGCAGCACGCCCACACACCGCATCACGCCTCCCGAGGCCGGAGCTGTCCCACTGCCGCTCTTCTGTGTGTTGCTGAAAGTATATAATCTATACTTAATAGGTATTATAAATGCGTAAGTGTGTCTGTCTGTCTACCTCGTCACGCTTTAACCAGTGAACCTAATATATAATATACATAATTTCATTAGCTGTATCTATACTCATTTTTTAAGGGAGAGGTTTGGCCCAGTGTTATTATATCCAATAACACTGGGCCATCAAATCTGGACCAATGAAATCATCCCTTAAGAGGACGAAACTCGGGTTGAGAATTTTTATGCGGAATCGATAATTTAATAAAATTTTAATTTAAATAAATTAACAGATTGATAAAAAGGTGGATTGGGTAGGTAAATTGCCGATCCAATTAGTCTAGCGGTAGTTAATACTGCCTGATGTGCTATAGGTCCTGGGTTCGAATCCCGGTAGGGATAAATGTTTGTGCGATGAGCATAAACATTTGTGTCCGAGTCATGGATGTATGTATATATAATATGTATGCAATTACAAAAAAAAGTATATCAACCAAAGTAGTATCCGTAACAAAAGCTTCATTGCTTAGCACGGAACTAGATGGCGCTGTGTCATAATGTCAAAAAAAAAGTAAAGTCAAAGTAAATTCTACGGCGTAAGTCACAGGCAAATTCTTTATATATTTATATTTAAACTTACTAGTTGAAGAAGGTAGGGCTGGCAGCGGATGGATGCGAGCTGCCTAAGACCGGGGATGGTTGGCGCTCTTTGGGAGAGGCTTACGTTCAGCAGTGGACGCAATAGGCTGATATATGCATATAAATATATAAATTACTTACTTATTGGGGCTGCTTGGTACAGTTCCATTGATCTTGGGTGGTGGGGAGGCCATGTCCTGTTTCTCAGCTTCCATCTCACTCGCCTTGCGTTTTCTGACCACAACCTACAGTAGATAATAATAGACTGAACTTACTAGTTCTAAGTAGTAGGAAGGTGAACACCATGGGAGACACAGAGTGCCAGTAATTTACTTTAGACATGGGCTGCTTGAGACTTTATATTTTGGGCATTACTAAGGACAACATGACCATTGATGAACATTAAACATTATTTTATATATTAAATTGATATAAATATACTGCATTAAAACACTGTAGCTGTTAATCACAAAAACTAGTTCAAATGACAGATTAATAAAAAATAGGTCATTTTAAATTTATACTCGCTGCACTCTCCATAATCCACATTGAATTTCTGAAGTGCTAAATTTCCAGGTCTTCCAGGATTTCCAGGTCTAAATGACATAAGATGATAAGGATAGCACTCACCCCCTGCAGTTTATTCTTCTGTGTTTGTGCTGCGGTCTGTGTGTTGCGTGCGGGAGCCAGCTGCGCCCGCAGACGTGTTAGCTCTTCACTTTCAGCTAAGTTGGACACGCGCTCCCTGGAAAATAGGCACATAACTCTTTTATTCTAGCAGTGTTGATTACAGGAATCCTTAGAATAACATCCTGCATAACATTGGCAGCTCAATCCGGCAAAGGATTTTAAATGACATAATAAATCATAATTCTATAAGATTAATTCAGAACTACAAACACAACATCATATGGCACTTGTTCTTGCAGCTACAACAACTATCCAAAAGGATATCCACTATTGAAAAAAAGCTAAACAAGCTTATTTAAACATCGTAACGCCTGTGCCTTGTTCCAAAAAGACCACTTTTTACACTAACACGTCTTTAATTGGTTATACAAGGCAATTATCACATATATTTACCTGAACTCTTGCATTTCCCTCTGTTCTTCAATGGAAATCTGTTGAGCGGCTTTAGCCTTTGAGCGTTCTACCAGGTCCAGGAAACCAACTTCATCATCATCCAGTCCTCGAATCATGTTTTCTAATCAACATTAAATTTCTGATTAAATCATTTTCAAGTTTGTACAAGATTACAGACTTACATTGAAGATTAGATAATTATTGGTAATTATTAGTTCCGTTTAAAATTACGGGAAACTTATACATAATGACCTATAATTATCAGAACCATTAAAACGCAAAACTGCACTGAACAATATGTTAGCAAATATTTTAATACTCACTAAGCTTATGAGCCTCCTCATATTCAGCCTCCTTCTTCATTCTCTGCTCTTCCAGTCGCTGGTACAGCGGCCTAGTATCATAAGGCTCTTCTGGTGCCTCTATAATTAAAAACAAATTACAAAATAACATGTCTAACTGTAGGTTAAGATTTTAAGAACCCATCCACATTCATTCCTAAACCACTGATAATGACTAATACGTAAATTTAGTTATGATATTATTAAATTTTCCTCATATTGAAGATGGTAATGACTAAATATTATGAACTGGCGCTCTATGTTTTGCATAATACAGTTAAATTCCCGCAAGGACGACTAACATTATTGTATCTAATTTTGAAGTGACGTATTTTTATGACGCAGTTTTGTAACAAACAGTAGTTATAGCTATATCTTTATCAAAAAATCTAGAATATAAGTAGCAAGTTATCGTTAAATGACTAAAAATGCGTTAAATATCAATGCCACCCATATTCATGAATGACCAAAACAAAATGCATTTCGTACCTTGAGGTTGATCTTCAGTGCGTACTTTATCCCATTCCTCTTGCCGTTGCCGTCTGGCCTCCAATATTTCAGTTTCCGTTATGAATCCAGAACTCATTATCGATTATAATTTGATTTTTATTTGATGAAAATTACGAACACATACACTGCACAGTCTATATTGTCTAACCTAACTTTTTTATCAGCTAGTTTTTGATTGGCTATTTGGTGGCAAAGGAAGTGTTATTGTAAAGCCAAGAATTGTAACAAAATAGTATTTTTTAAAGACAACAATGTCAAGAATTCAATATAAATATATTAAATATTAAAAAAAAACTCCTCAAAATTAAATCTTTTTGAGAAATAAATCGTAGTCTTATTATTAACGTATATTAAACAAGTTTATAGAGTTTGGTTAACACTATTCATAATGTTAAATATCATTAGTTTAACTGGTTGGGCGGTAGGGTTACTCCAGGGCTGGTAAAATAAATGGAAATGGACATTACATAGATAAACCAGTCCTGAAACCTCGGATCGCAACATAAAGTGGCTTCCAGTAACTCCAGCACACCCACCCACTACTGTAATTTGATTTAATGGATATGTTAAACGTAACCCTATGGACCGAACAAACTAGGTGTTAAAACAATTTGTGAATGATATGCTACTAGAAAAATATATGTATATTATAATACTACCCATTTACCTAATAACCTAATATACCCATATATTTTGTAAGTGTAAATCTCAACCTTTGCTTCGTTAATATTAACGAACTCCCACAGACTAATAGATACACTACATAACGTACTCCTAAAGGTTGAGCTTTACACTTATAACGTTCACTGCAGAGTAACATAGAAACTATCTCTGTAAACCAACAAGAATCTTTGTCACAAAAATATTGTCAAACTTGGGAATGCTGAATGTCAAATTCACCCAACAGAATTGTCAATTTTCAGCCAAGCGAGCCGGTTAGTTTCCGCATGAATTATAATTTCAAATGCACTTTCTTCATCTCTTACAAACTGAATTGGTAAATTAAAGATCTATACAACATGTCGGAAGTAGAAAGCAATGAAACGGTGGTGGAAACCGAACAGAAAGACTACGTTGAAGATGGCAAAAATAAGTTGGTCGTAAAGTGTAAATTTTGCGGTTCAAAGATATTAGACAAGAAATCGGGGAATTATATCACGTTAGAGGTAAAATTCTTTATCAGATACTTTCTTTTTACGTTTCCTTTATACTTCAATGTTTTAACTGAGTAAAAGAGTTTGTTTATTGATTTTAATGTTTGCTCATCATTTTTAGCACTGAGCATAATAATATAGACATAGAATTTACTTACCAACGTCATTACTTAATAATGTTCATATCTCTTGAGCAAAATATTTATATTTCAATTCATAACTGTTGACAACTACACAAATATTAAACACTAACTGCCTCGGGCGGCTTTGCCCACATGGTATATAGATAAAAAGTAGCCTATGTGTTAATCCAGGTAATAACAACTGTATGTATACTAAATTTAATGAAAATCTGTTAAGCATTTTTTGCGTGAAAGAGTAAGAAATTCATACAAACTTTCATGTTTATAATATTAGTAGGATTGACATGAAACTCATAGTATGTTCACTGATAAACAAGTATGGATTTACCATCTCCATCCAAAATGTTAAGATTTGAATAGAACTGTGACAAAACAACTCAAATTGATTCCTTATATTTAAAGTTCATTTCTACTCAGCAAAGAAATTTAGCTGTACAGCCTATTATATTTTTAATCAATTATTTGCTAATATATTTTTCTTAAATCCTTAGTATAAATAACTTCTAATTGACATATATTTTATTTACAGAAAGATTTGCCACTAATGCAGCAGGATAGCAATAGGAAAGAAGGAGAAATACAAAATGAGCCTGTAAATGAATTCTACCATGTAGAAAACATGTATACATTTGAAAACATTGGTTTTACACACACAGTAGCTAATTGCAAATACCTAAGTTGTGCCGACTGCGATGCGGGTCCTGTTGGCTTCTACGATATGGACACTAAACATAGTTATGTAGCTATATCGAGAATTGTACATGCTTAAATATAATATAATAATAAATATTTTTAATCTGTTTGCAATGAACAATCCGAGTCTATATGTGAAATGTTTGGAATAAACCTTTGCCCATCAGTTATATTAAATAAAAAATAGATGCATTATGTCATGTTTCAATACGTATTCTATCTAACAAAATTTATATTACAAAAGTTTTAGAGGAAAAGTAATTTTCTAATAAACCTCATTGTAGGCTGAAGTACACTGTATAGAGCACCCATTAATTCTAGAAAGAGAACAAACATTTCAAACATTGTTGCTTTTAATTGTACTTTATTTTATAGTTAATATGATTCAATTTTATTTGCTCACTAATGAAATCATTCCTTTTTCAAAAGTTTTTTTTACAAAGTAAACAAAAATACATGTGTCTTTATTGTCTTTAATGCTATAATAATAGGTAGGTGATAATCTATCGTGATTTTTCTTGAGCTTATAAATGTATAAACTGCATTAAGTGAAATCTATTATTATTTACATTTTGTAAAGATTTCTTTACTGTAATAAAAAGCTTTATTGTGATTTGATGGTATTATTTAATATGATTTATAATACTTCAAAGTGCTATGAAAAACCTTCTCAAAGATATATGTACTAGATGTACAAGAGATATAGGTATATTGCATGTATTTTATATTGTAAATCAAGTTGATCATGTGTGATTCTAGTAGGTACCTACACATCGATTTTTTCGACCTCTCACACATCGGTTTCCGTGGTGTAGCGGTTATCACATCTGCCTAACACGCAGAAGGCCCCCGGTTCGATCCCGGGCGGAAACATAGTTTTTTTTTATATTATATATTTTATAATTATATGGCAATTTCATTTTCCGATAGTAAGATTTTTAGCTATTTTAACAATGGAAATAATTAAATGGAATAAAAACATCGTTTTGATGTTACAGGCGTAACATCAAAATTGCTATGAATATTTTCACAGGCGCCACAACTTTCCTTGCTATGAAAACACATTATGAGAATAGGCTATAACAATTTTTATAGAGATTTATCTTAGTAATAAACTAATGGTTTTTAATTTAATTTTTATTTATACATATAATATTGTTGTATCGACGTGCCCTATGAAATATAAATGAATGTAAGTACATATGTAACTACTATCAAACTACTTTGTGCAGATAATAAATATCCAAAATGTTGGGTTTGTTTCTATGAGTGGTTTTTTATTGTGATTACGTGCAATTTGTTTAAAGTAGGAGCCGCCAATCTATGTTCACTGTGACGTCATTAACGAAAGAAACACTAATAAATCTAAGAGATAAATTGTCATTATTCGGCTAAAGTGTGGCCTTCGTCATAGCCACACTACAAAAATCTTTACTGATTTAATTATTGCATTCCATTATGTACACATACCTACTGATATTGTTAGTCTTTGATTTTTTTTATGGTGATAAGGGGGCAAACGAGCAGGCGTCTCACCTGATGGTAAGTGGTGACCACCGCCCATAGACATTTGCAACACCAGAGGCTTGCAAATTCGTTGCCAAACCCCTTAGAAACCGTTCAGGTTTCTTAAAATAGGGAGTTACTGAACTGACAGCAAATGGAATTCCCATGATGTCAGAATAGTCACTCCCCCAATGAGCTCTGGTAACCTTACTCACTCGCAGAAAGACAACTATTGTTAATTCACTGCGGTCTTCTGTAAGGCGGAGGTACTACCCCAGTCGGGCAGCTCAATTTGAGCGAGAAATCTCGCTATGCCCTACCTCCTACAAAATTGATAAAGTAAATATTTGAAAAAAACCTATGGACCCCTGTATATAGCAATTTTTTTTGTCGGTAAATATAAGAGGAAGCGCTCTGTTATATTTTACCTTAACGTTTTTACCATTTAGTATTGCAGTATGTTAAAATATCTATGTAGAAATTAAATAATAAATTCTTTTTCTGTTTATTTTACAAAAAGAATTATGTATGATGTTAAAAATAATTAAGTACATTCGTAACCAGAAAGGCGTAAGTACCATACCACTCTCATATGACAAAACAACACTTATTCACGATTTTGTAGTTCTCATCCGAAAAATAATCCGCTTTATCCGTATACTCTTTTTCACTAGAAGCACAGATAATTATTTCACTTTCTCAAACCGGATTGTAATTTTATTCGATTGAAATGCGTGACTGAGAATATGCAATACCTTTCTTCCGCGGATGTTATCGGCGAAAATTGAATTTGCCGTTATGGCATGTCAAACGTTATGTGTTTGCTACAACTAACACATAACAGTCTTATGTTGACGTCTTAAAATTCTAAATTAATATATTAAACATGCAAGAGCTGTGCGACTATACCTGTACAAGTATACACTCTACGAACGAATATCCTACTAATATTATAAACGCGAAAGTTTGTAATTATGGATGGTTGGATGGATGGATATTTGTTACTCTTTCACGCAAAAACCGCTTAACAGTTTTGGGTGAAATTTAGCATACCTACTTACATATAGTTTATTACCTGGATTAACACATAGGCTACTTTTTATCTATATACTATGCGGGCAAAGCCGCGGGAGGCAGCTAGTGTGTCTAAAAAACTATGTTTAACTATAACAAGCACGGTCAAGCCAAAAAAAAAAAAAATTAAATAAAACATTCTTTAACAAGAAAGATGGAGTGTTTATTGTTAAATGCATCAGAAATTTAAAATACATGAGATATTTTAAAAGAGTAACCAGTACATACAAATAAATTCATACTTCGAGTTTTTTTTAAATCCGTTTTTTTTCAAAACAGGCAGTCCAGATATTGATAAGTGACAGTTGAAATTGTTTCTTAATTCTTAAGTCACAAGGTCCACAACATTCCGGGTTAAATCCAGTATGTATGTACCTATATATGTACTGTTTCACAGTTCATAAGTCACGATCATAAGGTTGCGTGGTATTATCAAGTTGTGTTAGTATTGTGTGGCCAGGAAACCCGCGATCAGGTTGAAACTTTAGAAGCTTACAAGAGCGTATCTAGAAAGATCCAGAATGATCCAGACCCAACGATGTTGGGCTAACAATTAGGAATTCTCATACCGTAGACTGTGCTGACCCACGGATCTTGGATCAGTATTATATTGGAAGAAAATTATCTCATGTACTGGAATAAGCGCAAGGAGATGGAGGAGGGTAAAAAAAAGGCATCACATTTCGTTGAAACTTGTCGGGGAAATTAATGTTTGTGGCCTTTTTTAGATCCGGCACGTCCATCACATAGTGCTAAGGCCCACCCCCCTAAAGAAAAAGTAATATTTTATGATCGACCTCGACGTCTTTTGTCTTCTCAATCCAATAGTCACTACTATAACCTAGTATATATAATAAAAACAATAAAAACATTTATTTGCATAAATAAGGTACAAAAAGTTCTTATTAAGATAATTGGTAGGTATCTCTTATTCTGCCTTTAATTTCGGCGAGCAAATTTAACACAATTTATTAGTTAATTGTGACGTAGCCATAGCTACTTGTGACGTCATTAGTGTTGTTGTAGCGCTGATTAGAATTTTATCGAGACTTTTATGTCCCAAAGCGAAGTTTTTCGTGTATCTGGCAAGTACAGAGTAGATATATAGCCCATTGTTTCTGTATCAGATCTGTTAAAAGCGTTTGATATAAAGGTCGTTTGAGTTACTTTTGGCCTCTATTGATTCCGTCCCGAATAGCAGTGAATAATTTCAAAAACATTATATCTCGAAATAAAAGTAATTTTTAAAGATTGTGTTTTATATTGATAGGAATGGTTTTAATCCCCGATGTAGCGACGTAATTTTTATTAGAAAGAAAGAAAGAAAGAAATATATCATTTATTTAAAACAAACACATATATTACAGCATCCATTAGTATCTAGTAGTAATTAGTAGCAGCCCGTTGGTCAAAATATGACATAGAGAGCTTGCATTTTTTAAATAATGCTAGTCAATGGCTACCTTAAAAAATATATGTAAATACTGACCGTGTTACACACAAAACTTAAAGTAATTGAGATTACTATCATGATCGTGGGAACAATTGATGGCAATCACAGTTTTTTGTTTGACATTGAAATTTATAAGGTAAAAGAAGTATTGTATATCTATAGCTTAAGTTGCTTATTAATAATTCATGGAACCATTGATATGTAAAAGAAGAAAATTTGTTTGGGAAATTATTTTGAAATACTTAAAAACTCCAAACATAAAGGTTTATCTCGACCGATAACAATTTTTTCTTATTATATTTATAAGATTTTTTTTTCTAAAGTTTTTCGAAGATAGGTCTCAAAAATGCTAATTCCAAGGATACACGTATTAAGATGGCTTGGTACAACCCCCTACTTCGATTTACAGGTATTAATAATATCAATATACCACGATTAAATCCTTTATAAATAGTTTCATTTCAATATCCAGAACATATTCATCTGAGGAAGAGAGAGAGAACATTATCCCTTTCACATGACCGAGCTTTCACGACAAGCGATTGACGCCCGCTGTTTCTATAGCTCCACAGACAGCTTTCACTCTTTGTCTATAACGTTGTAACGTTGAAACGATTATAACAGATATAATCGTTGGCAGTTATATGCAAAACTAATGCCACTAACTGGATACACTGGTATGGGCTTAAGTCCATTATCAAGGTTTGCGTGAAAGTGATATTGATCTTGAAGAAAATACGCGGATAGGTACCTATTAATATTTTTGCCTATGGGAGCAGTAGCGTAGCGTAGGGGGCCATGGCCCCAGGCGGCATTTGAAAGGGGTCGCCATCAAGTGCCATATTATTTTATAATACTAGAATAGGGGGCGGCAAATTTACATACGGCCCCGGGCGGCAAAAACCCACGCTACGCCACTGTATACGTTACAGACATCTTCTGGACTTGAATCAAATGTTTGTCTGATGAGCATCAAAGTTTGTTTACAAGTCATGAATGTATCTATGTATAATGTGTGTATTTATAAAAAAATCAAAGTATAATATATAGGTAGTATATAAACCTTCTAGTATCCGTAACACGAGCCTCGTTGCTTACCACGGAACTAAATGGCGCTGTATAATAATGTCCGGTAATATTTATTTAATAATGTACAGATATATTTATTCATTTATTTACTATACAGCGAATGAGTCAAATAATAAAAGAGTACATACATACACTCACGCCTTTTTCCCATGGGAGTAGGCAGAAACTACAGAATGCCACGCGCTACGGTCCCTGCATACCACTTTTGCCTCGTCCATTCATCTCGTCGTCGTTGTAAAAGAGTACGTATAAATAAAATTGAAAAAAAGCCCATTAGCTTTTGCTCATTAAATCTGACCTTCTAAGCTTGGAGACAAAAGCCTTTGTCAATATCCAACCGATGCTGTGACTTATTACGAAATTTGGAGATCACGCGCATAGTATAATCCTAATTATCTTGGAGTCAGTTACTAGTCTGACTGGATTGAGACGTGTCCGTTTAACGAGTCTTACTGGATTGCTTAAAGAATAAGCGATGTATCGAACCTAAGTAGGTAATATTACCAGGCATTCTAATGATGTCAGACACATTCAGGCTTTTGTGCGGTCAAATTAGACGGTGACTACGCTGTTCGGCTTTTTAGGATTTTTAGATCTGTTTTTTTTTCATTGGTCACGTAATTGTATTCCCCCTGCCCTGGCCCATGTCTCGTTGTTTTCGGCGAAACAGATTGGACTGTCCGTCTTTTCGGTTTTAAGACTTGGTAACCCTACATGAAACCTTTTTGTGATACGTCTTTACGTGATCATATTATTATATATCTTCAACCCATTTACTGTCCCATTGGGTATGGGTATCCCCTCATTTAAGAGGGAGTAGGCTTTAGTCCGTCATGCTAGTGCGGATTTGTGTTCTTCACACGTTATCGAGAATATGGTTTAGGAGGGCAGCTTTTCTAACGATGTTTTCTTTCACCATTATGATAAAAATATGCTTTACAATTAACTGGCCATACCTATAGGCCAAATATATAGAATATCCTATATATTTGGCCTATAGCTGTGTCATAATGTCCAGATATATTTATTTATTGAATTAATAAGTACTTAGTTCTATTTAAATGTCTAGTATATGCGTAAGTGTAAGCAATTATGTACCTGTGAATGTGAACGTCATTATTTAGCTATAAGCCTCCTGCATAAGCCTCATCCCACGTAAGCTTTGAAAGGGAAAGGTAAATATTAATCGCTGGTATGCCATTTGTAGGCGTCGACATATCAACCTTTTGACGCAAGTATTTCTAGTTGAGATACAAATACCAAAAAGAAATCCATTTTTTTTAATGAAGTGGTAAGGTTGTTACAGAGTCTGCAACGCGCAGTGACACCTCTGGTGTTGCAAACGTTCCTAGGCTTCGGTAACAGCTTACCATCAGACGGGCCGTGAGATAAAAAAAATCTAATAAAACTGGATTGTTACGGATTTTATCGCGAAATTCTATCATTAGGCTGTGATAGCCTAGTGCTGTGACCAGTGGACTGACATGTCAAAGGTCTCGAGTCAAACCCTTCTTTCGGAAGTTATGTGCGTATTTACCACATGCGGTGAAGGCCATCTACATGCTTAAGAGATTCTCGATGGCATGTGTGTCCAACCCGCCAGTGGGGTGAACTATATAGCCTAATCCATATCAAAATGACAGATTGTTACATTTTATTTTATTTTTTGCGAATAACATCTCTTCGATTTAAAGATTTAAAAAATAAATTTTGTAATAAGGACAAATACAAGTTAGTCCACTTATAGTGAGAATATACATGATTTTCGTATAATATAATGTAACAATTGTCGACGTAGTTATTATTATTATGTGTTACGACAATTTTGGAAATAACAATATAATTAACGCGTTAGTTATATGAAATAGCATGCAATTGTAGGACATTTCTTCAATCTCTTGCATCCATTCATCAACGTTGATGGTGTCAAGGTCGCGTCTCCGCTAATTAGTAACGGAGATGCAACGTCTAAAAATATAAAGTTTTACAAAACATCGGTGAAGATTAATTACTATTTGTTGTGAAAAATGTAGGCTTTTTTTTAAAGTGAAGGGCGTGTTTATAGTAATATGGTTAAGCAAAATGTATTTATTTTGAGAAAAAATCTTAGCTTGAAATATGCTAAAAAATACAAAAAGATAGTATAAAGGTAATGCAATATCATCCGGAATCTACTCGCTGTAAAGGGAGCATTCTGGGTTGGACAGAATTGTCCAATCGATGTTGCTATGTCGCCGTAAAGACATAAGTAACATAAAAAGAAGGCAAAATTCAACACATCAGGCGGATACCTCGGTGGCTCAGTTGGCAGAGCGTCTGGAGTACCGATCCAGAAGACGCGGGTTCGAGTCCCACCTGAGGTTGAATTTTTCTGTCTTAATAAACATTTTTTTAAAAATCTGCGGAACGTTTAAACCGGAACATACTTTGTAAATGTTACCTAGTAATTGGAAAATAGACGAAATTCGACCGTAATTCGTAAAAAAATACATAGATACATAGTTTAGATTTTCTTAGTTTATTAATATTTTTTAAAGTTTTTTCTTTCTGCGCTCTTTCTGCACAAAAACTTAATCTATGCCAAATCTAACAACACCTAAAAAAAGGTAAATGTATTCTTTTCGTAAATAATGGTTGGTACGATAGAGAACGTTATTTCGCGTTAGGACCATAACTGTCCCCTTTTTTCATGAGCAATAAAATTAATGCAATGTTTAATTTATTTTAATGGTATATAATAAAGCATATCCCATATATATAAATTAATGTTAAAACATAAATAAGGAGTAGGTATATAATTATTTACTATGGAAATATTTAGTTTAGTTTTACTTTACTTACTTGGCAAGTATATTATTGCTAGTTCTATAACAGGAATAAATAAATAAATAAATATTTCCGGACGTTTATAACACAGCGCCATCTAGCTCCGTGGTAAGCAACGAGGCTTGTGTTACGGATACTAGATGGTTGATATACTACATATTTAAATTTTTTTGTAAATACATACATATTATACATAGATACATCCATGACTCGGAAACAAATGTTGATGCTCATCACACAAACATTTGTCCCTACCGGGATTCGGCAGGCAGCGTTAACTACCGCTGAGCTAAACGGGTCGTCATTAACCTGTTTTTATGATCATGTAGGTAATTTGTATGTTACAGTGTGCATCCCTAGCTTATCCCTATCTTAGTGGTGTGACTAGTGGACTGTGAAAGTCAATGGTCTCTAATTCGAACAGAAGTCACGCATCACTTTTCGGAAGTTATGTGCGTATTTATCACATGCTCAAACGGTGAAGGAAAACGTCGTGAGGAAACCTGCATGAGTCAGAGATTTTTTCAATGGCGTGTGAAGTCTATCAACCTGCAGTAGGCTAGTGTGGTGGACTATAGCCCATCCCCTCTCAAATGAGAAGATACCCGTGCCCAGCAGTGGGACAGTAATGGATTGATGATGAACTCGAGGAATGTTATAAAGCCATTTGATTTGTTGACGTCACAGAAACGTCAATGTTGTTATAAGAGGCATACCTACTATTAATTTATACATTGTGTTCGCCGCAGGTATATTTGGCAATATTTATATAAAATCGGCTAACATCGAAGTAAACACTGTGTCAAGGTCGCACGGACCTTCAACGACGAACTCACTGACCTTTCGCGCGAACATCAACGATATGTGTACTTCTATTCGGGCAGTCGGGGAGAAAAGTATTTTGTCACTTGGTTTTCCAACTAGCGTTGCTTGTGTGTCCGGGTAAAGTCGGACATAGGTATATTTGGTCACGTGCGGCCAAATTGCATGGTGTCCGGCTTTTGTTACGCTTTTATATGTATACCATCACGCCTGTCGTGCTCAAAGGGTAGGGCAGAGGTGTACTAATGTATACAGACATTTCGCATCGGTATTTAGGGGGCTAGTCTCTTGCCATCAACCGGACACGAATGCAAACTTCGAGCTGCTGCTGAAAATTTCATGGAAAACCTGAGAACCAAACCCAAGACCTCTTGTTCAGCAGACGCACTGGCAAAGAAGTTAACAGCCCGCTTGATGGTAAGCGGTTTCCGGAGCCTATAGAGGTTTGCAACACCAGAAGTGTCGCTCACACGTTGCCTACCCAAAACAACGTACAACTCACCATGTATTAAAAGAGCAATGTTATGAACACCGAACCGGAATATTAAGTAGGTATTTAAATTCTTCGTTAGGTATACACAAATGAACTTCCGACATTTTAATGGATATTTATTCTTATCCTTATATTTAAATTAGACATAATGTGTGTCGTTTTTAAGATCATTGACATCACAATGACGTGGTTACTAGACATTGAAATAAAACTACTTTTTAAGGATTTTATCGCGGTATATTATTGTTTTTTTTTTGACATTATGGTCAGCGCCATCTAGTTCCGAGCTAAGCAACGAGGCTTGTATGTACGGATACTAGATGGTTGATGTACCACATACATATTTTTTTTGTAAATACATACATATGATCCATAGATACATCCATAGCTCGGATACAAATGTTGATGCTCATCACACAAATATTTGTCCCTACCGAGATTCGTACCCGGGGCCCTTAGCATAGCAGGCAGCGTTAACTACCGCTGAGCTAAACGGATCGTCTATTAGTTTGTATTCTACCACCTGTTTAATGGAGACTGTGTTCTGAGGAGGTGTCCACTGCCACATTCTATCATCGTCCCTCCCGCCATTCGGCAGCGAATTCATCCCTACACCTTGGAACCAAGGTCTTCGCGTACTGTGCGGTTCCAAAGGATCTTGACACCACGCACAATGAACTACCTGCTGAGGATTTCCCAAGCCACTACAGCATGGGGTTCTTAAAAAAGGAGTGAAAACGTTTTTACAGGGTCGGCAACGCGCAAGCGACACCTCTGGTGTTGCAAACGCATAGGCTACGGTAACCGCTTACCATCAGGCGAGCTGTAATCCCTAGATTCCCACACTGGTGGTAAAAAAAAATATATTAATCCCGACGTTTCGAATTCAGTTCGTATTATTTCAATATCCAATATTATGCTTAGGTGTAAAAACAGTATACATAATTATTCTGTGTGTCTTCTTATGTAATATCCTACTAATATTATAAACGCGAAAGTTTGTAAGTATGGATGGATGGATGTTTGTTACTCTTTCACGCAAAAACAGCTTAACAGATTTGAATGAAATTTAGCATACATATAGTTTATTTACCTGGATTAACACATAGGCTATTTTTTATCTATACATATACCATGCGGGCGAAGCCGCGGGATCAGCTAGTTGTATAATAGTAGTAATATAAACATTACATAATTTTATTTATATTGCATTCTATTACATTAACATTTACATTAATTAGTATTAGATGTATAATAGTATTATTATGTTGTTATTTTGTCTTAGGTAATAGGCTTTTATACTGTTTCCATTTTGTATAATTTGAAGAATTTAATAGATATTATATTGAAGCTTCTCATTTTGACTCATCAAACGCAATTTTATTGCTTTATCGAGAGGAACTTCGCGTTGAACAGAAGTGCGAATTAGAAACGTCAGATTTTTTGACATCTCTGGCTGTTTGACGATAAACGCTTGCTTTATTAGACATATTTAGAAACTGTTCTTATAGCTATGATACCCTTGTGCGGTGGGACTAGGGTTGCCAACTTTTTGTACAAGAAATACAGTATATTTAGGTCAGAAAAATAAAATTAACAGTATTTTAGAAAAAGAAACAGTACCTACCTATTCCATTTTTTTTCAAATATAAATAAATTAAGCTAAGTAGGTAAAGTATGTAGTAAAATTACTTAAAATACCAGTGGTATGCAAACAGTATTCTGTACACTTTTTTTTCATTGTGCAGTAAAAAGTATAAACGAGCGAAAAATATAATACTGTTTTTATCAGTATGGTTGGTAACCCTAGGTGGGACAATTGGACTGTGAATTTATGAACTTGGGATTGAACTCGAGACTACTGGCCCATTGCCGTCGTCTGTAAACTCAAAGGTCTTGAGCATCCACTAATACGAAACATATATTACACAATGTTTTCGACGCCATTAAAAAGTTCGGTATATTATAGCAGTTGACACATACATTAATTATAATCGTTCGCTTACTATTCCAAGAAAATTAAAAAATAATAATGCCTTTACGTAATCAATTAGAGAATTGGAATTGGGACAACAGAAAATTGCATTTAATTATAACTTGATAATATTTAAATTGTTTAAAGGTTGTTATGATATAATTATATTGCACAACGCCATCTAGTTCTGATCTAAGGAACTAGGCTTGTGATACACTACATTGCACTACATTGATATTTACTTTTGTAAAAACATACATATTTTACACAAATATATTCATAATTCCATGAGGCCATAAAGCTAACAAGACCGTAAAAAAAATAACATCTTAGATTCGAAATTCAAATAATAAATAATATAGGACGACCAAAAATTCCTTGAGAAAAATGTCAACGAATTTTCGTCATCTAAGCAAGCCCTTCAATTTAAATTTCGAATCCAAAGCTGTCAGAAAATTGCATAATTATATAGTAGGACAAGGTATTCAATACTGACATTTTATTATATTTCTCAACGCTAAATAAATATCGTTTGTGACGTAAATTATTAATAAATACTTATATATTGAGTTTCTTTTAGGTACTTAAAGCTAATGTTTTTACAAATTCTTGAATTAAATACAAGTCAAGGTAAAATAACACCTATGAGATGTTTGGTAAGTTTGTTTTTCGTGTGTGTATGATACTATATTGCACAGAATATAGAATATATAATACATAGGTACCTAAATAAAATAACCATAGTTCATGAGTGACATTTTTTAACCCTGCCGTTTTTAAGACGTATTCGATTTTTAAAAAACGTTCTTATTTTAAGTTTAATCCTATAAATATTATTCTAGTGAAGCTCAAGTACTTGTGATGTTAAAATAAAAAGTAAACTCGTTTCCCGCGCAACTGTGTATTTATTAATTAATATATTATTTAAATTTCGACATAAAAACAATTAATATATAAAATATTGTATTGGTTCGTTTATTTATTCTCACACTCAGAACAACTCTGTTAAGTGGTCAACTGACAATTACATTTGACACTGACATCTGAAAGTTAGTGGAAAGTGAAGAGTGACCATTCTGTAGGTAAAATTATTTGTTTTTCCGATAGGCCCGATCGTAAGTCACGAACCAATCACAGCATTGATCGTTGTCAACACGTCAAACGTTTCGATATTCAAAAGAAATTCAATGAACGCGCGAGTGACACCTTTGGTGTTGCAAACGTCTATGGGCTACAGTAACCGCTTGTAATCAGGCGGGGCGTATGATAGGTTGCTATCATTGAGGTATAAAAAAAAGAAAATTAGGAGCTCTGTACTCGTCTGTACGCAGCAGCCATGCGGTTGCTGACAACCATTAGACGTATTCTTGTACAGCGGGCACAATTGATATTGCCGTATATATTTGTTAACCCCTGCGGTTAAACGTCAGTGCAATGTTGTTAATTTTCGTCACTTTAATCACCGTTTAATTTGTCCTCGGAAAGATTGACGAAAAATTTGAATGAAAATTTTCCATTGTTGCTGTGTTTTGTATCGGTTGGAAATGGTAGCTATGAGCTTATAGTGAACTAGTATTGTCCGCGACTTTTTCTGCGTAGAATTAGTAATATAATCCAATCTGCTTATTTATTTATACCCTCTTTAAAGAAATTATTATATGTATTTAATTTATTTAATTTATTTCCGCATACTTTTGACCAACGACCCAATTAGTCCAGCGGTAGTTGACACTGCTTTCTGCGCTATGGATCAGACAGTACGGCAGGGACTTGGAAAATGAAATGTTTGTGTGATGAGCATAAATATTTGTATCCGAGTCATGGATGTATTTATGTATAAAATATAGGTATTTACAAAAAAAAGTATATATGTAGTATATCAACCAACTAGTATCCGTAATACAAGCCTCATTGCTTAGCTTGGAACTAGATGGCGCTATGTCATAATGTCCAGAGATATTTATTATTGATACAAATTTCCATACCCCTTTTCGTCCTTTTAAGGGCTGTTTTCTTCCCCGGTACACAAACCATCACTATACATCATAGGCCATAGTTTTCCTCTCATATCACAGGGATTAGGCTAGCCTAGCGCGGGATGGCAATATTTTTAAGCGTTCGAGAAAATCTCTCAGGCATGCAGGTTCCCTCACAAAGTCACCTTGACTGTTTGAGCATGTGATAAATACGCACGTAACTTCGATAAGTCATTGGTGCGTTGGGATTGAAGTTGAGTTATACCTTGAACTTTTAATGATACCTCTGACTTCACAGTCAATTGATCACACTATTTGGCTATCACAGCTGATTTCTAGCACACAAATATAAATTTGTAAATCAATATTTACAGTATAATCACAGTTATGTGTTATATGCATGAATAAATATGGAATCTGAATCAGTTTAACTAGTTGGTGGGACTGCCTCCTATTGCCATGGGTGAATAAGAGGTCTTCTGTTCGATTCAAGGTTGAGCAAAGTGATATTGGGGGTTTCTATGAAATTTTTGATGACAATAATAGGCTCGCCCCCTATTACATGGGACCTAAAACATACCGGCGAAACGTGGGTGTACATTAGTACACCTCTGCCTAACCCTTTGGAGACGGCAGGCGTACTGTGTGTTACGTACGTATGTTATATTTGACGACCCAATTAGTCCAGCGGTAGTTAACACTGCCTTCTATGCTATGGGTCCTGGGTTAGAATCCCGGTAGGGAAAAATATTTGTGTGATGAGCATAAACATTTGTTTCCGAGTCATGGATGTATTTATGTATAAGATGTATGTATTTAAAAAAAAAAAAGTATATACATATGTAGTATATCAACCAACTAGTATCCGTAACACAAGCCTCGTTGTTTAGCTCGGAACTAGATGGCGCTGTGTCATAATGTCCAGAAATATTTATTTATCGTCTCTCTCACTCGAATCCGATAATGATCACAATGACACCATGACAAAACACTAGCTACCATCTAAAAAAATATTATGAAATGCATCTAAAGTATCGAATATTGATACGACCGTGAACCGTAAAGTTGAAACTACGCACGCATGTCTGACTTTCGGAAATTTACACACATAAACGGAGACAGAAAACATCGTGAATAAGAGTTGCAAGAATGAGAGTTTTTTTGTTAATGCCGAGTGATTCAAACTCAAATGTTTTATTTTAAACTAGCTGATTCCCCCGACTTCATCCGCGTGCAATTTAACTAAAAAGATAAAAGATTCATATTAACTTTGCACCCCCGTTTTACCCCCTTAGGAGGTGAATTTTCAAAAATCGTTTCTTAGCGTATGCGTATGTCATAACATCTACCTGCATGCCAAATTTTAGCCCGATCCGTCCAGTGGTTTGGGCTGTGCGTTGATAGATCACTATGTCAGTCAGTCAGTCCCCTTTGAGTTATATATATTTAGATACTTTGAGTTATATATAAGACCTGTGGTAGCCTAGCGGTGTGACCAGTGGACTGAGATGTCAGAGGTCTCGAGTTCGGACCCAAGGCACGCACCACTGACTTTTCGGAAGTTATGTGCGTATTTATCACATGCTCAAACGGTGAAGGAAAACATCGTGAGGAAACCTGCATGCTTGAGAGAATTCTCGATGGCATGTGAAGTCTGCCAACCCGCAGTAGGCTAGCGTGGTAGACTATAGCCTAATCCCTCTCAATTTAGCGGAGACCCGTGCCCAGCAGTGGGACATTAATGGGTTGATGATGATATTTAGATACACAAATATAACAGTACCAAATTTGTTAGGGGGTTATCTATTCTGACAGCATAATATGGGAATATCATTTTCTGTTAATATAGTGACTATTGGATTATTTTAAGAAACGGTTTTTACAGGGCGGCAATTACACCTCTTGTGTTGAAACCTGAGTGCTAAGTGATCAAAGACCCAGCGGGGTCTAAAAAACGGTTATATTAAATTAATAAAACATTACAGTAAAATTTCCGACAAGTTTAAACTTTAAAAGTTTTTAGCACCTGCACCTTTGATCACCTAGCTACGCCGCTAAATCGGTAGTCCAACATCCTGAGCACTAGACTTGTTGTGTGCTCCCGTGTTCCAATCCCGGTCGGCGCAATTATTTGTATGATGAGCGTTATATGGATGTAACTATTTGCAAAAACAAAAAATCTCTATACCTACATAATAGTGCATCAACATCAAGTATCCGTAACATAAACAGCATTGCTTAGCTCGGAGCTGTGCCATAATGCCCCCACGCCACCACAAGGTGAAAACCGCATGGGGGGACGATTTCTAGCCTGCATTTGGCATTATTTTCCCACTGCTGGACACGGGTCTCCTCTCATTTAGGGATTAGGCTATAGTCCACCACGCTAGCCTACTGCGGGTTGGCAGACTTCTCAGAGAAAAAATCTCTCAAGCATGCAGGTTTCCTCACGATGTTTTCCTTCACCGTTTCAGCATGTGATATGTGTGATATTTGGCATATGTGGTAGCCTATAGCCTTAGATCTTTTTACCACTAAGTGGCTAGTCACGATTATAACCGTGAGGCTTATTAGTGGGTCGCGGCCAAATAATAATCATAATCATTTATTTAATAAACATAAATGTGTTGCTGGGGACCTTATTGTACCGGTTCTGGTTTCCAGCAAAAACATAAGGAAGCGGTGAAGGGCGGGTGTCTTTATTGCCGACGTTAAGAATAATCCAATTCAATTTGGCGTGGTTATAATAAATTATATTAATTTAAATTTGAATTTGAAACAATGCAATTGGCAAAAATATTGTCATTTTTATTTGTTTAGAAGAGTATCTATGGAGTCACGGGTCGGCTCTTCTCTCTATGACTACTTTTCGCAACCGTTCAATTGGCTTTTTGACAGTTCAAAAGAAGGTTAGGTTAGCAAAGTAGGTTAGGTTACATTTGCAACATTTGCATTGGAGTTACTGAGATTTTTTCTATTGTTGAATACTTCATTGACAAAAGAAAAAACAACAGACTTCAAATGACTGAACTAGACCAAATTGAAATGGGACCACAAAGGAACAATTTTCATGTACTTTTTTTTTATTTGAAAGTTGGTGCTTACCAGCTTTCAAATAAAAAAAAAGATCATCAAAATTGGTTCGTCCAGTCCCAAATTCTGTCAAAAATATAAAATACCTCTTTATTTTGAAGTCGATTTAAAATCAAAAGGTCGTCAACCCTGAAATGAGAAACAACGAAGCTAGGGTGAAAGTATCCAATGCTTCGTTCTATCGTGAAGTAATCGGTAATTGGTTAAAACCGTTTGTTGATTAAGCAAACTGGAAGGCCGGAATCTGAGAATCCGAACTTGTTTTCTTTTGCCAGTAGACAATTATAAGCATGCAGTTACGTATGCCTTAGAAATTTGATTATTTTGACGTTTAGAGAAATTTTTATTTGGATTTTTTTTGAGTTATTGGTGAATCGATGTTCCTATAAGTGTAATTAAAAATGGTAATTTGTAGATTTTGTAATCTGTATGAGCAGACCAGGATCTCCGATTTTTTTCGAACCTCTGCTGTACCTAACTTGATGATTTCCAGGATAAAATTATCCTATGTTCTTACCCGGCATACAAACTACATAAGCATGGACATTTGAATTGAGTTATGTTTGTTTGTTTATCCTGCGCCACCCGCATCCAGCGGGACCGGTCGTTGTGGCGATCCTTGGGGGAGACCTATGTCGCCAGTGGACGTCTGACGGTTGATGTGATGATGATGATGGTTGTTTCTATGTATAATACGTATGTATTTACAACAACATACTATGTAGTATATCAACTATGTAGTATCCGTAACACAATCGTTGCTTAGTTCGGAATTAAATGAATATCTTAGACACTATCGGACATGTTGAATGCACACAATGAAACTCTTCACAATAATTGTTTTGTTGTAATCTACTAGTTTTCGATATGTTTGCACACACGCACATTCGTGTGTTAAGAGTCGTAAGGGTCAAGGACTTAAAAAACAACAGACATAGAGTCGAAGCATATCAAAGCGTTGGTCTAAAAATACATAGAATACATAGAAATAATACATAGAAACCTTTATCGTTACTAAGTCATAAAACATACAGCACACTTTATGTTTGAATCACACAGGCCCGGCCCTAAGAGTAGCTACACTCATTAATCGGCACAGCCGGGTGGTAAAATCGAATATATGCTCGAGAAACAAAACCTTTGCTTGCTTCGTTGTTCAACAAATACAGCCGAACCGAATATGACGGCCCGCTTATGTGTGTAGCTACCCTAACCATCTAGGTGACCCGGGCGAGTCATTCCTTTGGAGCCCTTTTAATTAGCGGGTAAATTTTTAGGAGGCTTGTTCTCCAGTGCTAAAGGATGGTAGAGCTAAAAAAAGTTCATCCCACTTAAAAAATCTACAGGGAAATTCACAAGTTTCAATTTTAAAAGTGGGTAAGTGAAGTCGACGCCGTCTAGCGGCTAGTATTCCCCGGATACCCCACCCTAAAGCCGGCCCTGCACACACGTCTAATGAATTAAAAAGAAATTGTCAGTCTTAGGACTGCACGTCAGAAGTGAAAACTTGTAAACACGAATAACACATGTGCTTACGGATTTTCCGATAATTTAAACGTGATGGTCATGCGAGTTCAATGCTTTTCCCCATCCTTCATTCTCTAGGAGGTAGGGCATAGCGAGATTTCTCGCTCAAATTGAGCTGCCCGACTGGCGAAGTACCTCCGCCATACAGAATACCGCAGTGAATCAACAATAGTTGTATTTCTGCGAGTGAGTAAGGTTACCAGAGCTCATTGGGGGAGTGACTATTCTGACAGCAAGAGACATTCCGTTTGTTGTCGTTGAGTAATTCCCTATTTTAAGAAACCTAAACGGTTTCTGCAGGGTTTGGCAACGCATTTGCAAGCCTTTGGTGTTGCAAATGTCCATGTGCGGCGGTCATCACTTACCATCAGATAAGCCGGCTGCTCGTTTGCCCCCTTTTCACCATAAAAAAAACCGTGCGTTTTCCCCATCCCATGGCAAATGAAATCTATCTATATTCGAGTCGATATCATAAATTCATAAACCATTGCGGTATAGCCATTGATAGAAAAATCTGCATGCAGTAATACTTATAGAGTATCATATCACTTCCCTTCGCGCTTCCGTACGGTGCGGTAAACGTCAAATCGGCTCCTTATATTATTTCGTGATTTATTGGTTTCGCGATCGAATCAGGACCGTGGTTTGTTGTTTGGTTGTGTGGTATTGTTTTAAATGCTGGCTGAGTAAGGCTCTATTATACAAGTACGGGTAAAATTAATGTTGTTCTGTAGGTATAATGTACAGGAAGGTTTTTTTTTTGGTATTAAACAAAACACAGGATGTTTCCTAATGCTGTGACGAATATTGATAATAATAAATTTACTTACAATGATGGTCAAACTCTACACACATACTTTAAAATAAAACTACTTATTACAGATTTTATTACTGTTAGAGTAAGAAATACATCATCATCACCAACCCAGTAATGTCCCACTGCTGGGCACGGGTCTCCTCTCATTTGAGAGTAATTAGGCTATAGTCCACCACGCTAGCCTACTGCGGGTTGGCAGCCGTCACATACCATCGAGAAAATCTCTCAAGCATGCAGGTTTCCTCACAATGTGTTCCTTCACGGTTTGAGCTTGTGATAAATACGCACATAACTTTCGAAAAGTCAGTGGTGCGTGGGTTTGAACTCGTGACCTTTGACTTAACTGTCCACTGGTGACACCAACAGACTATCACAGATGCACCTATGTATCATCATCAACCCAATTCGTCGTCGTGGCTTTATACGAATAATACCGAAGAGTGGCGACAAGCCTCCAGATGACCCTAAGTCATATCGGCCTATAACATTACTACCTTCGTTAGGGAAACTCCTCGAACGCCTAATCGTCCCACGTTTGTTGCCGAACGGGCCGAAATTTCATAATAATCAATTCGGGTTTACTATAGGCAAATCTACAACTGACGCCGCGCTTTCTGTCAGGACAACTGTTAATAAATCGAAATGCAAATACGTCGTAGGCATCTTCCTCGATATTTCTGGTGCTTTCGACAATGCGTGGTGGCCAATGTTACTGCTTAAATTGAAAAGTCGAGGTTGCTTTAGAAATATTTACACTCTTATATACTCGTACTTCTTACACGGTACCGTTAAACTGACACTTGGGCACCATTCTATGTCGAAGGCACTGACTATGGGATGTCCTCAAGGATCTGTAATCGGGCCGTATCTTTGGAATCTGGGATTTGATGATTTTCTCGCGATACCGCTCCCGCACGGCTGTTCATTGACTGGTTACGCGGACGATGGCCTTCTGCTCATCCAGTCCAATACGCGGTCTGGTCTCGAAAACTTAGCCCACTCGTGTTTACGTTTAATATCCGCGTGGGGCAAACGGAACCGCTTAACCTTCGCGCCGCAAAAAAACTTTCAACTAATCTTGAAAGGTAATCTTAAATCCGCGCCCAGCATCAAATTCGATAACGTCACCGTTAAAAGAAAGGAGTCGGTATGTTACCTCGGTCTCGTACTAGAAAGAAATTTTTCATTTATTGAACACATTAAAATTGTGGGTGAAAAAGCTAAACGTAACTTTTATGCTTTGACTAGAATATCAACGGCTACATGGGGTTTATCTTTTCATACATTAAAAACCATCTATGGGGCTACTTACCTAGGTTGTATGTGCTACGGAGCACCTGTTTGGGCCGATAGAGCCACCATAGGCGCAGTACGACGTAAGTTACTTCAAAGTCAGCGTTTAGCATTGATATTTTTATGTAAAGCATACAGGACTGTTAGTACGGAAGCACTACCAGTACTCGCGGGAGTGCTGCCGGTCGATCTTGAAGCACAACGACGTGCAGCAATGTATTTTTCATCGAGAGTGCACTTGAAAAAATGAATTTCTTGTAGAACGTGACCGCGCTAAAATTCTTAGACTATTTAAGCCACTGGCTGATGTATGGGAGGAACTTTTAGATGAATGGCAAGTAAGGTGGGATAATTCTTCTAAGGGCCGCCACCTTCACCAGTTCTTTCCATCCGTCCGTGAACGGTTGGAGAGGACTTGGCTGCAGGTGGATCACTGCGTTGCCCAATTTCTTACAGGACATGGCAACTTTAAATGCAAGTTATTTTCTTTTAAGCTTGTTTCCTCACCATTATGTCCATGTTCAACATCTAATTGTGAATACGAGCAATCTGCTCATCACATACTGTGGGAGTGTGGTTTATGGCAAAGTGAACGCAATATTATGTTTGACAGTTTGCAAATTAAATCTGGGGTGATTTACTACTCGGACCTTGTTGCGACTAGGATGAATTTCCGTGCGTTTAGGCGTTTTTGCCATACCTATTATTGGAATCAGATATAATAGCTCATATTTTAGGACCCATAACTTAATAATGTCATCCGTGGTGCCTGGCAACTGGGCTTAACCCAGTTGTAAACATCTACTCTTATGTCAATGACATGTAAACTCTATTCTGTCTCTCGCTTGGTAAGGAGGGAAGTGGAAAACTGTTATTTTCTTACTCCTCCGATTTAATTTCATGATTAATTTCGCTGCGGGTTCCAAGACAGTTAATATCATTCCCCTGGGACACGTCGAGCTTCATTGTCTCGACGATATTTTGGATGGTTACTATTGTTGATCCTGGCTTACAGGAGTTGCAGTAGTAGGGACTTAGGGTGGTGGGCACGTCCCAAAAAAAAAAAAAAAAAAATGAAATCTGCCAAGCATAGTAGGCTAGCGTGGTGTACTATAGCCTAATCCCTCACAAATGAGAGGACACCCGTGCCCAGCAGTGGGACAATAATTGGGTTGATGATGATACATAGGTGCATCTGTGATAGTCTGTTGGTGTCACCAGTGGACAGTTAAGTCAAAGGTCACGAGTTCAAACCCACGCACCACTGACTTTTCGAAAGTTATGTGCGTATTTATCACAAGCTCAAACCGTGAAGGAACACATTGTGAGGAAACCTGCATGCTTGAGAGATTTTCTCGATGGTATGTGACGGCTGCCAACCCGCAGTAGGCTAGCGTGGTGGACTATAGCCTAATTACTCTCAAATGAGAGGAGACCCGTGCCCAGCAGTGGGACATTACTGGGTTGGTGATGATGATGTATTTCTTACTCTAACAGTAATAAAATCTGTAATAAGTAGTTTTATTTTAAAGTATGTGTGTAGAGTTTGACCATCATTGTAAGTAAATTTATTATTATCAATATTCGTCACAGCATTAGGAAACATCCTGTGTTTTGTTTAATACCAAAAAAAAAACCTTCCTGTACATTATACCTACAGAACAACATTAATTTTACCCGTACTTGTATAATAGAGCCGAGAAAAATAGCCTTTAAAGTCTGCCTACTAAGGTTCAATGTGCCGTTGTCTTTGTAGAGTTATATGAAAGATTATTTTGGTCTTGTGTACAATGATTTTTTTATGGTAGTCGATCTTTATGATAACAATGATCTATAGAAAATCTTGTAATTAGTTATTGATACTTAAGTACTCATTAAAATTATAATACACCGTGAATAGAATATGGCAAGGTTTTTAGAGGACATTTAAAAAAAATGATTTTATTATATACATATCATCACGGTTGTCATTTCCGAAGGGTTTGGTAGAGATGTGCTTATGCACATTTTACCGGTATGTTTTAGGTCCCATGTTATAGGCGGCGAGCCTGGTGTCATCAACCGGGTATCGAATCTAAAGACCGAGCTGTGTTAAAGGAGAATTTCATAAAACAACCAATAACAATTTGCTCGACCTGGGAATCCATTCCCCGTCTCCATCCATCCATCCATCCAGACCCCATGCTTAGCAGTCGCACTTATGTGTTACGATCACGAGACCGTCTTTTTTTTAAAACGATTTAAAAGCTTAACATCGTCCCCGTCTAAAGAATCGAGTCAAAGGAAAAAAAACGTGCTTCTAAATTTAAAAATACAAAGACTGCCAACGAGCAAAGAACAAGGATTGACATAAAAATATCAATTTATTTGTATTAAAAGAAAAACTGAATACAAACAAAAACTGCTTTTTTTTTTTTTTTTTTTTTTTTTGAATGGCATTCATTGTTAGCTCGAGGGAGCTTTTACAATGTAACCGGACTTTTTTGGCGAAGCACCAGACAGTGCCTCCAGCCAAGGCAAAAACTGCATCGCTAAGCTTGTATTACGTAACGCGAGGTAATCGCCTTTGGTCGAAGACCATTAGACACATCAGATGCTAACAATGAAGGAATTCGACATAAATGTACGTGAGTGCAGAATGTATGCATTATGTCATGTCGAATTGCAGTAAGGCGTGGTATGCATTAGACATATTAAGTGTCAAATTATTGTCGTGGTTTTTTTAAGAATTTCTAATACTGTAACTCACCACAAATGTCCAATAATATTTACCACAAAATCAAATCAAATCAAATCAAATCAAATGTTTGATTAATAGAATAATTTATTTTTGAGCTGCCCGACTGGGGAAGTACCTCCGCCTTACAAAAGACCGCAGTGAATCAAAAATAGTTGTCTTTCTGCGAGTGGGTAAGGTTACCAGAGCTCATTGAGGGAGTGACTATTCTGACAGCATGGGAATTCCGTTTGCTATCAGTTCAGTGACTCCCTATTATAAGAAACCTGAACGGTTTCTAAGTGGTTTGGCAACGCACAAGCCTCTGGTGTTGCAAATGTCCATGAGCGGTGGTCATCACTTACTATCAGGTGAGCCGCGTGCTTTTTTGCCCCCTCATTACCATAAAAATAATATCATATATCATTATAAAAAAATGTTTTAAAATAACACAATCTATCGCTGCCTTTTTATATAGGATTCCTTATTCAGTCATGTTGTTTATAAACTGTATTCAGTTTGCAGCAAATGCAAACTTAGCTTAAGGATTATGCAAAAGTATTGTATGAACATCAGAAAATACTGACAAATGTATACTACCTATTTATTTACTTTTCTTTTGAAACGGCTAGACGACAAGATTGATTTAATATAAAATGGTTTAAATTAATCAGCTTTGATGTATGTAATTGTTAATCGTATGCGCTTTAGTAGATGTGTGGGTAAGTTCAGTTCTTTGAACTCGAATGTTAAGGCGGAACATCAACATATGTATTTAACACGAAACTATAAAATTTATGAGCGTAAACGTGATCCATTAACTCATTAAAAACAAAGGAGATTGTTTGAGATTCTTTTCGATCTGGGGATTGAGTCAAACTCAAATGTTTTATTTCAAGTAGACTGGATTTGCCCATAGGCTATTTGGGCAATTGCTTAGGCATCCCGTCAAGGGGGGCACACGACCACGAATTAAAACGCGTCATCAAGGGTAGTGGAGCTAAAAAAAAAGGTCATCACACTTTTAAATTTGTCTTCATATTGAAATAAAACTACCGTGACCATGGATCCTTTACAGCATCCATGGTCACGAGCAGACTGAGGTCGTCGTGTGTTGGTCGTCTTGACGTTGTAATTACTAACAGCTACCTTATATTATAAAGTCGGGTTAAAGTAATATCAATATACCGCGAGAAAATCAGTAAAAAGTAGTTTTATTTCAATGTCTAATATTCGCGTAAGTGTAACAAATCAATATTATCTTGATATGTTTTGGTAGTATACTGGGATAAACTTTTTTTTAGCCTCACCGTCCTCGATTTTATGAAGATTGCTTCCGACATCCAGTCACCTAAGTCCGGCAGTGGCCTGGTTCATAGAAACACCCAATAACACTTAATTTGCTCGACGTGGGAATGGAACTTAAGACCTCTTGCTCAGCAGTTCACATTTACGGCTACTAAACCAACGACGCACTTATAAACGAGGTGTATACAGCAATAATAATAAGAAGTAAGTTATAATAACATTTCGTAACACGAGGTAATTTATTTAATTAAAATTGACAAATCTTAGCTGTTTTTAGTTGTGATGAGAGATTTTATTCACGAAACAAAGACGTTAACACAGTTTTGTTTCCTAAATAACACAACAATGGCTATTTACTATACTAATTAATCTTCCATATAATAGTCTTACACTTTATTAAAACTAACTATTAATTATTATTAGATAAGATTATATTTAATGAAATTTAAAGAGCTGTGATAGCCTAGAGGCGTAACTGAAAGTCAATATTATCACATGCTTTAACGGTGAAGGAAAACATCGTGAGGAAACCTGCATGCTTGAGAGATTTGTCTTGATGGCATGTGAGGTTTGCCAACCCGCAGTAGGCTAGCGTGGTGGACTGAAGCTTAGCTCTCTCAAATGAGAGGGAACCCGTGCCCAGTAGTGGGACATTAATTGGATTGATGATGATACTTTAGTTATAATTTGCATAGAAACTTGTGGACTTCAATAAAATAAAAGTACATATTATTATATTCTTTGCTACATTATTTTAAATGCTTATCATATAATTATAATATGCTAATACAATACAAATAGAGTATTTAAAAAGAAAGTTGTTAATTGTTTTATATCTAGTATTTTATTTAGGGTTCCTTTAGTGATCGTGATGATTTACATGCCATTTGTAACAAAGAGGTTTATAAATAATTGTAAAACTATAATATGACATGTGTGTAAGGACGCCAGAAGATCTTTGCCCGGAATTTAGACGACCTACCTTTAAAAAAAAGAAGTGTCAAATTCCAGTGAAACAATTGAAGCAATTAAAATTGATCATTTGCGTGCATGACAAGATGTATGAATGTGGACGATGCAAAAGTCGTACGCACGGATTGTAGCGCGTGGCGTTCTGTAGTTTTTGCCTACCCCCCATGTGGAAATGGGCGTGACAGTATGTAGATATGTTGTATTTCTATGGTATACGAAACCCACGTATAAAATATTATACCCTAGAATAAATTCAAACTGAATGACATGGAATTGGAATGACGAAATGCGTCAAATGTAAAACTCAGAGAAAATAAAACTCAAACGGATTTACATACATACATGTAATTAATTATAATATTAAGTATTTCATTGTTGTAAATATCTTTTGTTTGATCTTATGATTTGATTATTTGTTTTTAAATAGCCTACCTTTGAATTATGTAAAAGCTTCAATAGGGGTGTGTCTTCTTTGAGTTGTGCAATATTTTTGAAGTGAAACTTTTTTATCCGCGTATGGGAGAAATTTTATAGCAATGTACCGTTTTTCTGTTACGCGCCATCTTTATTTCTGGGTAACATTTTTCCGTTACGCGCCATATTTATTTGAATAGGTAACCATAGCAACATGATTTTTGTTTGACAACTAAAAACTTTTCCAATACACTCATTAATACTTAAATATTCATCATTGTATCAAAAATCATAAAATACGGTTGGAAAACAATTAGTTTAACCAATGCATGTCTATTATAATAAAAGCCTTTTGCATAAACTTTATCTAATTCAGCTTTATTCAACCAATTTCTGTGAAGTTGTAAATAGTAAATCATTTTTCGAAAAATGATGTCTAGAAGTTTCACTTCTTACGTGTGTACACTAATACACACATTTTTTTTATTTGAAGGCTCATTTAGCGATGCGATAATTAAGGCTGCCTTCTGTAGTATGGCGCCTGGGTTCGAATTCCGGTAGAGACAAATGTTTGTGTGATGAGTATCAACATTTATATCTAAGTCATAGATGCATCTAAGTATAAATTTAAATAAATAAATATATCCGGTCATTATGACACAATGCCATTTCTAGTTCCGAGATAAGCAACGAGGTTTGTGTTACGGATACTAGATGGTTGATACAGTACATATATGTATATATTTTATGTATCATCCTTCTAGTATCCGTAACACAAGCCTCGTTGCTAAGCACGAAACTAGAGGGCGCTTTGCTATAATGTCTAGATATTATTTAAACTGCTCCTTACACATTTTATATACAAATTGGAGAAAAAAACTAACGCTTCACAAAAAAAAAAAAAAACGAAAGTTTATCAATCACATCATTGAGTCTTGTAATTAAAAATGACGAATAAATTTAAAATAGCGGAAACAAGACATCGAAAACGATATTATGTTTTTATTGCGACTATTAATACTAAAATAATATTATACTTTACAATAACTGCTAAATACATGATATTTATTTGTGTAAATAGGTTTTATGTAGGCGTTTTATTTTTAATAGTTGATATTGTTGGCGCTTCCTCTCCTCTGAAGAAATAAATATATCCGGAAGTTAAGGCACGAACCACCTATTCATAGTAACCTATTTTAATAGGACCTGACGGCACGGTGTCGACTGTCCCGGGTTTGACCCGCGCACGGAACTAATATAATATGTATGCAATTAATGTTTTTACATTTGAATTATTATAGACAACGGGTCTAGATCATGTAGTTTTATTGAGGTATAGAGTCTTTCCGTGACCACGGCTTGATGCAAGTCAGCCGAAACGTCGGGCTAAAAAGGTATTTATATCTCAATAAAACTACACGATCTAGACCCGTTGTCTATAATAATTCTAATATATGTATGGCCTACATGTAGCTGTTCATTTGTCTGTGTGTTTGTAAATGCACGCATGAACAAAAGAAATCCCTTGTGTTTAAAAAAACACAATTAATTTGATTTATGGTTTTAGTACAGCTACATTGTATCTTTAAATATTAATTTATATGTTTTATAAGTAATCCAAGAAATTAATCGCAGCTTAATAAATACAAATAGTCTTAATAGCCATTTCTTATCAAATAAAACCTCTTTGCAAAATAAAAAAAATTAACAAATTTTTTCTTTTTTCTAGCAACACCATTCTGTATTTAAACAGACAGTCTAATATGACTGAATGCGTAAGCGCACATAAAATTTAACAAGCAAGAAAAGAGTTAATATTTCGTTAACATAACCTCGTTTACACAGATTCATCTTGAAGCGTTGTATAATCACTACATAGTTATAATGAAAGATTTATTATTCATACATAATACGCGTTAGACATGAATTTACAGACAAAATTTGCAAAATTTCTGAACTTTCGGCAAAATGTTTATTCATTCATACCATCACGCCTGTTGTTCCCCGAAGGGTTCGGCAGAGGTGGACTAATGAACATACACTACTGACTGACTATTGAACATAGTTGCACGGTTCCAAAAGGTAGGTCTTATAGAGAAGAACCATCAAGAAACTCCATAGATACTCTTTTTAAATTAAATACAAAATTGATGGTTTTGTTTTACAAAGATATAAAGTCTTTCGACTATTATCAGAATTGGTGCATGTTTAGATAGGCGTGGATTATCGGGTACGGAAGCGATATTTGGACGAAATAGCACGTATGTTAATCATTTAATTATGATCGCTAATAATTCAATCTAAGTAAGCACTAAATAGGCGCAGATCACTGATTATTTGTTATTAAGATAAACGTCCACCGAGTACGTGGTTGCGAGCGCACCTCTCAACATTCAGACTTAACTCGCTCGCGTCAATATATGTATGTAATATCAATATGATACTGGTGCAGTTCGATTGCCATCACCCGAACAGAAATCAAAACTGAGAGTTGCTACTGAGAATTTCATAGAACAGCCCAATAACACTGCTCGTCCTGCCATCGACCCCAATACCTGGAGTGGGTGGTAAAACTTCATACAATTAATTCTTTGTTTTAGATTTTTAAATGAAGAAACAAGATCCGTCACAATTTTAATTTGACCACGTTTGTGGCAAACAAAATCCGCCTGATGGTAAGCGGTTACCGTAGCCTATAGTCTGCAACACCAGAAGTTTCGCTCGCACGTAGCCGAAACCGTCAAAAATCGTTTTAGGTTTTTTTAATAGGGGGGCTACTATACTGACGGCAAATGGAATTACCATGCTGTCAGAATAGTCATTCCTTTAACAAGTTAGGAACCTTAATCATTCGCAGAAACACAACTATTGTTATTTCAGATTTTTTATGCAAACGAGCAGGCGGCTCACCTGATGGTAAGTGATCACCGCTGCCCATGGAAATTTGCAATACCAGAAGGCTTGCATATGCGTTGCCAATCACTGCAGAAACCGTTTAGGGAGGTTTACTAAACTGACAACAAACGGAATGCCCTTGCTGTCAGAATAGTCACTTCCCCAACGAGCTCGGGTAACCTTATTCACTCGTAGAAATACAACTATTGTTGATTCACTGCTGTCTTCTGTAAGGCGGAGGTACTTCCCCAGTCGGGCAGCTCGACTTGAGTGAGGAATCTCGCTATGCAACTCAAACAATTTCATCCTATGCTTCCACAATGAAAAAAAAAACCATTAAAATGTCGACACATACCTAAATAGTGCGTATCAAACGAGTCCCGTCAGTTACATCGTAGAAATCTTAATTAAATTATTTCCTCTATAATTACCATAAATTAGTCATAAATTAATTATAGCTATTTCATTTTGTGGGGTTTGGCAGCCCTCAAAACGCATCAAAGCGGAATGGTGAATATTTAATAATGGTATATGAAATAAGATTAAGAGTAGCATAGCTATTAGGTGACCCGACTAGCTCAGCAGTAGTTCACACTGGCTTCTGTAGCATACGGGTCTCGGATTGGAATCCCGGTAGGGACAACATTTTGTGTGATGAGCATCAACATTCGTGTGCAATTTATGAATGTATAATATGTATGTAATTACAAAAAATAATAATATATGTGGGTATGTAGTGATTCAACTATATAGTATCCGTAACACAGACCCGTAGCTTAGTTCAGAACTAGATAGCGCTGTGTCATAATGTCCGGAAATATTTATTTATTTATGATATCCTAGTCGTGTGACAGACTATAAAGTCAGAGGTGTAGAGTTCAATCTTAAGCAACACACGATTTAAAAGCTGTTTGAGTATGTATCACATGCTCAAACGGTGAATAAAACAATTGTGAGGAACCTGTATACCTGAGAGATCTTTTTGATAGTGTGTGACCACTGCCAACTCGCGCTAGGCTAGCGTGGTGGACTATAGCCTAATCTCTATCAAATTTTGCAAAAAATCTGTTATGAATATAATAAAATGGGTTCATCATTTGCATAATGGGTTGATGATAGTAAATGTTTTTTTCTGTGACACTCTATAACTCCTTAAAAGTGTATGTATGTATACATATACTCACGCCTTTTTTCCCATGAAGGTAGGCAGAAACTACCGAAAGCCACGCGCAACGATCACTGCATATCACTTTTGCTTGGTTCACATTCAATGTTGTCATGCAAGCGCGCCGGTTACGAGTACTGCGCGCGCACCTTTTTGACGGAGTTCACCAATTAGATCGGTGTGTGTTTTTCTAGGACCTCCTAGCGCTTCCACTGACATCTACCTTATAAATTATTTTATGTATGTATACCAGAAGCCTTAATATGGATTTCTTTCGTAAATCGAAAAGTAAACAAGTTTCGTCTTTCTAATCTATTGCACCAATCGGAACGCCAAATACGGTGCAACACGATGAACTATAGAGCCTTTTTGTTACTAGATATAATTATGTTTTTTTTCTTCTTTATATGTTACATTCAATGTGGCCAGTGATTACTGGTAAAATCAGACTGAACGATTGATTTCTCAGAGCAGCTTTAGAAAAACTTTAGAGGTGTTATGATGATTGCAAAAACAAAAATGACTGAAAAAAGGTTTAATTCCAACTCTTTTTATGTCCTTTCCCAATACATTGTAACTGCTTCAATGAGAATTTAAATTTCCGGCTAGTATTTACCTATAACCAGTCTTACCCCAATAGCAATAAAAAAGGTTTTATCAGCCTCCTTTTAAATCACCGTATTCAATTCACACGTCCAAAAGATTTAAAAGTACACTAAATAAATGAGTCAGTACATCACTGCGAAATCTCTTGGACGCTAATTTTAAAGACATTTGAATAGAAATAGCCTTCGGGTGTTCTTATTGTGTTATTTTACGCAAGCAGAACCCGGTGCCGACATAATGCGTTTATTCTAATAGTCGTATCTTCATTAATTTGGCTGGTAATGCCCCCCGGACGACGGTAGTGACTGACCATTTTGATTTGGCCTCGTGTTCTTAAGCTGAGTTTCTTGGGTAGGGGTCTAAGTAGGATGGGGTATGTAGCCACTATATTTTGGTCTAATGTCGTTGGGTGAAAGTTTACTTGGCGGGGTCGATGTTGAATGGAGTGTATGTATGGGAGAGCGTTATAAGCGTGGTCTATGGTTCGCACGCGTGCATTTGACTCCATTGCGTGGTCGACTCTAATCGCATTCTATTTTTGAATATTTGGCGCGCTTTTTTCAAACACATTTCGAACGTGAGTTTTTTCGCCTACCCATCGGGAAGTGATTGTAGTGTTGTGATTTTTTTTATATCAATTAATTGTTTTTCGTTTAATTTTTTTATAGATTTTTCTCCGGTGTTATTTTTTTACGAAAAAAAGAAATTTAAAGGTGAGTTTTTTGAAATTATATTTTAATTGTTCTCATATGTTTTATATTTAGTAATTTTTCATCGAAACAAACAAATTGAACCACTTCTAAATACGGATTAAAATCTTGCACTACTTATTACCTAGAATTTTACTAAAGTTTACAAATAAATATTCTATTCTATTCTATTCAAAGTATACTTACAACTGCGATATATGTTTTTGTAAATGTTGTCATTCAATTGTTCCGTGTTAACTAAACCGTATAAAACATTGTTTACACATTGTTACGACACATATCGAAAGAATAACGTAGCATTGAAAGCTTAGCAAAACTTTCATAAAACAATAGAGGAAAGTTTTGAATTTTAGATATACTGTTTAATATTTCTATGCAAATTTAATGTTCGAGTACGATAAATAATTAAACAAGAATAAAAAAATACGATTTGAGTAAAATGGAATGGATACTAATTTTGATTCAATTTTATTAAAATAATGAATAATTAATTTTCCAGCTAACTACAAAATTAATAAAGATTAATGCATTAACTGTCGGTCGTAGTAAGTTCAAAGCCAACGTCACAAACAGTTGTAAAAAAGTCGCAATTTTATCAATATAATCATCATTTATTAAGCATACAAATTACACAAATTATAACTAATAACAATTTAAACGAATCTATGGCGATATAACATCACATAACTGAGACAATACATGAAATATCTCTCGTAACGAAATACTGCATATCAAACTAGATAAAAAAACAAAGATTCCGACGAATTGAGAATCTCCTTCTTTTTTGAAGTAGGTTAAAAACTTAAAAGGAACTTTTACTTCTTTCCAAATATTCCCACCAAGAAGTTTCTAATAAGGTTTAAAAAATAAGCATCGTTTATTGCGTATTGTAACATTCATAGCAATTCTTAGTAAATCATTAATAAATCGGATCGAGATTGCATTGGCGCGAATACCATAACAGCTACAGATTATATCGCACGTAACGTATTAGTTAAAACTCATTACGCGTTGTTTTATGTTATCTGTGCATACACCGAAGTGTATGTAATTAGTTAGTGAGCTTTTGAACGAATAATAATTATAATAAAAATGTATTACTCAAATAAATCAAGCATTTCTAGTTTTTTTATTAAAATAGAGTATTTAACGTAGCCGTTACATACTCTACATAATCATATTAATATTATAAACGCAAAAGTTTGTATGGATGTAAGTGTGGATGTTTGTTACTCTTTAACGCTAACAGACAGATTTAAAACAATTGAATGTTGTCTAGATGGTTGGTCGATCGTTCCGTGTTTTTAATGAAATGAATATTTATTTGCTTGAAGTATGGTACATTACAGTTGGTTGGTATACATAATATAGTCTCACATACTGAGTCGAGAAAATAAAAAAAATAAATTAACTTTAAAAAAAAAGAAAAACCAACTTCATAAACTAAAAAGCAAAAAATAACTTCATACAGTTTGACCTCTTTTTTAGTTTTAAAGGTATGAAGTCGGTTTGGACGTTTGGCTTGGCATGAAGTCGGTGCCAAGCCAAACGTAATAGTAAGTACACTCACCGCGAGTGACCTTGAGCGAGGTGGTTAAAACCACCACATCATCGGCACCGACTTCATACCTTTAAAACTAAAAAAGAGGTCAAACTGTATGAAGTTATTTTTTGCTTTTTAGTCTTTGAAGTTGGTTTTTCTTTTTTTAAAAAGTTAATTTATTTTTTTCTTTTTAGTGCTGTATATATTAAACTTTTCATATCAGGTCAATCTAACAGCCTGAAAGAATACAACTATCGATCCATATATACTTATAATTATGAAAGATTTTTCCTTCAACTCCTAACCGTTGAGGAGTTGTACCTTCCATCATCAGATCATTACATGAGATGGTGATTTTCAAATGCAAATACTTGAACAGTTTTGGAGAATACATGTAAATGTAATAAATGCCTATAACTGAAAGAATTTTCTTTTAACTCTTAACTGTTGAGGAGTTCTACCTTCCACCATCAGCTCATCAACACCAAATGATGATTATCAGACGCAAATACTGGAACAATTTCAGTAAATATATTCAAAACGTGATAATTGCCTATAAAATTTGAGGGTTGCCCTCGATTTTCCTGGGATCCCATCATCAGATCATGATGTGGTCACAATGGGACCAACTGTAAAGTCTACCCTATTAAACAAAAAAAGAATTTTGCAAATCGGTCCAGGCGTTTTGAAGTAATTCGTGAACTTACATAAAAAAAAGATTCCGACGAATTGAGAACCTCCTCCTTTTTGAAGTCGGTTAAAAATAAATACAATATGCACGACATGCAAAAACTTATAATTTTAAATTCGTTCATCATCTTTGCTCTCTTCTCATGCATTCAGGTCGATGTAACATAACGTATGCTTCCTCCATTATCCCTTCTATCAGCCATCTCAACATTAATTTCTTTCCACCACATATTTGAATATTTCTTTACATAATTTACTCGGTTGAAAGCTGTCATTTCGCTGCGAGTTCCTTTTGAAATAAGTTTAGTTTTTTTTGTAGCATATTACTCGGTATATTTATATCATTTAGTCTGCCCGTGATCGTGGATGTTGTCAAGGGTAGGTGGGGATTGACTGGTCTTCGTGGCGATCCTTGGGGGAGACCTATGTCCAGCAGTGGACGTCTAACAGTTGATGTGATGATGACGTAATAACACTATTGCAGGCATAAGTTTACAAGCCGAAATAAATACCACTTCGAAAACCAAGTAATTTTGGACTTCTTAGCGGGAAACTGAAGCGCCAAATTTAGGTAAATATTTTCAGAAAAAACTTTTGGTTACTAAATTTGTCTTTCATCTAAATAATACATATTAATGGTACATTAATAAAACCGTTAAGTAGGTACAGGGTGTTGACAAATGAAAACGGAGTCCCGTGATATTTAGACTTCCCTTAAGAAGTTTTCATGAGGTTCTAATAATGGACCTCTTTACTTAAATTTTCAAAAATCAGCTACGTTTTGTCTTCCACGTGTGATCACCACCGCCCATGGACATCTACAACACCATTGCAGATGTCCATGGGCGGCGCTGATCACTTACCATCAGGTGAGCCTCATGCCCGTTTGCCCCTTATTTCCATAAAAAAAACCTTCATACTGACAATAGCAGATTAATTAAAAAGAAGAAGACGTGGCTAAAAGGCCGCTCTACCTAACCATGACATAAAACTTATTAAAAAAAACAATATGTCTTTGTAGATAGTCGTAGTCATCGTCCAAGTGCGTATCAATCATACATCATTATTACGAAATTTGTTTGAAATCATGGGAATTATGTCGTTGAAATTCGAATACATCATCGATCTTCAGTTGACATACGTAATTGAACACTTGCGCAAGACACGTCATTAAAAAGGGTCACTTATGTCTGGGTCACAGAGTTGAAATTACATTGGTTGGGTATGTAATTTAAATAGGTGAATGGAAGTGTTTGAGGCTTCCAAGAGCCGTCTAATGGTGGGTGACTTTGAGTGCTTAAAAAAAGTAAAAATATATTTCACAATATTATAGTCTGCCTACAGTAGGATATTCGGTCCACATGCAAGAACTATATTAAAATTGATTGGACTTTTGCGATAGGTAACTAGAAAAACGTTTGGTTCTAATAGTAAACAAACTTAAGATCGGTATTTTAATCTATGTCTCAGAAATAAATATGATTGAGTAGCGATTTTATAATTCGAGTTCAAACATCTAGTTTTTTTTTTAAACTCAAAAGGTTTTTTCAAAAATACCCCTTTTGCTTCATCTAAGTGTGTACAATTTGTCTCCAAAAACACTAGGAAGTGGTGACGGATGGGAAGCTATGATTTAGTCGACATTCATAAAGAGCCAATTAAATTTGGCCAACATTGAATAAATTATGTTTTAAGTTTGAGTTCTTTTTTTCTAAAAACGTTCTCCCCTAGACACTAGTCATTTCTCCTGTGTCGTGGGTGCGTTTACAACCACCTGTAGATCGTGCAAATATTTGCCCAGTCATCATCAACCCATTAACGTCCCACTGCTGGGCACGGGTCTCCTCTCATTTTGAGAGTGATTAGGCTATAGTCCACCACGCTAGCCTACTGCGGGTTGGCAGACATCACATGACATCAAGACAAATCTCTCAAGCATGAAGGTTTCCTCACGATGTTTTCCTTCACCGTTTGAGCTTGTGATAAATACGCACATAACTTCCGAAAAGTCAGTGGTGCATGCCTCTTGATAAAATCTTTGAATGCGTGCAGGTTTCCTCACGATGTTTTCCTTCACCTTTTGAGCGTGTGATATATTATTTTCACTTGCTAAACGCAACTAACTTTTAGGGACTAAAATATCTTTTTATTCATGTAACCCGCTATGTGACCCGTATGTTCAAAGTTCTAAACCTATTTGTGATTAGGTATATAACATCTTAATGTTTGAACGAGTCACAAATGTGGCATCTCGTTTACAATTTCACAGTCGTCTAACATTGGGTAGTCCATGGCTAAATTATTATTTTTAACCATGCTGATCTATAATAATAATAATAATTTATTCGACTCCAGATTTAGTTTACAATTCAAAGACTAATCACAATTAGGAGAACAAAAATAGGTACAGTTAGTTTGAACCGCTGTCTCCCAAACTAGGTTAGACCTGTATTTTGTGAGTCAGTTTTTCTTCGTAGTTTTAGAAAAACACAATAACCGCCATCTATCAATCTGCAAGATTGAGAAACGCTTGCTGAAGTAAGTAAATAGATGAATGACCGTTCTAAACAAATAAACAGAGCCTTTCATACCTCAGAGAATATATTAAGCCATCTGCCATTATTATAAGAACATATTTTGTAATTTTATTCACTTAGTAATCATGGCTTTATAAAAAATATTGAATGACGAAAACCCAATCAATGTAGGTGAAGTAATACACGCGCAATTTGTTCAACAAGTATGTATGCATGTAATAAAATACATAAGAACATGCATACACAAAAATCATACTACGAAAAAGGCAATAAAAATCAAGTTTTGATCAAAAAAGGGCCTCCATTAATTTGTCATTTTACATATGTATGTTAGTTAAATGTTCTTATGTATTCAATTATAGTAAATTTACATGCGTGAGAGATTTTCACGGAGTTTACCTTTAAATAATTGTTGCATTATTATCTATGTTGGTTCATGTATTTGTGTAAGCAATTGTTGGTAGACCTAAATAAATACATGAATGTCGTATAAAGTTTGCCAACACGTACTAGACTCGCGTGTTGGACTATAGGCAAGAAGGGACTCGTGCCCAGTAGTGGGACAATAAATGGTTTGATGATGATGATGAAAGTCAATTAGAGATGTTTATAGTCAATAAATTGGCAGTATTGAGACACAGCAACCTCTGGTGTCAATTTACGTAACTAAAGGTAGTTAAAGTTTAATTATAATGTACTTTAAGCTCGTTACCTACGCACTAATAAAATAATAATTAATATACAAATGTTGTTTCTACAAATTGTTTAATACAGCAATTGTTTTGATTATGATATTAATATTAAAAAAAAACAAAGATTCCGACGAATTGACAACCTCCTCCTTTTTGAATATATACATACATACACTCACGCCTTTTTCCCATGGGGGTAGGCAGAAACTACAGAATGCCACGCGCTACGGTCCCTGCATACCACTTTTGCGCGTGGCATTCTGTAGTTTCTGCCTACCCCCATGGGGAAAAAGACGTTAAAATAGCCTAGTGACCATGTGGACTGTTAATTTAAAACTCATATATTCGATCCTATGACACGCACCACTGACTTCGATGTTATTCACCATAGTTACTTAGTAACTGCTAATCCGAATAACGTAAACCCCCTCAAATGTCTGGAGATACATGCCCAGCAGTGGGACAGTAAAAGGGTTGAAGAGAGGGAGAGACCCACCCCTTAACGCTGTAAACTCATTTGTAACAACTACTCTAGTATTTTCTTTTGTGTCGTGGATGCGTTTTAAAAACATACACAAACGCCCAGACCCGGAACAACTACCTGTAGAACGTACAAATATCTGCTCAGTACGGAGATCAAACCCGCAACCCGTGTCGCTCAAGCCGATCGCTCAGCTACATCGCCAATAAAGTCATAAAAAAATCGCAAAAAAAAACAACAAAAAAACGAATTTCAATGCTCCGTGCCAAGCTAACATAAACCTTAATGCCTTAAAATACAAAGCTACGGAAGATGAGACAAAATAAATTGTTAGAAGATTTCACCTTCAGTTTTATAGCGTGTAGAACCTGTTCCAGCTAAGGTATGTTCGCTAGATCACCTTGGACCTAGGACCCGTTCCTATGGGAACTTTCCCCGACCCTCGACCTTCGCGAGGCTTTCGTATTCACCGCATCACATCGTGCATATTAAAGGCTATTTTTATACAGCTATTGAATGAAGTGCTGTTGATTCTTTGTTAATGACTAGCTGCTTCCAGCGGATTTGCCCGCATGGTATATAGATAAAAAGTAGCATATGTGTTAATTCAAGTAATAAACTATATGTATGCTAAATTTCGTTCAAATCTGTTAAGCGGTTTTTGCGTGAAAGAGTAACAAACATCCATCCATACTTACAAACTTTCGTGTTTATAATATTAGTAGGATTGCATGGTTTATTGATGTCTAACATTGAAACATTGAAATAATACTTTTTACGGATTTTATAGTGGTGTATCATTGATATTCTTTTAAGCTGTGTAATGAAATACCCGTTGAGGTTTTCTCAAACGACTAAACATAGGGTTCTTCAAATAAGGGGTGAAAAGGTTTTTACTGCGTCAGCAAAGCGTGGGCGAGACCTCTGGTGTTGCAAACGTGTAGGTATATGCTACAAATATTATATATGGACAAAAGATTGTTTGTCACTCTTATGGTATAAAAAAGTCCCATAGAATAAAAAAAAACACTAAAGAAAGAATAAAGAGCAAGAGTATTGCCATTTATCGAGCTAAAATTCAGACTGTACGCTCCTGACTTCCTGAATTTCATTCTCGGGTCGTTAAAAATCAATAATCAATCAAAATAATCCTACAGCTTCAAGAGAAGCTATCATTATGTATCTCAAATCATCTCTCGTCCGTCCAATCCATAATTGATCCGTTTTCCTGTCACGACCTTACGTTTTTACCTGCCGTAATCATTTGTCATTTCACCGACGAATCGTGAGGATGGTCCCTGTTGTTACGTCAGAACATTTAGAAGAACGCGCTTCCTGATTGGTTAATTGACAGTTCGCAGCACGAGTTGAAAGATTTCCACCAATCACGTTACGAGTTTGCCATGCAAGTTAATTGTAGGTGTTAGGTGTGTTTATTATCTGTGGTGTTAATGTATTTGTATACCGTAGATGAAGTTCAAATACTAGGATAGCAGCTAATTCTGTCAGGATCACCAGTTTTTTTATATTTATGGCAAGAGCGATTTTTAGACAGTACGAATCCGACACGCCTGTAGAATTTCATCACTATAAAATAATAATAGTAATGAGAGAGGAAATCTCTTCTCATGTTTTTATAGTATATCAATTAGGTGAAACACAAGCTTAAAAGATATGTATGTTAGATAGTAAATATAGTATCTAACATACATATCTTTTAAGTTATAGTACCAATTTAAAGATAAAGGATCGGTTTTCATCTAAAAGGAGAATGGATAACATAAAAACTATATTTAAACCACAAAACAAAAGGCTGTTTACGATTTAATCAAGCCATTAAAGGCGTTCAAGCCACTGGTTCAAAACAATTGGCCTCAAATTTGGAACAATGTTGCCCACATTATTATAGTGTTGCCGGCCTTATGACCACAAATATGGTCAATTTCTCATGGAGATAACGCTAATGTGGTTTATCCAACATAATCTGGTTATGTATTATGCATTCTTATATTGTAAATTCTGTAAATTACTGTTCATGTTCTGATAGTTTGAAGTCAAATTTTTTTTAATAAAGTATTCCATTTAATTAGGGTACACCGTCTTTTCATCTTTCAGAGGTTATGAATATCTGAAGATTATAATAATAAAGAGTAGTAATTAAATAAATGTAATAATTAAAAAAATATATTAATTACATGAAGATATACTACGGGTACTTAAGTCATGTTTATTTAGATTCTAAGAATCTGATTTTCGAAAATACTGTGCGAAAACAAAATGTAGGTCAATTTACACAATTTAAATAAAAAACATAACATAACGGGTCGCTGACATAGCCCGAAGAATCGCCAAACTCAAGTGGCAGTGGGCAGGGCACATTGCTCGAAGAACGGATGGCCGATGGGGCTTGAAGGTTCTAGAGTGGCGACCACGTACTGGAAGACGCAGTGTGGGCAGGCCCCCGGCAAGATGGACTGCCGACTTGGTAAAGGTCGCTGGAATCCGCTGGATGCGGGCGGCATATAACCGGTCGTCGTGGCGATCCTTGGGGGAGACCTATGTCCAGCAGTGGACGTCAAACGGTTGAAATGATGATGATGATGAAATAAAAAACAATAGTAATTTCTTACACACGAATATTAAATATTTTAACTGACATAATTATAACATCAAGACAACCAAAACCTCAGTCTAGGCATGACCATGTAGGTATACCTAGGTACTGTAATAAATCCACAAAAACGCTGGGGCTAAATAATATCAATATGATCATCATTATCATCAGTCGTAGGGTCGCAGGCCTCCCTTAATAATAATAATAAAAAATAATAAATGTTCCTGGACATTATGACACACAGCGCCATCTAGTCCCGAGCTAAGCAACCAGGCTTGTGTTACGGATACTAGTTGGTTGATATACTACTTATATACTTTTTTTTTTGTAAATACATACATATTATACATAGATACATCCATGACTCGGATACAAATGTTTATGCTCATCACACAAACATTTGACCCTACCGGGATTCGAACCCAGGACCCATAGCACAGCAGGCAGTGTTAATTACCGTTGGACTAATTGGGTCGTCAAAATGATATGATGGTATGGTGTTTGATGTTCGGTGCATGACGGCATTTTATCTTTGCCACTTCAAATCACGCATCACAATAATCTCTACTCGTAATACAAATAATACTACACATAACATTTCTAGCCTGAAGCCAACATGCACGCTTCTCTGACATAATAGAGAGAATCAACGTCACTACATACGTTTGCGTGTGAACTTAAATAATAATAATTATGATGATGTCTTCAAGTTAGAAACGTTTGTCTGTTTATCTTTTTGACACATTACTGTGTAGTATAGATTTATTCCGAGTCATGTATGTATCTATGTATAATATGTATGTATTTACAACAAAACAAAGTATATCAACCATCTAGTATTCGTAACACAAGCCTCGTTGCTTAGCTCGGAACTTGATGACGCTGTGTCATAATGTCAAGAGATATTTATATTTATTTAACTTGTGTAAAGTTTATTTTAATTGAGGCTCGAATTATAAAATGAAAATTGTGAATTTTATTTCTGACGTTAATAATGATCTTTGTCTCGTTGGTCTAGTAGTCGTCAGTTCAACAGCTGAGCCAGAGGTGCTGGGTTTGATTTCTTGGTTGAGCAAAGTTTTATTGGGTTTTTCTTTAAAATTCTCAGTAGCAGCTTTGAGTTTGGATTCGTACCCGGTTGATGGCAATAATCTTGCCCCTATTAAATGCGACCTAAAATATACAAGCATTATGTAGGTGTTATTGCACCTCTGCCCATCCCTTTGTGGACCACAGGCGTGTTGATAAATTAATACAAATCATACGAGTAAGCAGTGAGATCAAAAGTTTGGTTTTAACACTGTTTTTTTTTGTACAATGAGACAGAAACGTGCATATTATGTCGTGTGAACTGATGAGGCTAGTGTGTTACATAGTTTTAAACTGCCATTGTATTGATGACAAATTATAAGTTGACTAGATATTATTACATTCAAACTTAAACTATAATTCATACAAAATAACGTCCAAATTTAATTAACTGTATTTGAATGTCCTCGTCGGTCCACAGTAAAAACAGCCACCAAAAACGTTCGCTCTGCATCGCTTCCTAGTGTTTTTGTTCGGAACAAACGACGTTATACGAATATTTATTATTATTTATTTGAAATTCACACAATCATCATCACAGCTGGGCACGGGTCTCCTCTTATATGAGATTCATACTTAATTTGACATATGTATTCGAATAACAACCACAACAGAAAGAAAAAAACAAAAAAGGAATGGAATATACCGGACAGTTTTAGTTGTATAATCATGGGAAACTACAACCTACATACCTGAACATAAGGCCCTTAGTTGCTTTTCACTTTTCTCACATTGTGCGTTTACGTAATCTGTCCTAAAAATATATGGAGAAGTAACGCTTGTCATTCTGTTACTTAAATCAATCAATGACACATTTTTTTGCAACCTCATCTGCTACTAATAGTATTACGATAATAAAATGACTTTACATGAATGAGAATGAAAATATACGTATTAGCCCAGCGGTAGTTAACACTGCCTTCTGTGCTACGGGTCCCGGCTCCGAATTCCGGTAGGGACAAATGTTTGTGTGATGAGTCTTAACATTTGTATCCGAGTCATGGATGTAGCGAAATATATATGTAGTAAATCAACCTTCTAGTATCCGTAACACAAGCCTCGTTGTTTAGCTCGGAACTAGATGGCGCTGTCATAACGTCCAGAAATATTTATATTTATTTCTTTATTTATTTACTGGTTTTAGCCCGGGACTTCGTCAGCCTAGAATTAGTAATTTCGTTAAAAAAAATCTTAGTTTCCATGCCAAACTTCATCTCAATCGGTTCAGCGGTTATAGCGTGAAGAGGTAACTGACAGACAGACATGCTTTCGCATTTATAATATTAAAGGATGGACTCACTACGAGCCTTTTATATTCATTACAAAGAATAAAAAAATGAAAATTACTGCATAATAACTACTGAGGTCAGTGGCGTAGCGTGGGTATTTGCCGCCCGGGGCCATCTGGAAATTTTCCGCCCCCTTTTCTAGTAATATAAAAAGACGTGGTACTTTATGCCGCCCCCTTTTATATGCCGCCCGGGGCCATGGCCCCCTCTGCCCCCCGCCCACGCTACGCTACTGACTCAGGTAGATTGTAGCTACATTTATTTCGCATAATCCATTAAAATACTTGTAATATTTAATGTCCAGTCGATGTGCGCCGAAGGTCAATAGCCTTTTGACAATTAACAAAGAGGTCAAAATTGAATGTAACCTTTGTGCACTTAAATTGCACTTATGTATATTAATAAAAAGAAGACACACACTTATGTATATTGCTTGTTATTCATGCGGTTTTGTGCTTAATGGCTTCTATGTGAAGGTCGGGATTCCTCTCACTTAATTTTGCAATAACAATTTTAAAAATATATAATTACGTATTACTTAATAACCTTTCAGGTATATTTTATTAAAAATTATGACGATGGGTTAAAGAGTCTAAGATTTTATTGATGTTGAAATCTAAAGTTCTACCACAGAATATTTACAGTTACAAGGTACAGTGTCCTAATTCTCGACTTATAGAATCGAATAACCCAGAACTGCTGTTAAATTCCCTGATTGAAAAGCCAATAAAAGTTTTCGCGATTTGAGGATCGAACCTTAGGCTTAGCGATCGCGCTTGCGAACGCCAGGCCATTTAGGCAGTTCGTCCGTCTACGATAAATGTGTAGTTTAACTTTGTTATTGTAACTTGGCGTATTGTAAGTTATCGAAGAGTCTCATTGTAGGGGTTCAATTTAACCTCAATGTTAACTGGTTAGTCTAATACTTTACTAGGACCGGTCCAATAAGTATATGTCCTATTGTTACAAATTTTTTTACATGTTATTTTAAAAGTGACTATCTATTAATAATAATAATTCTGGATATTATGACACAGCGCCATCTACGACAATATATTGTTGTTATACTACTTATATATATTTTTTAAATACGTCCATATTATACCTACATAGATACATCCATGACTAAGATACAAATGTTGATGCTCATCACACAAACATTTTGTCCCTACCGGTATTCAAACCCGGGACCCATAGCACAGCAGGCAGCGTTAAATACCGCTGAGCTGAACGGTATCTATTTAAATAGATTTTCTATCGCTTTTACTTCGATAAGATTGACAACCTCTCAAAACCGTGCAACTAGAGTCCTAACATTTACCGTTTAAAAGTTATAAAAGTGTATTTCAAATAAAGAACCTCTCTATTTGTTAATACAAAAACGAATAAATATAATTTGAATGCAGATCAATCAAACGATACAATGTTGCGCGTTAACCTAAATAATTAAGCTGACTAATGAGGTTTACCTACTTGCGACACCGTGATGATATCTTCACAAGAACTGCCGGGTCCCACGCTTGTTCTACGATACTGATAACTGTCATACAACTATAAAATTAATGAGTTTATGGGTAAAAAGGTTGTAATGTGAGCATATAGGAGCTGTGGCTTGTGTGACGTGTGTGAGGTGTGGTAGCCTAGTGACGTGACTAGTAGAGTGACATGTCAAAGGTCGAGTTCAAACCCGGGCGCGCACCACTGACTTTTCGCAAGTTATGTGCGTATTTATCACATGCTCAAACGGTGAAGGAAAACATCGTGAGGAAACCTGCATGCTTGAGAGATTTTCTCGATGGCATGTGAAGTCTGCCAACCCGCAGCAGGCTAGCGTGGTAGACTATAGCCTAATCCCTCTCAATTGAGAGGAGACCCGTGCCCAGCAGTGGGACATTAATGGGTTGATGATGATGATGATATTATACATAGAGATATCCATGATTCAGGTAAAATGACCATTTTAAGGTCAGGTCGTCAAAAAGGTCAAATGCTTCTAAAATCACCTGACCTGACGTTCCTCTCTCCTTCATTCTACTTTCTCTCTCTCCTCTCCATTTAGCTCCTTTTACGTGAGCACGAGCAACAGTAGCTGTTGATACAAGCTGTTGTTGACCCGAGAAATATTTGTTCAAACACTTGAGGTACAGTTCGCGCAAAATAACTTGAACCTGCGCGTTGCACGAATTTTAGGCGCAAATGGGTTGCGGTATGCGGGGCGGGGGACAATTCCCCGCGTGAGGAGGCGTCGCGTGCCGCGCGCCCGCACACCCACCGCGGACGTCTCCAAGGATAGTCGAGTGCTACGTTTTGTGTTGTGTTGTGATTGTGACAGTTTTTATAATGCCGCCGCGAGTTCGTAGAAGCAATACAGTTTTGAAGCGCCAATCGAGACAAATGATTTATAACGTCTATTGTTTCTTTAAAAAGGACTCTAGTCGTTTAACTGAAACTCAAATTAAAATTAACACAGCTGAAGCCACAAAAACTTCCCTTTCAACCGTCAAAAGAATAATTAAAGAAACAAATCAGTCCGATTTAATCACAGTTTTTCGTACTCCCGGCAAGAAAAGAGAAAGAAATAAACCCATTACGGATATAGACAACTTCGACCAGGGCGTCGTAAAGAGATGTGTTCATAATTTCCATGTTACAAATAAACAAATACCAACAGTGAAGAAGCTCCATGAAAAATTAGTTTCTGACATAAATTTTCGCGGTTCTTTTAGTAGTCTCCGTCAAATTATTAAGAATTTGGGTTTTAAGTGGAAAAAAACCGAAAATAACCGCAAAGTTTTAATAGAACAGTCGCAAATAAGACTTCTTCGAATACATTATTTAGAAAAAATAAAACGATATAGACAGGAAAATAGACACATTATATATACAGACGAATCTTACGTACATTCTAGCCACACAAATTCAAAATCGTGGTCTGATGGATCAAAGGAAGGTTTGAAAAAGCCTATTTCAAAAGGGCAACGGGTAGTCATTGTACACGCGGGGTCAGAAGCGGGTTTTGTACCTAACGCTTTGCTGCTTTTTAAGTCGGGCACTAAGTCCGGCGACTACCACGACGACATGCATTATATAAACTATGAAAAGTGGCTTCGCACACAGCTTATTCCAAATCTTCCACCCAGATCCGTTGTGGTAGTCGACAACGCTTCCTACCACAACAAGCAAGATGATCCCGCGCCAACTTCAAATAGTAGAAAATCCGAAATGCAAGCATGGCTAACCGAAAAAGGAATATCATTTACCCCAGAGATGTATAAACCACAACTATATGATCTGATAAAAGCCAACAAAGAAAGATTTAAAAAATTTAGTATAGACAGAATTTTGGCCGAACATAACCACGATGTGCTCCGCCTGCCACCATATCACCCTGATCTTAACCCTATCGAGATGGCATGGGCTACGATCAAGGGTTACGTAAGCAGCAAAAACGTAGATTGGAATACAGCTCGTGTCATGGAATTAGTGAAGGAGAAAGTAAATGAAATGGGACCCAGTGAGTGGTTTAAGCTGACCGAGAAGGTAAAGAAAGTTGAAAACGAATATGCCAAAAGTGACCCCATCATTGACCAAATGACAGAGGAACTAATTATACGAGTTGGAGAATCTGATGACAGCAGTGATTCAGAAGATGAAGACGAAATGCCTAGTCCAGTTCCTGGCACGAGTGGACTTGGTAGTTTTATTGAAGGCATAACGCCATTTAGTGACAGTGATTGACGTATTCACTGCGATGGTGGTCATATTGGCTCATGAAAAGGTATTATTTCGTGGGTAGACAAAAAGGGTTATTCACTCGGTACATACGGAGGGCATAGGTATTATGTTCCTAAGTTGTAAGTGTTCAGTGCAATATTCAAAATATTATATTAAAATAAAAAACGAATTATTAAAAGTTGTTCTTTTATTTACTATCACTAGTATATTGTTTTTTTAGGGTTAAATACACACGATAATTAATATTCATAATATTATGTATGTCATGTACCACCAAAAAAATATATCCTCTAAAAATGCGTGCGCGTCTGTACCTGCGCAGATCGGCGCCATGTTGGGTCAAGTTATTTTGCGCGAACTGTAGCACGGCGGAACATTGTGTGTTTACGCCATTGATGTATAAATGTACTATTGATATTTAGTACAGTCACAACAACAGATAGGACAAACAACTTCTGTACTACATACATAGTGTGAACAGTTAAAAAAAACTACAATATTGCCTCATTTGTTAAGTGGCCACACGCGCGAATTCTAAACGTGGCGATTTAGGTTCTGAAATCAAGCTAAGTTTTTATATAAAATTCTCCGTAGCAACTCCAAGTTTGGATTTGTGTCCTAGCAATAAGTTCGCCCCCTATTATATGGGACATAAAAATTTACCGGAAAACTTTTAGAGTAATAATCGGGCCTATTTATTCTGGAGAAACGGATATGATGTTATATACGTATTATTAGAAACGGAACCAATAAGGTATTGGACATGCTTGAATACCAGCGAGTGCCTATTTCCGGCACCTTATAGAGAAACAACACACGTCGTGCCGTCCTCTCTAAGCTATAATATCTCAATGGTTTACGTAACACAAGTATTTTGCTTCTACGTACTTGAAAAAAGTTTGGTTTACATAATAACATATAATATTAATGGTATATATTATGATAATGTTACGTTATATACGTATTGAGCCTAAGGTCGCAGTTCGAAGGTTTGTTGTAAAAAGTGAAATCATGTAACAAATTGTCTGTGGATGACACAGTTTGATTGTATGAGTTTTTGTGTGTTCAATGCTTATGAAGGAATTGCTCAGTTCTAGTTTCTGTTTTTTTTTAACACACAAATGTGACAAACAACCTTATGGCACCTGATGGTAAGCGGTTACTGTAGCCTTTATAAAGACGTTTGCAATAACAGAGGTCAGAGGTGTGGCTCAGGGGTTGTCCCCGTTTAGATCTCATTTAATCGAGTTACTAAAACAGCAAACGGAATGTCCATGCTTCCGCCATAAGGCGGAGGTTTTCTCAGTCGTCCAGGTCAATTTCAGTGCCGAAAATCGCTATACTCTACTTGTCCCCTTTTAAGAATCCTAAACGGTTTCTATAGGGCCGGGAACGCGTGAGCTACCCCTCCGGTGTCGCAAATTTCTATAGGCTACGGTAACCGCTCATCATCAGGTGGGTCGCAAACTTGGTTGCAACCCTAGTGGTTTATTTTCTTGAGAGGTAGGGCATAGTCAGATTCCTCGCTCGAACTGAGCTGCCCGACTGGAGAAGTACCTCCGCCTTACAGAAGACCGCAGTGAATCAACAATAGTTGTATTTCTGTGAGTGAGTAAGGTTACCAGAGCTCGTTTGGGGAGTGACTATTCTGACAGCATGGGCATTCCGTTTGCTGTCAGTTTAGTAATTCCCTATTTTAAGAAACCTAAACGGTTTCTGCAATGGTTGGCAACGCATATGCAAGCCTTCTGGTGTTGCAAATGTCCATGGGCGGCGATCATCACTTACCATCAGTTGAGCCGCCTGCTCGTTTGCCTCCTTATCACCATAAAAAATGACTTTCTTATCATAAAGACACCTACGGAAAGAAAAATAGGACGATTAATACAAAAGGTAACCAAGCACACTTTCTAAAATAATCTTCTATGGTACATAAAAACTTAAGTAATTTATCTGTTCGACATCCTCAATGACTATTTTGTAATAGTATTTAATATACAGCTCAGTTAAAACAATGGTTACTGGTTACATTATGCATAACGTCGGGCGAGCAACGCGTGGGAGTCGATCTGTATGATAATTTATTGCGCTTTTTCAAATGAATTAATCTTGAAAACTACAATTTGATCTTGTGACCTGGTTTCGATGTTGAATAGACAATATGTTACGATTGTTTTATTATTGAAATAAAACTACTTTTAAAGTAACTATTTTGTCGCGCTATATTGATATTATTTAATAGTCAGGATGATTAGTTCTTTTATTGCTGCTGGTTGAATCAAGTTCCGATTCTTACATATAATATTTACATTTATATGCACGTTTAAAGAAAAAGAAAGAAAGAAAGAACGTTTTGCACGAAGATGAAGTAGAATATTTATGCCTACCGGTTCTTATTAATATATGTATTTATATGCACGTTTTGCGTGAAGACCAAAGATAATATTTATGCACTAACTTTCTTATGTCAATTTAAAACAATTACAAGCTGTGATACCTAAACCTGTGAACCTAATGATATATTCACTGCACTAGAAAGTACCTATCGAGCTGAGTCCCAAGTCCCAAACACATAATCGACTTTTTGTATTTCCGTGCATATTTATCATATGCTCAAACGGCGATGAAAAAATCTGCTTGCCTGAGATGTTTTCTTGTGTGGTGACCAATAGTATTATCCTCTTCATATGACTTCTCATTTGATAAGAGAGCAGACTGTGTCTAGCAATGAAACAGTATAAATGGCTTGATCAAGAAGAACAGTAGTTTTGCTAGTGATACAAAGTATAATGATAGTGAATAATATTCCGCATTAACTGTCAAGTCTTGCTAGCAGCTTGTGACGTAACGTAATGACTTACATCTTACATTCTGACACACGCGGAAGTTTCTGACCTTTCACAGTTTTTGTTAAACTATGCATCTTCGTTAAGGCTTGTACAGACTGGCAAACAAGAGATACTACGTTACGTGCAACTAGTTTTTGACAATTCAAAAATACCTTTAATATTGGTATAATTGAAGTAAATCGTTTGAGTTTGAGTTTACGGGAATATCGCTGCAAATCCGTACTTCTATATTATACTAATATTATAAATGCGAAAGTATGCTAGTCGGTTTCTCAAAACGCTGAACCAACTAAGATCAAATTTGGTGTAGAGATAGTTTGAGCCCCAGAAAAGGACAGAGATAGTTTTTGTCCCGAAAATCACGCCTTAAAAAGGCGAAAAGAGGTTTGCAAGTTTATATGCGGAATAGTTAATTTATTAAGAGTTGATGGTAAAAAATAAATAAGTAAATAAATAAGATAAGCAGGTTAGATAAAATATCTTACTACATAGAGATGAGCTCGCAGGCCAACGCTTCATAGTATATATATAAACTTTGTTATTTTAAAAAATCGAGCAATCAGTTCGCGTGTTTCAAGTCTGTTCAGAGCTTTATACTATATTGTATGTGGAAGTGAGTTTATAATAATACTGTATACTGTTATTTCATGTGTGTGAGAGATTTGTGTATGTTATAAGATGTCCGTGGCTGTCTTGAGGTCTGTCTTTATTGCCGACGTGCAAAATGAGCCAATTAAATTTGGCCTACTTTGAATCAATTATATTTTGACTTTGACGTGGTGGTAATTCTGGAAAATTCGATGTTGTAGAGAAGGACAGAGAAAATACTATTCTAAATTATATATGATATAAATGTAAATAGACCATTTTAAGCACACTTTAAAAAGTTTTTTTGACGTTTAACCTCTGACAAAGATCGTCGAATTAAATTCTAAGAATCACAGTCTCTTTAAAAGTGTGTCACGTTTTGGTGTAAATTATGTGAGTTTAACAATGAAAGAAAGAAAGACTGATTGGTGCATTAGCTGAGCGATCGGCTTGTGCGTCATGGGTTGCGAGTTCGATCCCCGTGCAAAGCAAATATTTGTACGATCTACAGGTAGTTGTTCCGTGTCTGGGTCTTTGTATGTCTTAATCTCTTGGACCTTAAAACCTAAAAGGCATTCCCTGTTTAATATCCCCCTGTAATAAGTTACTGTTATTATTCTCATCGCCTTACGTTTTTATAAAATGTAAAATAAAATCAATAAGTATATATTTGACGACTCGGTGGCACAGTGGCTGAGCGATTGGCTTGTGCGTCACGGGTTGCGAGTTCGATCCCCGCACGGAGCAAATATTTGTACGTTCCACAGGTAGTTGTTACAGGTCTGGGCGTTTGTGTATGTGAAAATTTGTGTTTGTAAACGCACCCACGACACAGGAGAAAATCCTAGTGTAGGGCAACGTTTTTTTTTAAAAAAACCTGCTTTTTCTTTTCGTACATCTGCACACATGTCCAATACGATTCAAAAGGCTTTTATTTCTAGTAAACTTTTTCAAGCATTTTTGAAACGTTAAGCTTCAAGGTTGCACGGTTCTTGGTTGTAATTTGCACGGTTGCAAGTAGTTGATCTTGTGGAGAAGAATCCGGGCAGAAACTCCACAAAAACCGTTTTTAAACAGTGCTGTACTGTACAGTCTTCAACTGTACATATTTTGCTGACGCGGTGCCTCGCACCCTACGTGCGTCATTTTTGTAGTATAAATATTGATAACTTACAACAAACGCACAAGTGCGATTACTGCAACGCGGTGACTAACATTAGAGAAAGGAATCGTCAACAGTTTACTTGTAATACAAATAAATATAACGGGAACTAAGTGATCTTTCCTTTACGCGCTTCAACCTACCAATAACATTAACTCTACAAGTGTACAAACCGTACAGTACAGTACCTATTCTGGTTTGTTCGATAAGGGCGACAATACGAGACGAGAAAAAAATATCTTTTTTATTCTAATCTAGCCGTCAATTCACTACTACATAGATAGGACCTCTATACTTACAATGTCAGGCAAATTAGCACAGCGTAAAAACAAACAAACGTATGTCATAATGCACCAGCCATCGTCCTCGGTGTTGCGACACCAGTTAAATATTGGACAATTTACTGCATTGTGCATTAGCCATGAACGCCGTCCTCGCAAATGACATTTATTACACAAGTGGCTTGCCAGACTGAAAAAATAATATACCTACATGTATAAATTAGTATTTAAAGTTGAAGGTTTTGTGATAAAACTACTTGTCAGACTACCCGTAGTTATGGATGCTGGGGTAAAATAACGAAATGTAAAAGGTAAAATACAAAATTTAGTAGAATTAGTCATTTTATCCAATCTGCTTAAATCAAATCAAATCATTTATTTCAATTAGACCAATACAGGTACTTTTGAATTGTCGATTAAATTGAATTTAGTTGCACGGTTCCAAAAGGTAGGTCTTATGGAGAAGAACTGGTAAGAAACTCCATAGATACTCTTTTTAAATTAAATACAAAATTATTGGTTTTGTTTTACAATGCTTTGTGTATGTAATATCAATATGAGACTGGTGCAGTTCGATGTGAAACGTATGATTTATGAAAGTAAAAGAAATAACTAAAACCAATGTAGGTTGCCATAACATGTATGAGCCGACCAGTCCCAACTGATAGCACCCGTTCACGAGCATGAGGTGTGTATCGGCGTCTGTCTACTCAACCATGTTGTAGGGAATAAAAAGACCCGACACACAACGCCACCATCAGCAGGGCATATGAGTGAGCATGACTAGCCCAGAATGCCCGGCAACCGGTAGGCTTCTCCGTAATCTTCACATTAAAAAAAAAACAACATTAAAGCCAACATCAGTCTCATTTACAAGTTATTTATTTATTGCTTTATAGAATGAATATTATTGAATATTATTAATACCGCATACAAACTTCCACACAACTTCCCCCTTTTCGGCCTTTTAAGGGATGATTTACGGGACAAAAGCTAAATAAATCCCTTGTCCTTCTTAGGGACTCAAACTATCTCCATACGGAATATCATTTAAATCGGTAGAACGGTCATAACGTAAAGAGGTAACAAACAGACAAACACACTTTCGCATTTATAATATTAAATAGTGTATATGGAAAACATAATACATTTATACAGCTGCGGTAGCCTAGCGGTGTGACCAGTGGACTGAGATCTCAGAGGTTTCGAGTTCGAACCCAAGGCACGCACCACTGACTTCTCGGAAGTTATGTGCGTATTTATCTCATGCTCAAACAGTGAAGGAAAACATCGTGAGGAAACCTGCATGCTTGAGAGAATTCTCGATGGCATATGAAGTCTGCTAACCGACAGTAGGCTATCGTGATGAACTATAGCCTAATCCCTCTCAATTGAGAGAAGACCCGTGCCCAGCAGTGGGACATTAATAGGTTGATGATGAAGTTATACATATTACAGCTTAAAATGCAAGAACTCTTGCGATATTGGCGCAAAAGAAACTTCTTTTAAGATTCACCAGCAATGAAGTAGCGTATAAGCAATAAACTTATAACTTACAGACTATATATACATAATAACTTGACAGTACAATAATGTCGGTCGCCGTAACTTACCGACAAGATGTCGACTTGCCGGCACAATGATCTTCCGTGTGAGCAATAATGTGTGGTTTTCACAAAAACGTATGGTTTATTTTGTAATAGTGTGATATTTTTGAGGTTATGAAATAAGGTAGGACTGCCGAGCAAGAGGTCTTGGGTTCGATTCCCAGGTCGAGCAAAGTGTTATTGGGTTTTTCTATGGAATTCTCAGTAGTAGCTTGGAGTTTGATGATTAATGGCAATAGGCTCGCCCCCTATTACATGGGACCTAAAACATACCGGCGAAACGTGGGTGTACATGGGAATCGAACCCAAAATGTTTGCTGAGCAGCTCACTTTATTTTTCACTTTATTAAATTACGGCAAAATAGAAAAAAAAAACTTTTGGCAGATTCAATAACCTATCTTTCAAACCTATTTTAATACCTTTAATTCATTTCTGATATTACGCGAAAATGAGACATTGAAATATTATAATAATATATATTGAGTTCTATTTCAATGTTTCATTTTACGGATATTATCGCGGTTATTGATGATCTATTTAATGGTTCATTTTGGTCGTGACTATGGATGCTGTAAAAGATACAAAAAGTCAGATTTCAATAATATCAATATACCAAGATACCCAATCCCATACCTATACGCAACTAAATAAATAAGTCTAGTCTATTCTACTAGTCATACATTGAAGATCTCTAAACGGAACCTTACCATTTATGGTAAAATCGGTATGGGAAGCTGAAAGATGGTGCTCATTAGGTCTATATTCTCCCAAACAGTCAACATGTCTTGTTAGTGCTTACTGATCGTATCCTAGGACTCTCACGAGACCTAGGCATTGAAGGGAAAGTGCCACATACAGGGTGAAATATTACCTAGGCTAACTTTCCTATCTGAATTTTGTACTACAGGTATATTTCAAGCGAAAGTATATCTTAATCCATTGTGGATTAAAACTCAAAATCTAACGTAGAAATGTTTTTACTTGCGAACTGGAAAATGTTCTTGAGTGAATGTCGTGAAGATCAAACGGATTGAAGTTTGATTTTATAGAAAATTTAACTCTATTTTAGGTTAGGTAGAGTTGAAATTAAATGGTTTATTTCAATTAGATCAATTTTACAGATACTTTTGAATATGAAATAGGTCGATGACACATAAGTTAAAGATTTTTTTCAAAGAAGGCCTCATTAAAGTTAATTCTTTTTGAATGTCAACAATAGGTTGTTGACAATAAGCCCCAAAACCCTCCTAAGCTAAGACCATACTAAAAAGACGATTTGGAAAATATACTTATGCCCAAAAACTCAAACGCTTACTCGTTTTATGATGCCCAGTTGCAGGCGAAAAAAGCAGTCTTTTATTCGCCTGCAAATTGAAAGACAAAAGAATATGGTAACTTCCACATTTGACTGCCCGATTGGCGCTGTGGCTTAGCTATTGCCTCGTGCGTCATGGGTTGTATGTTCAATCCCCAGACGGAGCAAATACAATCTACAGGGCAGATAGTTGTTCCGGATCTGGCCGTTTTATGTGAAAATTTGTGTTTATAAACGCACACACGACACGAGAAAATCCTAAAGAGACCAATATTAAAAAAAACGTTCTATACATTTTGCTGACGTACAGTTCTCAACACATCGCCTCTGCCTAATCCACCAAGTAATACAAGCGTGATAGTGCATTAAGCCTGTAGCAACTAGACAATTACGTGTATCCTAGGTCAGGTTACCACTCAACGATCTAAGTATCTAGCTATCAAAGACGAATGACCTGATCGTGTGCGGTTAATGGGATCAAGGTCAACATACCAGTTTGTGTTTTTTTTAGGCTTCATTTTGTATGTCAATTGATCTAACTGTTACCCGTAGCTTTGCAGGCGCAGCTAGTAAAAAGTTATTATAACATAATATGGATGCTTGCTACACTAAAGCGTGATTTCCTAATCTGCAAGACCTGATAATCGAATTCAGGACCTCATGCTTGCAACTAGCTCGCCTAGATCAATGTGGCAGTCAATTTTTTTAACGACCCGATTAGCCCAGCGGTAGTTAACGCTGCCTTATGTGCTACGGGTTCCGGGTTCGAATCCCGGTAGGGACAAATGTTTGTGTGATGAGCATAAACATTTGTTTCCGAGTCATGGATGTATCTATGTATAATTTGTATCTATTTACAAAAAAAGTATATATGTAGTATATCAACCAATTAGTATCCGTAACACAAGCCTCGTTGCTTACCACGGAACTAGATGGCGCTGTGTCATAAAGTCAAGTGATAATTTGAGACGTCTTAAAAGATATCCCGAATTATGAGTTTACACTACAATTTCTGCCTAGCCCTCCAAGGACAAATGCGAGATGTTATATTGCATAACACAGTTACATATCCTATAATTATATATACTTTCTCATAAACTAATTGGGCGCGGTGCACTTCAACCTCAATCTTTAACAAGAATTAACGTAATAATATTTATATAAGAAGCTTATTAATTTCTGGTCAAAACTATCCAAAGTTATCACATTCCATCACTAATTACTCAATTAAAAATACATATACTCTCACGCCATCCCCGAAGGGTTAGGCAGATGTGTAGGTAATTAGGTACTAATGTACACCCACATTTCGCCGGTATATTTTAGGTTCCATGTAATAGGGGGCGAGCCTATTGCCATCAACCGGGCACTCATCCAAACTCCGAGCTGCTATTGAGAATCATCATCATCATCATCAACCCATTAACGTCCCACTGCTGGGCACGGGTCTCCTCTCATTTGAGAGGGATTAGGCTATATAGTCCACCACGCTAGCCTACTGCGGGTTGGCAGACTTCACATGCCATCGAGATAAATCTCTCAAGCATGCAGGTTTCCTTACGATGTTTTCCTTCACCGTTTGAGCTTGTGATATTGAGAATGTTCATAGCAAAACCCAATAACCTTTTGCTAGACCTGAGAATCGAACAAAGACGTCTTGCTAAGCAGTCGTGCTTACGACTGACTAGACCAACGAGGCAATTACTCAATCACCAGAATCACCACTCTCAAATAGTGATATTAGCGAAAATAATATCGGATATATCACTTCCTTTCTAAACCGTACGCTCGCGGGTCAAATGTTATAATATGACAACGCATTTACGTAATATGACTTGTAACAGTAATTCTTTGGAGTATTCTCCGAGTGTGTTTTATGTAACCGTGTGTACATATTTGGGTGGAATAGACGGGCGTTTTCATTATATGTATTTACATAAATAATTATTTATCTTATATTAGCTGACCCGGCGAATTTCATACCGCCATTTTTTGTCCGTTTTTTAAACAAACCTTGAGCCTTTAATGAGGAACACAACAATAAAAGCACTATCCAATTTTGAACAGTCGTTCGGAAGTTATGTGCAGACCTACATACACTTTGGAAATTCATTTTAGTCCCCACGGAAAAGGCGTGTGTGTACGGTGTGTGTATTATATCTGCAAAGCTATATGTATCATCATCATCATCAACCCATTATTGTCCCACTACTGGGCACGGGTCTCCTCTCAATTGAGAGGGATAACGCTATAGTCCACCACGGTAGCCTACTGCGGGTTGGCAGACTTCACATGCCATCGAGAAAATCTCTCAAGAATGCATGTTTCCTCACGATGTTTTCCTTCGCCGTTTGAGCTTGTGATAAATACTCACAAAACTTCCGAAAGTCATTGGTGCGTGCCTTGGGTTCGAACTCGACGCCTTTGACATCTCAGTCCACTTGTCACACCTCTAGGCTACCACAGCTCTCTTAAGCTATATCTAAGTTGAACCTATATGTTCTTACTTTTTCGTTATTTTTGTTTGTAAGTCTACATGTATTTCTACTGTTGACGTCAGACATAAATGTTTTCTATCATTCTGACGTTATTTTTTTACCTTCCTACACACACAAAACTTTAACGTAACGTAAAAAACGCGCCGTTTCAAACGCGCCCCAACCGCTCGTCTGCACGCACGAACCTTAATATTTCGTTGCATCAGAGGTCAAAAAGATCTCCAACTTCCAAACAATAGTTTTCTATTCGCATGGTTCCTGCACACCCACCAGAATGGCTCTATTCACGATGGTGTCCAAGTTTGATGACTGTTTGTATTTCCTGATTGATGATTGTAAGATAATAATAATATTTACTGACATAAACATAATTACAAATATAAACATCATCATCATATCAGCTAGATGACGTCCACTGCTGGACATAAGCCTTCCCCAAATATTTCCACAACGACCGGTCTTGGGCCACCTGCATCCAGCGGATTCCAGTGACCTATAAACATAATCCATTCTAATATTATAAATGCGAAAGTGCGTCTGTCTATTATATCTTCACGCTAAACAGATTCAGATGTGTATGGAGGTAGTTTGTGTCCCGGCAAAGACCATAGAAAACCATCCACCCACTTTTCCCCTTTTTAAGGGATGCTTTCCGGGACAAAAACTGTTCTGTCTTTACCCGGGACTCGAACTATCTACATACGAAATTTCACCAAAATCGGTTCAGTGGTTAAAGCGTGAAGAGGTAACAGATACAATTTCGCATTTTAATATTAAAGTATGTACCTAATATAGTCTTACTTTGGAAATAATCACTTCTTCTTAATCATGGATGTTTCTATGTATTATAATAAGTATGTATTTACAAAAAAAAAGTATATATGTAGTGTACAACGATCTAACACAAGCCTCGTTATTTAACTCGGAACTAAATGGCGCTGTGTCATAATGTCCTGATATTTTAATTTAATTTATATTTATTAATTATGTTGACCTGAATATCGGAGTATATGTATATTACATCAGTATAAATAGATGATTTAACAATGTAAGCCAGCATCTGAAATGGTATTTCGAGGAAAGAGCACAGTGTAACCCTATCACAATAGATCAAAGCAGTGCGACCACAAAACTAAGCACTAGATTAACTTGCAACACTGCCCTAGATTCTAGTAATCATATATATCGACTGTGACGTGAAGATGTATTCATGTCATTCTCAGTGTGTATGGCGTAAACTGGATTAAGATCTTTACTGGTCTCGTAATAAATGTTATTTTCGGTCGCATTGTCCCGGCTTCTATTGCGTGACAAAAAATCATATTGTGTCGACGACTCGTCTTTGACTATTGAGTTTTCTATAAACTATGTTGTTGACGGCTTTCTGTCAAACAAAATAGGGCTGAATATGAGTATACATGTGAATTTCATCAGACTAGAGGCAGTTAAATACGTGAAAAATTAAATAAAATTTGGATGAGTCCCACTCAAATAGCCACATCATCTGAATACGTTATTTTTAATCGACTTTACATAATTCTCTAAAAAAACAACTTTAAAGTGGAAGGACTGAAACACACAGGAAGCACCAGCTTTCAAATAAAAAAGGAATCATCAAAATTGATTTACCCAGTCAAAAAATATGAGGTAACAAACACAAAGAAAATAAAAAAAATACAGTCGAATTGAACCTCTTCCTTTTTTCGAAGTCAGTTAAAAAAGGAGGACATTGGAAGAAAGAGGTTTGACTAAAATACCTTTTTTTATACTCATGGGTTTACTTATAAATGCTGTCACAGAACTGTCGGGATTAATTAATAACGTAATTACATTTCAATGTTTATTATTTGTGTTAAGTACCGAATAATATTAAAAGCATGCCTTTAATAAAATTAAAAAAACACCTAAAAAAATACTAATAGAGAAATGTTACTATAGGTGCCGTCACGAGTTTAGAGCGCTCGACGAAAGTAGTGGGGAGACTTGCGCATGTCGTACACTCGTGCTCACATATATTACGAAGTGTTTTTAGAAAAGTTAAATTAACTTGAGTTGTCACTTGTAATGGAAAAGAAAAATAAGTTTTATATAGGTATTTTAAAAGAGAAAAATAAAATATAACCACGGTTTATTTTATAAAAATAATAATTTATATTTTTTTGTAGATACGTATAGAATCAATATTACATAATCAATAATAAAATTAATGTAATGTGTATTTTAATTATTGGTGTACAATTAAGTATATTCTATCTATCTATCTACATATAATCAAATAATCAATTATATTTAAAAAAACTTAAATTCTAATCGTTTGGCAATAATCCTATTCCTTCCGTCAAATCGTCGTTAATTAAGGAAGTCGAAGTTTATAGATGGATGCGACTGGAACTACTTATTGAAAGTTAAAAGGTCAAGACGATGAAAAAATACGAAAGCAATATGTGCGTGAATGTATTTTGGGCGATACACCAATACGGCGGGCGCCGGCACTGGCCGCTTCACCCTCCGCACACCGCCCACCCCGCCAAACGGACCCAAAAACTGATATCTGCGCATTCAAGGCCAGCGCTCTAAACTCGTGACGGCACCTATACAAAATAGATGAATTCTTTAATGACTCTGAATTATCATAATTATTATTAATAGTGCATGCTTGCAAAATTTGTATGCTTCATTAGCAAAACATAGCGTTCTGTTTATTTTATAAGACTTTTGCATGTATGCTACCTATGTTTTACAAATAAAAATATTTGAATTTGAATTTAAGTGTGAGTAATATATAGCCGTGGTAGCCTAGTGATGTGACCAGTGGACTGAGATGTGAAAGGTCTCGAGTTCAAACCCAAGGCACGCACCACTGACTTTTCGGATGTTATGTGCGTATTTATCACAAGCTCAAACGGTGAAGGAAAACATCGTGAGGAAACCTGCATGCTTGAGAGATTTGTCTCGATAGATGTGAAGTCTGCCAACCCGCAGTAGGCTAGCGTGGTGGACTATAGCCTTATCCCTCTCAAATGAGAGGAGACCCGTGCCCAGCAGTGGGACGTTAATGGGTTGATGATGATGATGATGAATATATAGTGTATAAAATAATTATGTAGTTTTTAGACAGATTATAATCGATCTAGTTACATACACAACCAAGATTTTTAAATATCACAATTTTATTATGATTTTTTCTATCCAATGATCTAAAAACGTGTCAGTAGTTTAAATCTAGCATTTACTTATGATAGTTGCGTAAATCGTCTCACGTTACAAGTTAAGTAATTGTTCATTGTGGTTGCAGGTTCGATTCCCAGACTTATCACACAATAGATTTATCTATTTAGCTGTTATGCTAATTAAACCTTGACTTGCTTTAGTTAGTTTATTTTTTTGCTAGAATTGGGGCTATTTAAAGTTTAATTAGTTAATTAAAGTTAATTGATGACACGATTAGCTCAGTGTCTACTGCAAAGAACTTTGACGACAAGAGCCGCAGGTTCGATTAATGCGCGGTACAAAAATAGTAATATGCATTTGGATTATATATTATATTTTGTTATATTAACTGCCTCATAAACATGTGCATGCGATATCAACTGCAGAGTATTAAGACCTGGATTCCATTCCCAGGTCGGATAAAGTGTTATTAAGACTATAAAAAACATTAGTCTGGAGTTAACATTTGCGGCCGGCTAATGGTAGTAGCCATGGAGGGAAGAGCTGTGGTAGCCTAGTGGTGAGACCAGCGGACTGAGATGTCAAAGGTCTCGAGTTCAAACCCAAGGCACGCAGCACAGACTTTTCGGAAGTTATGTGCGTATTTATCACATGCTCAAACGGTGAAGGAAAACATCGTGAGGCAACCTTCATGCTTGAGAGATATTCTCAATTACATGTGGGAGAAGTGAGGAAGGAGACTTGTGTCCTGCAGTGGTAGAATAATGGGTTGATGATGATAAATGGCAGTAGCCTGTCTCCTATAACATGGGACCTACAAAAGACATCAAGCGAACTGTGATAGTATATCATTGCATCTCTGCTTAACCCCTCAGGGACAAACAGGCGTGATGGATGTGTTTTAAAAAATGTTATTTTTGTTATTTTCAGATGGTGCGCGTTTGCGCTGTGGTGGCGCTGTGCGCGGCGATAGCATGCGCCGGCGCAGCCGAGTCCTCACCTCGTTTCCGTAAGTATTTAAATACGCATAAACTGCTAGACACTTCTTGATAAAGCTATACACCTTATTATATACATAAATAAATTCAACTTATTATATACATCAAAAAACACAAGTTATCAATTAATCTTCTATGTTGGTCTTACTTTATTTGTGGTAATAAATAAATGAAAGACATACATTTCCACATTTGTGAGGGGAAACCGCTGTATTTGTTTGCTGAAACTGCTGTATTTCAGCCGTATTTTAGCTCAATGAATAATACAATTATGCACTTAACAAAAACAAATTGTATATTCAACGAATAGTTTTATGCATAATAAGTCCTTATTGTTTAGAATTATTCACATTGATTGCATACATACAGATATCAATCAATGGACACATGTAACTAATTACTAAACTATCACATTCAAACCTAATACTTATTTATGAAAATATCCCGGTAATATTCGGCCTTCGTTCGGCTAGTTGACGAGCTCAAGTCTCTTTAGCTGGAATTGCACAACACTAATCCGTTAGCACTTCCCTGTAACTGTGACGTCACATTTGCCTCACGAAGTTATTACGTACACACAATCATTAACAAAAGCATGTTTATTTTCACGAGTTCACTAGTTTATTGTAGAACAACATTGTAGCAACATGTGTTGTGCACTTATGTGTTCCTGGTAGTTCAAACATCACAACTTTCACGCAAATAATACTTGCACAAGAGGCCTGTCAACCCATTTACTCACTGACCCACCTCTGGGCATGAGTCTCCTTCCATTTGTGAGATTAGGCTATAACCCACTACGCTAGCCTAGTGGACTAGGCTAGCGTAGTAGATTATTGATTGGAAGACTTCAAATGTCATCAAGAGAAGCTCTCACGTACGCAGGTTTCCTCGCACGTAAGTTTGAAATAGCCGACGAAAAATTTAACCCTTCAATCCACTGGTCACACTGCCCCCTTACTTAATTAAAATAACTTATTTAAGACAGGGCCGACCCTTCGCATAATATCGTCATATAATGACTATCTCTATTTATACAGAAATAGAATTGGACTGTTAAAGGCAATTAAAAGATTAGGGATGGGATTAATAACTACGAGTATGACTATTCGTTAAGAAATAAAATTCGGGGATACACTATATGATGAAGGCGGAGGACAGAGAGTTATAAAGAGAGGTCTATGTCCAAGAGTGGACTGTGATAGTCCGAATTCATGATAACTATCCTGCAAATCTATGGATACCGAATTTATTGCCGGATAGTTATAATACCAGTAATTAAAGCAAATTTACTATGTCTATTTATGAAAGCTAAGTTAATTAGGCACATTCAAATTTTTTTTCACTACAAATAATACATTATGTGAATAAGACCCACGCTTCACACAATAAGTAAACAATGTCAATAATTTAGGATACTAATTATGTAATTTTCAATCACTTGGATTGCGAAACGTGTGTTTGAAAGACGTACGTAAAAACAGCTGATACTTATTGTCAAAGTTGCTGCGTAATTCAATACTTCTTTTGTTTGAGTACGAAATTGTCAGCTAAAAATACATATTATGCGTATAATTAGTAGGGATAGGTTATTTATAAGACAAAATTACCTATATTTGTTTGGCGAATCTATACCAATATTAATAAAACTAAAGAGTTTGTTTGTTCGTTTGAACGCGCTAATCTCAGGATCTACTGGTTGGAATTGAATAATTAATTTTGTGATGGATAGTTATTTTATCGAGGAAGGTTATAGACTGTAGAACATCACGCTACGACCAATAGGAGCAGAGCATAAAGGAATAAAAAAAAAAACCACCCGTTCGAAGGCCGCTAGTCCTTAATAATATTGTAAATGCGAAAGTAGGTCTGTTACCTCCTCAACCGTAAACCGTTGAACCGATTTAGATAAAATTATGTATGAAGATAGTTTCCATCCCAGGAAAGGATATAGGGAAGTTTTTAGAGAACAAAAAGGGAGGGGGGTAGAAGTATCTACACGGACGTAGTCGCGGGCAAAAAGTAGTACGTACTTATCCTTCAATAATTTCATGAAATAGGTACTTTTTTTTTATTGATCATTAAGATATTGTACAATTTGCCATGAGACAATAATAATTATCTCTAATGAATAAATAACAACATAATTATTTAAGTAATATTGCTTTGTCTTTCTTCAAGGATATGTTAGGTTGTTTGATTGATAAAAGATATTAACGAAGAAAAATATTATACATAATTTATGCATATAGGTATTTGCATATAGGTATGTAGTTTACCATTAAAAGGTTTCGCTAGTTAAATTACTTGAAATTGCATATGTTTAAAACCTTTATTATTTTAAAAACTTTTTTCTATGGAAATTATCTTACTTATTTTACTCTGAGGCTAAATTTTATGCGTTATTAAAGTACCCCAAGATTTTGAATAAATTTGTTAACCTAAATGTCTATTTTTTATCATTTGAATTTTAACAGAACTTAAAATTTGGATTATTTTAATTTGAAAGATAAATGCGTAGCGAATGAGGTTTATTTTATTAATGTAAATAAATTATGTAAATAATTACTTACTTTTATGTATATATTTAAAATATCGACATTTTTAACGAAATGTCTGTACAAAATGCATGTTAGATTTAAGTATATTTGTAGTTTTAAATTGTATGTAAATAATGTAAAAATGTATATACATATTTTTTAATGTATTTTTGTGTAAGTATTTAGAATAATTATTGTGTAATATGTTTTACAGAGTCAAGAAAACGCAAGACTGGTACGTACACATACAGATGTTGTCTTCTTATGAGCAATCTTGACATTTTTGGTACACTATTGATTTATCGATGAGTCTGATAAATAATTTATGAAACCATTTCAACCATTAGTGCTTCTATTATAAATAAAAATACATAAAAAATTGGTAAAGAAGCGTATATTTTTAAATATTAAATTATTGATTTGACACTTACGCGAATTATAGACATTGAAATAGAAGTACTTTTTACTGATTTAATAATTAAGGCATATTCCATGGTTACGATAAAACCCCGGTTAGCCTGAGATCATGGATGCTGTAAAGAATTAGATAAAATCCGTGTAGGTTTACTTCAAAGTAATTATTGCGTTATGAATAGAAAAAATTAAGCTCTAAAAACATTTTTTTTTCTTAAAGAATTCAGCAACTGATACGCCGAGAAATAAGTACTTGAAAATAGTCTTAGAAAAAAATTCAAACACAGTTTTAATCTAAGGACTATTTATGCACTATTAAATTCATATTTTCAAATGTAACGATGCATTTACTTAATGATAAGTCAGTATATAAGTCATTATACATAGTTAGACCATCGATAAAATCAAAGTGAAATCTGTACAACGTAAATAATACTCCGCCGCACTGACACAGCTAATATAAATAATTAACACTTTATCTTAAAAACTCATAGTTTCAGCTTTGTGTTGCTGCAATAAAATATAAAAATTATCAAAAATATAATTATTTCTTGTCCATTGGAATTTATGTCAAAGTTCTAACCCCTCTATGTTCTATGTTAAACATTCATTTTACATGTCTGGCTTGTAGCATTTGACTTTAAAATCGTTTTATCTGCAGATGATATAACGATGATGGATTTAACACATTTTAGTGTTTCTACATGTTCATTCATAGTTCCATTGTATTCGCTGCAACCAGTTTTCTCGAGTCATCGGTTTCAATGTTTTTCAGTAACTATATTAGACTAATAATCATGAACAATTTCTCCAATAGTTAGAAGCACAGAAGACTTCTAGAAGCAATCCTCACTCCACGCTTCAAAACCTATTCTTCTTCATACTTCTTGACATTTATCAACACTTATAATACACAGCTTTGCCCGTGTCTGCACTCGCAAGGCACTTCTTTACTGTCTCTGTCTTACATATAGAATAGAAAAAGAGAGATGAGAATAATATGTATCAGACTCTGTCGTAATTTTTTTCATATAAAATATTTTTCTGCTTAAAAATTGTCGTTTAGGTCAAAAACATTTACATGTTCATATAATTTGACATAAAGGGCATACCTAAGTGATGTATCTTTATGTCACTTATATTTATGTGACGCTGCCTGCTGTGTTATGGGCCCCGGGCTCGAATCCCGGTAGGGACAAATATTTGTGCGATAAGCATCAACATTTGTATCCGAGTCATGGATGTATCTATGTATAATATGTATGTATTTACAAAAAAAAGTATATACGTAGTATATCAACCATCTATTATCCGTAACACAAGCCTCGTTGCTTAGCTCGGAACTAGATGGCGCTGTGTAATAATGTCCGGAATTATTTATTTATTTATTTACTTTCACACCTATTCACCGACTCTGTCTTACATAGAATACAAAGAAAATATTATGGTACAGATTAAACTTCAGCCGACATAATTCCTTCTTTCAAAGAATCTGCTTACAATAGTCGCTTAGGCCAAAAACCTTTATATATTTGTATTATTTAACCTCTAATGACTCAATAAGCGACGTATCTTTTTATAGCTTAAGTCCTGTATCATCAAATTCACCCATTGATGAGTAAATATCAATGAACCCGTACTAATACAAAGTTTTCACGTGAAGAAGATTGCTGAATGCGATAAAATTCGAATTGTTTACGCAATTTATCATAATTTACACGCTACATAACTCCGTTATTATGCAAAATATTTTGTGTGTGTGCAATTAATTCTTCATACTTTCGATCTGTGTTCACTTTCTAGACATTTTTGGATGTTGTTTTTTATCTTAATGACAGCTCTGGTGATTTTGCAAATATTTCTTATACTAATTTAGATTGTTTGACTATTTTTACGCCTTTGCATGCTTTTATTATCATAATTTTATTACTTTTACTTACTTTTGTATTTTTCCTCTTGTTTTCTGTAATATTTTATCATTTAAAATGTATTATTATCAAATCTTTGTAAATAATATTTTTTATATTCTTTGTTGAGTATTTTAGTCTTGTTTACTTTTATGCTTTTTACTTGTATTCTGCATTTCATATAAATACTAAATTATGTTAGCTTTAGATTTAGAAATATGTGATGGAACATCTACATATTAGAGTAAATTTGAATACAGATTTTTGAAAATTGTATCATGAATATTTTGCAAATAATCTTAAGTTAAAGGGTTAATATTTATTATTCAAAAACTTAGTATGTAGACTTTTCATATTTGTGATAACATTTTGAAGCATGACCATCTATGTGTTGACAGTGTGATTTCATCAAAAGCTCGCTTTAAACGGTTTAAACCGGTCAACTCATTAGCTTTAAACATCTTCAATTTGGTTCTATTTTTCTCATTTCGGGCCTTGGTTCTTAATTGTCGTCATTATTTCGAAGCGTGTTTGGATATAATTCTAAAGTAACTCCATAATGTGGGTTTAAAGAATTTATTTCTCATAAGAACGACGAATAATACTCTTATTTTCTTATACCCCAAGGTTGGCAAACAAGCTGCCTGATGATAAGCGGTTGCTGTAGTCTATGGGCGTTTGCAACACCAGAGGGATCGCTCGCGCATTGCCGATTACTATAAAAACCTTTTTACTCCATGAAGCGTTTTATGTTTTTTTAATAGGGGAGGACAGCAAATTGAATTCCCATGCTGTCAGAATAGTCACTCCCCTAACGAGCTCTGGCAACCTTACTCGCAGAAACACAACTATTGTAGTTTCTAGTTTCTCCGAAGTTTTTTGTATTTGCCGTCGGGCAGTTTAATTTGAGCGAGAAATCAACTATACCTCTCATTTTTTACTATAAATTCTATCTTTACATGTTGAATTATATTTGAACACGTCAACTATTTGCTTTATTTATAATTTTGTCTACTATTTCTTTGTCTTATTTCTTATGATACGACCGGCGTAGTAGTTAGTTACCTACTGTTAAATTTTATTTAGCATTACTATTATTTTCTGTAACTAATTTTTTTTACATTAATTTGTTATGTAACTGCTTGTAGTTTATTTAGTTAAGTATACTTACTAATACTAGAGACTAACATTGTAGTGTAAGTATTTTTTCCTTGTAGTTTTTAACAAGTTTACTTTTTACCTTTGATTGTTAAGTGTTGGTAACTGTCTTAACCGATTTGTCAAGACCAATTCATATTTTTATAAGTGGCTATAATTTTTTATATTTTTTATGGCTTCATTGTTCAATGGTCGAGTGGTTTACATGCTGCGGCTGATGGGTTTCGATCCCACAAAGCAAATATTGTATGTAATAATTTTCACATGCACTTACTATTCTATAGTTTGTGTAACATACCATCAAGCCAGTCGTCCCCGAACGGTCAGGCAGAAGTGTAATATACACCCACTTTATGCCGTATATCGCCGGTATGTTTTAGATCCCATGTATGTATACATACTGAGCTAGCTACTACTGAGAATTTCATAGTAAAAGCCAATAACACTTTGCTCGACCTGGAAATCGAACCGAAGACCTCTTGCTCAGTAGTCATACTTACAACCACTAAACCAATGAGCCAGTTATACTTTGTGTATAAACAACCTTTCCCAAGCCCTATTAAAAGTATTAAAAGGTCAAAACAACTGATTTCTATTCTCATTCCTGTCTTCTCCATTTACTTCTGTAACTTTAACAATTCAAAAACCCTTTCATACCGCCATCTTGATGTATCTTCAAGAGCATATAACAAGTAGTACGTAGAATCTGATTGGTGGGGGTGACCAACTATTGGGTGCTGATGAAGACCTGGTTTCCAGCGGAGCTGCAGTCGGACAAGCAGGCGGAGGTGGATGATATGGTGAACAACCTACTGCAGTGGATACAGGGCTTGTACCAGCAGAAGAATAGGAAAGGTGCCGTTCTTAGCTATAAGACTTAGAATTAGATTTATTTTATGATATAAGTATTTCTGTCCCAATAAATTTAAGGTGTTATCATTATGTTATTTTTAGGAAACTATAGCTGGTATGTTTTAGGTTTAATAGGTGATTTATTATATATAAACGAATTCATAGAATACAAAAAATAGAGAGGTACAATAAATACACCAATTGTAAAAAACAATTCAAATATATTATTAAAGCAAACAGATCTGAACGTGGTGAAATTTTGCAAGAAAAATCTTCTCACCAAATCTTTACACAATTCACGCAAGCATCTTCAAGCAAGCACTGGCACAAGCACATTGGGTCGGTGTGGATCAGACATCTGGCAATAGAATGTTAACTAATTTCCATTTAATATACTTTCAGCTCGTCAGTACTTCGGAGGGAAACCAGAAAAGCCGAGGCCTTTTGAACCGACGAACAACTATCTGCCACCTGCAACTGGATACCCGCCATCAGGCACTCGCCCATCGCCGACGTACAACGAAGGTTCTTCTCCTTCAAGCCCGTCGTACCAGCCTAGCCAACCGCCCTACCGACCAAGCGAGTCTTACCAGCCACCTGAACCATCCTACCAACCGAGCTACAAACCTAGCCAACCAACTCAGCCCTCATACCAACCATCTCAACCATCCTATCAACCGTCACAACCATCCTACCAACCGTCACAGCCCTCCTACCAACCAAGTCCGTCAACTCCAAGCTACCAACCCAGCCAGCCATCAGATTCACCATCCTCGCCTTCCTACCAACCTTCTCAACCACCCCAACCTTCCCCCAGTTATCCTTCTTCTCCTAGTTATCCTTCCTCACCTAGCTACCAGCCTTCTTCTCCAAGTTATCAGCCATCGCAAGGTTACGATTACTCAAAGCCAAGTTACCAACCCAGCCAGTCAGAACAGACTACCCAAGCGATTTATGTATCAGAAACTGGTAGTTCTAATACTGGTAGTATAAGTACTGGTTCTAGTTCAAGTTCCACCGGCAGTATATCCAGCGGCTCAAGTATCGATTCCACACAGACACAGATTCCTTCTGACGATGATGATCGTCATCCTCCTCATATTCACGAGATCACAGTTGACTGCGGTAAAGAAATGATGACAATTAACATTGAGTTCAACAAACCTTACAATGGACTCATCTACTCCCAAGACCACTACAGCGAATCTGAATGTGTATACGTAAGAGAGAATTCCAACCAGGTCAAATTCTCGTTTACAGTCAGCCTGAACACTTGCGGCACTAGATTCTACAGTGATTTCGAAAATGAAGGTCAAGCATACTTAGAGAATGTTTTAGTACTTCAAAACGAGGTTGGTATCCAAGAGGTTTGGGATCACATCAGAAGAGTTAGATGCCTGTGGGAAGGAAACTTAAAGAAGCAGCTGGTCCACTCTCTCAGCGTTGGCATGTTGAACCAGATCACTAGCAACTTCAGCGGAGATACCGCCATGGCTAGATTAGACATCCAAACTGGCAGAGGTCCTTTCGCACCCGAAGCCAATGGTTTAGTCAAGATTGGAGAAACTATGACTTTGGTTGTGACGGTTACAGGGGATGCTGGCTTCGATATCCTTGTCAGAGAATGTGTAGCCAGAGATTCAGAAAGTCGTAATGTCGTACCTCTAACTGACAGCAACGGCTGTGTCCTCAAGCCTAAAGTATTCGGTGCATTCCAGAAGACCAGGGAAACCGGTAACACTGGCGCATCAATCATTGCGTACGCATTCTTTAACGCATTCAAGTTCCCCGATGAAATGGACCTTATTATCCAATGCGAGGTTGAACTGTGCAAAACTGACTGCGATGCGTGTCCCAACCCTGGAAGTTTCGACCCTAAGAGAAGGAGACGAGATATCGTTCACATTGGGAACAGAACAGAAGAACCGACGACCGTTATTGGTAAAGGATTAAGGGTGGTTTTTGCTGAAGACCTTCCCCAACCTACAGGCTTCTGTGTGTCGCCTCCAGCAGCCTTATGGGGTGGTATGCTGGTACTCGTTGGGTCTTTAATGAGTAGCATACTGGTGTCATATTGTTGGCAGAAATCAAGGGGGTCAGCAAAATTTTCATAAGTTATACAATATCTATTTTGGTCTTTGCTATCTTCCTGATATTCATAAAGATAGCTATATGAACCTCTTTCAGAAATCTTGACTCCAATTTCTTTGAATACCAGTGCATAGATAAGTATTTATAATTATTGAAGTTTGTAAAGAAGATAGTGGAAATAAAAGTAAGATGATATGGTACAAAATATTTAATGAGATGAATTGTGTCAATATTGAGGCTAAAATAGCGTAACAGACAATGCCGCTTAAGCCTTTTGCGCTTTAAATCTGCTTAAAATTTTGTAAACCGATATTACACATAGTTTCCACGGGGCGCTATAAAATATTTTCATTACAGCCAAGAACAATTTTATCAGAATGAAGTGACATTAGGAACATACAATATACACAGTCTCACAGCTTGCCATGGGAAAATCTGCAGTATTCCGTACGTTTGATCGCGCGTGAGATACCCACCTCTTGCGTTATTCAAGTTTTTTTATAAGCCTCACTTTTTTTGTCGTCATTGTCTTCCGACATTAAAATTACGTACACTAGTACATTGTAGCGTCTAAATTTTGTATGGTATCATCAAGTTTTGATGTAGTTTTATTACTTTAAATTGAATCACTTGGTAGCTCAGTTTCCTTATTTTGATTTTTGAAGCTATAAAAGCCTAGAGGTGTGACTAGTGGACTGTGTTTCGAAGATACATGCGTATTTATGACATGCTCAAACGGTGAAGGCGAACATTGGGAGGAAACTTGCATGCCTGAGAGATTTTCTCGATGGCATGTGCAGACTGCCAACGCGCAATAGCCCAATTCCTCTCAAATGAGAGGTTAGTGCCCAGCAGAGCAGCAATGATTTCATATTATCTATCTGAACCTAAAATTATTTTAATGCTCATTGATTCTGTTTTTAATACGGCACTTCATTTGTTAGTATTAATAAAGTAACACTGCCAACAAAATTAGATATACATAATTATGTAAAGCTGTTGTTTTTAAAAAGCAACACATTTTAGGTATAGGACATAAAAAACGCCGTCCATTTTTATTATATACATTGAAACATTAATAAGTTCTTCGTCAAAAGAATTGTATTACGAGAAAAGCAATGGATATCAAATAGTCGGCATTCCGACCTCTATAAATAAATACGATAGTGTTTTTGTGTATAATATACAACAAAAGTATTTTTTAGAAAAGTATTGTAGATGTTAAGTTTTGTAAAATCGCGTAATTATAGTTTGTTAAGTTATTATTAACATGTAAATAATAGAGATAAGTTTGTGTAAATTAAACGTTCTATGTAAAATATTATTTTTGTTTTATTGCTTGGATCTTACTGATAAAAATATTCTCCTAGACTAAGGAAACATGGTAATTGTATACATATAATTTAGTTTTACGATCATACATGATAGTAAAGACATCTGTTAAGGAGGAAAACATTTTTTTTAAGAGGGTACAGTATGAACACGTATTCCTGGACCTTATGACATAGCGCCATATAATTCAGAACTAAGCAATGAGGCTTGTGTTACGAATACTAGTTTGTAACCAACTAGTATTCGTACACAAGCAAATTAGCCATACCCACCCTCCTTTAGTTATACTTTAATAGCTCCCATACGAAATACATACCATAGTCATTGTTTAAAATTAAAATTAATCATTATATTCTAATAAATCTTTTAGAAAAATACATGTTGCCACTGTGAGCAATAATACTAGATATTTAGATATGTAGCATATGAAAATATATATAGTCTCAACCTAATACAATGGGAGATAGGTGTGACAATTTTGACAAACCGACAATTTTGTATTTAATTTAAAAAGAGTATCTATGGAGTTTCTTGCCGGTTCTTCTCCATAAGACATACCTTTTGGAATCGTGCAACTAAATTGAATTTGACAATTCAAAAGCACCTGTATTGGTCTAATTGAAATAAATGATTCGATTTGATCACTATTGTAGAATTTATGTATTTATTCTGGGTGCGGGTGACGCAGAACCGGCCGTCAGTCGTTGCGATCTTTGGCAGGCCTATGTCCAGCAGTTGACGTTTATCGGTTGATATGATCATGATGATGTGTTCATAAATGTATGATTGTAAACATAGATTGGTAGATAGATATAGTATTCTTTATTACACTTACACCAAAAAAGCAGCAATATACTATGTGGAGATGATAACATGACAATAAATTAAACTCATTAGGTATACCTAATGATATTCTAAGTATGTATAGCAAAAATCAATCAAATATACTCAGTAGTTTAGACACAGGACATCATTTTCCATTTTTAAAATTTTCAACATGATGTATTGTTTACTAGGCTATCACAGATAAGGCTAAAGACCTGCAACATAAGTAAAAACGCATGTTGTCAATTCGCCACTTAAAATACCTTCGCCAATCTAAAAAACTCCTTACGCAAATCTATTTGCTTTTCCATATTTTTGCTATTTCGCTTGTTTGAAAAAAACTTTTTTTAATATCGATGTTACGACTTGTTTAATAGAGTCAAAATACTCTCTTGAACTAGCATGGCTCGTATTTTCATTTATTGTCGTGTTATCATCTCCACATTTTAGAACATACAGTGTTAAAAATAGTTAAGCTTTGTTACATCACGTTTCGTCACGCTAAGAATAATCCTAATTAATATCTTTACATATGTTTGCATACAGAAGATAAAATAACAAAACGGTTTATTATATTATCTCTGTTTATGAATAATATAGACTTTGATAACGTGTCTATACGTTGAAATAAAACTACTTTTTACGAATTTTATCGATTAATAACCGCGTAAACTCTCGCGGAAAATCCTGGGATTTCAAAATTAGCAAATTACTCTTAGCGTTGTGAATCGACGACGATATTTCCACTAAATTATTATACGTATTGAATAATACTATAATATGTTTTTAAAGTTTCGTACTATAACTGTTGGTCCTGTGTAATGTTATTGAGATGAGTATTTGGCAGTTTTTTTTTATATTTTGAGGCAAACAAATTTACGGCGCGCCTGATGAGAAGCGGTTACCGTAGGCTATGGAAATTTGCAACCCCAGTGTTGTCGGTCGCGCGTTGACCACCTCTGTTAAAACCTTTTTAAGTTTAAATAGAGGACTTACTACACTGATAGCAAACGGAATTCCCATGCTGCTTACAGCATATAGTCACTCCCTTAATGAGCTCTGGTAACTTTACTCACTCGCAGATACACAACTATTGTTATTTTACTGCGGTCTTCTGTAAGATGGAGGTAAATACAAAAAAACTATATGTATATGTATACAACATATACATAAACATAAACCAACTAGTATCCGTAACACAAGCCTCGTTGCTTAGCTCGGAACTAGATGGCGCTGTGTCATAATGTCCAGAAATATATAAAAAAACTCGCCTACGAACCCCTCTAGCAGCCTACTCCTTATTTAAAGTTGGTTAAAATATAACAGAATTGAGCAAATACGGGTGCCTAACTTGTTTATGTATTAATCGTTAATTATACTTAAAAGGTGAATGGCCCAGTTATTAGCAATTATTAATATGTTAATTAAATAAATGACCTATTGTAATCAGTCTTGTAATTAATACTAATACAATTAATATTGTTTGACAAATCGATTAGCGCAGCGGTTTAATGCTATATCTTGCGAAGAGGTTTCGGGTTCAAATCCCGTTATAGTCAAAGATTCGGCTGCAGAATCACTACCTTCGTGGCGTACATAGTCGAATTTTTTTTTTAGGTATGTTATTTTCATATATTGCTAAGGAATGGATTGTAGTTTATTTTCATAGTGAGTGATTCTTTTTTCATCATCATCATCATATTATTGTACCACTACTGGGCACAGGTCTTCTCTAATTTGAGAGGGATCAGGCTATTAGTCCACCACGCTAGCCTACTGTGGGTTGGCAGACTTCACATGCCATCGAGAAAATCTCTCAAGCATGCCGGTTTGCACACGATGTTTTCCTGCTGGACGTAAGCCTCCCCTAGTGAACGCCACAGAGCTCGATCTTCGGCTCCTCTCATCAAGTTGGTGCCAGGCGGCAAGGCAATGCATAAGTCTGAAATTCTGAAAATTTAACGATCGGTGCCCCTTCATCATCAACGGAGCACCGTTTGTGATGCTGCAGTAAAGGATACTGATCTTAACTGGAAATTATTCCATACACCACAAATGACCTGCGCCTTCGGTAAGTGATAAGGGAGATTATATACCAATGACATTGTAAGAGTTCATACATTGCTGTATTGTCCTAGATGTAACACAAACACAGACCCCCGGTTTTGATCTCTCTTTTCTTAAAATAATACCATAAGTAAATTGTACACATTGTACATAAGAGCTCTGGTAGCCTAGCGGTGTGACCAGTGGACTGAGATGTCAGAGGTCTCAAGTTCGAACCCAAGGCAAGCACCACTGACTTTTTCTGAAATTATGTGCGTATTTATCACAAGCTCAAAAGGTGAAGGAAAACATCGTGAGGAAACCTGCATGCTTGAGAGATTTTCGCGGTGGCGTGTGAAGTCTGCCAACCCGCAATTGGCTAGCGTGGTGGACTATAGCCTAATCCCTCTCAATTGAGAGGAGACCCGTGCCCAGCAATGGGACATCAATGGGTTGATGATGAAGTAAATTGTTCTGGAGATGTAAATATATTTGAATGTTTTTACACAAAAAAAAGCTGAGATGGCGAAAGTGACGAGTGGACTGCGACGTTAAAGGTCTCGAGTTCACTTCAGACTTCGAAGTTACGTGCGTATTTATCACATACACATATCTCAAAACGATGAAATAGAGAGCGAAGTCTGCCAACTCGTACTATAGGCCTAGTGTGGGTGGACTATAGCATAATCCTTCTCAAGTGAGAGAAGACCTGCATCCAACAGTAGAAGAGTAAATTGGTTCATGAAGATAAATACGTACGTAACTACGAAAAGTCAGTGGTGCGTGTATTAAACAGTTCACTGCTCACATCAATAGGCTATCACAGCTCATTAAACACGAGGCTAACAAACAGACAGGCACACTTTTATTTTATATTGTTAGGTCCTGATATATCAAGGAAGACAACGGTGTTGTTTGCCCTACTCTTATTTACTTGCCAGCGTGGCAGCAAATAGTCGTATTATAGTCATATAATAAAGATATGGCAATCTACGTACAATGTATAATGTTCATTATCATTTATAGAAAGTTGTCATTTGGCTATCGAGCTTAGAAAAACAGTAGTGAGTGGAAAGATTGCGGTATAATGGATAACAATAAAATTAAAACTTCCGAATTTCTGATACAGTGTTTAGCTACGACAGTAAGTGAGTATTTTCGTGCTTATTATTGAAGTGCTGAGAGCTGTGTTAGCCTGAGAGCTGTGATAGCCTAGTGTTAGAACCAGTGGAATGTGAAGTCAAAAGTCTCAGTTCTTTTACAAGGCATCACTGAAACTATAGAAATATCTATTGAGAAAATCGGCATGAGTAAGACATTTCGATGGCGTGTGAAGTGTGAAGTCTATAAGAACCCACACTAGGTCAGCGTCGTGGTTTAAACCTTTACAATTACGACTCAAGCCTACTGACTAAAGTGGGCCTGCTGTTTGGAAGTCTAAGTTCAAGTTAAAACCCAAAACAATTTGAGGGTCTTATAATATTTCATACATTATGCGTATTGTAAATGACAAAAAACTCTGTATACTACATACATAAATTTTTGACAACTATCACAACATTCTTAATTTTACATAGATGATCTTAGGATAACCGCCTGTTCATCATCATCATCAACCCATTAACGTCCCACTGCTGGGCACGGGTCTCCTCTCGTTTTAGAGGGTTTAGGCTACCACTTTTTTACCATCTATTCATATATAGGCTTAAAATTTACCAGCAAACAGTAGAGTTTATGATCATAACGATTGCCTTTGGAAAGTCCGAAATTGTACAATGCTCGATTTGTTCTGGTAATTGAGCCCAGGACCTCATACTCAGCAGGCGTATCGCGATCACTAGATAGACCGACAAGACAGTAGGTACTGGTTATCTAATTAAAAGGATTATTATGTTTAAGAAAATTCTTGATTACTTCTTATCATTTACAAGAGCAATAAATATTTACCAGCAAAAAGATTAGTAAATATAGTACTTCAATGATGATAAGAGACGCCACGTGTTTAGGTTGACGCAGTAGGTGAGAAATTAAGTTATGTATTAGCCATTTATTGTCCCACGGCTGGGCATCTTCTTGGAGAGGTATTAGGCCAAGTCCATTCACGTGTTATCGAAAGAATCTCTTAGGTATGCAAGGAGCCTTCCTCCTTGCATACCTAAGAGATTCTTTTTTAGAAGGTATTTTGAAAGAGAAAGGGCATAGTGAGATAAATCAACAAGTAAATCAACAATAGTTGTCTTTCTGCGAGTGAATAAGGTTACCAGAGCTCATTGGGGGAGTGACTATTCTGACAGCATGGGAATTCCGTTTGCTGTCAGTTCAGTTACTCCCTATTTTAAGAAACCTGAACGGTTTCTAAGGGGTTTGGCAACGCATTTGCAAGCCTCTGGTGTTGCAAATGTCCATGGGCGGCGGTCATCACTTACCATCAGGTGAGCCCATGCTCGTTTGCCCTCTCATCACAATAAAAAAAAATGCAGGTTTTATTATCATCATTATATTTGCTGGATGACGTCCGCTGCTGGACATATAACTCCCCAAAGGATTTCCACAACGACCGGTCCTGGGCCACCCACATCCACCAGATTCCAGAGAGCTTAACCAGGTTTCTTTACGATGTTTTCCTTCACCGTTTGAGCATGTGATAAATACGCACGTAACTTCGAAAGTCAGTGATGTGGGCGTTGGGATCGTTCTTAGGACTTTTAGACTTCAGAGGCCACTGGTCACACCACTAGTGTACCACAGCTTCTTCTACTGATTTTATACACTTATAGAAATATTGGATATTGAACGACCCGTTTGGCTCAGCGGTAATTAACGCTGCCTGCTATGCTAAGGGTCCCGGGTTCGAATCCCGGTAGGAAAAAATGTTTGTGTGATGAGCATCAACATTTGTATCCGAGTCATGGATGTATCTATGTATAATACGTATGTATTTACAAAAAAAAAGTATATATGTAGTATATCAACCATCTAGTATCCGTAACACAAGCCTCGTTGCTTAGTACGGAACTAGATGGCGCTGTGTAATAATGTCCTGAAATATTTATTTATTATTTTATTATCTATTGAAAGCAAACTACTTGGCATCCATGATCACATGCATGCCATACCAGTGTTCTGCTTATGACCATAGATGCTGTGAAAGGATCCGAAACGTCGGAATTAAATCCCTAAAAAGTTATTTTATCAACATTTTCCGATTATTCTTTTTTTATGTCACAAAGGTGGCAAACAAGCATATGGCCTGGTGGACGGATATCGTACCTATAGACATTTGCAACACCAAAGGCGGCGCTCGCGCGTAGCCGACCCTGTAGAAACCGACTAGTTGTCTTATAATAAGGGAGTTAATAAACTAAGAGCAAATGGAACTCCCATGCTATCAGAATTGTCAATCCCCCAAAGAGTTTTTTTTTATTGCGATAAGGGGCAAACAAGCAGCAGGCGGCTCACCCATGGACATTTGCAACACCTGAAGGCTTGCAAATGCGTCGCACACCCCTGCAGAAACCGTTTTGGTTCCTTAAAATAGGGAATTACTAAACTGACAGCAAATGGAATGCCCATGCTGTTAGGATAGTTACTCTCCAACGAGCTCTGGTACCCTTACTCACTCGCAGAAAGACAACTATTGTTGATTCACTGCGGTATTCTGTAAGGCGGAGGTACTTCCCCAGTCGGGCAGCTCAATTTGAGCGAGAAATCTCGCTATGCCCTACCTCCTAGAAAATCAAGTAATCTTAAAATAAATATTCTCGTATTAAAATAGAATAGGGCTGTCACTCACTAGCCTAGTGTGAGTTGGCATATAAAACATTATGTTATACAAATCTCTTTTTTTTACAGTATGCACTCTGGCATGCCAGACAGGATTCATAACAGCATGGCCATCCTACACAGTGGCCAACTTCATGTCAAATGACACGGTACTATCGCGGCCAATGTCTTCATTGGACGTTTCTCTGTTGGGCAGTTTGCCAAACATTGGAGGGTTGGTGGCCAGCCCATTCTGCGGGTACGCCTTTAATACTTTCGGGAGGAAATATGCGACCATGTTGTTTGGCTTGCCTTTTATTGTGAGTATGTGTTATTGAGTATGTTGGCTACCACTTTTGTCCTTGCGACAACGATCGCCACCGCTGTCGTTACCAAGTGCAGACGCGACTTACAAAAAGCAGTTGATAGCAACTGTTTGAGAAGGGTTTAGCAATAGATGAATATACACGGATGATGATACTTTTGAAAACTCCTCAATCTAAGTTTCATCCCAAATTCGAGCTGTCTCATAAGATGTTGCTATAAAATCCTTAATATTCCGGAAACAAAGCAATGGGATTAAAAATGGAAAAATGAAACGGTTCAATCTCTCGGTCGTAACTATTTCTGATTTCTGATTCTGTTTTGTCATATGTGAACGTACGAGAATGAGTTTAGTTAAAGGGGCTACCATTAACACACACATACACATCAAACGCAAACACACACACACCCCCAAACACACTTTAATTTTTTGTTTAGTTTAAATCAAGCTTTATTTTAATATTTATTGGTGTGAAAAAGCAAGGCAGCTCCATCACAAGTGCATATATTTTATAACTCACTGGAGTTTACTCAATCAATTTTATCCATGCGAATGGTTTGACGAGCTGTGGTAGCCAAGCGGTGTGACCAGTGGACTGAGATGTCAGAGGTCTCGAGTTCAAACCCAAGGCACGCACCACTGACTTTTCGGAAGTTATGTGCGTATTTATCACATGCTCAAACGGTGGAGGAAAACATCGCGAGGAAACCTGCATGCTTGAGAGAATTCTCGATGGCATGTGAAGTCTGCCAACCCGCAGTAGGCTAGCGTGGTAGACTATAGCCTAATCCCTCTCAATTGAGAAGAGACCCGGGCCCAGCAGTGGGACATTAGTGGGTTGATGATGATGATGATGATGAGGAATGGTTTGAGAAAGAATAAAATACTTCATTTATTGATTTACTTGTTTCAGTTAGCGTGGCTAATAATATCGTTGTCGTCAAACGTGACGTTGGTGTTAGTGGCTATCTGTCTATCAGGAGTGGGTATAGCCGGCCAGAACGTGTCCATCATATACATCTCCGAGATAGCCCACGACTCCATACGGGGTGGGCTCTCTGCTTGCTCAGCATCAGGATTCTTCTTAGGTGATTATGTGGATTTGAAGTTTGATAGAGACACAGAACAATTGTAAAGATACATACATTTCGCATCCAGCTTGTTCCAGCGACCTTTACCAGGTCGTCAGTCCACCTTGCCGGAGGCCTACCCACGCTGCGTCTTCCAGTACGTGGTCGCCACTCCTCAAGCCCCATCGGCCATCCGTTCTTCGAGCAATGTGCCCTGCCCACTGCCACTTGAGTTTGGCGGGTGGCCCAAGACCGGTCGTCGTGGAAATCTTTGGGGGAGGCTTATGTCCAGCAGTGGACGTCCTCCAGCTGACATGATGATGATGATGATGATACATTTCCACCCGATAAGCGCAGCGCAAGGCGCAAGGCAGCTGGTAGGGACTGGACGAAAAGAGCCGAAGTTCGAGCTCTGTAGCATTCACTAGGCTGATGATGATGATGAAGCGCAGCGGTATTAAAGGCTGCGTTTTTTAGTATGGGTCCTTGGTTTGTATCCCGGTAGGGGCCAATTGTTGATGGACATTTGTACCTGAGTCATGATGTATATCTATGTATTGTATGTACATATTTACAACAACAAAAAACTATTAAGCGTAGCAACGAGATTTGAGTTACGGATACTAGATGGCACTAAACACTAGCTGAACTGTATTACATACATATACATTACTATCTAATGTTGACAGTATATAATTAAGCAATTTTGTAGCTTATATACTTTAATTTACGATCTCATTCTCTCTGTTTCCAGGCATCCTGATCTCATATACTCTGGGCGGCTACTTGACGTACATGCAAGTAATATTCACGCATTTAACATTATCAGTGCTGTGCGTACTATTGCTGGCGCTTCTTCCTGAATCTCCTGTTTTCCTAGTACTTGTTGGGAGAGAAAAGGTAACGAAATGATAATTATACACGTAACTTCAAATCTTAGCAACATTATAACAGCCTCTGTGTTTGGGAAAGATGAATGATTTAAGTTACATTAAAAATGTATGGTAGTTGTTAGTAATTATAACTTCAAGACAACCAATATCTCAGTCAGCCCGTGGTCATGAATGCTGTAAAGGATTTTAGGGAAAAAATATTGCTACAAGGGCCTAGAAGGCCTAAGAGTCGGGGAGGCATATTTATAATTATTAAAATTAATGAAATCTATGAAAATAAATAGAATTACGGTTGCCCCAGCTAATTCTATTAGCAAATGTTTGGTTGTTTGTAATTAAAAATATGTTTTTGGAAAAGCTTTCGAAAGTACTAAAGAAACTTGAACATTCTTAATAAGTAGATTGTTCGTTAGGTGGTTATTGGGTTAGTAGTCGATAGTGAGCAGGTAGACATAACACGCCATTAAGAAAACCACTGACCCGTTCAAGTTTCCTCACAATATTTTTTTCACCGACAGAAAAGTCCGAACTCCGTCCCTTGAATTCAAACCCGATACCTATGCTTTAGCAGCGTGTATTTATATCGCTTAAGCTATGACGGCAATTTTATTCTATTTCTAATTTAAATCACTTTAATATTTTAATCAATTTGTAGGATGCAGTTAAATCAATATCATTCTACAGACGTCTAGATGTGACGTCCAAAGAAATGGAAGCAGAAGTTGCCAAGATCAGGTTACAAGTGGACCCGAGGCTAGACAAGATGCTTGAAGCTAGCAATGGTAAGTTGTTAATAGGGTCCGTAACGATATTGCGAATGTCAAATGGTCGATTAACGGAACGTCGACTGAACATTTGTTCGAATGCACTTTATTTCGAAGCAACCTTTCATCGACAAACGCTACTTCGAATGAACGTTTCATCGAATATTTAATAATCGAAGGACTGTCCTTTCGAATGTGTTTTAAGTATTATATCGAGTTTAATCATTTAAATAAAATTATGGAAAACATATTTTTCGTCACATAGTCATATTATTTCATACATCGCCGCCTGGGAAGGCGACGGGATGTATCGGACTCCACGTGAGGCTTTGCTGACTAAAATAAACGCCACCAACCCTTTTCCTGGTGCCATGGGATTCACGAAAGCATGCATCACAACCCCGGCGGGCTTCAGCCCAGTTCTGGTTCGGGCTGGACCCGCGCACGTCTGATAAACGACGCTTATTTGGGGCAAAATATGCAATTATCTTCTGCAAAATTATTTACTACACTAGACAGGTGTAATGGCACGTAATGACACCTATTACCATTATTTCGAGATTAAATAATAATTTGCGTACGTAATGCATGTTACAAGTACGGAGATAACTTTATAACCGTGTTTACAGAGAGATGATGTAAGTATATGTATTTGCTAGGTTTATCTGGGCGCCTGGTAATTGAGGATTGGAAATGGAAAAACCGCGTGTCTATTATAATGATGCTGCGCACATTTAGGAGGATTAAAAATTGATTCGTTTGTAAGAAAAAGAAATTACTCACTTGATATGATATGATATGATAAAGTAACTTTAAGAAAAACTATCTAAAGACGTGCTACATTCTAATACTTAAATGAAAACATTGAAATTATGTTCATTTACGAATTTTAATAACAAAGCAGTGATACATGTTGTAGAGGATCCGAAATGTAGAGACTAAAATAAAAATAAAGGTAAAAAGTATTTATATTTCCTCACACTTATTCAGCTCTATTCAGCTTATATCCATAGAACATAATACTTTTGTGTGGGACGCGTACGCATCTCTTCCAAGATTTCTCACAATGTTCGAACATTCACCTTTTGAGCATTTGATAAATATGCACATAATTTGGGATCACGTAAGTCAACCTCACTTGCCCGTGGAGCATCCTGCTATACAACGAATGAGGCTCTGACGATCGATCGATCGATGGCGGTAAAGCCTTAGGATCTACCTTGAGACCTTTGACTTCCAAGGCTACTGGCCACACCCTACACCATCTTCCTGATTAAAGAGTATGGTTAGCAAGCTGACGCAATAAATTTCTTTTTCTTTTCTCTAGATCTAGAATTAACTGGAGAAATGCTAGAAAAGAATTTGCAACCAGAAGATGGAAGAAAACATGAGTCAGCGTGGAAGTTCTTCAGTAAGTTAATCTGTTCTTATCTTGTATGTGTATCTTGTTCTGAAAATTTGATCACAGCGCCATCTAGTATTGAGGTAAGTAACTACAGTTATTCTACAGCTTCTCGATACCTGCCACTGCTGGGCACAGGTCTCCTCTCATCTGAGAAGGAATAATCCAACACGTAGCCTAGTGTTAGTTGGCAGACTTCAAACGCTATCAAAACATAATCTCAGGTATGTTGTAGGTTTCTCATGATGTTTTCCTTCGCCACTTGACTATGTGATAAATACGCACTTAATGCAAAGATTCAGTGGTGACTTGTAATCGAACTCGAGTCCTTGGACTTCTCAGTTCGCGGCTCGTAAGGTATAATCTGCTCATTTTCCATTCATTCATTATTATCATCAGCCAATATTGGACGTATGCCTTTAATGAACGCCACAAGGCCCAATTTTGTATATTCAATATTATTGTTCTATTGTTCTATAAGTGTTAATTGATAATTTTCCTTGTAACTTGTTGACATTGATATCTCTATGCTATTTGTTATTTAATTTTTTTCTAATTTTAATTCAGACCAATGACTTGTTTGTGTGGTTCTTAACTGTTAAGGCAAATTGGTTATACTCAATAAATTAAAAAGATTTTTTTTTCTCAAATATGCAAACACCACACCTAACAATATTCTTTCCTTCTAGAAAACTCCAAATCGTCCCAACGGGCGTTGACTACCGTCCTCATAATAATGGCACTGACTATCCTGATGGGTTGCCAAGTACTGCAGGTGTATGCTGAGCCTCTGTTCAAGGAAGCTGTTCCGTCCATGCCAGCTAATCAGTGTGCCATATTCCTAGCACTGGCTTTCTTGATAGCCAGTGTGCTGTGTGTGCTTGTTATTGACAAGTTTGGGAGGAAGGTAAGATTTAATTTTGCTGGGAATGTTCTTGAATACACTAGATATGTGTGTGAAGGAGAGGCTGGAATACAGAGAGAGGAGCAACCAACTCTCTCCCGTAGGAGACGTATGAGGCGGCACGGGCGACCGAAGGTGATGGACATTCAATCAGACAGATGAAGAAATCGTTGATAATATAAAGCCTTTTAGTGAGAAATTAAAAGATATATCTTTACTAGTCCGTTTAGTGGTTAAAATGTTGTTAAAGTAACTTAAAATAGTGAAAAGCGTGTGGCTTCGAGAAAATGTGTTGTGAATTTTCTGAAGACTTATATGTTTTACCAAATTGTATAAAAGAGATGGTTACCTACGGCAAAAATCACACACATTTATGTTGTGGGCACTTTTTTAAGTATGAGGCATGCTCAAACGGTGAAGGAACACATCGGCATCGTGAGGAAACCTGCATGACCCGAGTCCAGGAACGTATGTGTGGAAGAAGGCCATCATAAAAACCAAATATATATTATATACATTTATGAGTTGGCGGCAGCAGACGTATTAAGAATCTCTACAAATGCACAAGCGAACATAAAAAGGATGACCGAGGAGGTTTAATTCCTCAAATATTTGATTTGACCTTTTCTCCCACAGTCGCTCCTGATCTTGTCGTCAACAGTCTCCGGCATCTGCACAGTACTGCTGGGCTCACAACTGCAGTTCCACTGGGCACCGGCCTGGTTCACGGCGTTCCTTATGTACGGGTTCAGTTTCATCTACACACTAGGCTGTGCTGTAATACCGTTCGTATTGATGGGAGAAGTTTTTCTACCTGAGGTAAGAATTGCTATTATAGAGCTTTGGATTTTAAAAAAGGCTTCTGTTCTGCAAAGAATTCTCTCCATATTGCATCTGGTAGAAATATTAGAATGACAATATAATTGCCTATATTTATATAAAATTTTGATATTTTTACGTTGATATTAACTAGCTTTTGCCCGGGACTTCGTCTGTGTAAAATTAGTAATTTTATTTCCACCCCCCTTTCCCCCCTTTTAAGGGATGATTTCCGGGATAAAAACTATGCTATATCCTTCCCCAGAACTCAAACTATCTCTATACCAAATTTCATATAAATCGATTCAGCGGTTATCGCGTGAAGAGGTAACAGACAGACCGACACACTTTCGCATTTATAATATTAAGAATGGAAGAAGTTCACTATCGCGACGTAGAATTAACTTCGTGATTTGTATGATGTGTCATGTTAAATGGCAGTTCTCCATCGCTGTGTACCTCGTTTGTATGTAGCTAGATAGAGGTCGCTACAGACTTAATATCTCACATAGTGATTAAACTCCTCAACAAGCAAAGTTTCGGCAAGAAGATTTCTGATATATAGATTCTCCCATCTTTAAAGGTTCGGAGCTTCTGCAACGGCATTCTGATGGCCTTCACATGGATCTTCAACTTCATCACTCTAGTCATCTTCAATCCTCTCGTGGTGTGGCTAGGCCTGGGTTCAGTGTTCTACCTGTTCTCTGTCATCTGCTTCCTAGGAGCGCTGTACAGTCAGTTCTATGTACCCGAAACTAAAGGGCTATCAGCTGATGCTATTCAATACCGATTTTTGAAGGAAAGAAGACAAAGTATTAATAAATAGAATAGAAGATTATTAATTTATTATTAACTTAGTGTTATTACTTTTTAAGAAGATTATGTACAGTATGAAGTAATTTAATTTTACTACCATGAAGTTGTACGCAAATGAATGTGCTGTTTTTAATGTTACGACAAAACGCAATAAAATAATTGTAAATAGTAGATATATTATTTTGGTATCCGTTATTATCAAATCTAGCCATCTTATTAAATCAATATCAAAGTAAAAGTAAAAAATATGATATATTCAAAGTAGACATAAAAAATGGCTCTTTTTGAACGTCGACAATAAATACCCTAAAAACTCCTACCCTTCATTGATTAGCAGAGCCAGTTAAAATTATAGAAACACTAGCTGACTCAGCATAAGTTGTTTTGCCACATTATAGGGGTTGGTGGTAGAAGAGTGAAAATTTAGGTTTATAAGTATTATTTAATGACGAGATGTATGAATTTTGACGAGGCAAAAGTGGTATGCAGGGACCGTAGCACGTGGCATTCTGTAGTTTTTGCCTACCCTCATGGGAAAAAGGCGAGACTGTATGTATGTATTAAATGTCAAACCATAAAAAAATACAGTAAAATGTTTTGTCAAAAAATAAAAATAAAATATCCGGTCAGGGACATGCTTATCACCTAGGGGTGTAAAAAATAGCCAACGACCGATTCTCAGACCTACCAAATATACATACAAAATTTCATAATAATCCGTCTAGCCGTTTCGGAGGAGTTCAGCGACAAACACCGTGACACGAGATCTTATATATAAAATTCTCGTGTCACAATGTTCGTTCCCGTACTCCTCCGAAACGGCTTGACCGATTCTCATGAAATTTTGGGAGCGTATTGAGTAGGTCTGAGAATCGGCCAACATCTATTTTTCATACCCCTTAGTGATAAGGGTTGTCCACCAACTCCTATAATGTGGCGAAACAACGTTTGCTGGGTCAGTTAGTTTTTATATATAAGTTGACTCGTGAAGAATTGTTAAACTGAGTTACAGAGTTCTGAAAAGTAGGTCTTATTGAGAAGACTGGACATCTTCCATCCATATGCTGATGGTAACTACTGGTAGTTACCATCAGCATATGAATGGAAGATGTCCAGTACACCTAACGTAACGTACCTGGGTACGTTTTAGTGGGTTAAAAATCCCACTTTGAAGGTTTCCACATTGTAAAAACAAAATAGTATCGTGCGGGCTTCAACCCACGCCCATCGGCTTAAAAGCTGTTCATCCACTGCAATAATAGTGTCTTCATATTCAAGAAAAGTTGATGGGTAATACCAGTTATTCTAGTAAAAGATTAAAAGTCGTAATAATGATAAGACAAATTTTGTAAATATTTATCTAAGATTTTCCAAGATTTATTTTGGGTAAGCGTTTTATGCGTTTGTCAGAACGTAAACTATTGTAAATAAAACAACGTTGTTGATTACATGTCGTTTTTATTATTTACATAACTTTTTGCTTTGTCTTAAATAATACTTTACTTAAGGCAGTTATGGCGCAGTTGGGGAGGGGCCTATGCAATGAACTGTGATAGGCTGAGTTGATTGATTGAAGCGACTATTAGACGTTGATAAAAAATAAACGAATTTAATGCTGAAATTTCGGATCCTTTAAGCAGATTAGGTCTCAATTCATGGGAGACGCAGGTGTCTCACCACAATAGTAATACTTAACCGCCCTTGTTTTTTCATTAAAAAAGAAAATGGTAACATAGTGGTTTGACCAGTGGACCGACATGTCAAAGGTCTCGAGTTCGAACCCGGGCACACACCACTGACTTTTCGGAAGTTATGTGCGTATTTATCACTTGTTCAAACGGTGAAGGAAATTATTGTGAGGAAACCTTGAGAGATTTTCTCGATGGCATGTGAAGTCTACCAACACGCAGTAGGCTAGCATGGTGGACTTTTGCCGAATCACTCCCCAAAAAATTTTTTTTAATTTTTTTTTGATGATGATGATTCATATTCATATTCATATTCATATCGTTGATGAACCACCCTTGTCGTTTTAAATGGTAAATAAAGAGGGTAGCCATATGTTCAGATTGTTATACATTCATTCATACCTGCCTCGTTGGTCTAGTGGTCGTATAGTGCGACTGCCGAGCAAGAGGTCTTGGGTTCGATTCCCAGGTCGAGCAGTGTTATTGGATTTTTCTAAGAAATTCTCAGTAGCAGCTCGAACTTTAGATTCGTGCCCGGTTGCTGACAATAGGCTCGCCCCCTATTACATGGAAATGGAAAACATACCGGCAAAACGTGGGTGTACATTAGTACACCTCTGCTTAACCCTTCGGGGACGAAAGGCGTGATGGTATGTAATGTATACATGTATGTTTATGTTACATTCATTCATGACCAGCAAAAACACTAGGAAGCGGTGAAGGGCGGGCGTTTTTGGGGGCTGTCTTTATTGTCGACGTTCAAAAAGAGCCAAATTTGGCCTACTTTGAATAAATGATATTTTGATTTGATTTTGATTTTGATTTTATTCTTTAAGTTAGTTTGCAAATTTTTTTTTTACTAAATATTCTTGACATTATGACACAGCGCCATCTAGTTCCCAGGTAAGCAACGAGGCTTGTGTTACGGATACTAGTTGGTCGATATACTACATATATACTTTTTTGTAAAGACAAACATATTATTCATAGATACATCCATGACTCGAATACAAATGTTGATGCTCATCACACAAACATTTGTCCCTACCGGGATTCAAAGCCGGGACCCATAGAACAGAAGGCAGTGTTAACTAAAGCTGGACTAAATTGGTCTTTTTCCGTTATCGTAAGATTTATCGCAACCGATTTAGTTAGAAATCTTTCAGTTAACCTGGTGCGAAAATTAAATGATATTTTATTCTGTAAATAGATCATAAACTACTTTTACAAGTCATGTAATATAATTATTATTTTAGACCACATAATTTTATTGTCATTCATCATAATTTAGTTTTAGCGTAATATTTAAATTGTAATAGGATACTTGACTGCAATTGACACACATGACGACCCGATAAGCGTAGCGGTATTAAAGGCTGCCTTACGTGGTGAGGTGGGTTCGAATCCCGGTAGAGTAATATGTTTGTGTGATGAGCATGAATATTTCTACATACCTATGTATAATATGTACGAGTAAGTATTTACAACTGCCTCGTTTGTCCAGTGATCGTACAGCGCGACTGCCGAGCAACAGGTCATGGGTTCGATTGCCAGGTCGAGCAAAAGTGTTATTGGGCGATTATACGAGCTCTGGTAACCTTCCTCACTCGCAGAAACAACAATTGTTGTTTCACTGCGGTCTTCTGTTAGGCCCTCCGCCTCACAGATGACTCCGCTTTACCGTAATTTACTTCCCCAGTCGGACAGCTCAATTTGAGCGATTAATCTCGCCATGCCCTATTTCTCTTAAAATAATCATCATCATCATCAACCTATTACTGTCTTACTGTTGGGCGCGGGTCCCCTCTCATCTGATAGGGATTAGTCCCCTCTCAGCTGTAGTCCACCACGCTAGCCTACTGCGGGTTGGCAGCTTTCACATGCCACCGAGAAAAACTCTCAATGCAGGTTTTCTCACGGTTTGCAGGTTTTTTAACACGATCAGAAACAGTTGACAGTGTAGGATTTATCATTCGGTAGAATGGTGACTCTTCAGTTTTTGATCAAAAAAGTAACCAAAAATTTATAAACATCGCCTACAATAGATGTCAGTTCCTCACAAACAATTGAAAATTACATATGTCTGACGGCGCATGCGTGCGTCGTCGATAATGTCAAATTTGAGAGTGGCTGTTGTCAAAGTCGCTCTAGCGGAGCGTCGTGTGAATGGAAGCGGTGCGGATATCTTGTGATGGAGACGAGCTGAAGGGGAACCGCAAGCGCACCACGTCTGCGACGAATCGCTTGTAATCTGCCCGAATAGTGTGCCCTAGTATCTGCATGATTATAATGAGTAGTCAGAAGCGATTTGATGCCTTCTGATCGAAAATACGCCCACAACAACTGAATACACGATGAATTCTGATGAAGGCCTTCCTGCGCCGACATGTCCTTATGATTTTTCTTTCCTACCACGTGTGGCAAACAAGGTTATAGCCCGCCTGATGGTAACCAGTTTTACCTTAGCGACAACTTAACTTAATATAACTTAATCTTTACATTGCATCTACATGTTTTGTGTGACGATAAATAAAAAATAAAAAAGTGTGTGTGTATTAGTGTACACACGTAAGAAGTGAAACTTCTTTATGACATCATTTTTCGAAAAATGATTTACTATTTACAACTTCACAGAAATTGGTTGAATAAAGATAAATTAGATAAAGTTTATGCAAAAGGCTTTTATCATCATAGACATAAATAAATATTATATTATCATTGAAATATTATTTTTAAATAAGGCGCGTAACAGATAAACGTGATTTAACATAAATAATTTAACGTGTGTTCCACTGAGCGCTCAACACGCTCACGCTACGTATATTTAAATAGGATTTTGCTCATTGTGAGCGCACCTTTAGAAATAAATATGGCGCGTAACGGAAAAATGTTACCCGTAAATAAAGATGGCGCGTAACAAAAAAACGTTAACATTGCTATAAAATTTCTTCCATACGCCGATAAAAAAGTTTCATTCAATATTATTATTAGTATTTGACACTCATTTTACTCAGGAGCGGTAAAGGATATTAAATGGAGGGTTTGGACTCGTCGTCGAGGGTCGTCAGTAGGATAATTGTCACAATGATTGCTCGGGAGTTGAAAGTCTCTCTGTTACTACTGAATTTGCGTTCACGTTTTAATGTGTATCTAAATTATAATTGATTATAAGATTTACATTAGCGCTGAATTGGAGAAACAAATATTTCTATTTTTAACCTACATAGTCGGGTTTCGGGTTTCGGGTTTTAAAGACATTTATTCTCATTAAAGACTACAGTCACTTACATGAGAACAATATTAACATATAAGTATACATTTATAAAATTCTGTTCGTACTCTTCCAACACATTTCGATAGTCATTATAACAAAGTACTAACTGATATCATACTAACAATGTATCATATCAGTTAGTATTTTTCGATGATGTATTGAGCAAGTTTAGCTTTGAAAGTGTTGAAGGAGCTTACATTTTTAATTGTTGAGGGTAATTTGTTAAACAGCTGTGCGCCTTCGTAGGTTAACATAGTTTTGCCGTAGTTTGTTCTTATCTTGGGTAGAACTAAAAAACTAGCTCGACGGGTACTGCGCTTGGTCGTTTGCTTCAACCGTGTGAAGGATAAGTTAGTATGGAGTGAACTATTTAATTTTTTTTTTTGAAGGATGCAAATGTTATAAGTATATAATTGTTTTATGTTCATTAGTTTGGTTTCTTTATATATTTTGGCTGTAGGAGTTAAATAGTGATAGTGGAAAAGAGTTTTAATAATTTTATTTTGTGCGATTTGAAGGTCGGCCAACTTAGTTTTGGCGGCAGTGCCCCAGATTTCTATAAGGTATTGAAGGTGGGGTTTGACAAGGGAGTTATAAATCGAGCGGCGGATTCAGTAGTCCATAGTCAGGCTCACATATTGTAACCAAAATTGGACTTTAAAAGAGACCATGGTTCTCTGAGTTTGTTTCGGTATTTCTTCTCAGAGGTCGTCAGTTAGGAAATGCCGATGTCAACTATATACTAAAAAAAACTTTACGTGACTTGTAAAAGTGTCTTTAAAAAGATCTATTTACATATACATTGACATAAACAATCATTCAATCATTCTATTATCGACGCTCGTTCCAGCTCTTAACACGCGTCGCTCCGGTGATGACATGTTTGAGTTTCTGGGTATGTGACCGGTTTTGTTGATGTAGTGTAATGTCCCCCCGTAATTATTCGGTTTTTTATAATCTGGGGAAACAGGAAAAAGCCGTTTGATACTTTGATAGCTAATTATAATCATATCACCATGTACAGGATTTGAGGATATGCTGAAATGATACTGCCGAAATACTCAAGACAAGGAATTTACTAGATGAGGTGTTAACTAGACAAGATTAGTACAGCAAGTGAAGTTACATAAAAATTAAAAAGTGCTAATAAGGTAATTAGCATGTACAGCGTTTTGTTGCTATTATAAATTACGCAGGCGCAGCAACATGCCCCCGGGCGTTGAAACCACCGGTTTCAACCACAATCTGAAGACACCGGTAATGGGCATATTCTATTAAATGCCCGTCGAACCAATCCAGTAGATGTCCGAATGTCGGCGACACGAGCGATGCCATCAGTCCCTGGGTGAACAGCTACAATCCGCCCTAGTCTCCACTTGAGAGGAGGAAGATTGTCTTCCTTAATTACAACTACGGAGTCTAACTTCAGACCATCCTGACAGGAACGCCATTTTGTACGTATCTGTAATTCTGCTACATACTCCTTAGTCCATCTGCTGAAATCTGTTGAAATCGAGACAGATGATTGGCAGAGTGGTCCTGGTAATTAGGTTGCGGCAAGGAAGTAAGTGGCCGTCCGACAAGAAAATGGCCAGGCGTCAGCGGCGTATAATCTGCTGGATCTGATGACAGTGGCGTCAGTGGACGAGAGTTCAGGACGGCTTCAATTTTAGTTAGCACGGTGTAAAGCTCCTCAAATGTTAACTTACAATTTCCCAACACTCTCTGAAGGTGGTACTTCGTTGACTTAACACCTGCCTCCCAGAGTCCGCCGAAATGCGGGGTGTACGCGGGTATAAAATGGAACCTTATTCCGTCGTTTGCGGCACTCTCACCCAAGGCAACACTGTGTGATTTTAAGAATTTTGCTAGGTCGTTGTACGCACCGACAAATGAGGTACCGTTGTCGGAAAAAATATCAAGAGGTTTTCCCCTTCTAGCAATAAATCGGTACAACGCCAGTAAGTAACTATTACTAGTTAAATCACCTACGAGCTCCAAATGAATGGCTTTGGTCGTGAAACAAATAAAAATTGCGACATACACTTTTACTAGTCTGCATCCACGACCTTGACGACTAGCGCATACAATAGGGCCAGCGTAATCAACGCCGGTGCTTTCAAAGGGATAACCTGGACGAAGGCGTTCTTGAGGTAAGTTGCCCATGATTGGGGCCACAATCTTACCCTTTAAACGGTGACATAGAACGCACTTGTGATAGCAAGCCTTCGCCAAATTGCGACCTCCTATCGGCCAGTAAGATTCCCTAATAGAAGCCAGTAATAATTGTGGGCCAGCGTGCATTAGCCTTTTGTGCTCGAAATTAAACAATAATTTGGTAAAATCGTGAGTGGACTGTAAAATAATAGGGTGTTTCTTACTATAAGAAAAACTGGAATTATCGAGTCGTCCTCCTACTCGCATTATATTTTTAGAGTCCAAAAATACATTTAATTTGAGAAGGGCGCTCCCTTTAGGTAAACTCTTTTTATTCAAAAGTAATTCATACTCAGGAAATGATGTAGACTGACTATCAACAATAACAACATTTAATGCGTCTTGTAGATCATCCTGTATTAAATAATTATCTTTTGGAACTTGTTTCCTACATAATTTAATAAACCTCAACACATACGCAACAGAACGAATAAGGCGTGAGTAATTAGAATATCGACTAACGTCGATCAAGGCTTCACGTTTAGATACGTTTATAATAGCACTAAATACAACATTGGGTCGTGTCTCCGGTAACACCTCTAGTCCTACTGTAACTTGAGAAGGCCACTCGGACGAGTGCTGTTTTAAAAAGTCTGGTCCAGACCACCACATATCCAAATCCTGCAGAACACTAATGTCCACACCACGCGATATTAGGTCTGCTGGGTTCTGGTCTGTTGGGACATGTCTCCAGGTACAGTTACCCGCCTTATCCAAAACTTCAGCAACGCGGTTCCGTACAAACGGCTGAAGCTTGGTAGGCATCATCTGTAACCATCCCAACACGATGGTCGAATCAGTCCAACAATAGACCCGACTGATCTCTACTCGGAGTGAGCCCATCACCTTCTCATAAAGACGAGAACCAACAACCGCACCGCACAACTCCAGACGCGGTATGGTTGTGGGTTTTATAGGTGCTACACGACTCTTGGCCATTAATAAATAAACCGAATACTCACCCTTATCGTTAACGCTGCGGACGTATGCGCAAGCACCGTACGCAGACTCAGACGCATCTGTGAATATATGGAGTTCTAACTCCTTATATAAATTGCAAACTACAATTCGCGGAATACGGAAGTTATTTAATAAAGGTAAGGATTCAATCAAATTATCCCAATGTTTACTAATCTCACTAGGTAGTGGTTGATCCCATGACAATTTATCTAACCACATTTTTTGTAGTAAAATTTTCATGGTTACAACAATAGGACATAACAGACCTAAGGGATCGAATATTCGCGCAATCACGGAAAGTAAATCCCGCTTAGTGTGACCTATCGAAGACTTATTTAAACTTAAAGGAAACCCTAACTCATCAGACGTGACATACCAACCAAGACCGAGCAACTTGTCAGGTTCATTTGATGCGATATTTAAGTCCACTGAGGCAGGCGGGCTGCCTGTTGCAGGAACATCATTCAACAGCACTTGAGGCTCATTTGATCTCCATTTTCTTAATGGCATGCATGCTGACGCAAGTACTTTGGTGACTTCAGTGCGAATAAAGTTGACTTCGTCTATGTCATCACCACCGGTCAGTAGATCGTCGACGTAAAAATCATGTCTGATGATGTTAGAAATTTTAGGGTTCCTACAGTCGTCTCCTAATTGTTTAAGACATCGTGTCGCAAGGAAAGGCGCACTAGCAGTACCATACGTAACGGTGTTTAATTCATAAACATTGATACGGTCACAAACGTTGTCACGCCAAACAACTTGTTGTAAATACCTATCCGACGCGTCGACGACTATTTGTCTATACATCTTTTCCACGTCCGCAGATAAAACATACTTGTGGAATCTGAACCTAAGAAGTATAGACAACAAGTCGTCCTGTACGGTTGGCCCGACCATCTGTAGGTCATTGAAGGACACTCCCGTAGAGGTAGGACAACTTGCATTGAAGACAACACGAAGTTTGGTCGTGCTACTCGACTCACGTAATATTCCGTGATGCGGAATAAAATAACCAGAACGTGAATGTGATTTATTATTGATTTTAGTCATATGACCAAGCGACTCATATTCTGACATAAAATCATGATACATTCTACTAAACTCAGGCTTAACCTTTAACCTACGTTCTAAATATTGTAAACAATGTGTTGCTTTCATAAATGAGTCACCTAGAACCGAAGGATCTTTCTTTAAAGGTATTCGAACACAAAAACGGCCATCAGATAATCGTGTTGTGTTTTTAACAAAATGATCCTCACATAACTTTTCTTCAGGCATGTAAGAATTACAAGGTTTTGTGTTGATCTCCTCTAATTGCCAAAACTTAGTCAACTCGGTTTTAAGTTTATTCCATTCGCTGTTATCATCAGAATTAATATTAGAAAAGTTGCATTTTAAATCATGAGATAATAATGAACTATAATTTTGACTAATCGGACCGGAAACTAACCATCCTAGACGGGTTTCACATAGCAGTGGTTTCCCGGTACCTAACTTTAATCTTTGCGAACCTAACAACTCCCAAAATAAGTCAGCACCGATTAAAATATCTACATTATCGGGCTTATAAAATGTAGGATCCGCTAGAGTGATATTTGACGGAATGTCAAAGTCAGAAATATTTATTTCACGGCACGGCATGTTACTCGTAATAAATGGCAAAACGAAACAATGAAGTTCAAACGAATAACTATCATCTAATGACGTAATCTTAACGCAACATCGTTTGCCTACGTGCGACGTAACATTATTAATGCCAAGAATGCATCTATCTATCTGGCTTGTGATTAGATTTAATTTTTTACACAACCGGTCTGTAATGAACGACGAGGTGCTCCCGCTATCAAGCACCGCGCGAACAAGATGCACACAATCATTACGATCTCGCAGTTTAATCAGTGCAGTCGACAACAACACGTCGCGCTGCTTATCATCACGGGAAGATGAAACGTTTGCCGACAAAGCAACGTTATTCTTGTCATTAGTAGCAGACGATGCAGATAACTGATTAGCCGAATTGGTCGTTGAGTTATCACTAGGTGTATTTAAAATAGTGCCTGTAGAATCTGTGTGTATCAGTGTGTTATGCCTACGTTTACACAGCTTACAACCTGGTTTCTTACATTTGTTAGCGTAGTGACCCGAACGAAAACAGTTGAAACAAATTTTATAAGTGGGTAGAAGTTTAAAACGAGCGTCATTACTTAATGCAAGAAACTGTGGACAATTATTTAAAAAGTGATCATTACTATTACACTTTGGACATACTTTTGTGGTTGATTCGAAATGACCACCATTAGGAGATTGTGTAGCTACCATGGACTTAATCTTAGCGATTGGTTTACCTGTCGTTTGGGAAGTATTATTATTTGTGCGAGCTAGTTCTAAGGTCTCGATTAGGTCAGCTCGACCACGCAGGAATTTCATAAAGATTTCAAACGTAATTTGACTATCAGTGTCAATCCTACCTTTGCACTCTTCCCACTCTCGATAGGTCTTATGATCAACCTTACGAGTCACAATATAAATTAAAAGCGTGTCCCAATATTTAACTGGCTCCCCTAAAGACTCTAATGCACGCAAGTCCTTATTCAACTGATCGATTAAACCTTTTAACGCAACAGAAGATTCCTTTGAGATTGGCTCAATATTAAATAATGCAGATACATGATTATTTACTAGTAACCTTTTGTTGTCGAATCGATCACACAACAAGTTCCATGCTACCGTGTAATTGCTTGAAGAAAACTCAATTGACTTGATTACTACGGCTGCAGTTCCCTCAAGAGATGCTCGCAAATAATGAAATTTGTTGATGTGGTCAATTTCATCGTTGGTATGAATCAGACTAGCAAAGGTGTCGCGAAACTCTAGCCAGTTACTATACAATCCGCTAAACTTTGGTAACTGAATCGTAGGTAATTTAACTGGCTTGTGTGTGCTCACAACAGTACTTTTACAGCTATCTACCGATTTATTATCCTTATTAAAGTCACTCAAAATATTTTGGGCTCTAGACAAGGATTTATAATAAACAGACTCAAAATCAGAACGCTCAGAATATTGTAATTTGAGATCATCCACAACGCATTCCAGACGCAACTGTACCTCATCATACTGTTCGTACATCGACTCGATCTTGCCCATGCGCAACTGTAGTTCAGACACATCACAACTAGTTAACGCTCTGTCCTTGAGTGAGTCCAGGAAGTTGACGAAAGCAGTCAAACGGCCCTTGTAGCTGCCTCGCTTTTTAATTAAATCCCTTTCCTCGGACATACTGGGAGACAAGTGTTGTCAACCTGGAATTGATACAGGAATCTAATGACTAAACGTACAATATTATATTTGTAACAACTCTAATGTCTAATACAGGGATTAAATATCAAATAACTGAGAACTTGTCAATATAACTATTAATTAAGGATACAAATCTGAATACTTAAATTTACACACTATTTAAACCACTTGTTAAATACCTTTAACTATGTAATTATTATAAGACTTTAAAGTTAATTGATTTAGCACAACAGAAACTACTACTTTTTACAAATGATTGTCAACTAATAAAAGATTAACAATTTAGCTAATAAAATTAATAATGACTTGCACTAATATCTAACACTGAAAAATGTACTATGTTAAGATACCTGCTAATTATTTAACAACGACTGTTAAATAGTATTGAACACGTATGTGAATTAGTTACAGCTTTATATAAATTAAGTTTAAATAATGTAGCAACTAAGCTAACTATACAGTTTAAAAGTATGTATTTAAAATTAATCTAAGCCGATGAATAAAATACTATCACAGTTCAATAAGAAGGTACTTAATGACTTTAGTCTAACACAATACATTAGGTAATATACAGAAATTTACTGACCTTTTCTGCGTATTTAATTTACTTAAATAATACCTGAGTGTTGGGTGACGATATTAGTTGACTAAAAAATGCTATACACCATACATAACTTGCTTGAGTTCATTTGGGTCCACACCGGCAAATAACCTTCAGGCCACCTTGGATAATTATAATCCTTAATTCCTCTGCAATTATCTTCAATAATTATATCCGCTGATCGTATATTATACGTAATCCGGCTCGTTATGGACCATGTACAGGATTTGAGGATATGCTGAAATGATACTGCCGAAATACTCAAGACAAGGAATTTACTAGATGAGGTGTTAACTAGACAAGATTAGTACAGCAAGTGAAGTTACATAAAAATTAAAAAGTGCTAATAAGGTAATTAGCATGTACAGCGTTTTGTTGCTATTATAAATTACGCAGGCGCAGCAACACACCATTATATTAACTCTATAAGAGTGTTGTAAAATATTTTTTCTCTTTGACAGTATTTTTATTAATAATATTACAATTATTGTTTATTTACATATTTGTTAAACTCTGATACTATAACTGATAGTCTAGTTGTTTGACCAGTGGACTGCGAAGTAAAATCTAATCTAATCTCTCTCAAAACTAAGATGAGACCCGTGCCCAGCAATGGGACGATTTAACTCTCTCCATAAAAAAATACGGATCCCAACCAATAGCCAATTTTGGGCATATTTATCCGGTTGAAACTTCAATTAATTATTACATAGTTATAGCATACGTGTTGTATTTTTTAATCTACGGCTAATGTATTGTGGTCCTGCGGTTAAGCTTCGGTTTGTGAACGTAATATTTTAGACTGTGGACTAAGTGTGAGTGTTCTGTTCATTCTATTATTTTTTGTTGATCCAAAAACTGCGTAAAAGAAGATTTTAAACATAAACAAACTAGCGGCTTACTTTGTGTTCACCCGGATTCGTATAATCTGTCTATTTTATATAATTATTTACATAGTATACAACCTGTTTCCATGTAGAATAATGTATTCAGGCGAAGCAGGCTTGGCATTAATATTATAAACACGATTTATAACAACCTTTACTAGTGTCAACTTATAAAAACTATGTACTTATATAACTACCTTATTGGTTTAGTGATCACGGTTACTGAGCGTAAGGTCCTCGGTTTTATTCCCATGTCAAGTTGTGTTTTTCTTCACCGTTTGAGCATGTGATAAATACGCACACAACTTCCGAAAGTCTGTGGTGCGTGCCTTGGGTTGAACTCGAGTCCTTTGACATCTGAGTCTACTGGTTTCACCACTAGGCTACCATAGCTTAAAATAATAATAATACCTATATACATATTACACACAAACATATATACACTAGCTGATTTCCGCGGACTTCACCCGCGTGCAATTTAACTAAAAAAATTAAAGTTTTATATTAACTTTGCACCCCCGTTTTACCCCCTTAGGGGGTGAATTTTCAAAAATCCTTTCTTAGCGGTTGCCTACGTCATAATATCTACCTGTATACCAAATTTCAGCCCGACCCGTCCAGTGGTTTGGGCTGTGCGTCGATAGATCACTATGTCAGTCAGACAGTAATCTTTGAGTTATATATTTAGATATATGGACCCACCACAGTCTGGTCCATTGGCCGTTTGACCTGCGGAATGTCTCTCCTCCTTTCAACTACATCAGCCTAGACTTCTACAATCATAATATTCACACTTCAAGTTAAACATGTAAATTATCCACATTACATTTATTAGTTGATAACAGGCTCTCTAGATAACAATGTTGGTACTTTATTACTATAATATTTTAATCGCACAGGCGACATCGACGCCGGCAAGCCTCCTTCTATCATTTACTATACATCAATAAAGACTGATGAACTGTTTGCTTTGGGTATTTGTACTTTTTTATATCGAATATTGCGTGGTTCGTATTCAGTTGGTTCACGGGTTTAGGTAAAGATGGAAAGTGAAAAAGTGTCAACTAGAGCGTTCTTAGTGCAAGGAGCTGCTACTTTAGCAAGTTAGTATTGAATTTAATTATTTACTTGTGTTGTTCATCGGTTCAGTTGTTCTTTTTTGGTGTGTATAGTGAGCCTTTAAAATATCTAGAAGGATAGTTAATAAAATTAAATGTAGGAATATTTTTTATTTAATTAACGGGACGCTTAGTGATGCTATTTACCAAAGATTAGAATTTTTGTGGTGTTGATCTCAAAGATCTTGATTTGGTAAAATCTAAAAAAAAATACCAAAAGATATAATTAAAGTAGCGACTCAGCTCATTAAGTAAAGAAATATAAAATGATTTTTTTTTGCGAATTTTGTCGCGGTATATTAATATTATTTAATCCGCCCTTTTCGAATCCGTTAAAGCATTTATGGTTACAAGCAGGCCGTACCGTGATAAATGTATAAGACTGTATATTATTGTATGTATATTATTCATGGAGTTTCTTACCGGTTCTTCTCCATAAGGTCAACTTCTTGGAACCGTGCAACTAGAATCATAACGTTTCAAAAGTGCTTGAAAAAGTTTATTTGAAAATAAAACTTTTTGAATTTAGTATTATTAATTGGGATATACTTCTGGGAAGTTATTCCATCAGATTGGGAAATGTTACCCCTACCTTCAACACATGTTTTTCGTAACCAATCCCAGAACAGACGCTAAAAAAATTTGTTTGAAGGTTAAGATTTAGTCGATCTGGTAAAGAGCGTTGGAATCCGCTGCATGTGGGTGGCGCAGGATCGGTCGTCATCCCGCTGAGGTTGTGGTGCATGCTTTTGTGAATCCCATGGCCCCGGCAATAGGGTTGGTGGCGTTTACGGGTGCGGTTTTTGAGTTCGTAAACGCTTAGGCGGAGTCCGACACACCGTAGGACAGTCCGTAAAGGATTTTTCGGCACTTAAAAACAAAAAAAAAGGACCGATCGTCGTGGAAATCCTTGGAGGCTTACCTATGTCCAGCAGTGGACGTCATTTAGCTGATAGTATGATGATGATCGCTTCTAAAGTTTTTGTGAGACTAATGAATGGCATGATTTTTATAAATGTATAGACAAAGATTATCCATTATTTGATGATTGAATGATTTTCCTGAGTAGATACTTACCATTTGACCAATACGAAACAGTGTTATTATTGTGCTCTGCACATCAAAAATATCTAAAATTATAATAATTGGTACAGCCGTCTTAAATATAATTATGTTTAAATGAAATATAAGCAACTGTGTCCTTGATTTTATTATCAGATTGAGCAAAGAGTTTTTAATGAAGCTCGATATAAATTAATAACAAGCAGAAAACTAATAAACAATGTAATGAGATCTATAGTTTAATTAAAAACTCTTTGCTTGATCTTGGAAACGAATCAATTCTTCCACTATAATGAGCCATTTAAATCAATAATAAAAAAAATAACACTATTAATGACTCTTGCCACCCACTTTTGTGCCCTACGACCCATATAAATAGATTATTTTTAGCTTTAATTATTTATAAACGTGCCATACATCTTTGAGATACTGTGAATGTTGTCCTCTCCGTTCAATGACTCCATAATAATAAGGATCGGAAGTACTTGAAACGCATCAATAAGTAATAATAGATTGTATTATATTGTGAATGAAAACTGTCTCATATTAAAGCAAATATAATATGCAAATTTAAATTGTTTGTTTGGAATAGACCAATATTACAGGTGCCTTTAAACTGTCAAAAACTAGTTGCACGGTTCCAAAAGGTAGGGCTTATGGAGAAGAACCGGCAAGAAACTCCATAGATACTCTTTTTAATATAATTAAATAATTAGATTTAGCTACTTGCACGGGTCCAAAAAGTAGGTCTTATGGAGAAGAGTCAGCAAGGAACTTCATAGATTGATTGATGATAATAAATTGATTCTAATATAATTGGTTTCCTCAATTTATGTAATATCAATTTGAGAATGAGAAATAAATCTATGTTTAAATGGTGGAAGCTCCACGCTAGCCCGCGAAATTCAAATTTTCGTACGTTTTTTGCAATTTGCCGGTATTTGTCAGGCTGTACATTGAACAAAATATGATTCGCGCCTGTAATAGGTATTTAGTTACAGAATTATAATCATTAATATCACCAATACAACCCTCACATTGCATACAATTGGATTGAATGACTTTTTCATGAAATAGACAATCAATACAGGTATATGCACTTTGAGGGCTGTTGTATTGATTTAAATGATTATAATTCTGTGGAGCTTCCACCTTAAGGATTTTATCGCAGTATATTGATCTTATTTTAATATCAGCGTTTCGTAATTTTTACAGTATTGATATTCATAGGCTATCTTTAAAGAATAAAGTTGTTTAATTTCTATATGTAATTAACTGCAATCTGATGGACAGCTTTTGTAAAAAGTATCTGTTTAACTGGCAAATTTAATCACCCGATAAAAGTTATCTCACTTAAATAGTTAAATAGTTACTTAAATAAAATTACTTTTTACGGATTTTATCGTGGTATATTGATATTTTTTAAACCCGACTTTTCGGATCCTTTACAGCATCCATGGTCACGGGCAGATTGACAACAAATAGATGTTATAATCTTACTAGAAGCGTCATGTGCCAACTTATTTAGAGACATGAAAATGTTTTAGTTATTATTTTCTTTTTCTTTACAAATCAAATGAACGTTTTACACGGACTAATTCGCTCGAGAATACATACATATTTGAATAAATAGAACTTTATGAAAACAACTCTAATATTGTTCAACACTGGAATCAAACCCTGGATCAATTCCCAAACCCCAGGATCTTCAATGACACTGTGTTATCACATTATGTCATACTTCTTTACATCTAATCAACGTAAACCTTAAACTGTATACACAATATTCAATCATTCAAAGGAGTTTCTTTGAATGCTTGAATGATTGTTTATTTCTGTAAATAGATCTTTTTAAAGACGCTTTTACAAGTCATGTAATATTTTTTTTAGTATCTAGTTGACATCGGTATTTCCTAACTGACGACCTCTGAGAAGAAATGCCGAAACAAACTCAGAGTATCATGGTCTCTTTTAAAGTCCAAACATTTTGGTTATAATATGTGAGCCTGACGATGTAGGTTAAAGTCTGAGATGGCCTTTTGAAGAAAGCACCAGTGCAGCTTTGAGAGCTTTTGTGTTATAAAGTAGATGAGACCCGAAAGTCATGCTAGCCTAGTAGTTCGACTATAAGATTGTAATGTCAAAGGCCTTGAATTCCATTACAATGCTCGATAAATACATACTACATGTGTATTTGTTACATCTTCAAACGGTGAAGAAAAATAAATAAATAAATATTTCTCGACATTATGACACAGCGCCATCTAGTTCCGAGCTAAGCAACCAGGCTTGTGTTACAGATACTAGCTGGTTGATATACTACATATATACTTTTTTGTAAATACATACATATTATACATAGATACTGGAAACTGAAAAAGAATTTGGGATATTTCCGTCAATATTTGACGACTCGTTTGGCATAGTGGCTGTGGTGTTTGGCTTGTGCGTCATGGATGCGGGTTTGATCCCTACATAGAGTAAATATTTGAATAATCGGTGGTTGTTCTGGGTCTGGTTGTTTGTGTATGTGAAGAATTTGTGTTTGTAAACACAGGAAAAACATGTATCTAGTGTATCTATTATTTACGGCACTGATAATTCTATTATTGTTAAGTTCTAACTGGAGATATCTGTAGTCATATACATAACCATACTTACCATCACGCCTGTCGTCCCTGAAAGGTTAGGCCGAGGTGTACTAATGTACAACCACGTTTCGCCTGTATGTTTTCGGTCCCATGTAATAAGTGGCGAGCCTATTGCCGTTAACCGGGCACAAATCCAAACTCCAAGCTGCTACTGAGAATTTCATAGAAAAACCCGATAACACTGCTCGACCTGGGAACCGAACCGAAGACCTCTTGCTCGGCAGCCGGAGTGTACGACCACTAGACCAACGAGTCATATTTCTCAAAAACATAAATATTAGACAGTATATTTATCGGAATCTGGTGCTAAATGTTAGTGACCTGATTAATAACCGAATTACAGTAATCAGTAATTCATTAGATTGCAATTATGTAGGTCAAAAGAAATCGAACAAAACTTATTAAAAACATTTTCTACAGGTCAGAGATCAACCGATAAGGAATACCGGTTATAATACTATATAAAACAATCAATTGGTTTGTTGTTCCGCACTATCTTCGTAATTATTGACCTCCATACTTTTATACTAGGTAGTACCTAGTATAAAAGTATGTAATATAACAATAAATACATGCATACATAAATACATAATAATAAATAAAATATTGTAAATGCGAAAGTGAGTCTATCTGTACCTTTTCAGCTTCCACTTTAACAGCTGAACCACATTAGATGAAATTTGGTATTAAGATAGTTTGAGTCCCGGGGAAGGACATAAGATAGTTTTAATCTCGGAAATCCATATAAAATTACTAATTTTACGCAGACGAAATAGCGGGGCTTGTATATTATAAATGCGAAAGTGTGTCAGTCTGTTACCTCTTCACGCTATAACCGCTGAACAAATTTAGTTTAAATTTGGTATTGAGATAGTTTGAGTCCCGGGGAAGAATATAAGATTCAAAAGGTTTTGCTCGGAAAATCATCTTTAGAAGGGCGAACAGGGGGGGGGGGGGACAGATTGTATGCGCTATTGATAATTCCTTTAAAGAGGATAGCAATATATAAGCCAACTAACTGATTCCCGCGACTTCGTCCGCGTGAAATTTAACTAAAAATAATAAAAAAATAATAGTTTCATATTAACTTTGCACCCCCGTTTTACTCCTTTAGGGGGTGAATTTTCAAAAACCCTTCTTAGCGGATGCTTACGTCATAACATCTACCTGCATGCCAAATTTCAGCCCGATCCGTCCAATGGTTCGGGCTGTGCGTTGATAGATCACTATGTCAGTCAGTCAGTCACCTTTAAGTTATATATTATTATATTTAGATTGGATAAAAAAAGAATTTTCAAAATCGGTTCACCTAATCCACAGTTATGAGGTAACAAACATAAAAAAAATACAGTCGAATTGATAACCTCCTCCTTTTGGAAGTCGGTTAAAAAGCAGAATGGATACAAATACAAATTCTACACGGTCGAAGTTTACAAATATAGGCTGATGATGATGATGCAGAAGTATGCTTTCTGTTATTTGACATCAATCAGACATCTCGTGCCTTCCACAATGTTAGCAGCAATTATATGAACGTAAAATTGCTAAAATAATTCATCAGGCGTTTTTATGGACATAGTATAATACATAATTATTATGTATTTACTTTTTAAATAGTATCGATGTGTCAGGATCATAATTATAATATTATTATTGTGATTATTATATATTTTTTTATTATTGTCTGCAATACATTTATTATTCCGTTGTCTAAAAAAGCAATGATGAGCAAACATCAGGCTTTGGTAGCCTAGTGGTGTGACCAGTGGACTGAGATGTCAAAGGTCTCGAGTTCAAACTGGGGCACGCACCACTACCTTTTCAGAAGTTATGTGCGTATTTACCACATGCTCAAACGGTGAAGGAAAACATCGTGAGGAAAACTGCAAGCTTGAGAGATTTCTCGATGGCATGTGAAGTCTACCAACCCGCAAAAAGCTAGCGTGGTGGACTTGTAGCCTAATCCCTCTCAAATGAGAGGAGACCCGTGCCGTGGAACAATAAAGCAGTGGGACAATAATGGGTTGATGATGATGAGCAAATATAGCTAAGAACACTCCCGAATAACTCACCTTTCAAACAAATATATCAAAATTAAAATCGGTTCGTCCGTTCTGAACCCACGATGCCACAAACAGACACACATAGACAAGAAAAACTTATAACACCCCGTAGTTTTTGCGTCGGAGCTGTTAAAATACATACAACAAGAGATCTAGCAGGTACAATGATGAAACACATTCAAACGGTAGTGAGAATCCTAAACATACGCGTAGCAAGCCAGTTAATAATCGTTTTTTCTCTTACTACGTTGTTCTGGACGTGCAATCACAAAACATATTTTAGCAGTCTTTTTACAAGTAACAGTTGACCTTTTTTTTAGTTATATTGTACCTATGCCAAAACACGCTTTAATGTGCGCAGAAAATAATACAATTAAACACACACTTACCTTCTTACCTAATTAGTAAATTCAACGTTTTGCATTTCAGTTGCTTATCAAAGTACGCTCACCGGCCTGATTTTCTCGTGGCCATCTTACAATGTCGCCAACTTCATGTCCAACGACACCGTGCTGGTCAACCCCATGTCTTCAGTGGACGTCTCACTCCTGGGCAGTCTCACCAACGTCGGGGCGATGCTGTTGACTCCCTTCTGTGGGTACATTGTCAACTCCTTGGGGAGAAAATACAGTGCTATGCTGTTTGGATTGCCTTATGTGGTGAGCATATTCTAGAATATACCTCATCATCATCATCTTCATCATCATCAATCCATTATTGCTTCTCTGCTGCAGCAACTTATCTGTTATAATAATTCTGAAATATGGGACCTGAATAAACTGCCATGTTTGATTGATAAATTGTATTATACACCTAAAAATTGAGTTTTAGAGGAAAGTTAATTCGAATAAAATATTGTTGGGTTCGAAGCCAAACCAAACATAGTTGAAGAAAAGGCTTTTTGGAAAGTTTCGAGTTAGTAGATTAAGGTAGGTACAATTCAAAAGTACCTGTATTGGTCTAATTGAAATAAATGATTTGATTTGTAGAGCATATTAAAAGGGTTTGGACTTTTGGGGAAAGTTCTCACCTGCTGATTTCGTTAGGAGAGTAGCTCTACATTTCCGGTTGTATGAGAGCTGCTGAAATATTTGTGCAAGTCTTTATAACTATTGATGCAAGGTACATAAATACACAAGGGTTCCTACGGCTCCATAGTCCATGTTTTCAGTTGCCACCTTAGGGATTATAAAAAATGTAATTATAAAATTATTTATCTTACAGCTTGCTTGGTCTATCATCTCCATCTCCACTTCAATACCGTTGATACTCACTGCCATGGCGTTCGCCGGCATGGGAACTGCTGGACAGACCGTCTCCTCAATATTCATATCAGAAATAGCCCAGGATTCCATTAGAGGGGCTATGATGTCTGCCGTAGTATCCTGCTATTTTGCTGGTCTCCTGATCTCATATATCCTGGGCGGGTATCTCAGCTATAGCCAGATTGTCTACGTACATTTGTCGATGTCTGTCCTGTATATTTTGTTGCTGACGCTTTTAAAGGATTCTCCTGTTTTCTTGATGCAGCGAGGAAAAGAAAAGGTTAGTTCTAATATACATAAAATTATCATACTTGTATTCAGGTTAAGGTAGAAGGACGTACATTCAAAATTCGCTGAAATGTTTTAAGTTCTATACACTACGCTGTAAGTTTGCAAATCAGTTGTAAAGTGCTTCCCACAAAAATCTAATAACATTTTGCCCGCTCTTGAGTTACTACCTGATCAGCATTTTGTGCAACAGGTTTTAGGTTTACTTCTCACATGTATCGTATTTGAATTGCTTACAAATACAGTTAAAATGATAGCCTAGCCATAATGAACTGCTAAGTTCAAGGTCAATCTCAGGGTCCAGTTCAAATATAAAGCAAGCTCTTCTCACTTTAAACAATCATAAATGTATTTATAACACTCGATGAAATGGTGAAAGAAAACATTGTGAGGAAAGCTGCATTTTTTGAGATTGCTCCGATGGCAAATGTAGTTTACCAACCAGCACTAGGCTAGCGTGGACCGGGAGGGTTAAGGCTACAGCCCACCACGCGCATTGATAGAAGACCCATTATTATCTTATTAGAAGATAATATTGATGATGAGGATCATGAATAAGATATCGTATATTACAGGAAGCAGCAGAATCCATAGCCTTCTACAGACAAGTGAGGGTAACATCCAAGGAAGTAGAAGTGCAAATAGCCAAGATCAAATTGCAGCTAGACCCAAGATTGGAGCAAATACTGGAAGGAGAAGATGGTAATGTGTCCTTGTCTCTCTTTGTTTGGTGATAGGATTTAATGAATTAATAGAGTTTAGTAGGCTGTTGTCCATGCTTGATAGCAAGATACGTTTGTGTGTTATTGTTAGCGACAATGCTTAAATATTTGGTTTATATCGTTTGTGAATGTTGGAGTTCATTGGCAGGGGAGTCAATAACTTTTATTGTGTTGCATCGTGTTGTAACTACAACATTATTAGTTTTTTTTTCTCTATTGCAAACTGTATCTTATACCCTAATTGATACCGTATGAAGATTACATTTCAACTTATAAACTCGTTGATCCATCTCAATGCTTAGAATGGGTTTCTTGGAAATTTTATCTTAGAGGGATAATGGGAATAGGGGCAGTCAACAAAACTCAGTCAGTTTTCTCCATACCAGTTGATAAACCATTTCAATAAGAAGTTGCTCATACCAGCCTAAGAAAGTACTAGCAATTAGTGTCTAAATTGGAAAACGAAGGTACGAGGTTTATCTTTCAAGCTATTTGTATTAGTTAAAAATTAATCAATTAGGTACAAAGAAATAAGCTGTACTAGCAATAATAATACATCTCTTCTAGTGGGAAAGTAAAAGAGTTAATTATAATAAATAAACAAAGATACAAAGGTAAGGTACGCAATTTTCAGTGTCACGTGCAAACAATTACATATAATTATTATAATACCATCATAAATGACACAGACTGTGTTATAATTAGCAAATAACGTACTTAACGTACAAACAACGTTATCTTTAATTATGAAGTGTGCTCTGTGTAGCTAAGTTTATTACTCTTGAATTATCATCGTTAATATGTAAAAAAGTTATATGGATGACTTAGTACTATACATATAATGCTATCACGTCTGTCGTCCCCGAAGGGTTAGGCAGAAGTGTACTAATGTACACTCACTATTCGAAATTGAGTCCCTTGTAATAGGGGGCTATTGCCATCAACCGGGCACGAACCCAAACTCCGAGCTGCTACTAAGATTTTCATAGAAAAACCCAATATCAAGTTGATCTTCCTGGGAATCGTAACCTGTGCCTCTTGATCAGCAGTACCACTTATAATCCACCAGACCAGTGAGGCAGTTAATCTTATAAAATACAAAAATATGTGAACTTTTATTTGAGAGGTAGGGTATAGCGAGATTCCTCGCTCAAATTGAGCTGCCCGACTGGGGAAGTACCTCCGCCTTACGGACCGCAGTGAAACAACAATAGTTGTGTTTCTGCGAGTGAGTAAGTTTACCAGAGCTCGTCAGTGACTATTCTAACAGCATGGGAATTCCGTTTGCTGTAATTTCCGTATTTTAAGAAACCTCACAAGCTCCCTTTTTTTTTGGGGTAGTTAAAATAACGATATTTTTAATCGATTCGTCGAAAATCAGATCATAATTACGATTCGATTGACAGATGACATTTTACAAACCTCGCTACCCGAGCGCCCCTAGCGGTGAATTCAAAAATAATAATACTCATTGCGTCGACTTTATAACAATAAAACAATTGAATGCAGTAATTTATAAGATTAATGTCTTAGTAGATGTTGGTTTTAATAAGCTATAGTAAGAGCTAAATAATTCAACGACTTTATTACAAAAGTGTAAGGTTTAAATTGCAATAAGACTTTTTATAAGAGGCATAATATTATTATTAAGTTTTATATGTGTATTAAAAGACGTCACAGGAAAATGAGTGTCAGATATACACCTTATAATCTGTTGGTTACCTGTCTGCTGATTGCGAGGTCTTCGGTTCGATTCCAAAGTATATTAAAGGGTTAGGGCTAACTACGCCAATAACTGGTTACAGAAGAAGAAAAAAGAAAAATCTAATAACACTGGGCTCGACCTGATAATCGAACCCAGGACTTTACGGTCAGCAGTAGCGTTTGCAACCACAAACCATTACCAAAACAAGAATCACAATAATCAACACTACAATAAACTACTTTATCTTTCAAGAACTCTTCAGTATTTAAGTAGTTCTTTCCCAATAAAAAAAAGTTCTTGCTTTTATTTTTTCAGATACCACTGTGAAGCAACTCATAGCTAACCCACTACCAACTCAGAAGCTGTCAGAATGGCAGTTCTTAAGTGAGTATTTCAGTACGATTTTGAACTGAGAACGAAGTATTGCGTAATTGACATGACTAATCAAATGAGATATTTTTTATAAGCTGTCAATACACTAATAATTAAAGAATTTTGTACTGCAATAGCAATTTGTGAATTCACAATATTCTTAACTCAATTGACCAAAAACGATGTTAGGTTATTTTAGTATACTAAGGGATACTTAACATTTTTGAGTATCTATTTTCTTTAGTTTTTACGGATTTTATCGTGGTATATTGTTCGTATTGGTCTGCTTGCGATCATGGATGTTGCAGAACATCTTAAAGTGTAGGATTAAACATATTCAGCAATAAAATCCGTAAAAAGTAGATTTCTAACTTATATTTTAGCTATCTGTGATTCACAGCAAAAATAAAATGGCGCCTGTTTTGAATACTACCTAATATTATCATTTACATGTATTTTTTATAATTTTCAGAGCAATCTCAGACTTCGATCCGTGCATTAATGGCGAGTCTTGCTTGCATGGCTACCATGATCCTAATGGGTAACATAGCGCTGCAGGTGTACGCAGAGACACTGTTCATGGAGGCCGTGCCACAGCTTGACTCCAACCAGTGTTCCATCTTCTTGGCAATTGACATGCTGATTGCGAGTATACTGTGCGCATTAGTCATTGATAAGTTCGGGAGAAAGGTAATGATTTTTGTTCATCGTTTAAGACTTTTTATCGTTTTCATCGTTTACGCTTATTTTAGCATCATCATCATTCAAGTTCTTTTCATTATTATGATTATCCCTGGGTTATGTTTATCCTTCGTAAATTGGTCTTGATCGAACTGCATCAGTCTCATATTGATATTATATTGTGAAACAGAACCAACGATTTTGTAATTTTGTATTTAATTTAAAAAGAGTATCTATGGAGTTTCTTGCCGGTTCTTCTCCATAAGACCTACCTTTTGGAACCGTGCAACTAGTTTTTGACAATTCAAAAGTACCTGGAATATTGGTCTAATTGAAATAAATCATTTGAGTTTGAGTTTGAGTTTGGGCTGTTGTTTTATTGGCAACAATTATGAAGTCACTACACATACTTTTAATACATTTTATTTAGAATTTTATTTAGAATGTTTTTATTATGATTTGAGATTTAAGATTTATTTATTTTTTAATTATACTTTACAATTTTTGATGTGCCCTACCTATCGAACTAGGCAAACAAAGCCTGTATCTCGAGAGGTAGTGCCTTCCCTTAGGTTACAAACAAAAGTTTAATATATGATTAAATGGAGTTAATATAATTTTTTTTCAAATAAGATACGTAAGCCTTTATAACCACAATCTATTTCATCTATTTCTAAGTGACGATGTTGTCTGAAATTTAGCACACTTACCTGGTAAGATGGTATGACTTTAAGACCTCCTAAATTGAATATAACTGAGGGTGTCGAAATTGACCAAAAGTACCAGGATATCATAAATACGAAGTGTTTATTCCAGTCGCTGATGATCGGGACCTCGGTAGGGGCGAGTGCCTGCACGATGCTACTGGGCACGCAGATACAATTCCATTGGGCTCCACAGTGGATCACGGCGCTCATCATCTACGTGTACAGTTTCATATTCAACATCGGAGTCGCCGTTATACCATATGTGCTGGTCGCAGAACTGTTCTTACCTGAGGTGAGTGCAAAATTACAGTCACATTTCATCATCAAACCATTATTTTTCCACTGTTGGGCATAGGTCTCCTCTCATTTGAGAAGAATTAGGCTATAGTTCACCACGATAGCCTACTGCGGGTTGGTAGACTTCACATGCCATCGAGAAAATCTCTCAAGCATGCAGGTTTCCTTACGATTTTTTCCTTCATCGTTTGAATATATGGTAAATATGCACATAACTTCCGTCAAAAAGTCAGAGGTGCGTGCCCTGGTTTGAACTCGAGATATTTGACATGTCAGTCCAGTGGTCATACCATTAGTATTATAGTTTTTATTGTATGTCAAGCGGTGAAGTTTTTTTGTAAGTTTTTAGGGTCCTAAAGAGAATCAGAAAATAGAGAGCAAACATTTTTTTTAGTAAATATTATAATTCCTGGAATCCGTTGGATGCGGGTGGCGTATTACCGGTCGTCGTGGTGATCTTTGGGGGAGACCTATGTCCAGCAGTGGACGTCCAACGGTAATAGTAATAATAGTAACCGTAAAAGCGTAATCAAATGAAACCTTTTCATCTCATTCCAGGTTCGGGGTCTCTGCGGAAGCATCACCATGACCTGTGGCTGGGCTCTGAACTTCATCACCGTAGTTATGTTCACCCCAGTGGTGGAACAGGTTGGGTTCGCCCCCCTCTTTTATGGATTCTCGATGGTGGGCTTCGTGGGAGCTACTTATTGCGTATTCTATCTACCAGAAACTAAATGTTTATCAGTAGATGGTATTCAAGCTTTGTTCGTGAAGAAAACTAAGAGAAAAGTTGGTGTTTAACGTTAAAGTATTAGAATTCGGAGTCAAAATGAGAGTAGATACTTTTTTTGTGAAGCTATTTACACTGAGAGAGAGAGATAGTAGTTTGCATATAATATTTTTATTGAGTTAGCAACGACACTTTGTTCTGTAAATAGTTTTTTTTTTGCTACAAGCAAGGTCCATCATTATTATTGTATTAATTTATTTAACTATCAGGTTTTGTTAAAAGGTGACTATAACGTTAAAGACATAAATAAACTTCCTCGGTGGTCTAGTAGACGTAAGTGCGACTGCTGACGAAGAGGTTCAATCCCCAGGTCGAGCAAAGCATTATTGGGTGCTCGGAATTCGGATGCCCGGTTGATGGCAATAGGCTCGCCTCCCATTACATGGGAGCTTAAAACATACCGGTGAAATATAGGTGTACATTAGTACACCTCTGTCTAATCTTTCGCTGATAACAGGCGTGACGGTAATTTATTAAAAAAAAAGGAAATAGAAGAAAGATCTATAAAAAGAAATGGACCAAGCATACTACCTTGCGGGACTCTTCGTAAATTGACGTAATTATTTACAAGCATAATTAAGTAAATAGACATAAATAATATTTTTATACATATAGGGTTATTCGAATTGTTCTTCAAACTAATCTATCATAAGTTAAAATTACAGAAGTATTGTAATATTGTAGTTAGGTAGACTTTAGAATAATATGATCTGTTTTATAAATAAAATTAATTATACATGTAATTGTTAATGGTGTACTCGTGTTATTTAATACTATGTATTGTAAACAAACCTTAATATCTTATCGTCCAACATTATCATCATCTAGCTGATGATGATAATGTTGATAAATTTTATCTTCATCTTGCCCTTAAAGAAAATACTTGGGCAGTGGGGCACCTTGGTCGGATTGAGGCAGTCATCGGTTGTGACCTCTTGCTTCCAACCGTGATTCAATGATGTGGACTAATACTATACAAACTTTTGCCCGGAACTTCGTCTGCGTAAAATATTATTGATGTTATCAAATCTGCTGACGCTTTCCTAACCACTCTTTTAAGAAATATCGCATACAAAGCTTCACTTCCCTTTTCGGCCTTTTAAAGGATGATTTTCTGGGACAAGAACTTTCTTCTCCTTACCCGGGACTGAAACCATCTCTATACAACATTTCGTCTTAATCAGTTCAGCGGTTTTAGCGTGGAGAGGTAACAGATAGACATACATACTATAGCATTGATAATATTAGTATGGAAGTACGGATATGGATATTTCGTGTTGGTTTCAGCGTTCCTTTAGATCTATAGATGTCTTCATTCAAAGTATTTTTTTTTTCAAAGTAGGCAAAGTTTAATTGGCTCTTTTTGACGATAAAGACAGCCCCAAGAACGCTCGTCCTTCACCGCTTCTTAGTGTTTTTACTTATCGATCTTTAATATCATAAATGATATATATAATGAGGTAACGGCTGACAAATATGAATGGAAGAAAACCTCATGTTGTGCCCCCGGCCTCAAATATATTGAGACTAGGTCATAAGAACGGTGATTGATACCTTATCAGTCCATTCACGATGATGGTCTAATCTGTGATCTAGTGACTTACAGTTTTGATCTGATATACTTGTATTTATTATCGAAATGGAAGTGGGACACGGTTGTTTTCAAATTCATGGATTTATAAATATAGTTCAATTATTAGTGTGAATTACTGTAAAACTGAATTTGCAATAATAATAAGTTTTATTGACATAAACAGTGTTACATTGTATTGAAGCTCTGCCTCTTCTGGTAGGTAGGAACCTGTATTACAGGAGAGAGTGTCTTGCCCCATTTTGTCACTTAGGTAAACAGCAATGCGTAATAGAAAAAGAAATACATTTAGTAGGATGTGTGTATGTGAATGTGTGTGGGTGTTGTGGGGTGTATAATGAATCAAATAACAATAATACACAGCTGACTAAATACCACTGTACTTACTACATAAAAACATGTTCAGTCGGTTGCGAGCACACAGCTGATGTGAAGCAACAGAGGTTCTTTCCGTACAAAAACCTCGGCCGGCTGGCAGGTAAGCGCACTTGACCGATTGTTGTTTTGCTATTATTTGTAGGCGATAAAGCAATTGCGAATATTTTAACACTGCTTGACATGGATTAAATCATCATCATCATCATCTGCCTGTATTCGTCCACTGCTGGACGTAGGCCTCCCCTAGTGATCGCCACAGAGCTCGTTCTTCGGCTCTTTTCCTCCAGTCACTGCCAGCTGCCTTGCGCAAGTCGTCGCTCCACCTGGCCGGCGGCCGTTCTACACTACGTTTGCCGTGACGGATAGAACACTAGCAACCAATTTACTGTCTAAACTAGAGGCGAGGTACGCGATAGTAGGAATTGAAAGCGATTTTAAAAACGTACTTTTTGAAAATTGGATAGTTGGAAAAGGAAACTAATTGGAATTAACTCACAGAGGTCCTTAACCGATCCTTAAAGGGACCATTCTTTACTTCTTCGAGCTGCAACGGTGATTTTGCTGATCGATGACGGGTGACATTCAAATCTAGTTTAACGGTTCACTTGATGCCAAGAGTGAAGAAAAATAATTCTTGACTCCTGGTTGTTTCCTGGTAGAAGGACCGAGTTCAAGCGGCAAGGAGATGTAGAAATAAGTGGACTATATAATTTACAATTGTATTAGAATATATTAAAATAAACAGCGGCACAGTGACGTAATTGATGACTAGAGGTCAAGAAGCCATCGGATGGAGAAGTGCCGCTCACCGACCGCCCCGCCTCGCCATCCGCTCTTTTCATCGTCTGCCCCTGGACTACCGCCTCAGCCACCGCCGGTGACGTCCGTCCGCATGATCACGCACTCGATGCGTGAACAAATTCAAAAATGGAACCTCATTTTCGAATCCCATTTTGTTTTATTGCAATTGGCCAGTGTCAGAAAGTTGGTATGCCTCTTGGACTAGAACTATGGCAGTCAATCTATATGGGTCTCTTCTATGAATAGCTACCAATTCATCACACTAAAGTGATAGTAGTAGTAGAGATAGTAGATATTAATCTACATCAGTTCAATATCCACATGGCAGTCTGACGTTACGCTATCATTTAATTTCTATAGTATCTAACGATTTAAATTATAGAGGTGCATGATAATAACAATTATCATAAACAAATAGCTACTGTTGATAATAGTTAGTATACGTTGAGACCTATTTAGACCAATATTTCTATATTAGATGTCAAAGACATCTAATATAGAAATATTGGTCAATAATTAAGAAATCTGGATATGTATAAGAAAACATAATGATTATAGTATATTAATTCATAAAAGATTTGCTTCAGACAAACTCAATCAGGCAGTGATAGCCTAGAGGCGTGACCTGTGGAGTGTGGACTGGGAGAGTCAAAGGTCTAAAGTTCGAAACGGTGAACGAAAACATCGCAAGGAAAACTGCATGCTTGAGAGATTTTGCATAAGGGTAGCAAGGTGGACTATAGCTTAATCTTAAAAAAAAGAGTAGAACCGTTAATGGACCCCGCAGCGATGGGACAGTAGATAGGTTGATGATGATGAAACCTTATTCAGTTTTCTAACTCTTGGCTCCCATAAAGTCCTCTTTGCTCCTCTCCATCAAGCCTAGTGCCTCCAGCTTCCACCTTTCATTCGAATCTAATTCCATTTACCCTACACCCCTTTTTAATGCTCCCTAAGCTTTATCAAACCTACCCTACCAGCTAGTAGTAGGAGTATCTATTGAATCCTGATTTAAACCTCTGTTCAGTTTCACTAAGGTACTCTCCCTCCTCATTTTCAATAAAAAAATTTAAAACAATAACAAATTAAAAGTTAAACAATATATATTATTGAATATAATTAAACAGAAAACAAAAATTAGTAAGGCACATGTAAAGTCATAATTATGTTCATTTGTTCTTATTATAATTCATTTCTGTTAACCAATCAAAATAAATATGTATTGTTATATCCACCTTTGAAGTTTTGAACCAAAAAGGAGAATCAAAATATTAAAGATTTCTGCTCAGTTTTAGTTTGAATATAACTGGTCATACGGAGCAGGGAGGAAGCACCGGCAAGGAGCTATATCCTGACTACGCACACAAAGAAGATGGAAGCGTAGCTCATAATGAAATATCAGTTATGTTCAAATCGGTCACAACCTAAGAGGCAGCTGATAAACTGGCTACAGAAAAAGCTAAAGTAATAGTCATTGAATTTGAAAAAGGCTCAAGCCCTTATTAGAGCGCTAGCAAGCGCAAGAAATTTTAAATTTACGTCAGGGACGGTCTTCTCTTTCAGCCTCTTCGTCTAATCCATACGATTCATGGTCATGTCATGTCTGAGAGACTAGTTTTAGAGGCTCAATAAACCGATGCAAGAACGACACACCCTGCCATAGGCCTGACATGGGAAGTTTGTGGTGACTGGTGCTGATAAACCTTCATGCCGTTTGATAACAAGGGCTCTGAACCAGGCATCAGGGTATCTATTGGAATATATGTATTAATATACAAACAGACATTGAGAAACAAATGATAACGATGCCAGTCTCTGTTATCAAAAGATAAAATATTTACTCTATATTTTATTTACACCAAATGTTTATTCTAATTCACTTTATGTAAGAAACTATTTGCCAAAATGTGACTCTATTACTCCCGTTATATTATTATCAGTTACAATCAACGTTAGTACGTGAATCAACATGAATACAGGAAGACTGCGGCAGTTCCATGCCGCTTTTGCTGGTAAGTATAAAAAATAATTCCCAATATCGATTGAGTATCTCAGGTACCTAGTGATTATTAATGGCATGAATATACATATTGTGTGCGAGTTAGGAAAAGAGTTAATTTACCCATTTCAATATTATTTGTTCCGAGTCTGGAACTGTTTTGATTTAATTTATTAATTTATATTAATTTTACAAGTTTTTTTTTATTTCACGTTTTCGTGTTTAAATATATTTATTGTGACTAGATCTATTATTTAATGTGCGATTTGTGGAGTTTAGTCAATGAGATTCTAGATTGAAAACTAAGAGGATTATGTGGGATAAAAATCTACGGAGTTACAATGTTACAAGAATTTATTGTCATTCCAATACAGCTTTGAAATAAAAGTCAAAAATCGTTATTAGGCTGTATGTTTTCTAAATAAATATTTACTGACGACGTAGGTTCCAAGCAACAAACTTGCACTAGCCTCTGAAGAATGGGTAATTCTATATCTTCGGAATATCATCTTCCACCCAATTATTGTTTTATTACTGGGCACGGGTCTCCTCCCACCCGGTCCGCATTAGCAAACTTCACACGCCATCGAAAAAATCTCTCAAGCAAACAGATTTCCTTGGGATATTTTTCTTTATCGCTTTAGTCTATGCTAAAACTAGACTAGCTATGATAACCTAGTGGCCAATGTACTGTGAAGTCAGAAGTATCAAGTTCACCCCATTAGATCCACTTTTCAAAGTAACGTGCGTATTTGTCATCATTAGACCAATGTTCAATAATATTTCTTTGTTTTCAGGCGGCTTTGGGTCCTTCGTTATGGGGAGCCTGAATGTTTGGCCATCCTACACATCAGAATATTATGCTTCAAACACGACTACGCCTCTATCTGCTCCTATGACGAAGGCAGAAGAGGCTTTACTAGGAAGTCTACCTTCATTAGGAGCCATGTTAGGTTCTGCGATGGCTGGTGTCGTCATAAACACTTTAGGAAGAAGGAACGGGGGAGTCTTTTTGTCTTTGCCATTTGTGGTGAGTAGAATTTCATCATCACCATCATCAGCCTATATTCATTCACCGTTGGACTAGGCCTCCTCTAGCGAACGTCACAGAGTTCGATCTCGAGTAGAATTTCAGTATACGTTAAATTGATGGAACAATAGTCGATTTTTTTAAGCGTCTATGATGGGGGATTCATTTTAAGTAACAACTTATAACCATGCCTATGATTGTGATTGTGAGTGACCTATAGTACAGTAAGCTGTCGGTCGAAGTTGACATATGAATTCAGCCTCGTCAAACCATCTTAAGTCCCGCAGCTGGGTACGGATCTTTTCTCATTTGAAAGAAGACATAAAGAATCTCCCTAGTTTGAGTTGGCAGACTTTAAGTACCATTCAAAAGCTTTCTCAGCCATTCAGGCTTCCTCACGATGTTTTTATCAACCGTTTAAGCATGTGATACATACGCACGTAACTTCAAAACTTAAATGGTGACTCATGCACCTTGACTTTATACCATAAGGCTACTAACAGCTTCAAACCTTGTATAATGACAGTATTTTTCAGATTTCATGGGCGATAATTGGAGTAACAACGTCAATCAAGGTGATCCTGGCTGCGAGGTTCATGGCTGGTATAGCTAGTGGTGGTTTCCTAGTATTGGCACCCATCTTTACTTCAGAAGTATCTGAAGACTCTATAAGAGGAGCATTAGCATCAGGTGAGGATAAAAACTATGTAACTTTCAAGACTTTTGTATGATGTATAATATTGTATTATGGAGACAAACACTCTCTGATGTGACGTTTGTTTACCTGATAGATTAAATGTAAATATTTTTAACCGACTTCAGAATAAGGAGGAGATACGCTATTCCTCCACTGTCAAATCATAAATTTTCTTAGTTTATTTATTCGGATGGAGAAATAAATATCGTGAGTTAACAAACTGTTTCTGTGTTTTTAGCATCAATATTGCTGTACTGCTTAGGGTCATTAATTTCATACATTGCCGGTTGGTTCCTCACGTACCGGTCGATCATATGGGGGAACTTAGTGCTGAGTGTGACGTGTACGCTCCTCATACTGCTGGTGGTGGAGAGTCCAGTGTATCTGCTGAGGCAGAAAAGAGATGAGGTGAGTAAATTAATTATTTTTTTATTTATTTATTTATATTGCATAATATGCGAGGTCTTTGACATCTCAGTCCACTGGTCACAACACTAGGCTACCACAGCTGTTGTGGATCAATAACAACTGATATATAGATGGATATTCATGGTTTCTTCAATACATCAGAGTTCCCAGATGGCAAGAATTTATCAATAACAGCGAGCAGATTTGTGCCCGGTTAATAATAATAGGCTGGGCTCTTTTTGCATGAAGTCTAAAATATGCAGGCGAAAAACCATTGATGACATATTATCAAAAAGGTATTAAAACGTTATGGTATGTTAAATTAAATTCACTATATTGATTCCAGGACGCTAGGCAAGCTATAGCTCGGTACAGAGGAGTATCTGTCTCTTCAATGCTGGTACTGGATGAGCTAACAAGGATTAAGCAGCAGATCTTGCCGGCTGTGGAGCTTATATCTATTACCGGTATGCTATACTTTCAAATTTGTATCTTTTGACCTATTTTCCCAACGTCTGGACACAGACCTCTTTTTAAAATGAAAGGCATTTGAGCTGTAATCTACTATACAGGCCTAGTGTAGATTGTTTTTGTAATACTGTAATAATTCTCATCTCATTTGAGAGAAATAGGACTACAGTCCACTATGTTAGCTTGATGTAGGCAGACTTTGAAAGCAGGCATTCAGATTTCCTTACGATGTTTTCTTTCACCATATGAGCATGTCAAAATACGCATCTAACTTTGAAAAGTCCATGGAGCGTTTACTGTGTTGGATGCCAAGTTTTATATGAAAGATAACTTATAACTTGTTATTTATAATGTTGCAGATACAGATCCAAAGGTAGAAGACGCAGAGAAACAAAAGCTGAACAATGAACAAGTGGTCCCTGAACAACCACAAGCAATGTCACCGATCAAGTTATTATGTAAGTGTGTATTATTTTTAAAATAAAGACAGAAGCTATGCCAAAATACAAAACACTGACCTGGTTTTGGCAATGTTGGAACATTTCCAAAATCAGGTGTTAATCAATTTTTGTAGGCGTATCTCAAGATATCTGTTTAATTAAGCAGATATCTGAGATACGACTGTAAAGCAGCTACTATATTAGTTCCACACTTTCTTTTATACCCGACTTCAAAAATGGAGGAGGTTCTCAATTCGTCGGAGTCTTTTTTTTATTTCTTTCTTTTGTCCGTCGCGAATCTTTCCGGAATCAAGGTACTAATATTAAAATTTATTTAAATTCTACCTAGTACTAAAAATACTACTATACTAGTACTAAACAACTTTTACAAGATAAACCTTGATAAAATATTTAAGCTTAAGTTCATGTTGTATATATTATATTAGGCTTATGTCCAGCAGTGGACGTCCTCCTGCTGACATGATGATGATGATATTATATTTTCTCTTACAGTTTTCTCATCTGCATCTCGACGTGCGTTAATCATGGTTTGTTCGGTGATTGCGATGCAGGTAAATCGATTTTTATTATATTTAATGTTTTATCATTATCTGTTTAGTGAATGGCCATATATCAGTCTAACTAGTGGCGAATTTTGCCAGTGTCGCCAGTGTCGTTTTACAGTTCTTTAATAGTTAATATTTTCTTAGATAAAATCTATTAAACTCAAGTGCTAATGTCAATATTTTCAACTCATTTAAATTGTCTGTTGTTAGGTGCATATTTGAGGGCAGCTAAAAGACCCATTACCTAAATAATATATTTAAATACTTCCAGGTGTTAATGGGCATGGTACCAGTGCAGGTCTACGCGAAGACAGTCTTCGCTCAGACGGACCCCAGCAAGTCGGACCTCTACACAGTACTATTAGCAGTAATACAGTTCGGCGGGAGTCTTGTTTCTGCCTTTGTTACTGATAAGGCTGGTAGAAGGGTAAGTGATTAAAGTGTGCATGATATTTTAGACTGTAGTAGCCTAGTGGTATGAGGACTGAGATGTCAAAAGTAAATAAATAAATAAATATTCCCGGACATTATGACACAGCGCCATCTAGTTCCGAGCTAAGCAACGACGCTTGTGTTTTACTTTTTTTTTGTAAATACATACATATTATACATAGATACATCCATGACTCGGATACAAATGTTTATGCTCATCACACAAACATTTGTCCCTACCGGGATTCGAACCCGGGACCCATAGCACAGAAGGCAGTGTCAACTATCGCTGGACTAATTGGGTCGTCAAAAGTCTCAAGTTCACAACCAAAGCTGACTTTTCGCGCGACTTTTGAGCTGACTGTTGAAGGAAAATATCGTTAGGAATCCTGAGAAATTCTCTCGATAACATGTGAAGTCTGACAACCTGCACCAGATAAGCCAGGTCGACTACAGCCTAATCCAGCAGTGAGACAATAATGGGTTTCCCACGGACTGATTCCAAAATAGGTTAAAAAATAGGAAATGATTAACATAAAAAACCCATTGAAAGATATTTAAAAATCATGTTTTCTCTGCTTTCAGATTCTTATTATCTCATCATCCGCACTGGCGGCTATCTGTATGGTAGGACTTGGGTTCCTGCTGCAGACCAAGGTAGCTCCTCCATGGGTCACCGTGTTCCTGATCCTGGCCTACACCTTCACCTTCATGTTTGGAGCTGGTTCTATCCCTTACGTCCTCCTGGCTGAAGTATTTGTTTCCGAAGTAAGTAGCTTCATGAAGCGTAGGTTAAACTTTACTGCTAACCTGGTTTGACCCACAACTGGAAAAAATGCTTTCTTCCTTTGTTATTATATTTTTTACATCATCGTCCATACTTTGTATGTAGCCTTTAAACTTCTAGTGGGCTGGTGGTCGCAAGTCCGGCTGCTGAACAAATAGGTCTTGGGTTGATTCGCAGGTCAAGCAGAGTGTTATTGGGTTTTTCTATGAAATTCTCAGTAGCGTGTCGGATATTCGTGCCCTGTTGATGACAATAGGCTCGCTCACTATTACATGGGACCTAAAAAGTACCAACAAAATGTAGGTGTACATTAGTACATCTTTGCTTAACCCTTCGGGGACAGTAGGTGGTGATAATATATTGTTATGTTTTTTTTCTGTTTCCAGGTCCAAGGTTTAGCTTCTATATTGGTCATAGAATGGGTGTGGTTGCTCAACTTTTTCATCATCGGTGTGTTCCCGTATATGGTCGCCGCGTTTGGAATCCACGGCGTCTTTTATATCTTCGGTGCTATGAGCGTGATCAACGTTGTCATCTGCTGCTTGCTGGTGCCGGAGACAAAAGGCCTCTCCAATGAACAGATCCAAGACATGTTGAGATCACGAAAGAAGAATTAAGCTTATGGTTATAAGGATAAGGGGTTTTTTGCCTTGACAACATTACAAAGTTGAATTCGGTCCAGTTTGTTGTATGAACGATCTTTTTGCATTGATAAATTTCTCAATAAAAATTACAGGTATCGATACCGTTAATTTTATATTTTTAAGACTATGTAGTTTGTCAGTTGTTTAGTGTATTTAGTATTAATTATTTTCTCAATCAAAATAGTACTTTGATCGAATTGGCCATATTAACATGTATATTTATTGAAGTAGGTTAAGAAACAAAATAGGATTTAAAATGTTAGTCAATAATTTGTTATTGCGTCATTAGCTAACTCTAAAAATATTGAAACTCAAAATAATACAGGGTTCGTTCGTAGTCTCAACTCATTCATTCAAAGTAGGCTTAATTGTTTTGAACATGGATAATGAGAACTGACTTCAAAATACTCGCCAATTCACCGTTTCCTAGTATTTTTGGTGGGAACAAACTCTCCAGAAACGCAGTAATGTCTGTTTGTTAAATAAATGGTTCTATGTAATATTAGGTTCTATTAGATAATATAAGGTTATGTGAGCTATACTAAAATAATATGATAAACATAACCTATATTTGTAAATATGTATTTTGTAAAAAATATTGTTATCATCATCATCATCATCATCAGCCTATATTCGTCAACTGCTGGACGTAGGCCTCCCCTAGTGAACGCCATAGAGCTCGATCTTCGGCTCTATATTGTATATTGAATATTGTTATATCCAAGGAATTAGCCTTGGATATAATTGGCCTACCCCAGTGGAAAAACAGTTGTGATCATATAGTGAGTTTTTTTTATAAGAATATGTGTATGTAATTTTCGTATATCGAAGGAATACTGTTATTTCTTGTCACCTTTCGTTTTCCCGGATTTCAGTGACAGCTTTTCAATACATATTTGTTTTCTCAATCACTTTTACAGTCGTTTTAATTAACATCTCCAACAAAATTAACTTGTATATTTTTTCAAGTGAAATTTTGAATTAATAACTCATGGTTTACAGACACTGTAAGGTTAAATATTAATTTTTCGCACAACCTATTCTCAAAAATAGCAAACCTAATATTTAGTACACCTTTTTACCAAATCCTATCGCTCCGTCTTTACGATGCAATCATAAAATGCAAGCATAAAAAATGTTATCAAGGTATACAGAAATTCGTAACAAATGGAAAATAAAAACTTGAAACTAAAATAGAAAATTAAACCAAAATGGTCGTAAAAAGCATTAACGTAGACATAGTTAAAACTGTTTTTATAACAATATTTGTGAACAATTTTGTGAAAACAATAACTAAGGAAATTTCTGCTGAAGACGAAATTTTGTTTCATAAAAATGAAGATATTAATATTTATGGTGGACAGCCTAGGTTTAATATCAAGAAGGCTATTTTAAGACAGAAAGAGGAATATGAGAATGATGAAGATATTAAGGCACTATTGGAAGAAAAGTATAAGTTTAGGAATGACGAAACATCAACAAGATATAAGATTGCTCGTTTGGAAAAAGGCGAATATCCAAGTCAGTTACATATTATTACTGTTAATATAAAGACAATTTGAAATGTGAGTTGGGGTAGCCTAGCGGTGTAACCAGTGGACTGAGGCGTCAAAGGTCTCGAGTTTGAACCCAAGGCACGCACCACTGACTTTTCAGAAGTTAAGTGCGTATTTATCATTGCTCAAACGGTGAAGGAAAACATCGTGAGGAAACCTGCATGCTTGAGAGATTTTTTTTAATGTCATGTGAAGTTTGCTTTATATTTCATATTTTCCTAGTATTTCCTGAAAACCATGACGAGCATCACATAGCCTGGGCGTTCCGATCATATGCGGTGCGTCGCATCGTGGGTGGCATGGAGACTAGCATAAGCATGTACCCCTACAACGTGGCCATCTCCAGGAACGCTAAGCACTGGTGCGGCGGCTCCATCATCGATGAGCAGTGGGTCCTCACCGCTGGACACTGCTTAGAGTCGTAAGTGAAAAGTCTCAGAAGTTAGGGAATGATTTATGGGACGTTGAATTCTTTAGGAAGTAGATTATTTGTAACTCTTACTTCTTGCGGTATTTAGTAGTTATTGACTAGTTTACTTAGTTTAACCGAATTAAAACTCAAATTCAAAATGTTCTCTACGTTCCCTTCATCATCATCGTCATCAGCTTATTTATGTTCGGGTCACTGCTGGACCTAGGCTTCTCCTAGTGAACGCCACAGAGCTCGATCTTCGGCTTCTTTTCCTCCAGCACTGCCAGCTGCCTTCCACTAGTCATCGCTCCACCTGTCTGGTCTACGTTCCCTTACAGCAAAAAAATATTAACTGTATCTACAAGTTGACGACCCAATTATCCCAGCGGTAGTTAACGCTGCCTTCTGTGCTACGGGTCCCGGGTTCGAATCCCGGTAGGGACAAATGTTTGTGTGATGAGCATCAACATTTGTATCCGAGTCATGGATGTATCTATGTATAATATGTATTTATTTACAAAAAAATAAAGTATATAGTATATCAACCTTCTAGTATCCGTAACACAAGCCTCGTTGCTTACCCTAGAACTAGAGGGCGCTGTGTCGTAATGTCATAATGTAAAATAAAAAAAAGTTGGTATTTTCGCTGAACGCCAGTGCAATATGACTGATTCAAATAATATTTTTTACAGTGCATTCGATGGAGACAAACGGAAACTTCAACCGTTCATCGTCAGAGCAGGGAGCTCATTCCACAACCGTGGAGGGTACCAAGCGCGTGTTAATAAGGTAAGTCTGGCTGATACACTGTTCAAAGGTGACAGACACGATTGAGTGTAGCTATCCGACAGATGTCAATGTGTGCACGACCTTCCTCGTTTCTCGTTTCTTGCTGACCTTCCTGTGACAAGTCGGCTTTATAAAAGTCGCCTGTTATAAAATACTCAATCTTATGGCCAAGATATTGACTTGTACCTAGGGCTGCCATCACCTAAATTTCCCAAGCCGGATAATCACAGCAAAAACCCCGGACTTTTGGGCGAAATATGTATTTTTCCCCGGACACTTCTGAAAAAATATTTTTGCAGTAAAAGTAGAAACATCGTTATATTTTTTCCCTGTCAACAAAATTGAAAACCCCTGCCGGACGGGCCCCAGACGCCCTTCCAACTAGGAGAATTCTGGGGAAACCCTGACGGATGGCCTTACTTAACCCCACATAGTTTCCCCTTGTGATGAGTCTATTTTCCATCTGGTTTTACATTCAATTTATCATTGATGTAAGAGTATTATTTCTATATTTTTAATAAAACTTATATCAAAATGTCTGAAATTAAAATTACTGACGACTTATCAACAGATTTTATCGAAAAAAAAAAAAAAAACGCTCGTACCTCTATCCTATTTTATACAATTTTTTTCTACCAGCCATGGGTTCTTATTTTAGTCTATTAAATATAGCCAAATAAAATCTTTTTTTTTTCAAATCAAATCAAATCAATTTATTTGTGAAACATAGGATAGATGATAGATGGAACTTAAGAACTAAATAGTGCCTAATTATTACCTAAGCACTATGTACCTAAGTACATTACCTAAGTACTTAATAAATGGATAATAAATTCTTCTTTCAACAATTTCTAGGTATTCTTCCCTCATGAATACGTTCCGGGCAACGCAGATTTCGACTACTCGTTGCTGCGTCTCGATCGGCCGATGCCTATAGGGAGAAACATTGCCGTGCTCAACCTGCCTTCTAAGGATTACATGATGAAGGAGAACGATATCCTCATCGTCACAGGGTGGGGGAGTACTGATGTAAGTACCTAGTGTTCACTCTAACAACCTAATTGGTGATGCAAGTCTAGCGACATCTATCTAGCTACATTCGAATTACGACGAAGAGAGTCCTACATCTCGCAAGTGAAATTTGCATTCCGATTAGCATATATACCTAGAACCGCCCAACATCAATCATTGGGCAGTAGCCCGCCAGGCATAACACCTCGCCTAGTCGGAGGATCCTCCTTTTCCAATGGAGAGATTAACACCTCCTTCCCTCTCTATACAACTACCGAGTTGTAAGCCAATTAGCTTGTTAGAGTGTACAATGTCATAATTACATGCTGTAAAATTGCACCTGAATGCTAATTCGTCATCAACTCAATTACTGTCCTCCTACTGGGCACGGGTCTTCTCTCATTTGAGAGGGATCATTGAATTGTTAGACTTCACACATTATCGAAGTAATCTCTCAGGCATGTGATGGTTTCCTTCATTATTTGAGAACGTGATAAATACATACCGACGTAACTTTGAAAAGCCAGCGGCGCTCGCCTTTGAATCGATCGCCTCTACATAATATGTACACGTACCGTTTCTGTATGTCTTCCGCAGATTTCCGCTATACCTGTATTTCAGATATTATATCATAGAAACCAATGTAAGAGAACATTTTTTTAGGATCTAGATGGCGCCGGAATTTCCTAACTTGACGACCTCTGAGAAGAAATGCCGAAACAAACGCAAAGTCATGCTCTCTTTTAATGTGCAGACATTTTGGTTAATAATATAATGATGAGTCTAACAATGTAGATCAACCGTCTGAAGCGACTTCACATGCCATTGAGGATGGAGATTTTCCCTCTCCTTCTAATATTTTCCTTCACCTTTGCACGTAGTTATAAAAGACCTATGATTTAGCAACCCTGGGTCATCTTAATATCACTAAAATGTTACTTCTTCCATACCATAATTTATACAAAATAATTTAGTCAATAAAAACCCGACCTTAAATGTCAAAACTGAAATAGGAAGCGAAATAGGAAGCTGAATAGCTTTAAAAAAAATAGAATCATCAAAATCGGTTCACTCAGTCCACAGTCAAATGTTGTCGAATTGAGAACCTCCTCATTTTTTGAAGTCGGAAAGTAATTCCATTTCAATATAGGAATCTGGTTACGGTCACATACCTGACCGGGTGCGGTTCGTTCCGGTACCGGTGATGCGTTTGGAGGACTGTCAGAAGTCGTACCGGTTTTACATCACGGCGAGAATGCTGTGCGCGGGATATGCTACCGGTGGGAAGGATGCTTGTAATGTAAGTGGAAAAAGAGACTAAATAGAACCGCTAGAATATTCTGGCTGACGACCCGATTAGCTCAGCTCAGCGGGTTCGAATCCCTATAGGGACAAATGTTTGTGTGACGAGCATTAACATTTGTTTTGTCAATTAATTCTGTCTAGCTACACTTGCGTTATTTATTTATTTATTTAATAGCTAGTAAAACCAACAGCTGTATCAAGAAAGAAATAATTATAACCTAAACAAACATTGGTTTTACCAATTACAGGTTTTTACACCTACGCACTTACATTCGTTGTATCACCATCAACCCATTATTGTCCCACTGCTGGGCACGGGTCTCCTCTCATTTGAGAGAGATTAGGCTATAGTCCACCATGCTAGCCTGCTGCGGGTTGGCGGACTTCACATGCCATCGAGACAAATCTCTCAAGCATGCAGGTTTCCTCACGATGTTTTCCTTCACCGTTTGAGCTTGTGATAAATACGCACATAACTTCCGAAAAGTCAGTGGTGCGTGCGTGGTTTGAACTTGAGACCTTTGACACGGCAGTTCACTAGTCACATCACTAGGCTACCACAGCTTATTATATAATTATTCAATTGTATATATGTATAATAAAATTTACAAATTATTGAAGAAATTTGGTTCAGCTGACATTATATACCTCCAACATCTGACATTGGTATCTTCAGCAAATCCTACAACAGTTTTAACTCCATAGCATGACTCCGGCGGTCCCGCAGTTCGTGATGGGGTTCTCCTCGGCATAGTGTCTTTTGGGGGCAAGCAGTGCGGTGACCCCCGCTCCCCAGGGGTCTACAGCCGCGTCGCCGAGGTCACCGAGTGGGTCGAAGAAACAATCTCCAACAACGAAGCCAACACCGTGCCTGAACTGCTGCCGAAAATCCAGAAAGCGAGACAAAGGGAGAAAGAGTTGCAGAAGTAAGTTGAATAAGGTTTGCTGTTTGTGTTTGTGCTCACCAGTTGCCTCCACTGGCGTGTAAGATTTTTTCATACCACAAGGATGGCAAACAAGGTTAGGGCCCGCCCGATGGTAAGCGGGTACCGTAGCCTAAGGAAGTTTGCAACATCATAAGTGACACGTTGTCGACGATGTGAATACCTTTTCAAATTCACAACCCACAATTTATCAAGACCTCATGCTACGCCAGCGCCTCTAGCGGCGAATAGCGACGCGATAGCCTTTATTGTGAACATACAGTACAGAACCAGATGTATGATTTAATTTAAATACGATTGCTAGCAAGCCTATTGCCAATAAAATTGGTAAATTTTCAAACCATCCAATTAATTATTTTTTCACATTTTGCTAAGTCCGGGAGTCATAGATAAGACCTCTTTAGACCAACGGAAGCAGTACCTATCTCATATCTGGGTGGAGATACGGCTGTGCCCCTGCCAAGAGTAGAAGTCTGCAGTAATTAAAAACGTACGGAGTTTTATATATCCAATAGTTTATCTATATTGAATTATAAAATTACAGATTCAAAGTACGAGTAGAAGATAAGAAGAATAAAATAAAAACGTGGCTCCGAGAAACGCTAAAATCACCGACTTTCATAGAATTAGCGAAAAAGAAGCTCACTGAAGCGGGGTTTCACACAAGAAGGACACTTGATCAGGACGCTTTCAATGTGAGTAGTCTTGATGATAAAATGATTGACGAAATAAATCTAACTAATATGATTAATGATAGAATTATAGAGGATGGTGACGGTACAGAGTCTGATAAATTGCTAAGAACTTTGGCTTTACATGAAGTTATGCTAAATGATCGCAGCACTGAGTTTCCCAACAGGGCACAGGAGGATAACAATCACAGCGTTGAGACCTTTATTACGTATATAAGTGGATCACAAAAGAAATAAATAAATATTGTATAAAAACTGACTGCCTTTTTCTTTTCTTCTCCTATTTTGAACTTGTTGTAATTACTATTGAGCACAGTGCCATCTATGATCTATTTAATAACTCGCTTGAGCAACTTAAACAGTGTTAAGATATTATTTCAAAAATATGATTTATGTTGATTGTAATTTATTCTATCATATAGCGAATTAATAAATATACATTTCTGTGCCTATTTAATCAAAAGTAAAGCATGCAAAGGACATTAATAAAATAGAATACTTATGAAAAGCAAGCATTTCTACTTGGTTAAAATTCCACTATTTGATAATAGATGTCGCTAGTTAATTGATTCAGCTATTTGGTTATAGATGACGCTACAAGTTCTACAATTCGGTAACAATATTTGCACATTTTTCATTTGTTGGTATAGCTAAACGATCAGTATGCCCCAGTTAATCGGTTTGATATCTTATTCGTCCCGTGGGTAATCCATGTGTGTACTCGAACGTCACGATCGAAGTATATAGTTAAGAATATGGTAACTAGATGGCGCTAATTTCATATTGAACCTTTGTGCAATAATCTTAATTATTTCGAGCTACGAGAAAAGTGTGAATTGTGATTCACAATGCATTACAAGACACAAAATGCTCTATCTAGGTTTTTATTTTTAATTTAAATAAACGAAACTGGGGACAAAACCAAGTTATGATAAAATGTGTGCAGTACTGATCATGAATCGCTTTTATTTAACAAACTGACGCCGACAAGATGTTTTTCTGTAATGGTTGACTTTAGCTATTTTTTTATTATTTGTAAAATACTACATTCATCAGTCATTACATTATAAAATATGATGTTAGTATTGTTTGTGCTTAACTTTAGTTATTTATTCCGTGTTTGTATTCAGATCAAAATATGTGCATTATTGTGTTTCTGTCTTCCGAGAATGTTCACATTCTTTCTTTTATTAAGTTACCTAAAAGTGAAAACTTGTAATTGGCTGCCAGGTTACTAGAGTGATCACTGTTCTGTCAACTTAGCTGTAAGTTTTCCATAAATTTAAATAAATAAATAAATAAATTACATTTAATTATATTTACATTGCCCAAAAAATCTGAGCTTTGGATTAAAGAGCCGGGAAGAGCAACTGCCACCTTACCCCACCGTGGGTACGTCATGCATCAACACCAGTTTGGGTGAGAAAAGGTTTCTAAAGAAAAAGCACTTAGGTAGGTGGTCCCTAATTTAAGATCATACTATAGCCGGCCCGTCTTCCAAAGGACTAAATGATTCATTTTTGAACGGGAACCAATAGTTAATTTTAACTAATGATCTATTGTCCCATGGTAATTACGGTTCATTAATTAATTTGTTCAATGTGGTTCATAACACAAACAGCCAGTTATAAAATAACTGGACGATTAAAATAACTGCGTGTTGCGTCATCGATGTACCAGGAACGCATAAGTATGTCTATAATGTTGTTAATCAATTAAGGTGATCAGTAGGTATATAAATGTTACTGCTAATTATATAAGGATGATTATAATTTGAACTCTAACTATCTAGTTATAATGATCAAATCTTTAGAAACAAGAACTGTTTCGGTTATTAAATAGCTGTCAACGATGACATAAGTTAGACCTATGATAGCCTAGTGGAATGATCAGCAGACTGTGAAAGGTCTTGAGTTCGATCTTAATACTCGCACTAGACTTCAATGTAACGTACGTGCATTTTCTCGATCATGTGTGAAGTCTGCAAACTCCTCTCAAGTGAAAGGAGTCCCGTGCCCAGGTAAGGGACAATAATTCCGTTGATGATGATGATGACGTAAGAAGTTCCGAATTCAAAACTAATGACGTCACTTACGAAGTAAATTTATTAATGTCACGCTCGGGCCAATGAGAAGACGACAACTCGAGTGTGAAGAAACCGTGATAATTGGAGAAAATCTAATTAAATTACGTAAAAAGTATTGTATCTTACTTATTATATAAATATAACTCGTTCGGAGAGTAACTATTCTGACAGCATGGGAATTCCGTTAGCTGTCAGTTTAATAATCATCAAATCAATCGTTAGACGTCCACTGCTGGACATAGGTCGCCACGTCGACCGGTCATGCGCCGCCCGCATCCAGCGGATTCCAGCGACCTTTACCAGGTCGTAAGTCCACCTCGACGGGAGCCTGCCCACGCTGCATCTGCCAGTACGTGGTATACTTAATCTCTACTTACTGGTACTACGTGGTACTTTTAATCCCTTATTTTAAGAAACCTAAACGGTTTCTACAGGGTAGGCAACGCGTGAGCGACAACTTTGGTATTGCAATTTTGCAAACGCCTATAGGCTACGGTAACCGCTTATTATCAGGCGGGCCGTATGCTTGTTTGCCACCAGCGACATCTATCTAGCTACATTCCTACTACGGTCCTAAATCGCGCAAGTGACATTTGCACGCGAGATAGCATATATACATCCACCCAACATCAACCGTTGGGCAGTAGCCCGCCAGGCACAACACCACGCCTGGTCGGAGGATCCTCCTTTTCCAATGGAGGGACTACCACCATCTTCCATACCTCTATGCCATAACAAAAACATCTATATTAGTATTCGTTAGTCTAGTAGGCCGTAAGTGCAACAGCTGAGAAGTCTTAAGTGGGTTTTTTAAGAAATTCTCAGTAGCAGCTCGGAGTTTGGATTCGTGCCCGGTTGATGGCAATAGGCTCGTCCCCCTATTACATGGGACCTAAAACATCCCGGCAAAATGTGGATGTAGGTTTTAGTATTAGTACACCTCTGCCTAACCCTTCGTGGACGACACCCGCGATGGTTTTAAGTAAAAGTAAGTGTAAGTTTCTTCATGTTGCTATGCGACTAGTATTCCCTATTTCAAATCTTACCGAACGTATTTACAAAAAAAAACTGAACAAAAAAAAAAACGAAGAAATACAAACATTCATTTAGTTAAAGTTAACTTTTCGTAACTCGGTAAAAAGGACAGTCACCGACGAGAGCACTAAACGGCGTTTAATCTAGTTTTTGTTACATTATATAACTTTTGGTTCTGACCAAATTACTTGTTACATAATTCTAACTGGCGCATACGTGCTACAGTTAAAACTTGAAACAGACTGAAATTATTGTTGTCTACAGTCAAGTTTACTAAAGTTACAGTTAATACCTATTTATTTTATAAAATCTGTGATGGTAGGGTGACCAGTGGACTGTACAGTCAAAAGTCTCGAGTTCAATTTACCATAGATGACCCGATTAGCCCAGCGGTAGTTAACGCTGCCTTCTGTGCAATGGGTCCCGGGTGCAAATTCCGGTAGGGACAAATGTTTTTGTGATAAGCATCAACTTTTGTATCTGAGTCATGGATGTATCTATGTATAATATATTATATGTATTTACAAAAACAACTATACATAGAAAGTAAAAGTAGTATAATCAATTATCTAGTGCCTATATTTATACACAAGCCTCGTTGCTTACCACGGAACTAGATGGCGCTGTGTCATAATGTCTTAATATATTTATTTTAATTTGAATAATGACCGATTACTAAATCAAACAAATATTCTTAAATATACGTTTATCGGTTTAATTTTTTGTTATAATGTTTTTTATTTCATGGCCCGTAGAAATCGACGACCGACTCATATACTTATGTATGTAGTATCTACTAAACAGCAACATTTAAATATTTGCATTTTTTAACAAAGTTGAGGTGTTAGTATGTCAATTACATTACTCCGTCAATACGTAATTTAATGAATCACCTTCTAGTTTGATTTTATTGTTAGAACTGATTCTTAATGTTATTTTAAATGTTAACGGTCGTTTTTTAAATGCTATGTAGTTTGGGAAGTTGAGGATGCTACTAACTGACCAATATATTATATAACAATCAAATTATAGGCGAAGGAGTGACAAAGATTGAGAAGAATGTACGATTGACGAAAGGAATTTACAAGGCGGATGCCAGTGGAAATGCTGGGAGGGCCTAGAAGGACGTACACCGACCCAATTGGTGAACTCCTTCACAAAGGTCAGATGCTCAGTACTTGTAACCAGAATGTGTGTGATGTGTGATGTATGAATGTGGACGAAACAAAAGTAGTGTGCAGAGATCGAAGGTGGCTCTAGTTTCTGCGTGAAAAAAAAAACGAACAAAAATAATATATCCTTCTTTTCCACGGTAGGGGATAAAAATACAACCGTTTAAAAGCAGTTCTATTCCTGTCGGTGTGTCACTTGTGCCCCAAAACCTGGATGAGGGACGATCGAGGGCTACGCCTAACGCAATTGAGGTGGCTTCTTGTTAGAGATGAAGCGTATATACTAGAACAGATCCAGGGACTAGGTATTTATCGAGACTAGGTAGCACCTATTCCCACGTTATAAAATACTCGATCCACCTAGTCTGACTGTTCTGCACACGGCGTGCGTCGTGACACGGCACCCGATGCCCGCGCGAATCTTGTTAGATTGCGAGCTTATATATTTATTATAAATAAATTTAAAGAAAGACTAAAAGTTAAAAAAAGTTTACAAAAATTAAAAATAGGCTAAAACTGATTAATATAAAAAATGAATTGAAATCTTTTAAATACGCCAACAATCTACAATATAGATAGATATTTTACGTTGACAGTCCTAAGCCTGTGTAAAGTATGAAGCGAAGATTACAATTCATTACTGCGTCCGTAACCGTACTTTCAGGTATCACTTGACTAGCAGACTTTAACCGAAACATACTATAAAGTACGCGTACTTCATGGACTAGGTGGAATAGGTATTTAGATCGAGTATTTGTACGGAATCGGACTGGATGCACCTAGTATCAAATTTACCTAGTATGACTCATCTCTACTTCTTGTTTAGTCAAACATTGTTTAGCCATTAACAAGATACCATGATGAAGAAGTTATATTCCAAAGTCTAGTATTCGCGTGGCTCTAAGACATCAGTATGCCTATTAAGTATTTAGATATTCTGACTTGCTTTCGTTCCTAGATCAGCTTATGTACGTATTCAGACTTTAAACTTCAACATTTGCAAGTGTAGTCAATTCAGTTCGTTTGAATACATACTAATTGTTACAGGGTTTTTCTCGAGAATATGTTTAGAGGAAGTTAGGTGGATTAAGTTTTCGTCTGTTCTAGAAGACTTTTATTCATATTGGGGTATACTTACCATTGACATACGTGATCATCATAATCTTATGATGATGATGATCACGTTTGTTGTGATATCAATGATATCATGTATGATATCAACTGATAGATGTCTACTGCAAACTATAGGTCACCGCCAAAACCTTTTATAACGACCGGTTTTGCGCCACCCATCGAAGTTTTCCTACGCTGTTTCAGTATATGATCATCATGTCATCATGATCGTCATCATCAACCCATTAACGTCCCACTGCTGGACACGGGTCTCCTCTTATTTGAGAGGGATATACGGTGAGGATAATGACTGAAATTATTATAACTTGTTGTGACTGTAAGTAGGTTTGTATGAGTTGTGGTTGTAAAGGTACCACTTGTGTAATGTTTATAAAGATTGTACATATGTGTAAGTGTAAACTTACGATAAATACCTACAAATATCTCTCTATAGCCCACCACGCTATTCTACTGCGGGTTGGCAGACTTCACATGCCATCGAGAATATCTCTCAAAGATGCAGGTTTCCTCACGATGTTTTCTTTCACCGATTGAGCTTGAATAAATACGCACAATAACTTCCGAAAATTCAGTGGTGCGTGCCTTGGGTTCGAACTTGAAACCTTTGATGAGGTCAAAGGTTTCAAGTTTTTTTTAATTTAGTCCACTGGTCACACCACTAGGCTACCAGCATGTGATAACTTCGAAATTGTTGAACTCAAGACCTTTGAATTCAAAGTCCACAGGTCACTCCACTTAGCCACCACAGCTCTTCATGATGAGTACATTTTACAAACATAAAAACCTGATTCTATATGTGTATTCTTGAGGCAACACTCGACATTTGCAAGTAAAGTTAATTGACGATGTGTGATCAATATTGATTAACATTTTTCTTATGCAGTCATAACACTGCTGCCTTTTATGGCAGAAAAAAATATTTTTCTCATAGCCTATAGAGTAAAGTGTATGTTACATAAAATGCTTTACTTTATCGTTTTGTAATAAACAATATCCCACTAATTTTATAAACGCAAAAATTGTCCAAAACCCAATGTTTTTTTTTATTGCAAACCAATTAATAACTGAGCTAAGAAACGTGTACCTAAGACTACTAGTATGACTATAAATACATATAATAATACTAGCTTTCAGTGTAGCCTTAACGCTGAGTCATAATCACATTGTCGGCGGAAATTACATGTATACAAACATTATATAAACGATGTATCACTTATGATACCCTGGTAGCATTCGTTACAATATTTCTTTATTAATAAGTAGTTAACAAGAGCAATATAATAATAATAAATAATAATAACACCTCTGATTTTTTTTAAGACTCAAAGAAAGCCGATGAAGAAAAACATCGTGAGGAAGCCTAAATGTTGGCAGGTAAAGTCTGCCGACCTATTCTAAACCAGCGTGGTGGACCATATAAGCTACCCAAAAACCCACTAGCAGGACAATAAAAGGGTAGATAATGAAGCGACACCAAAGTCACCCTTGTAGTTCAAGGGCATGTTTTGAACGCCATAGTACCTATAGTATATTATATCCACATGCTCGGACACAGAAACGGTGAAGAAAAACATCGTGAGGAAACCTGTACAGTTTTCTTGATGGCGCGTATGAAGTTTGTCAACGTATAAAGATTATTTTTTGAGAGGTAGGGCATAGTGAGATTCCTCACTCAAACTGCCCGACTGGGGAAGTACCTCCGCTTTACAGAAGACCGCAGTGAATCAACAATAGTTGTATTTCTTTCAGTGAGTGAGGTTACCAGAGCTCGTTGGGGGAGTGACTATTCTGACAGCATAGGCATTCCGTTTGCTGTCAGTTTAGTAATTCCCTATTTTTAGAAACCTAAACGGTTTCTGCAGGGGTTGGCAACGCAAATGCAAGCCTTCTGGTATTGCAAATGTCCATGGGCGGCGGTGATCACTTACCATCAGGTAAGCCGCCTGTTCGTTTGCACCCTTATCACCATAAAAAAAAATTTAGATTGTAACGTGGTGGAGTATAGCCTAATTTCTCTCTAAATCTCTAATGATAGGACACTTATGACCTGCAGTAGAGATCTGTAGAGGTAAAAGAATTCGTATAATATGAATTAGATTCTCAAATTTACTGGGATTTTATACTCATTCTGCCATATAACTTCATAATTTGATTATATATAATGCAATATAATTGAAACTTGATTTGCAACTTCCATTCAAGTTTTGTTTAAAAAATTAATCACAATATCACCAAGAAATCTTAATTATAATAAAAAACACCTCGCGTCGCGTCTACGCACTATCAATCCACGCACACATACACCATTTGTTGTTACTACGAGACCACACACGTGAATGCGTTTGTGTGCGTAGCCCTCTGTTGCAATCCCTTAAATAGGTCGAGCAGATACTAATAGAAAGACGCAGGGCCGGCTTTGAAGATTTTTATCGATATTGAACTGTCAGCATTTTAAGCACGTCATTTGAGTTTTGCTTTCCTGGTTGAATGTCCTCTAAATATACGTATTGTAGAGAAAATGCATTACCTATTGAAATTATACGACGACAGTGGCGATTGCTCCACCGACAAGAGCTGAGCTCTTAAATTAATAATAATAATAATTGAAATTATACTGTTGGTGGAAGAAATTACTTAAGTATGTATACGTATTTATTTGGACGCATTATGTAATCAGCAGTAAGGTATACTACTGCAGTTGTTTTTAGTTCATATCAATGCCCATTAATTAAGGTTTTTGAGAGCATAAATCTAATATATAAAATTCTCGTGTCACAGTTTTCGTTGCCATACTCCTCCGAAACGGCTTGACCGATTTTGATGAAATTTTTTGTGCTTATCCGGTATCTATGAGAATCGGCCAACATCTATTTTTCATCCCCCTGAAAGTTAGGGGGATGAAAAATAGACCACCACCAACCCCTATAATGTGGCAAAACAACGTTTGCTGGGTCAGCTAGTAACTATATAACAAAAAGGACGAGATATTAGAAAAGAAGAGATATTTTGATCGCAGCTTACGTCAACAGCATAAGCGCACCTAATTTTTGACAACCTACTACAGATTTATATACACAAAATTAACTGCCTCTGAGAGTCCTCCGAATATCTGTATTAATATTTCACAACAAGGACATCATCATCACATTTTAGGCAATATTATAACTACAATTACATGAACACGCGTATGCATGCACCTGTCTTCACATGCCATCTGTCTAAGCCCCCAAGTTCGTCTCTGGTATAAAAACTTTAAAAGATTGTTTGCATCTTTTAGTTACATTTTTTAGGTCACATACCCTCTGATGTGTATGTGTGCGTTTGATAACATTATAGAGTAAACGAACGCGGCGAATTTTTCGTGTTAATTATAGTTTTTTGTTGTTGTTATGATTTTAAGTGGTGTTAGAACAAACACGCGGAGAAAAATATATATTATTTTGTATTGAAGTGAATTTGTTTAGCTATAAAACTAGATGAGTAGTGGTCACTAGGCTATCACAGGCTTATTGTGGAAGTCAAACGTCTCGAGTTCGAAGCTCAGGCTCGCATCACAATGCGTATACATGTGAAATTTGACAACCCGCAGTAGGTTAGCGTGGTGGACTATAGCCTAATCCCTCTCAAATGAAAGGAGACGCCGTGCCCATTAGTGCGCCTATAATGAGTTGATGATGATGAAAATAAATGGCTTGCTATTTATGGAGCAATGATTGTTAGGCTACCATCCATCCATGGTTCTTACTCAGCATAAAGACACTATTATAATATATCAACGGTTTCTGTACCCAATGGATGTTGTTTTAGGTTTTTCTAAATACTGAAATACAGTCACTCCCTTAGTACATACTACTGCAACTATTTTCACTCGCAGAAACACAACTATTGTTGTTCCACTGCAGTCTTCTGTGAGGTGAATTACTTGCTCAGTCGGGCAGCTCAATTTCAGCGAGAGCTCTCGCCATTCTCTACCTTTCTCGAATCCGCTTGGGACCCGCAACAAGGTAGCCCGACGACCTGGTAAAGGTGATTGGAATCGGCTGATTGTAGGTGGCGCAGGTCCGGTCGTGGCAATTCTTACAACAGGCCTATTTCAGTCTATTTTTTATGGCGATAAGGGGGCAAACGAGCAGGCGGCTCACCTGATGGTAAGTGATCACCGCTGCCCATGGACATTTTCCATACCACAGGCTTGCATATCCGTTGCCAACACCTGCAGAAACCGTTGAGGGGTTTTTAAAATAGTTAATTACTAAATTGACACCAAATACTGTCAGAATAGTCACTCCCCTTACGAGCTCTGGTAACATTACTCACTTACAAAAATACAACTGTTGTTGATTCACCACCAGAAGACCGCATCTTCTGTAAAATGGAGGTACTTCTTCAGTTGGGCAGCTCAATTTGAGCGAGGAATCTCGCTATACCTCTCAAAAATCTCTTTCCACTGAAATTATAATAATGATACTTAGTGATGCCATCTAAAGATCGGCAATTCTATCGCAAAAATCCAAGTGATCTTTGCGGTAGCATTGCCGACCTCAGCAACATCGTTAATAGCATATTGCTGCAAATTCCATGTGTGTGTGCTTCATAATCACGTGTTCTACAAACTCCTTCATTACTACGTCTTAACACATTTATTGCTAACTGAATAGACCCAAGGTCGCTGACAATGGAGAAGTGGGGTCAGTATGTCCAGTGTTGATCAACCAATTATTTGTTATACATAATGTATATTGTATGTTAATGCCGCTGTCTGCCTGTTGAACTTTAACGACTAATGTACTTGCTTATACTTTGCTTCAATTTAGAATTATTGTAAATGCTGTTGGGTTGGCATCTGAAGTGTATTCTAGATTTAGATTGTCTGTAAAATATCGAAAAATTATGAAGAATATTATCATGCGTCTAGTAATAGAAAATATGTGTGAATTTATTACTATTGGTGAAAAAATGGTGAAGAAACTTGAATGATTTTCTCGATGGCGGTAGGCTAGCGTGTTGGACTATTTCTCATGGTAATAGACCTGTGCCCGGAAGTGGGAGAGTAAATTTTATTTTCTTGTTCTTTCATACAATCTCGCCTTTATTATTCGAGGGGTAAGCTGATATAATCATCCACCGGGCATATCGTGCAAGTCAATATTTTAAGAAAAACTTGATCCCACTTTACTGGACTTTAATCAAACCACAGACCTCATGATCAGCAGGAGAGTTCGCACTACTAAACAGTTGACGTTCAAATACTCAATCTCAAGAAGCTTTCAAATATAGTGTTGATTCCCTCTGTCGCATGTGAAGTGAAAGAGGCAGTACGATATTTATTCAGTAGCCTTTAAATATTTGGCCACGAAACAGTTTTACTTTTCATTATAATGATTACTTGGTGCAGTCGCTTCTACGGATCTGCTTTTCTGTAATGTTATCAAAAGTGTTGTGCATAATAATGTGACAGTTATATCGTTGTTTACATAAATAACAGTAACCCAATTCCCCAAATTTTAGTTGCTAGCAGTACGATAGCTGTTGATAAACAAGTATTCATGTTTTTTTCGGTTCTGAGTTTACCGTAATACACTGTAATTCTGTACATAAGATGCAAATGATTCTTCTTATACTTACGCTTTATCAATTGCTCATTAAATGCATGCGTTGTGAGGAAACCTGCATGCCTGAGAGATTTTCTCGATGCCATGTGAAGTCTGCCAACCTGCACTAAATTAGCGTGGTGCCTCATCGGATTAGGCTATAGGTCACGCCATCAGTGATACAGTTAATAGGTTGATGATCTTGATCAGTAACAAGAATAGTGGACATAGAGTTAAAACTACTTTTTGCGGATTTTTACCGGTATATTGATATTATTTTCATGAATCTTAGGATCTACCTCTTTCATGGTCATTGGCAGACAGGATTAAAATAATATGCCATGTGGTTTTGTTGGTCTCAAGACTACAGACTTTTCAATGCTGAAATAGAAAATCTCGATCACTCTGCCTGAGAGATTTTTCAATGGTATGTGAACTCTACCAACCGCACTAGACTAGCGTGGAAGACTATACATTTATATCTCCTAAATGACAGGAGATCCGTGCCCAGCAGTGGGATAGTTCACTAATGATGATGGGTGACTTAAAGACAAACCAAAGTGTGATTATTAGCAGCACGCCAGCCTAGCCTACCCAATTAGTCTGTAACACCCACTAGTCTGCCTACACTCTTTGTAATGCATGCTATGCGATTCTGCTAAACGAAATTACATTCATTCTATTCATTTCATTGTTAGAGTTAAGTATCTTTCTCTTTTCTAAGAAATAGTGGCTTTAAATGTAATATATAGAGCAAGCATGGTCTTGGGTTCATTAAATATATAAACACCATCACGTATACTTGAAGAATTAGACTTGGCAGAGATGTAAAGTTGTATGTAGTCTCATCAGATCCTATTGAATAGAGGGCAAAACTATAGAAAATAAACAGGATACAAATCCAAATTCAAATTGCTATTAAAAATTCAGTGAAATACCAAACTCTCATGCTTGACCAGGATATGGAAACCAGGTTCTCAACGTGAGTAGCTGTCCTTGAGATAACAAAAAGAATGTACGTAGTTTTATCGAAGTTCTTATTTCAAGATTGATATTGATAATTTTTCGATTTATGGAAAATTATAAGACATTGAAAAATCTGTAGTTTTATCTCAATGTCTAATATTCGCGTAACTGTAGGAATCAATATCAATAAACCACGACAAAATCCGTACAAAAAGAGGTTTATAACAAATGCTTAAAAAAAAAATCATAAATCCGTAATAATATGTTCTATTTTTGAATTTATTAGAGGCTTTAAATATGGAAATAGATTTGTTAACATTATGCAAGGCTCACTTTCCATTCGGTCATGTCTAAACCAGTCCTATACGGTGATTCGTACGTCATTTGTTTGAGAACTTTTCACTTTCGATGACGAGTGCTTTAGATATTATTGAGTTTAAGTCATGGCTGTCCTAACTTCTAAGAATGATTTTATTTTATGCGGCAAGGGTGGCAAATACGGCCCGCCTGATATCAAGTGGTTACCGTAGCCTATTGACGTTTGCAACACCAGAGGGGTCACTCGCAAGTTGCCACGTCTGTAAAAACCGTTTTAGATTTTTTTAATGGGAGTGTTATCGCACTGACAGCAACGGAATCCCAATGCTGTCAGAATAGTCACTCCCCTAACGAGCTCTGGCAACCTTACTCACTCGCAGAAACACAACTATTGCTGATTCACTGTTGTCTACTGCGGATGATACCGATGATAAAATCAGTAAAAAGACCAAAATACCTATTGCAAAAACAATTTTTTTGATTATAAATATAACTATCATCATCATCATCGCCACAGAGCTCGATCTTAGGCTCTTTTCCTCCAGTCACTGCCAGCTGCCTTGCGCAAGTAAAAAAAAAACTTATTTCTTTCATGTTAATACAAAAATGCGTGGTGAATTCTTTTCTATTCTTCAGATTGTAGATAATGATGACTAGAGTACATGTAATTCGGATGTAAGACCATTAAAAAGTCGCAGAGAACACTTCAACAATATGAATGACATAGGTACATTCAAATTTAATGGTAATATGCCAACGTGATTCGCTTGCAGCGAAAGTATGTCATACCCACGCGCGATCGTAGTAGGGATGTGGTATTTTCTACTACCTTCAATATTATAAGACACACATAATGTATGGATGGTATTTAAAAGTACTTCAATTTATTCCCATTTCATTTACCTAATTTTGCCTGTGTTCCACCAAATATACTGAACGTGCACCAAAATATGTTCATTAAAAGTATTGTTATTAAGTACTTATATACACTTTCTTGGTATTCAGATTTGGTTCTGATTCCGTTGTGTGGTCACAGTTCTAACCTAACCTAACCGATATCTGTATTTTGCTGCTCAATCAGTAATTTTGTCGCTCAATCAGTATTTTGATGCGCGGTTTATTAAATTCCATAATGTATTATTTAATAATCGTTTGTGGCTTATCCTTACCTGCTTTAAAATCTTCACCGTGTTATTCGTTAGTACACGTCTATTTAACATCATAAAGTAATAAAATTCTAGGGTATTTTGTAATAAGTCTAGCTTGTGATTCTGATTTGTATATTGATGATAATTCGAAATAATATACATCATATTCGTCATAGGACGCGGGCGGCGCATGACCGGTCATCGTGGCGATCCTTGGGGGAGACCAATGTCCAATAGTGGATGTTTAACGGTTGATGTGATGATGATGATGATGATGATTCGTTCGAAGCCCTCTTTCCTCTTAATCAACCCATAGAATTTCACATGCCTTAAAAAAATCGCATCTAAATTTTGTTTAATCTCCTCTTAAAAATATTGGTACGTTTTCATATTCGGCTACCAGTCCAACCAATCCGAGACTAGATCTTTTAACTGCCTTGCTCGTCTAAGGTCTATCGAAGTAATTTCATTTTTTTTATTCGTTTCAGGAGCAACGAACATTCCATGCTACATAGGTTTGTTACATAAAACCTTATTGTCATCACTGGTTTAATATATTTTCATAATCTTAAGGAAAGGTTATATAAATATATTAAAATTGTATTTATTTTTAATCGACTTCAAAAAGGAGGAGGTTATCAATTCGGCTGTGTGTATTTTTTTATGTTTGTTACTTCATAACTTTCGACTTGGTGAACCGATTTTGATGATTCTTTTTTTATAGGAAAGCTTCCCAAGTGGTCCCATAAAATGGTGACGATCTGATCAGTGGTTCCTTGGGAAATCGAGAGAAACCCTCAAATTTTCTACGTAAATGACGCGTTTATTGTTCAACTTATTACAGACACTAAAAAGTAAAAAATAACTTCCCATGACAAAGTGGGATGTCCCAAATGACATCCCACTTTCATCTTCCATTGCTGTTCAAAATTCTGTTTATTTTTTTCCTTTTCTTATTTTTTGTCGTACAATAAGTAGTTTTAAAGGATTAATCCTAACATATCCAGTGACATTCTTTCTCTGATTATATACATACAGATTATATCGAATCTGTGGTCCTCAACACTGTTTTTATCAATTTTTAATTCGTATCATTAAACACTTTACAAGTATAAATCTGACATATTGATATAAGATAACCAGTTTAAAGCTGACAATATTAAATATACAACATTTATTTGCATTACAACTAACTGATATTTTGCTCCAAAAGCGAATAGAGACAGTTATTAATTGACATTGAAATTTATGAAGGCCAATTACTTATTAGGTAATTTTGTTCGATAACGTTTGTGTATTCAATTATTTAATTTACTAAAGCATACAAAACATAAAAGTTTCACTTAATCACAGTACTACAATACAAATCTGAATTGAATAAACAAAATGATTCACTGAAGAAATCAAAGTAACTATGCGATTTGTTCCGATGTTATTCAATAGTTAAAATTAACGGTACGTTAAAAAAGTGCCAAGATGGAACCGCGAGTTGAGTTTTTTTTTATTATTATATTGTAGTGAGTGAGGTACTAGGCGGTCAGCACGCGGCAGTAGTAGTTGATGATATTAGACCAGCGAGGCGGCACAAAGCTCGGCGCGGCCTCAGCCCGGTGCTCGCGAAAGTGAGAGTGGGCCGGTTGCGTAACGCTGTTCGACTCATGACGCCCTAGTACACGGCGTGGTTACCTACATTTTGTCTAAAACTATTTCGATGTCTCAATTTTTACGGCAATTGATTTTTTGTTTGAATTGTTGACTAGTTAGTTAACTTTCATGGTTCTTTTTTTGGTTTAAAAGGAACAATGAAAGATATTTATAGTAATTAATAATCTTGTTGTTTATATTTCTGTAAAATTGATGTTATTGTTAATTAGTAAAACAGATGGTACTGAATTGTTCTCAAACTTTATATTCTACAACTAGTACCCTACATTCTTTTACTTTTTCAAATATTGAATAAAAGAGGTTAAATAAAATCCAAAATGGCCAACTATTTATATTCTTTTAGGGGTTACGCAACCTGTTGACGAGTTAACCTAATCTAAAACTAAATCGGATCATTGGTATTCTGACAAATATCCGTCTCCATAATATTATAGAAGTTTTTATGAATCATACGATGTACTGTTATTAAAGAGAAATGGAGTTTCCCAAGCTTAAGGAAAAAATATGCATCCTGCAAATCATAAACTCTTTAGTTTATCAAATTGTCAAGTAGATATATAGAGAGAGAGAGGCGTATCCCAATTTTCAAAAATGATGAAAAATATTTACGATTATTTTAAGCTTCAGAAGTTCTCAATGCAAAGATATTTTAGACTCGCGACTGTGCCTGCATGATATATAGATATAAAAGTAGCCTATATGTTAATCGAGGTAATAAACTATGTATCTGAATGCCAAATTCAATCCAAATCCGCTTAGCGGTTTTTGTGTGAAAGAGTAACAAACATCCCTACAAATTTCGCGTTAATAATATCAGTAGGATCCATGTCCATGGCTGGAAGCTCAACTTTTTCAGAGTCTTTATACTAAGTGAATACAAAAAAAAAACTATAAATAAATTATTAAGATTTAGTTGTTTTATGCTTTCAGTATTTTTTTACTGCCCGTAGGTCGAAAGAAAACCCACATACACATCTAAAATGATTTCTTAAAGATAGTGTGAAATTTGATTTTGCTATCTCTACTAGCTTGATGAAAATAAGTCGAATTCCTGTCAATCAAAGAGGATAAACCCAATAAATTGCTGCTGAAATTTTCCTAATTCCTAAATCCGTTTGTCATGATTGAGTAGTATAATAAAACTAAAATGCTACTTTAGCTGAAATTTGGCTTGTTTAGGTTTATAGTTTTATTACATAACGTAAAAAATATACACTAAAAAGGGTGTTTAGTAATTACTTCTTTATGTATATGTGGAAGAGTGTTGTAATTTTTTTCTTCCTTTTAGTTAATTATCTGAACTTAACTTTTGCTCTTAATATTATTTACCAGGAATTCATGATATACAAGAGCTGCGCCGGCAATGTGTCAAAGGTCACGTAGGCCTTAACTGCAGGATACGACGATGATCAACGCTGCAGTCTGAACTAATGGAACGAGTGAAAGAATGAGACAGAAAAAACAGGGCTTTTTCGATCGAAGTATCAAAAAGAGGTTGATAAAAAGTTTTGATAACCATATAAATTTTTCCAGATATTACTCTGTAAATGTAATTTTCATATTGAATTACTACTAAAATTTTTAGAAATGCATCAATACATTCATAATTTAATGAAATGTTACTTCGACATCAAAATTTGTGTTAAAAAAAGCGATGAAACGGAATTTGTCAATTAAAAATGGTTTGAATGACTACATTAATAATATACTAATATTGTCTTCACGAAGATGTGTCATAAAATATTTGAAAGACATAAAATATTTCAAATATTTTTACAACATAAAATAAGAGGTGTACAAATGTACACCACGCCACACATTTTGCCGGTATATTTTATGTCCCATGTAATAGGGGGCGAGCCTATCAACAACTGGATACCAGAGCCACTGAGAGTTTAATAAAAAATCCTTATAACACTTTGTTTTACCTCAGAATGGAACCCCCCAGTCGAATTTACGAGTGTAACGACCACGAAACCAACGAGGCAGTTAAAGCTAAATCCAAGTACTATTCAATTCTGTCAGTGACAGAATGACTAGTGTCACGTCAACACATCTTAATCAGGTTTGGAAAGCAGAACGCAGCACCACATAATTTACTCGTCATCTCTCGTAAATTCTGGTCATGTTAATGTCATGTCATGCCCTTGAGTCACGGAATTTACGGAAGTAATAAGCTTCGGATAGTGTTTTAGAAATTTGGTATCTGACAGAGATATGAATTGCGCCATTTTTTATTCTTTACCTACCTAGTAATAGTACCTACTAGAAAAACCTCAATTGGTTTCAAAATCTCGGATAAACTTTTGCAATAGATGATATCACATATAATACTATCAGGCATCTATCCCTGGAAGATTCGGCAGAGTAGTAATAATGTATTTCCACACAACGTCAGTTTATTGTTGGGTCCCATATTGTATCGGGACGCATCGTTTTGGCATTAATCAGGAATAGTTTCAAACTCAAGTTCCACTAAAAAAGCCTTATCTTTGCTTGACCTAAGACACAGGGCCTTACTCTCAGTCGCGATCGGACCGACCAGGACAATAAGGCAAAAGTCAGAAAGGTTCCTCTTAAGGCTCGCAACGTCCCTATTGCGTAATTTTCTCCATGTATGCAAGCATTAGTCATACAAACAAGACCCATGGCCCCGATAGTGTATAGCTTCCTGGTGCAAAGGTGAAAACCTTTTTCTTCCTAAGATTCGATTGTAAAGAAAAGAAAGAAAGAAAGGAACTATATGAACTATAGGGGACTCTAGACCATATTGGCTAGGTGTGTAGTAGTGTGAACAATGGACTGCAAAGTCAACGGTTTTGAGATGTGCCCAGCAGTGGGGCAATAAAGAGATCTAGAGGCCCCTTTCTTATTGCGATAAGGAGGCAAACGAACAGGCGGCTCACCTGATGGTAAGATCATCGCCGCCCATGGACATTTGCAACACCAGCTTGCAAATGCGTTGCACACCCCTGCAGAAACCGTTTTGGTTTCTTAAAATAGGGAATTACTAAACTGACAGCAAAAGGAATGCCCGTGCTGTCAGTATAGTCAATCCCCAACGAGCTCTGGTAACCTTACCCACTCGCAGAAAGACAACTATTGTTGATTCACTGCGGTATTCTGTAAGGCGGTGGTACTTCCCCAGTCAGGCAGCTCAATTTGAGCAAGGAATCTCGCTATGCCCTGCCTCCAAGAAAAAAGCACAAAGGTAGCATAGTACATCTTATAGCTTCGCGATGGTGGTAACCATCGTCTGGTAAGGCACGGTGACTGGGTTACCGGCGCGGTTGCGTCATCGTAACCACTTTCTGCTGTCGCTCACCTACTTATCCATTCACTGAGACGTGCGCACGTCGAGAATTGGCCACTGCAGCGATTTTTATTGGTGCGATTCTTTTTTTGTAGTTTTAATTTTAAAGTATACAATAGATTTTAGATTTTGCAGTGCTTGTTGCTTTATTATTGTGTTTTTGAGTATTTCTATTTTCAGGCGAGATTTAAGCGATAATTCACCTTTTGGGACAAGCCTCTTCTTTCCTTTATTCGGACAAGATTTTTCACTTCTGATGGCCTTTTCAAGAGAAGGAAGGAAATAATATTATTTTTGTGATATATTTTAGGTCTTTAACTTCACTAGCTACTGTTCTGTAGGTATAGAATATTTTTTAATTTTGTATTAAATGTCTCACTAACAGGTCAAGCTCATGCATACATACATACACTCACGCCTTTTTCTCATGGAGATAGGCAGGAGTTAAGCTCTTTCCGTTGCCATATTTTCAGGTCCCATGTCATACACAATTACAAATCCATACTCCAACCTGCCACAGAGAATTTCAAAGGAAAAATCAATCACACTAATGTTGACCTGGAAGTCGGATTTAATACTTTACGTTCAACAGCGGCAGTTGCAGTTAAAGCAGTAACTAAGCAGTTACCAGATAGACACCAATCTAGCGCTCCTACTGTTTTAGAAGAAACTATACGAAATAGTCCTAGGAAACCACCAAAACAATGAAATAAAATGATTCAACTAACTATGGCACACTACTTTGAATACTTCAATGGAATATAAGCTAATTTACAGAAATAATTCAAAATTAATTTTTTAAACCATAAAAAAACTAAGATTAATTAATAATAACTATAAATATACGTACATACGTTACAGGACATCAAACAATTCTTCCGCGTCGCTCTTAAGTGGCCAGAAGACTGGCAGCACTGCCATGATGGATGAAAACTAACTACTATCGATGAAAATTTGCAGCAAAAAAAAAATAATAGAAAGAATTAGAAGTGGTGGTCTACTTCCGAGTACAGGCCAGTTCTCGGTGAACGCATTACATTGCGCGGGCGCAGGGTTGCGTCACAGCAGTCGGGCCGCTCACCACACCCCCCTCCGCCACCCCAGTGGTGGGGGCACTGTTACTAGGGCCCTAGTATGCACTAGCGGTGCTAAGGAAAATAACAGTCTAGCCGTGCTATGTATTATAATAAAGATTCACTTTTGTTTATAAATACTTGTATTGAATATGTATCTATTGATGACCCGTTTAGCTTGGCAGTAGATAACGCTGCCTGCTGTGCTATGGGTCCCGGGTTCGAATCCCGGTAAGGACAAATGTTTGTGTGATGAGCATCAACATTTGTATCCGAGTCATGGATGTATTTATGTATAATATGTATGTATTTCCAAAAAAAATATGTATATATGTAGTATATCAACCAGCTAGTATCCGTAACACAAGCCTCGTTGCTTAGCTCGGAACTAGATGGCGCTGTGTCATAATGTCCAGGAATATTTATTTATTATTTATTAGCGCTACGTGATCTAAGGGCTAAAAAAGGCCATCCCAATTGCCTCGTTGCTTACCACGGAACTATTTTCAAAAAAATTATATTAAGAAAGTAATAGATATTCTTTAATCATATAATCGTATTATTATCCTAAGATTCGTGATAAACGTGATGTGGCAGCACTACACGTGAGTTCAACAGTTCGATTCACATACCGCAACACAAGCAGAAAGTAAAAACACTAGTTATTGGGCCATTGTCTTCTAACTAACACAATTAGCTGTCATTATGTACGTTTGTGCGGATTGAATGTACTGAATCGGTTGTATTATTGTAGGTCACAACGGCGGTAACGTACGCGGGGGGCGGGGGACTGTAGACCTTTTTTTTATGGTAATAAGGGGGCAAACGAGCAGGCGGCTCACCTGATGGTAAGTGATCACCGCCGCCCATGGACATTTGCAATACCAGAAGGCTTGCATATGCGTTGCCAACCCCTACAGAAACCGTTTAGGTTTCTAAAAATAGCGAATTACTAAACTGACAGCAAACGGAATGCCTATGCTGTCAGAATAGTCACTCCCCCAACGAGCTCTGGTAACCTTACTAACTGACAGAAATACAACTATTGTTGATTCACTGCGGTCTTCTGTAAGGTGGAGGTACTTCCCCAGTCGGGCAGCTCAGTTTGAGTGAGGAATCTCACTATGCCCTACCTCTCAAAAACTCCCTAGATGTTTTGTATTCTATAAAAGTGCAGGAGTTTGGTGCTTTCGTGAATCCCATGGCCCCGGTAATAGTTGGTGGTGTTGACGGGTGCGGTTTCTTACGCTTACGCTGGGTGGAGTCTGACACACCCCGTCACTTCTCCAGGCGGTGAGAGGGTCCGTAAAAGATTTTCCCACACCTAAAAAAAAGGGAAACGTGGCTAAAGATTAAATAAATTATAAATAAATAAATATTCGGCGACATTTTTTACACACCACCAAACTAAGCAGAGCTTGTACTATGGGGTACTAGACAGTGGATAATAATATGATTTTGTAATGATTTTGTAAATACATACTTATAATACATAGGAATCACCCAGACGAACACAAACACTTATATTCATCACATAAATATTTGTGTCCCGTGGGAATCGAACCCACGACAATGTGATCAGCAGTCCGGTACTCGAACCACTAGACCACAGAGGTCGTTCTTTCCCCTTCTAGGCTAAAATCTGAGTAGCCTGGTAGAGAAAAATGTAGATACCTAAATTACTACAGTAAAAATGATCATCATTATCAAACATTACTGTCCCACTGCTGGGCACGGGTCTCCACGCATTTGGAGAGGGATTAGACTATAGTATTCCATCGTAGCCTACTGCGGGTTGGCAGACTTCACATGCTATCGAGAAAATCTTTCAAGCATTCAGGTTTCTTCACGATGTTTTCCTTCACCGTTTGAGCATGTGATAAACGCGCACATAACTTCTGAAAAGTCAGTGGTGCGTGCACGGGTTTGAACTCGAGACCTTTGACATGTCAGTCGACTGGTCGCACACTAGGCCACCACAGCTCTATTATTCTATAATAACTACTTTTTTATCTAGAACGGATTTATAAAGGTTATTTCGGTTCTGGATAAGAAGAGTCTTCAGCAATAATGATGATGATGACAGCATCATCATCATTATTGCGGAAGACAGCTTCCTGGCCGATTTCGGCTACTATGACTATTATTAAATAACTGGAACTTGAGATTCTGGGTGTAGTTATTGATACGCTCTTTGGTGACTAGCGTATCCAATCTTGTCGGCACAAGATTTTAGTACTCGGGGCACGGCAATAAATTTCAAATTCATTTATTCAAACTTCTTCAGTAGGTACAAGATTTAGATATAAATACAAAGTATTACTTAGGTATACCTATAATTAACATAATTATATGCCTGAACAAAATAATCCTGTGTTTCAGGTTAGACGGAAAAGCTTACATTATTTAAAAAGTCTCAATCAATATAAAATAATCACTAATCTAATCCTAGGTACAAATATGGATTAAACTATCGTAGTTATTGGTAAAAATTCAATGCATTCGGCATTGAATATAATTTAAAAAATGGAAAATATTTACTTAAATAATACGTATTGTGTAATTTACACCAGCAGAATCTATTTAAAATGAATTTAAAAAGTTCTCGGGAATTTCAAAACAATTATTATCAATCGAATACAAATTTCTCGTGAATCGGTTCACATTTGAACGCGACACGTGATTACGATTCCACCAGCACAATGCGGCTATCGGCACGAACATCGATATCATTCGGACGTATCTACGCAATCGGTGTTATCATCGAGAAAAGACACGATAGAACGTGGACAATCGATTCTTCAGTGATTCGGACCCACGGTTCGGGTAACTGGTCTATGATGGGACTTTGGACATCGTTTTGTATACGTGGTTAGAAAGAAGAAAGAAAGAAATAATATTTATTTGTGACTCGCACAGGTAAACAACACATAGGTACACATAAAAAAAAAACAAAAACAATGTTAGTTGCACAAGAAGAATTATTATAGACCTGTACGAGACCAAAAAGGCCCCTATCTCAGCATAGTGCTACGACATTGGATGTTGCAGCGCTGGTATTCTGATAGGGCCTAGAGATGCCACGGGCGGCCACGGATCTAGTTTTACGGACTAAAGGATAAATACTATATAATAGGTACAGTCAAGGGTATGCCTTCTTGACAGGGAGCTGAGTGGTAAGCCTGGAGCGTGTGCTGCGCCGTGTCCTCAGGGCAGCCCACACAGTGGTGACATCCGGGCGATGGCGGTGACGGGTGCGGTTTTTTAGTCGGTAAACGCTCATGTTGGGCGGATTGCGACGCACCTCGCCGCCTCCCCAGGCGGCGGGACGGTCCGTAAAGGATATTGCCGCACTTAAAAAAAAGAAAGGAAGCTGTGTGGTGTGTACCTATCTGCTTATACCTGACTGGGAGCTGTGAGGTATTACCGGTGGACTGTAAAGTTAAAAGTTTGAGCCCAAAGCACGCACCACTGACTTTTTGGAAGTTATGTGCGTATTTATCACATGCTCAAACGGTGAAGGAAAACATCGTGAGGAAACCTGCGTGCATGAGAGATATTTTCGATGGTATGTCAAGTTTCCAACCCGCAGTAGGCTAGCGTGGTGGACTATAGCCCAATTCCTCTCTCAAGAGAGGAGACCCGTGCCTAGCTGTGAGATATTAATTGTGTCGATGATGATGACCTAAAGATATTATCACACCTGTTTTCACTAAAGTCTAGGCAGCAAGGTATCTTGAAATATACCTACATTTTGCCGGTATATCAGGAACTAAATAATAAAGGGTGAGACTATAGAGGTTACCATTAAGTTTAAAAAAAACACACAAACTTTTGTCCCTACTCGGATTCGTACCCGGGACTATTACTTGAGAAGGTAGTCTTAAATACCGCTGCGTGCCAATCAGGTCGTCAAATAACTACCTGTAGGACATACATACCTACGTAATTATACATGTACCGTACGGGGATTGAAACCCACGACACGCGGCGCGAAAGTCGATCGTTCCACCACTACACTTACCATACCCTCCCGTCATATACAACACATTCATTTTCACATGTTTACGTATACAAATTCTTACACACACACGCCCAGCAAAAATAATACCAACTGTGTGTTATTATATACATAATATACTTTTTGTTAATTCATGTATAAAAAAAATGCTTAAACAGCTAATACTTTTCCGTCATATCAGGGTTTTTATGAGGACAATGACAGGTTAATAGGTTTAGCATCAGGGACGTACCTACCGCCGTATCAACCGTATCAATGATCCCCCGGGCTACAAGGGGCCCTAAGCGGTAAAGCTTAGGGCCCCTTGTGATCTAAGGGCCGACCCAGTTAGTCCAGCGGTAGTTAACACTGTCTTCTGTGCTATGGGTCCCGGGTTCGAAACCCTGTAGTGACAAATGTTTGTGTGATGAGCATGAACATTTGTATCCGAGTCATGGATGTATTTATGTATAATATGTATGTATTTACAACAAAAAAAAGTATATGTGTAGTATATCAACCAGCTGGTATCCGTAAGACAAGCCTCGTTGCTTAGCACGGAACTAGATGGCGCTGTGTCATAATGTCCAGGAATATTTATTTATTATTTATTAGCTCTACGTGATCTAAGAGCGCTGGGGCTAAAACAGGCCATCCCAATTACCCTATAGTTTTTTTAAAGCGGGATGAGCTTTTTTTAGTTATTTGGACCCCCAACTATTTTTTTTAATGGATATACGGGGGCAAACGGGAAGGAGGCTCACCTGATGGTATGTGATCACCGCCACACATGGACATCTGCAACACCAGAGGACGTGCAAATGCGTTGCCGGCCTTTCAGGAAAGAATATGCTCTCTTCTTGAAGGTTTCCACGTCGTAACGGTTCAGGAAGACCACCGGCGACAGCTGGTTTATTTATTTATTTTATTTGGGTCTCCAACAACAGATACACTTATATACTAATAGTACATGTTTAAAAAAATCACTAAGGCCTTGTGTACCCTCAGTTACAGGAGATCACAGCATGCAAATATAAATAAAAATAAATTATACATTAAAAAAAAATACAAACAATACTGGAACAATTAAAAATATTAAAACTATAGTATAAGAAATTACAATTTAAACAATTAATATTTGGGACGAAATGAGATCAAACAATATTATATAGTTATTTATGTAAGTGGTAGGTAAGTATTAAAAATAGTATAAAAAAGTTTCACAGAGTGGAATTTAAATTTATAAATTTTTAACCGACTTCAAAAAGGAAGAGGTTATCAATTCGACAGTATGTTTTTTTTTATGTTTGTTACCTCATTTATAACTTTCGACTTGGTGAACCGATTTTGATGATTGTTTTTTATTTGAAAGCTAGTGCTTCCCGTGTGGTCCCATAAAAATGGTGAGGATCTGATCAGAGAATCCTTGGGAAATCGAGAGAAACCCTCAAATTATCTACGTAAATGTTCAACATTTATTGTTCAACCTATTACAGACACTAAAAAGTAAAAAAATTAAATAAAAAACTACGTTTAAATAAAATAACTGACTTCAAAACTAAAAAGTAAACAATAATTTAATACAGTTTTATAATACGACCGTAGCGCGTGGCATTCTGTAGTTTTTGCCTACCCCCATGGGAAAAAGGCGTGAGTGTATGTATGTATGATATAATACATATATACTATTTTTTTATACATTCTTATTATACATACATAGATACATTCATGACTCGATACAAATGTTAATGCTCATCACAGAAAAATTTGCCCCTACCAGGATTCGAACTCGGGACCTTTAGCACAGAAGGCAGCCTTAAATACCACTGCGCTAGTTAAGTCGTCAGTTTAGCAAATATTAAGTAATAGTAAAACAAAGTTACTATACAAGTTATGAAATATATTTGAACCTTTTGTTCTGTCCCTGAGAAGTTTTAACAAAAGATTTATTCATTATTTAACCGTTTACATAACCTTATTATGATAAACATGACATAATAAATGTTTGTGAATGAAAAGAAAAAATTCTGTTTTGTTTTATTTGTTATTACATATTATTTGCCTCGTTCGGCTTAGTGGTTGCGAGCGGTGCGCGGCGGCTGAGGGCCAGGGCTCAATTCCGACGTTGAGGAAAATTGTTTTGAGTTGAGGCTTGCAGTAGCGGCTCGGAGTTCAGATTCGTATTAATACTTTGTCTTATATTATAGCGTAAATAGTAGGATTTGAATTTTAGGTCTTATTCAATTTAAAACCTTATATCTGAATGTAGACTTCTATTTGGGTTAGGAACACAAAACCGAGTTATAAAAAAATTAAAAGCATTAAAAAGTTAAAAATAATACTTAATCTAATAAATCAAATCTTGATTCATTAACCTATAAAAATAATCCTACCTTAAACCTACATATTCAATCAAGTTTAACTATTCGTCCATTATCAAACAAAGTCCTCCTTAATATGCTCGCTTCCTATTACATGTGACCTAAAACATACCGGCGAAATGTGGGTGTACATTAGTACACCTCTGCCTAACCCTTCGGGGACGACAGGCGTGATAGTATGTTATCTCCATAGATTTCTATATGATGTGGCTATTTGTGTCTCTCGCTTCCACTAAAACCAGAGTGTCTGTCTACTTCCTTGGTTAAACAAGGTACAATAATATAAAATAAAACGATATAAACTTTTATTGACACGATAAAAAATAATATTGCACTAAATCGAATAAATAAATAAATGAAAAAGCCTGTTAAATTATTTCGCATTGTCTTAAAATGTTAATAAAATTGACATATTTATTAATTGGGTGTAAAGGTGTAATTAATATATTGGTTTATTTTAATTGCGGTGTAAATCGAGTTTAAGTAACCAGTGTATATCTACATATATCAATAAAATGAGTGTTAAATTTAAAGTAACTTAAATGTATATCGGAAAAACACTTAAGTAAATTGAGGATTATTCCTTTTACTCATTGGGTGCTCATTAAAACCTATTTTCACTAATTAAATAATGATTAGTAATACAATAATGCCTTATAAAACAATTAGGTACTCTAAAGATTTTAATAATAGTTTTTAAGTTAAATCAAGTTTTGATTTCAAGCAATAAATTAAAGTTGATACAGAAATAATCTTAAATTCAATGTTTATGAAAATGTAATAATTAAAAGAATCACGTAAATACTAATAAATAAATATAATACCTACGCGTAAAATTCTTGTCGTTATCAAATAATTTTTATTCCATTCGTAGTACATTTCAATATTGAATGTCAAGCACTAATATTAAAAAATAAATTGCCATCACGATAAGTCTAAAAATAAAACAAACGGCACAAGAAAATGAATAGGGTAAACACCCGAATTATCAGGCAGTTCGCACTAACTTTTACTTGCGAACTTTCAGCGGCAACTTCAGCGCTTCCTTCCGGCCAACCTTGCGTGCATTGCGCGGGCGGCGCGGCGCCGCAGTAAGCGCTCGACCGCCGCAGCGCCCGCACGCGCGCCACTACCGCTCCGCACCAACACGTGATCACCGCGAACGAAACACGCAAAGGATTTGACTGAACGGTGCATGTGCTTTAGTGACGGCTTCTCAGTGCTTTGAAGTGGAGCCACGGGCTACCGGCGCCGCTGGGCCCGTGATCGGCCCGAGCGGCGGTATGGAATCCCCGCAGATGTACGACGCGGCCGCAGCGCCCCCGCCGCCACCACAGCCAGACCTCAAGAAGGTAGTAGAGGACAAGAGACAACCCTTCCCGCCGCCAGACCTAGACGAGCTCAATGGACAGGAAATTAGTTTGGATTTACAACACCTCATTGAGGACCAGTTTCGGAGTGAGGAGAGTATGGCCTTATTCCAGGAAATACTTCCTGGTGGCAAATCTCCTCAGCCGAGGTATAATCGTACGACACTGGCGTACATGCCTCAGCCGGTCCACTCGGGCGCGTCTTACGCTCCTGTTCAGACAAACCAGGGGCACGAGCAGGCACCTCCCATAAAGGAAGAGCCTCCTGAGCCTCATGACTATCGTCGATCGGTTACATGTGCACAATATACTGGCCAATATAATCCTCAGCCGACTGTCGGTGTCAGTGGACCGTACGGAGGAGGATTCACACCACTCCCGCCCTTAGGAGCACCTCTCCTCCCTCCGCTACTGAAACACAAGCCTGCTCCAGCAAGACGCTCGTCAGGGAAACTGCTAGACAAAGGAACAGATGAGTACAGGAGGCGACGTGAACGAAACAACATAGCAGTGAGAAAGTCACGCGAAAAGGCTAAAGTGCGCTCTCGGGAAGTGGAGGAAAAGGTGAAGACGCTCCTTAGGGAGAAGGATGTGTTGCTTAAGAGGCTAGAGGCGGTGTCAGGGGAACTGAGTCTACACAAACAGATGTACGTGCATCTGATCAACCTGAACCACCCGGAGATCACCGAGCTGTGCCGATCGATGCTGCAGCTAGGAGCGCCACAAGCGCCGGATCATTCACTCTGACCATTATAGGTGAGTAAATATGTGTGCGTCAAACTGCATTCGTGTTGTTTGTGTGTGCCATACAGATATTGTGTGTGTGATTATTTTCGTGCTAGCATGGAAAGTCATAAATCACATGGTGTTAAGAAAAGGTTTTTTTGTATTTTATGAGGGCGTTATGCAATTTATTTATTGTTATAGTTTTGTAGTGTCGCTCTCATTTCAGTTTGTGTATGTGTTTCTTTCATTGTAAAGCGATGAATTTGGAGCACTGTTATGTACGAAAATGGATGTTGCATCGTAATTTAGCCGTTTTCTTATCGACTTCTTCAAGTTATGTTTTCAATTTTAAATCTCTAACTTTTTCTAATTTCACCCAAACTTCCCAATCTGTTTTATATTCTATATTTAACTCTAAACGAGAAAGTGGCTCACCTTCCTATCTTTCTTTTTCTCAGAAAAGTTAAAACGAGTCGATGATTCAATTGCATTTGGAATGTCATTCATTATGAACATCATTAAGTAACAATTTATTCATTACTCAAATGACAGCTTAAGCTTATTAACAGCTTAATTTTGAGCGATGTTTTAAACTTAGAGTACGTCAATAAATTACTTAATTAAGGTGGGTAAAATAAGACTGTAAGTTTACAAGAAATACCTACTTAAGTTAATACATTTTTGCATGGTCTAAAAGGGATTTTTAACCTTCTTGAATAATTATCTTTGACTATTGTCAGTAGTATTTATTTTAATGTTTTGTGTATCACTTTCACGTACATTCATCATCAACCCATTAATGTCCCACTGCTGGCACGGGTCTCCTCTCAATTGAGAGGGATTAGGCTATAGTCTACCACGCTAGCCTACTGCGGGTTGGCAGACTTCACATGCCATCGAGAATTCTCTCAAGCATGCTGGTTTCCTCACGATGTTTTCCTTCACCGTTTAAGCATGTGATAAATACGCACATAACTTCCGAAAAGTCAGTGGTGCGTGCCCTGGGTACGAACTCGAGACCTCTGACATCTCAGTCCATTGGTCACACCGCTCGGCTACCACAGCTCTTCACGTACATTATATTTCCTAAATAAGTCATATTTTGTTTGGGTTTCTGTATAGCTTTAGATTATACGCAGCTTCTTACCGCAACAGTCTCTCGCAATATTGCTGTATGTGGTGTAAGCATAGGTAATAGATTGTTAATCATGTCTTCAGTCACTTTTTCTTCCATTGACCCATAAATTTATGATGGATTCTCTGCAAGCTATGTTGATATTTTATAGATGGTTTTTCATCAGATTGAGCTAAATGTGGTAGCATTTATCAATGAAGTTGATTTTCTTTTTAAAGAGCATTAACTATCATTTAATTAAAGATGTTTTTGTTCATTGAATGCTACATTATTTTCTGAAATGAAAGTAGGTCCTCAGGATGTTATGCTATAAGTAAGAGTAAGCTCTACTCACGTGTTCAATAACATAATATTTTTTTAAAACCTATTTCAATATACATAGTTCGTTTAGTTTACAATTGTGAATATTGTTACGTTAGATTACACGTGATTTTCAATAATAAGGTCACGTTTAGTTTGAATCATAGTGAAAGTTATATACATTTTACTGATAGCCATTGAATTATACGTCAAATGGTGTTTAGGATCGTTATTCTGTTTTTTCATTATTTTCGTGTGAAGTAGTACTAGGGCTTCATTAATTGCAAGGACTTTTGAACTTTTATGAATCGTACTTTTAGGACAGACTTTCTAAACGAGTCATGTGCGCTTAGTATAATTTCTTGGTTATATTATTATGATATGAAGTCCTGGTTTATTTGTTTATGATAAATTCATGATATCTGTAAAATTTTAAAAATCCTTAAAACCATATTTTCTTTTACTCACAAATGTTTGGAAGTTTTTATTTCATCTCTATCTAACTCTACACAAAAGAAAAGGACCATATTCAAAACTGTAAGAAGACCACGCGCCCCACTTTGTTTGTTTATATTTTCAATTTTACGATGCGATCAAAATCACGCATTCCCTGAGTTATCTATTTTGAGTCTTAGTTATCAGTTATTAAGGTTGAAACAAGCTTGAATCGAGCCGGGCACGCGTTTTGCGAACCAAATTAAGTTACTGTCACTTTCGAAGCGACCATAAATGCTAACTGTGTGTGAGTAGGTTACAATATATTTATGTATATATTTAATTGTTTTTTTTATTTGAGACATTTGTACCTATAGTATAAGTCTCACTATGGTCTTTACTCCAAAGAATCTATCCTATCTATCCTATCAGCTGAAAAAAACCCATCTGCAAGGATAAGTTATCTCAGCCGAGGTGACCATTCTAAACATACCGACAGTCTTGTATCTGTTTAAAATGATTGTCATCATGATATTATATTTATAATTACAATAATACTTCTTTGTGACGTTATTATTCGGGTGAACGAACAGTTTTTGACATTGATTATTTATTTATTTATTTATTTATTTATTTATTAGTTTTTCTATTTGAGTGACGTCACGACGAAAACAACATGCATTTCCGCGTCGGAATTAAAAATTCATAAGTTTTTCACGTATTCGACATGTTTTGGACACATGTTGATGTAATGTATTAGAAGCAAAATGTCTAATCTAATACCTTGCTCTAGCCTGGAAAATGTTATTTTTAAGTGGCTTAATTTCATGAAGACTTTCCAAAAAACAATTGCTATACCTAGCTTTTCATAAATAATAGTAATTGATATTTGTTTAATTAGATATTAGCTATACATATCAATACTATTAATTGAGAGTATTCGTCTTCAACAATGTTATCAGTATATGACGACAGTAGCAATAAAATGACGCAAAAATATTCGCAGCGTTTTCAAGTTTCGATACAAAATTTTATCGCGCTACCTTTTAAAACGGCCTTAACCCTGCATAGATAAGTTTTGCGGTATTATGTAAACGATAAAATGAATATTTGGCGAAATGATTATCTTTTGCACTGGCCTGGCTTTTGATAAACATGCTGATATATTTTAAAAATAAATAATGTTGCCCCGGAGTAGAATTTCTCCTGTGTTGGGGGATGATTACAAACAAAAATAAATGCGTCTGGGATTTTCCGGGTTCACGATTTTCCGGGTTCGGGTATAAAACACAACAAACTCGGAAGAAAAATTTATACATATCATAAATGGTGTTATACTTATTTTTCTTTTATCTTTTTATAAGTCAATTTCAATGGCCAAACGAGGTCATTGTTAAGCAAATTTACAACGCAGTTACTAAGGCATCATCAATAAAAGAATATAATATATTTTATATATATTAAAGACTAAATTATCAAAAAACAATAAATTATATATTATAATTATAAATAATTCTAAATTGCAATGTATTGTGTACGGTAAAATAAAATGAAACGACGTTCATTTTATTTGGCAAAAAAGTCACACCCGCTTGTTTAAGTAAATTCTTCGCAATAATATATAATGTTTTAGTGAATTCGAAATTCAACTCCCCTCGACCTATTTGACCCTGGTACTTACGTTTAATGTTTTTTTATTTTTAAAATGTTTTTAGATTTTCCACGTATTGTTTTTCTAACTTAACCGTCGATATTTTCGATTGGTTACAAAATCCTTAGAAATTTCTTTGTCATACTGTTTTATAACGGTTAATAACGTAAATTGTAAAACATTGAAATTTCTCAGTACACACCTTTTGGACCAATAATACTCCCTGTGGAATACCTAGAGGTGTCCCACAGGGAGCTATTTTGGGTCTGCATTTTATGAATATGTATTTATGTATGATAAGAGGTTGAATAAATTAATTCTTCAGTCGAATAATTTATTCCATTATATAAATACTATTGAGTCTAGCCTGTGTTATACAGCATTATTATAAAATAGCCTTGTGAAAATTCACAAACTATCTTACCACGCGTCACTAATATAATATTTTTCAAATAATATACTTATTTAATTAATTAAATAACACACTACTTGTAAAGTAAGTAGAAAATGTGCACTAATAACTAGACCGCGCAAGGTTTATTATTCAATTAATTATATTATCTGTAGTGTTGATTTTATTGTATTTTTAATGTATTCTATTATATACTGTAGGCCTGGTAACTTACTGAAGTTTCACTAGGAAAAATAAAATATTTTTACTGGAATCCTTGGTAATATAAATTGTATACATATTTTTCAAAATACATACAATTCTAAAATGCTGAATGGGATAATGAACCAGAGAATTACATTCAATTTGAACATCCTATAAAATAAATTTTGCGATAGATCATTCGCCAAAATCTTCTCCTTTATATCAAGCACCTAGGTACGTATTCTTTTGGGTCCTTCAGAGAATATTTTTTTGATTAGAAATTTTGATTTAATCATATTTTTTCCCATTAACAGCTCTTTATAGTTTTGCTGTTAAAACTAAATACTTGACATGATTATAGTACTTGCTTATTTCACGTTTTCTCTTATTGACCGACTTCTAATTACTATGACGTCAAACATTTGCCGACTTTGTGTTTTGTGTCAACAATCAGGTCTGTTAAATTAAGGTATATTTATAGATTTTCTATACCTTTATTAGATTATAAACTTCCTCGTTGGACTTTTGGTTCTAACTGCGACTGCCAGCTGAGCAATGGTCTTGGTCCGATTCCAAGGTTGAGTAAAATATTACCTATCGGGTTTTGCTATGAAATTCTCGACCTGACTGGAGTTTGGATTCGTGCTCGATTGATGGCAATAGGCTCGACCCCTATTACATGGGACCAAAAACATCGGCAAAATATATTAGTAGACCCCTGCCTAAACCTTCGAGGACGACACGCGTGATGGTGTTATGTAAAAAGGATTAGAAGAGAGAGGTTCTTAGATAAGTACTTTTGCGTTAGATCAAGGTATATGTTAAAAGAAGACGATTCTGTTTTGATAGTGATGTGTAGTTTTTTTATCGGGTTATAATTGATTATCTACTCATTAGCATGACTTGGTTTGTTCATTAATATTAGCAGCTGCTTAATTGTTCAAAATTTTACGATGAACCAGTTTCTAAAAGCTAGTAGCAAATTTAGTTAGAAATAACTGGCTATTGTAGTGATTTTTTTGTATTTTTTGCTGAAAATAAAATAATTTACTTGGATCGCAGATGGTTGTGGTAGTAAAAGACAGGCCTTTTTCTGAATAATATTGTAATGGATGCATCTTTCAGGTTTTTTAAGACCCGTCTAAAAATAACCTGGAAAATATATGGTAAAGCCTCTTTGAAAAGCAGCATAACTCTTTAATGCCGGATCGAAATATTTAGTATTCAAATTCGTTTGTGCAAAACGTTGTCTGACGGCGACTTTCGTTTTCACCACTGCGAAATCGCCGTAGGAAACTGGACCTTAACACTGACAAATTAAGTTACTTTTTCAACTGTCAAAGTTTAAATTTTCGCCTCTCGTGGCCTACTTAATGGCTTCCGTCGGTTTGACTTGTTGATTTTAACTATTTTATGTCTGCACGCTTATGGAACAATAGTTTGCGAGGCTCTGAATGTATTTGGAATTTAGAAAACTGAACACCAGTAGCAAATTCAGGTGTCAACGTAAATTACGTAGTTTTAACTTGAAATTTATTCCGCGCAAAATTTCGGTGGACCGGTTTTGAGCGCGGTACTTGTAAACTCTGTTAGATTTATGCGCTCCTAGTACATGCCTTGCTTTCCTCGAAAGCCTTCGTTTGTTGTTTCTACGTTTCTTATATTTTTTAATACATATTTTTTTGTCGTTTAACTATAACGGTAATTTTAAATTCCCCTTTTAAATTATAATAATAACAAATGATTCATTGGTTGAATCTTGAACACCAATTAAATATGTTTAATTATCACTTAAAATTCTTGTAAATCTCATCTGCAATACCATTTTTCGGTCTGTGCTCATTCGAAAGTCATCGTTAAATTATATAATAATAGGGAAATATTTCTAAGTCTTTTTAGGGTGGGTAATAATACTATTTTAATAATTATTCCAAGTAATCAAATTAAACTTTATTGTCCATGAACAGATATCAAGACAAAAACTCTTGCGGAAGGTCAGTGAGATAAAAATTTCGTACGGCACAAAGATACCCGAGAAATATCTCCAACGGAAGATTAGAAAAAGGCAACTGTGTGGGTGGACCAAATGTGTCAAATACTTTCGCGACAATTTATTAGAGGTTTCGCTTTCTGTCAAAAGTAGTTAGATTTTACGATATATTTGAATAAATTAATAAATTTTGAATTGCGCGTTATTAAAACAGCTGTACTAGACAATTTTTCTTTTAGAAATAATGTCAATTGCTTACTTAAAACATCGCGTTTAGTCGCGATGTGCACTTTATGGCAACGTATTGAAGTATTTACTTCAATGTGTATTAATTTTATGACGATACAGCAAAAATAAACTCAACGTATTGTATATGAATTGCGAATATGTAATTGAGAATAAACATTGACTCAAAATTATATAGGATTACAATGATTTTTTCGGATTATGTTCACATCGTTAATCGATTTCTCACATAATCTCGCCTTCATTAGCTATACAAATTCAAATGCGGCTAATTTACATATCTTTGTGGACATAATAAATAGTCTGCCTACACTACGATGAATCAACTTAGTGATTAACACGACTTGTGCGTATACGGTGCGGCTGTGGGCGTGTATCGTGCGTGTGTGCGTGAGGCTGGCTCACTTTCACTTTTTTTCGTTAATATGCCTTTTGTGTTTTTGGACGATGTTATGCAGTAGGGTCGTAGTTTATTTTAAGGATTTCTTTAAAATATTATTAGGTATATAATGTAGGAATATTTGAAAAAAAGAATGTTAATTAATACAGTAAATTCTTGAGTTTCGCATAGTTATATAAACATTATAAAATTCCTTTTATATTATAAAATGTCGAGATAATTTTGTTTTTTTTTTCTTCATGGGTCACCGAGTTATTTTATGTTTTTTAGTCAAGCAATTTAGATTCTAGAATCCACCAGACATCCGTTTCCAACTTACAAAACGCGCTAAGCAGAACAGAGGGCCGCCCGGCCGGTGCCAGACAGCGCGCGCGCCGCTTTGCGCAACGCACCAGTATGTGTGTCAAACGATCGACGAACGACTTATGTCATGCAAGAGAATGTTGGCTTTATTTGTTTTGATTGTTTTACTATATATTTTATACATACAGCACTCGGTAAAATCTTTTGTTCAGCGTTTCCTAAGGTTATCCAGTGTTTGGTGTAATGAGAAGTCATAGGTTTACGAGTGATCGCCTACGCCTTATCAGAACCGTAAATTTATCTCGAATTAAATTCACTTTGATGTTTAACAAAAATAGTTTGTTTGAGGACCAAATTTGGAGAGGCCAAATGTTCATCATAAAACTTTAATACTTACATTTTATTAGTATTTTATTATTTTAACACTAAATAAAACTATGCTCATTTTCTACTTTATGTTCAGTGGGATATAAAAAATATTTGACTTCATTTTAGCCAACTTTAATTTGAGTAAATGAAGTAACCATTTCAGTATATCCCGAATAATAAAGACTAAGTCACTTAAAAAAATCATACATAATAATTATAAAAACTAGATTAATAAAGTTCATGGTTCGTTTGTTGCATAACGCGTTGCTCAGGCGCAGGACTGGCGGCCATGTTGGAAAGTTTTCGGCAATGTCCGGGGAAATCTGTGACGCGGCACACACGATTATATTTGAGCACGCCTTTATTCTGCGGGGTAGGTAGAAATCGAAGTTGGCAGTGTAAAGAAGATGATCAATATGGTTTTGTATTTAAAAAACGAGGTCATTCTTTAAAACAAGAGGTATTTAATTTCATAGACTATCACATATTCTCGTGACATTCGGAGCCAACGACTTAATGCTCAATTGAAGGGTCCCGATGTGTCATGAATGCACACCCATCGATAAACTGACCTCGACCTGAACTAGCTGAACCTTACAGATAGATAGAAAACCGTAGGCATTACTTAGCCAAAAAACCCTCTCACCTTAAATGAAAGGAAGAAATATGTGGTACGTCTCCAAAATATCAAGATTGGTGATAATGATAATCTAATTATCCAGTAATTAATGAGGACCTTACATTAAATGGTTCTCTAGCCTTAGAAAAATATGACGTATCTTGATCTAAAACAATGTTAATACTAAATGATTCACTACTAATTATACACTAGTGGTTTGAATGACCATTTGATAACAAACAGGAAGAGCCGATAGTAAAGAGTTGTATAAAATTATTCAATGACACGCAAAATATTAATAGCCATTATAATTATTAGCATTTAATGTTGAAGCAGAAGCAAAAATTACGATTTCCATTGAGAATAAACTTAAATTTAATGTAGATTTTGCACCTCTTCGTGTAATAAATATTGAAGAAGAGTAATCCTATTTTATGCTACAAAAAATTTGTGTGGTTGCTAGAGGAGACTGATTAAGATTAATAAGTAATATATGAGGCAGTTTGAAATTGGCACCAGCGATTAAAATTGTTGTTTAAGTGTTTTGTAGAGTACTAAGTATAAAATTATGTGATAGCCTAGTGGCTAGTGACCAGTAGACTGAAAGTCAAAGGTATCTGAACCCAAGGCATGAACCACTGGCTTTTTGGAAATTATATGCGTGTTAATCGCATGCTCAAACGGCGAAGAAGAATAAACATTAATAATCCTGCATATATGAGAGATTTTCTCGACGATGTGTGAAGTCTGCCAATCTGCACTAGGCAAGCGTAATGGACTATAGCTTAATCCCTCTCAAATGAGAGGAGACCGGTGCCCAGTACTGTAGTGGAACAATAATTGGATTGATTATAAAAGTAACAAGAGAAATAGGTGTATCCAATGAAAACATATCAGGGTTTGTAGTTTTAACTGACAGTGTAGCTTCATAATATTCTTGTGTACTATCTGCATTGATTGCCTTAGATATTATGACGAAGAGAGTTCGTAGCTCAGTCGCAATTGACTCCGAAGCCCTTTCAAGGCCACTTAATGTACGAAAATAGGTCACTAGATTGAATACGATAGCCTATCATCTCGGTACTTCCTAGCGGGTTCCAAGCCTAGTTATTACATATAAGGGTCTTCATATTTCTAGGAACGATTACTTTTTAAACGATTTTAACAAAGATTGTCACTTAGGGGCGACTCAGTCTCAAGTATACTTTTTTTTTTACCGTTGCCTAACAATGATAATTTCTCTTGTATCGAGGGTGCGTTAACAAAAACAAATATTCACAATGCACAAAAAACCAGAAAGCTTGTTGCCTAGATCTCGGATTTCAATATAATAGGGGGCGATATCTATTGCATACTATCTACACTACTATATACTTTCATCCCGTACGCAAGGACCAAGGTCAATCAATAGATTATAAGTACATAGTACAGAGTTTTGTACAGATGTTGACAAAATATTAAATATTGCGGACAAGAAGTTGGTGGGAAAAAGTTGAAAAGTCACGTTGCCCTCACGCAAACCTTAGGGGAGGGATTGCGAAATATTTATTTGGTTACGAGAGAACCGGTGTGTTAGTAGAGCTTTTGCGATTATGTACCTTACTGCATACGCTATTAGTACCAGAAAGGCATTCATTTAAGCATTTTGGATTTAGGTAGGTATATCCTACTATCCTACTTCCTACTAATATTATAAACGTGAAAGTTTGTAAGTATGGATGTTTGTTACTCTTTCACGCAAAAACCGCTTAACAGATTTGAATGAAATTAAGCATACAAATAGTTTATTACTTGGATTAACACATAGGCTACTTTTTATATATATATACTTTTTATCTTAGGAGTAATCGTAAAAATCCATCCATCCATAATTCTCTATCTTCACCAAAATTTATCCAATTGTTTTCTGCTGCTTGAATAAAATCATCACCGTCTCATTGGTCTTCCAACATTTCTTTTCTCTGATGGACCCTTCCATTGTGAGGTGATATATCCATACTAATATTATTAACTCGAAAGTTTGAATTAAGAAATTTATGTGTAGATGTTTCTTACTCATTCACGCAAAAACGGCTTATAGGATTTGGACCAAATTTTGCAGAAACAGTATATTACCTGGATTAACACGTGGGCTATTTTTTATCTATATATCCTATATATGTCCTATATATAGTATGCAAAGCAGCGAGTAGACGCTAGTAATAAATATACTCCCAAAACATTGAAACGCAAAATTGATAGTGACATTGATTGTGTAATCGGATGTTTTTCTTTCTGATAATATATTTTTAGATTCGTCTTCCATTCATTACAATATTCGATCTTGGATTCATTCATAAGTCTCGAAGGTCAATGAATGATCAAAAGACCAAAAAAGTTCGTACAAACACAATTATCGCCATCAAATATTTTCTAACAATTTTGATTGCGTGCCGACTTATTCCAAATTTAACAAAAACGATTAAAATAAACTATTGCTCAATTTTTGATATAATAACTTACTGTTTAAGTAACAGTCAACAATGTTAATAAGGAAATAAACATTTACGAATGTTTTCTTGCAAAACTTTTTCACGAATTTCCCTATTGTTTGTTTGTTTGCAAGTTAAAAATATTTATTTCTTTTACAGCCACGTTGTTTGCACATTTGGCATCACGTTGATTTGGTGTGGTGGAAGGACCACGTTCCTTGGCACATTGTTTGTACTACGCATTGGCTTGCCTGCCTACACGTTGTCAGATTTCAGTTTTTAAATGATGCAGTGTTTCAGTTCTTGAATTAGGAAAGTTGTTTTGAATCGTAAGATTATAGAAATATTTGTGTGATGAACACGGACATATTTATTTAAAAAATAACTATGTGGTGTATTTAACATCTAATAACCGTAATACAAGCCTTGTTGCTTAGCTCGGACTAGATGGCGCTGGGTAATAATGTCCGTATATATTATTATTATTATTGACAACCTCATTAAGAAGTTACCTTTTTCAATTATATAGGTACACTGTACTCTCAAGCCTTTTTATGTTATATGTAATACTTAGTGACATAAAAACTGTGGAATTTTCGAAGTAGCCTCTTCTAAGCCTGACACACACCCATACATGATGGAATTGTATGTAAGTTGTTCAGCATTGGCCTTTAGTTAAAAGTCAGATATTCGAGGAAAATACCATTATAATTGTGTTTTAAATTTGAAAACTTGTTAACTTATTTTGCTGATAATTTTCAGGCGTTTTGTTCTGGTCTTTATTTTAGTTTACACCAGTGAGTCAGCACATGGTTTTAAAGAAACGATCAAAACAGTAGCTGAAGCCTTCAGACGTTTCGGTCCAGGGAAACCGTATGTAGTAAAAGTTCCTTTACACCTTAGAAAAGTGCGCAGTTTTTTAATTGCAATCTATATAGCGCAGCATTTAATAGTTCTTTATAGATTCTAAAAATAACAGCTTACTAACTTCGAACCATAAATTGAAAAATAAAACTAGATGACTGCCTCGAGCCGTAAGTGCGACTACTGGGTAAGAAAGAGTCTTGGCTTTGATTCCTAGGTCAAACAATGTTACTGGGTTTTTATAAAAAATAATTAAAAAGAAATCTCAGTACTAGTTCTGGTTTTGGATTCTCTATTACATGACCTAAAACATACCGTGGAAGTGTGGGTGTATATTTGTGCACCTCCGCCTAACCCTTCGGGGATGACAGCTGTGATGGTATATTGTGTTAATCGTTTTAATTTTTCCATTCCTAGAAAAAACACTTTCACAAAAACACTTCCAGCATCGAACAATAAATGAAAAAAAAACTACAATTACACTTAGATGAAGTACGCACTCATTCATGGCTAGTTGAGAATTTAGGGCGCATTGATAATAATGACACACATTCCTTATCAAATCACTAAACAAACAAACAAACCTATCTGATAGATCACCGATAAAATTTCGGGTTCCGTGGCAATATTAACTGTATAAAATAAAACTTGAAGAGCTGTAGTAGCCTAGTGATGTGACCAGTGGACTGAGATGTCTAAGGCCTCGAGTTCGAACCCAAGGCACGCACCACTGACTTTTCGGAAGTTACGTACGTATTTCTCACAAGCTCAATAGTGAAGTAAAACACCGTGAAGAAACCTGCCTGCTTGAGAGATGTGTCTCGATGGTATATGAAGTCTGCCAACCCGCAGTAGGCTGGCGTGGTGGACTATAGCCTAATCCCTCTCAGATGAGAGGAGACCCGTGCCCAGCACTGGTACGTTAATGACTGCAGTTGACACGTTGTGACTGCAGCCTAATCGATCTACTAAATTATGATAGCCTGGTACTTACGCGACACGTTGACTAGGTTTTCTGTTGTTTTTCTTGTTAAGTCTGATTATATAATAAATATAAGCAGGCTTATTTTTTTGTGGCTAAGATTTATTTACCATTTTGAACAATCGATCTGTAAGGTCAATCTGTGCTTGCCGAGGCCAGTCTCTAGTGGGTGAACCATTCTCAACAAACCGATCCTCAGTGTCTCAAAGAGAAAGTTAAGCCGCTGTCTGCCATGTGTCTATGATACCCTATTATCTGATAGTCGTTGGTAGTCGGAAGCCCAGTCTTGACTACCTTTAGAATATTACTATAGCCGAGTAATGGGATTGCGGGGGCCTGTTATTTAGCAGAATCTGCTTAAAAGATTTGTTTAAACATAGAAATCATGGCTATCTAATATGGAACTGGACCTTATATGTATATATAGGTAAAAGAAATATGTGCGTATTATATTTTATGAAGGGCGCGTTTTTGCGGACTTCTTTAGTGACGACCCGTTTAGCTCAGCGGTAGTTAACGCTGCCTGCTGTGCTATGGGTCCCGGGTTCGAATCCCGGTAGGGACAAATGTTTGTGTGATGAGCAGTAACATTTGTATCCGAGTCATGGATGTATCTATCTATAATATGTATGTATTTACAAAAAAAAAGTATATAATATGTACTATATCAACCATCTAGTATTCGTAACACAAGCCTCGTTGCTTACCACGGAACTAGATGGCGCTGTGTAATAATGTCCGGAAATATTTATTTAATTTAATTTATTTATTTAAAAAGAACCAATTAAATTTGGCCTACTTTGAATAAATGATATTTTGATTTAATGGTATTTTACGCAAATTGTAGTTACTGAATTATCTGAAAAATCTTACACATGACTTCTAAAAGTATCTTCAAAAGATCTATTTACAGAAGTAAATATAATTTATCGTCTCTAGAATATGCTATCATAAAAACCTGTTTTCTTAAGTAAAAGAAAATGAGTACAGTAACACTATCAATTGACACTATTGCCAGACAATTGTCTCCTTTTATCGAGCGCATTCCATGAGAAACATTACTTAGTAATGTGTAAGCACTTCACTTATCTTCAATACTTTTATCTTTCAGATTATTTTAACTTTCATTGGTCGGAAAACTGGTGATGCTACAGCAACGAATTCTGTTCTTTCGATTCCTATTACGAAATCGTTACTAAGAGGAACTGGGTTTCTAATGTACCCTGAGTGTTTGTATTACTTTTTTTGGGTTATTTTAGATAAAACTCCCTCAATTGAGCATCAGTATTTTTCACTATGCCTTTTATTAATTGACCAATGATTAGTCGTGATAGACTGTTCCCTAATTTCCTACCAAATTGCCTGAAATCACACTCTATAGCATTGTCTGTAGTTGCTTAGTGAAAAACATTTATTTCATCCTTCACGATATGCTGCCCTAGTATTTCGGCTAGCATGGATTGCAGTACTTCATAAAGCAGCTTACAGCATGTTTTTATCTGGTTGTGGTTGCCAGCAGGCTAACTTGTAAGAGACCAAACAGGCGGGGAAAGTACTTGAATGCAATTTAATGTCTTTTGCTTTATTCTTATGTAAGGGTCTAGTCAATGCAGTTAGAAATACATCAGTAGATGTTGATACAAAGTACATTGTACAAAAACTACTACGCAGGATGATACGCAGTTGATTCCACATGCACTGTTGTTGTCTCTTTTGCTGATTGGCTTATCATTTTTTCAAAGAATTTGTCATTGATAAGTAAGATGAACAAGTTTATTTTTTGGTGAATCATATTTATTTCTGAGTGTAATTTCAAGAGGTTTTGTTTATCCGATCCTCTTAACATTTATCAATATAACTAAAATCAATCGTTGCCGAAAAAGTATTAATAAAAGACCAATATGTTTCTTCACACAAAATGTTACTAGTTGGATAACCAAAAGTATTAAACAACCATTACATAATTTGAACAGTCAGCATACTTCTATTCCCCAAAAACATTGACCTCTCAAATCATAACGTAATTAGCAGACGCGCGTTCGCTCCGGCGGCCGCATTTAAAATGACATCGGCTCGCTTTGAGCGGCGCAGGCGCCGCCCGACGCACTTTCACTGCGAGCTCGTGTGTGTGAGCTACCGTAGTGGGCGTGGCCATGCTTTTTTTTATTAATTTGGCCCACATTTGGGATTCTGTTACGTCAGCGTGCATCGCACTTGCATCGAACTGGATGTAGGAAACGTCACGCGAATGTGCGTGCAATGTCATTATTGTGTAATGTTTGTTTGTAGTATAGTATGCTATATCTTTGTGACATTTAACTACAGAGTACAGTCATATTAAGAACTATGTATCTTCAATTCTATATTACACGTTTTAATATTCGAAAAAAACATCTCACATATTTTTCGTTTGAAAAATGGTCCTTCGAGCGTCAACTAAACAACCATTCCCATCACCATTTCTATTGAAGTTGACGTCAGAAGCGATGCTTACTTGCCTTTGTGTCCAATTGTTTCACATATTAATATTGTGTATACAAATAGCTAATCTACCTTTTAGTTATTATCTTTAGAAGGGAACTGTTATTTCTAATTGTATTGTATACTTACGCTTAGTCGATGCTTTTTACGACTACTAGTATGTATTATAGAAATTATTTGGATTTCAAATCTTGAGCCACTGTTTTTATAGTTGACTAAAGAATTATTGAAGAAGATAAGTTGATTTATGGTAAACTTTTTGCCAAAAATATTAATAGTAATAATACAATTTTATTTGTTATTCATTTATCTATAAATTAGCAATGTGGTTATTTGCAACGTTTAATTATATATAATTTAAGAAAATGTAGCAGAAAGACCAACATTTTAAATTCACAAGGGACAAATTTAAAACTGAAATCTACTAAGAAGGAAAGCTGACAAGACAAGTAACAGATACCATCATTTTGCTTACAATTCTACTCGAGTTATGGGAGTAGAATGGCGGAAATGTAGTAGTGTGACGCATAATATAAGACTCCCTGCATACCTATGTGGTCCTGGTACCTCACCACTGAATACACCACTGTATTTACTTGCTTATTATACATTCCTAGTAATTTATCCTATGAAGTATTACCTAATGCGCAAGTTTACACACTAGTCTATGTACGTCATGTGTTCCTAATACTTTTAAAATGCACACATCTTTACAACAATGATGTAATTCTATCTATTTTTGCATCATGTTTGCCTGGTATCTTTGTAGCTTAGATTAGCAAGCTTCATTCATGTGTAGAAAGAATTTGTAGTAGGTATGTCAGAATATTACCTACCTAACTTCAGTATTTTTATTTGTAGCGCATCTGATAGCATACGCGTATAAAAAGATGTGTGCTATAAGTAAATCCAAAAGTATTGTCGAGATGAGACGTAAGCACGAAAAACAAACCCGAAAAATCCTCAGTCAACTTTATATGTGTGCGTGTTATATCACCACACACATGCTCTACTTGACTAAACACAAAAAACTCACAATCTATTTCCGAGGTCACATACGAACGAGTCCCAAGCCAGTATCATAAAAAAATCACACAGTAAGGTCAACGACCCGCCCGCCGAAACGCATCGGGTAATGCACTCATGCGCCGGCGCGGGATACCATGATAGTACTTTGGTACTTTGACTTTTGATTGCTTTAATCTTTTTATGATCGAATTGAACAGTTGTGATCTCTGTGTGCCTGGTACTTACGTCATTGCTTGAGGATAGAAAAGTTATCAATTATAATAGTCAAAAATTACCAATACTAACTAATAAATAATGATTTACGTATTTTATTAAGTGTTAAACTAAGTCTATAGTCAGTCAAATACGAACTAATTATCCCGTTTTTTAAAATAAATATTATCGCGCCATTTCATCCCCTTATTTTTTTACGGCGCATGCTTAGTGATTTTAACCTATATTCCATTTTCAGCTCTCTAGACGTAGTTTTGTTTTGGCGTGGATAGATATACCTATTGTATGATAGTGTTGTAAAGAAAGAAATAAAGAAAGTAATATCCTTTATCACAACAATGACAGTATATAATAAATATCACAATATGCAGAACACAGTCTTATAATGATAATCTTTTCTTTGTCATTAATTGCTGATAATAATATATTTTATAAAGACACCTCTAAAAGTAACTTAGTCACTAGTATCATGTTTATAAATGCTATTTATACAAAACCCATTTGAATTAAGCATGCCTTGTAATTGAAAATATATCCGGACGTTATAACACAGCACCATCTAGTTCAGAGCTAAGCAACGTGGCTTGTGTAGATAGTTTTTTGTTGTTGTAAATATTACGCATAGTAACATCCATGACTTATGTACAAATTTCCATGCTCATCAGTCAAAAATTTGCCCCAATCTGACCAGTGAAATTTACCACAGGAGGCTTTATTTCTTACCGCTGAGCTTGGCTAGCTTCATGTATTGGATTAGAGCATGGTAAGATTCTGGTACGATTCCATCTACTTATTTGTTTTTTTTTGAGGTTCGGATTCAGGATTTGATAGTTGTGATAGTGTGAAGTGATTTCTATTGCGATGGCTGATCCTTATATCAGACATTCCATGTGAAAACTGCCTCGTTAGTCTAGTGGTCAGTAGTAGTACCGAGCTGAGGGTTCGCTGTGGGTGTGCATTAGTACATCTCTTTCTAACCCTTTGGAGACGACAGGCGTTATAGTTTGTACGTCCATGTGAAAACTACAAATCAATCCGCGGGTTCATACCGAGGTTGTCATCTCAGGGTGCGTTGGACAATCAAATCATCACTGCTTTGTAGAAACCCTTTTATTGCTTAATTAATTAAACCTGCTGCAATTAAATTAACAGTTATGTGACCTAAAGACGGAGTGTCTTTAGCACACCAATTCATTCTATACCATGTTAAGAATTTTCTGTAAAGTTATTTTTCTCGTCAAACCATTTACTGTCCCATATCGAGAATATCTCTCGAGCATAACCTGCATCCTAACAATGTTTTCAGTCACTGTTTAAGCTAGTAAATACGCACATAGCTTTGTAAAATCGCTGATGCGTGCTCCAGGATCAAACTCGGGACATTCGACTACTCAGTCCACTGCTCACACCAATAGGCTAAATTTAATATCCAGTAGATCTGTCGGAAACATATCCTATATCGCGGCGCCACTTACAAACCCCAATTGCGGATCTAAACTATCCAGAAATCCATTAGGTCTAGTTGTTTAACGAAATTTCTTTACATTAAAAAAATGGTCCTTATGTCCGTAAGCTGTAGTACCGAAAATCTTTGTGCAGTTTTTGTGTATGGCACAATATCAGGTAAACAATTAGATTCTTCTATAATCAACACAAAAATAAACCCAAAAATCACGGTAGCTTCGTAAAAATAACCGTGCCAATGTGAATACTCTTATTAGCGTTGACATTTCGCACGTCCCACTTTCTACTAACATTCAACTTCAAAAATTACCGTGACGTAATGATATTATTGGGACATTGGGTCTCGGGGCCTTACGTAAGCAGAATTTGGCATTGCATAACCTGTGAAAGTCGGTCGGGCCAGCTTCCGTGGTGATGCAACGCCTCTCAAGTGCTGGCACACTTGTGTGGACCATGAAACCGTTTTTAAACGATTCCGTTGCGGTTACGCGCGGATCGAAAGTATTTTTTGGGTTAGAACTTGTGGCTCAGATCAGCTGCTGTATATTTCTTGGTTGTAACCGGCTGATATTTTGATTAGAGATATTATTGAGAGCAAATTTATAGTTTTAAGTCGCCTTCGTGTTTTTGTTGATACTAGTTAATAATTATATATATTTAAAAGAATATCTATGGAGTTTCTTGCCGGTTCTTCTCCATAAGACCAACCTTTTGGAACCGCGCAACTAGTTTTTGACTATTTCAAGTGTCTTTTTAATATTGGTCTAATTGAAATAAATAATTTGAGTGTGAGTTTATATTACTAATATTATTAAATTTTGTGGAAATTAGAGCAATATTGAAGAAATAAGCTGTTGTTCTTATATTTAGATTTATAATACTAATGCCATGGAATTGCGGAAAACAGTTAATAACAATAAATACCATAAAATTCTTCACATTCCATCTTTGCCCTGCAACAAGTGTCAGTAGATAAATACTAAGAAACCTTTATTAATCGCTACGTTATTCCCACCATTTCGTCTACGTAGAATTAGGAATTTGGGTAGTTTATTTATATATATATATCTATTTCTTTTATAAGGACTATAATTATCCTATCCTCCTATGAACTTTCGTCCACTTAAGAGGTAATTTCAGGAATAAAAAAGTAAAGGAGTTTCTTGCCGGTTCTTCTCCATAAGACCTACCTTTTGGAACCATGCAACTAAATTCTATTAAATTGGACTATTCAAAAGCACCTGTATTGGTCTAATTGAAATAAATGATTTGATTTGAAAATCTTATGGCGTTTTTTTTCGTCCACTTATGAGGTAATTTCGGGAAAAAATCTTATGGCCTTCTCCGGAACTTAAACTGTATACAAACCAAATTTCACCTATCTCAGCTCAGCGGTTTATGGGTGTCAGAGAGACCTTAGGCTATAGTCCACTATAGCCTAATCTCACAAATGAGAGGAGACCCGTGCCCAGCACTGCCCAGGACAGGGTTAATTATGATGATTAATAAATAATAAATATTTCTGGACATTATGACACAGCGCCATCTAGTTCCGAGCTAAGCTACGAGGCTTGTGTTACGGATACTAGTTGGTTGATATACTACATATATACTTTTTTTTTCGTAAATATATACATATTATACATAGATACATCCATGACTACGGGACCCACAGCACAGAAGGCAGGGTTAACTAACGCAGGACTAATTGTGTCGTCATATTATAATGTAATTAACGTATGTTCGTCTTGTTTGTTTCAGATGGAGTAAAAATCGGCATCTCGGAAGCCCGTGTGATACTGTGCATAAACTAAACTTAACAGAAGATATGTGAAGCCTCTATTTAGTAAGTTTAGTTAGCAGAATTACGATGTGATTTTTACAGTTTACATACATTTGTTTTTTTATAAATATACACTGATAGTTTAGATTTTAAGCGAATAGAACGTAAGATTATAAGAGTACGTAACGCTACATAGATGTATATACGATTAATTTTATTTCAGTTTCATTTTGGTAACGTAACATAAATATTTGAGTATAGCTTTTTTATTACAAGGGTGGTAAAAAGCTTACGGGCCCGGCTGATGGTAACAGTTTAACAGTTACAGCCTTTGGACGTTTGCAACACCAGAATGTCGCTCGCACGTTGCCGACCCCGTAAAAACCTCATTCTATAGTCGTTTGGGAAAACCGCGGTGGATAGTTCGTTTTACAGCCTGATAGTGTGTGGTATGAAGTTCCTTTGGAACCGCATAGTCCGCGATGATATTGGATCCAAGGTGTAAGAATGAATTTACTGCCAATATTACAAAAAAAAAAACAAATATTAAACTATAGTATTCATCATCGCGTTGAAAAAAAATCATACCTACGTACTTTCGTTCAAATGCACGACGCCATATGCGATTGAAATAGGGTTGTCAATTTGATTATATGGTTATATTTAAAGAATTTTTATTATTAATTATTCAAAATATAATAAATGTATGTAGTTACGTGTTTTTATAGTCTTACTTGTAATACCTATCATCTGATGTTACTGGCGTGTCCTGGCCGTAAAGAAGTGATCTCAAACGTAGGCAGGGACCCGCGCACCTCACATGATCACTGCCATTGTTGTCTCGAAAATGTACTCTAAAACCTTAACGGTAAAGTCGCAAATTCATTGAACTTTCAACAACTCATTATCATCGCGGTATTTTATCATGGACTTTTGTTAATATGACATATCATTAATTGATGTCGTTTTCAACTTTATTGTAAAAACTGTTAATGAAAAACTAAAGGATTATGTATTAAATTGGAAAATATTATAAATTATTGTCGCTTATGTAAATTTTGTGCTTAAGCAAGCAACAATTTTATGCGAGACCTTCTTACATAAAATTGTTATTAAATTTTTCTAATTTTTTTTTCCGTAAACACTGGTTGGTAAGAAATTTGCAACAGTTGTTTTTTTGAAATAGGAATGCTAGTGTATTTAAAAATAGAACATTTTGGCATCTTCATCACGTATCATAAGTTCCGTATTTTGAAATGTCGCTCTGACCATATTCATACAGCGTTTGATTTATTTGTGTAAAATTAAAGTCTGTATTAATTATCAGGTTAAGCTTCATTACAGTTTACGAGACTAGAAACTCATACAACTATGACTGATCAGAATTTTAAAATGAGAAAGAACATAGCACTTGTACATAATAATTTGTTCTATAACTTTATCTATATTGCTGTTCCTCTTCTTCGTCATACAAAAGACAGAGATGGAGATAGTCTGCGTCTACTTTTTTATGAATAAGAGGGTGTATCTAATAATATTTGATGTTTTTCTTACATTACGTTAACAGTTATTGTAGTTTATTGTAAAATATAGAATAATTTAGTTACGTTTATGTAAATTGGTTGTATATAATTTTGAATCATTAATAAAATGCTTAGATTTAATTGTAATTGTTTAAAGTAAACGCTAAAATTGTTTAAAAACTCCTTGAACAGACAAGGTAAAATACTTTGTGGTAGCTTAATAATCTTAAAAAATATATGATGATAATAATAATAATATAATGTATGTTTTGTATTTGCCTGTTCTGACGTATGAAATTTTATTGACCGTTGAGAAAAATTAATTTTTCTTTTTTTCTCAAATTTATTTAACATGTACATAGTTACATTATTTTAGGTTTAGCGCTAAGCGTTTAGTCTAATGTTTCCTTGGGTTTTATATTATAATTATTTGTTGAGTCTACAATTTTTATTCCTATTAAAAGTACCTTTTTTAAAAAACCTTCTTTTTTGTTGTAGTTATTTTTTCTTATCTACTTATATTTAAGATTAAGAGATGTTTTAAGTTTTTTAAATGATAAAATCATGATCTATTATGGCGACGCCAGATGGGAAGTACAAGGAGTTATTTATGTTAAAAAATATACTTATTGATGTAAAATGTTACGCTACTTAATTTTGTTTAACGTTAGCTACAAGCACGGGTTATAGGCTGCTTCAAACATATGTATATTACTTTAATAATAAAAAAAAATGCAATTATTAACTTTGGTGCCAACCCTGATGCAAGCGGTGTAACAAAATAATTATTTTTTAATGTAGTATTTGCTAAAAATTAGGGATGGTAATCATTGTAAAACGGGTTTGAAACAAATAGTTACCAGATTGAATCCTACAATGTAAGAGAAATAAGAAAAATGGCATCTACACACTTACAATAATAAATTACTAACATATTTATGAATTTTTATAAAATATATACCTGTTACAAAATAATAACGTTATATAATAAGCATGCTTATTTTTATAACAGACTTTTTCAAACGCGTGTAAGACTTTCACGAAATGTCAATAAAAAAATATATGTATTAATATTTCTAAGCGTTTTACACTAACTTATTTATTATTATTCGTCACAAAATATACATACATAAAAAATACATCCACTATACATGTGTGTAGACGTCATAATTTTACGCTATACTCCGTCCCATATTTACCTGCTTTTATTTAAAAATATATGTATATGAAATAAGCCTAAGCACATTAAAAATATTTTTTCAAACTTATATTTGTACAAAACTATATTTTAGAAACTTAAATGTGTACTATAGAAAGAAAAATGTGTCGGCTTCGATTTTTAAGGACTAAATAGGCTATTAAGTGATGCGATAAGCTAGAAAAAAAAAACAAGTACATAATTTTCCTTCAATTAGATTTGTATTTTTCAAATGCTTTCATGTTTTTGACTATTATTATTATATATTGTGTTATTTCGTTTTTATAAAAGTTTTTTCTTTTCTACGTCGTCCAGATGGTGCTACAAGATCAAATCTTTCTATATTTCTGAGCCAAAGACTTTTATTTTTTCCTCATTATTTTGTTGTCAAAACGAAAAAAATAGCGTATAATTTGATGGACTTTTAAAAACAGATACAATATCAATGCAAGAAAAAAAATATTTAAAAATAACTTTATTCTCTTTTTAGATGTCCATAAAAATATACAGTATATTTTCGTTATTTTGAAAGTAGCATGTTTTCTAAAAGAAATATTATGATTTGTGTATTCGTTTTCAGTCCTACTTTTGTATATAACTATGTCGCTTAAAATATTCCTATTTAGTAAGTACGAATGAGGCCTTGCTGATTTCTCTGACAATAATGCTAATGGTTATGATAACCATGTAACTTCGATGTTACAGGTGCAATTAAATTTTAATATATACCTATTTAATAGAAAAATACGCACTTTGTTTTTTTTTGAGACAACCCTAATAGTATTTTTTATGAAATCTGACGTTACGTCAGACGACAGCAAATGTCATTTTGACATTTATTATGTTTTAATGTCATAATGACATTAAACCCATACCAACTCCTTCTAATGTCTGCGGCTGCTAGTCTTGGTGTCAATTCAAAGTTAAAAGAAAGAAAAGGAAAAGTGTCATTGGGCTTTTCTAGAAAATTGTTTGATGATGGCAATAGCCCCAATAGGTCATTCACCTATTTATTATATTCATTCACAGCTGGGCACGGGTGGTCTCCTCTCATTTGAGACAGATGAGGCCAAAGTCCACTACGCTAGCCTAGTTCGGGTTGGCAGAGTAAACATGCAATCCGGAAAATCGCTCAGACAAGTGCATGGCTTTTCACGTTGTTTTCCTTCACCATTTGAATGCAGATAATCCTTACGATGTCTTCGTTCACCATTAGAGCATGTGATATACGCACGTTACTTTAAAAAGAAAAAAAATAATATGTTAAGTTATAGGGCGTCAAAAAACTCGTCCCCGACGCTGTCAGGGGGTAGAGTGCCCAGAAGACTGGCGGCATTGCCACGTTGAATAGCAATGCTTTAAAAAGTAACTCGAGAACTTTGCTTTCGTAGTCCGCAGGTGTACTAGGCTATCATAGCTTCTAGGAAGTATATCCATAGTATCTTCTTTGATGAGCGATTCACGTACAAAGTCTGCATATTTGTATCTGAGCGGTGAGTAAGATATGTCTGGATGTGTCGAATGCCATAACATATCCGGTGCCAATAACTATTGGACCAACCTGCCAATAGGTAATAAACATTGGCACCAATATTTATCGCAAGCTCAAACGGTGAAGGAAAACATCGCGAGGAAACCTGCATGCTTGAGAGATTTTTCTTGATGGCATGTGAAGTCTGTCAAACCGCAGTAGGCTAGCGTGGTGGACTATAGCCTAATCCCTCTCAAATGAGAGGAGACCCGTGCCCAGCAGTGGGACGTTAATGGGTTGATGATGAGCACCAATATTGGAAGGTACTCCTGTTGGTGGCGTTGTATACTGGGAAGATTTAAGCTCTACCAAATATGTATGGCGGCGAATCTGCTGATACACAAGAGAGGTTTATATTATAAACTAGACTGCTCAGCTTGTAATGGCAATAATTTTGAATTTTGGTTTTAAAATGCCTTTCCATTGAATTTATCTTTGAAGTTCCTACAGATAGTTATTATATGTCCCCTGGGATATGTCAAGCTTAATTGTTTCGACGATTTTCTGGATGGTTTAAAGGAGCAGGAACTAATTGTGGCGCTGATCCCAAAAACAGAAACTACATTCTCGTAGCTTCTGTAGCCGGCAGAGTGGATGGCCACATAAAATGTCACTGGATGGCGGCACACAGACCGTCACTCAGATATATTATGTAATTATTATTATTATTTTTTAATTTTATTTGTTTTCAACGTGTTTTAGTTCTAGGAAGTGCCAATTGATGTTACTATATTATGGATCTCTGGTATGAACATAAAGATTTATTATTATTATGACTCTCATATTGGTAAAACAAAACTGTTAACTTGAGTTGGAGTCCTGAATTTGAGTGAGAAGTATATTAAAGTATTTGTACAGGTTTGTGCCTTGTGTCTTGTTTCCTGTTAAACGAGACCTGTAGAAGATGTACAGAAGTATCCCATAGCCTACAAGAGTTGGGAGATAAAACTGAGTCATGCATACAAACATTGGCTCCAACATTTGCCCAATGTTTGCCACGCACCTGGCGACTGTCACTGGCAATAGACAGCTCCCGAAATACCAGCATTGTCTCCCGAATCACCTTGACAGACATTATATTTATACTGTCAATTGAAACTGCATTTAATTATAGACTAATATTTACTTTCGTATGCATTACGAATGATTATATTTATTGCCTACCTCGTGTGTCTAGTGGTTGTAAGTGCGACTTCTAAGCAAGACGGCGTTGCTTCCCGGGTTGAGGCAGTGTTATTGGGGTTTTGAATCAATTTGTCAGTAGCTCGGAGCTTGGATTCGGGCCGGTTGGCAATAGGCTCGCCCCACATGGGACCTAAAACCTAACGGTAAAAAGTGGGCGTATGTTGGTACTCCCCTGCATGACTGCATGATAGTATGTATGTAGTTTTATTCAAACGAATTACAGTCAAATTTCGACTACCATTACTCAATGAAAAATATAGCCAAAAAATAAATTAATTTATTCAGTCGATATTTTTTTTACAACTTAATCATGAAAGTCGACACTAATTAACATTTGTGGTATCAAATTATTTATAAGAACGGCGTTTCTGTTGAAATAACATACATCGACATTATTACTGTGCTTACACCTGCAGAAACACGTCACACAAATTATGACCAATGAAAATAATATAGTAAGCAAAAATTATAAAATCACACTAATATTATAAACTCGAAAGTGTATATGGATAATAAATCTGAGGATGTTTATTACTCTCTCACGCAAAAACCGCTTAACGTATTGTGATGGTATTCATTCAGCATACGTAGTAGGGTAGTTAATTAACTGGATTAACATATAGGCTATTTATAAACCATGCAGACAAAACCACGATCTGAAGCTACATAGTAAACAATACATAATAGGAGCTGTGGTAGCCGAGCGGTGTGACCAGTGGACTGAGATGTCAGAGGTCTCGAGTTCGAACCCAAGGCTGACCACTGACTTTTCGGAAGTTATGTGCGTATTTATCACATGCTCGAACGGTGAAGGAAAACTTCGTGAGGAAACCTGCATGCTTGAGAGAATTCTCGATGGCATGTGAAGTCTGCCAACCCGCAGTAGGCTAGCTTGGTAGACTATAGCCTAATCCCTCTCAATTAAGAGGAGACCCGTGCCCAGCAGTGGGACATTAATGGGTTTTAAAAACCTTAAAGTCTGGTTAGCCAGATATGAAAGTGTGAAGCACTGACTATCATCACTGCTTTATACTTTTATCAACCTTTGGTCTGACTATGGACTACGAAGGCATAGGTAAGTCCTGAGTTCAAAGCCAAGACACGCACTTCTGACTTCTTTACTTCGTAATTATGTTGCTTATTAATTTATCAATCGCGGATACGGTGAAGGAAAACATTGTGAGGAAACCAGTATGTTGGAAGTGTAGTGCCTGTTGGTGAAGTCTGCCAGTTTGTACTAGGCAACCATAGAAGAGTTCTAACCTTGACTTGAATTAGCAGGCGACCCGTACTTAGCAGTGGGACAGTCAAATGGTTTATAATGTGAGCTATAATGATAGCTCTTGCTATGTATGTGTGCTTGGTACCTCTCTGCGAGATTGTATCAGAAATGCATCCGTAATACAACAGATAAAAGCTGACTGACGAAGATGAAAGGATAGTAAGTGGTAAAGCCGAAGTGGTACCTAGTGATTGGGGCATATTGGTAAAACTGATAGGTAAACATTATGATGAACGGGTGCCGGAGACAGCCTCCAACTAGATAAAGAGCTGATCTGGTCTATTGGTATATTTAAACAGTCTTTGAAAAAATCTGTGGAAGTTTCAGTTTCGGTCATCACCATCAATCATCAACATTTACTGTCCCACTACTGGTACGGGGGGACTCATTTGTGAGAGGGATTACCATTAACTTCGTGCAAGTTGGCAGTCTTCACAAATCTTCGAAAATAACTCTCAGGCTTTCGTTACAATGTTTGAGCATATGTATGATATACGCATGTAAAAATCATGGCAGAATTCGAGATCTTTGACTTCAATACTGGTTCACTGGTCCTACTACCAGGCTATCATAAACTTGGGCAACATTTAACACGTAGACAATAAATTATGTAGGTACAACTAGCTGATGCTCGCAGCTTCGCCCGCGCAATTTAATACTAATTTTTCCTCCTCATTTCGCCCCCGTTTCCATAGAATCAATAAATAAATATATTATATAGATGAACCACTATGTGTATAGCGACGTCTATGTTGCTACATAGCAACAACGTACATAGCAACGGAGAATCTATCAAAACTGACATGATACATCGAACGCGATAAAGAGGTGTGGTAGCCTAGTGTGATGATTTTTTTACGATTACTCCTAAAATATTCGTTTATAAAAAGCAGCCTATGTGTTAATCCAGGTAATAAACTATTTGTATGCTAAATTTCATTCAAATCTGTTAAGCGGTTTTTGCATGAAAGAGTAACAAACATCCATACTTACAAACTTTCACGTTTATAATATTAGTAAGATGTACATGCAGTGCAAGGTACTGTGGCACGTAGAGTGTTAGATTTTTCGCTCCAGTCTCAATAGTATTGTGAGGTATGGCCAGATATTACGTGTAAAATGATATAATGTCAATAATATAATGAAGCTGTATTAAGTGTTACGAGCGCGGTAACCGTGTACGTAACGTCCGGCCCGCTGGCTCGTAGGGTTGGCACGCGGTGAAATGTTGGTGGCGACGCGTCCGGGATGTGACGGCAATTATATATTTTTTTAAAGATAATTAAGATATGATAAATAGGTATTAATTGTGTTAATCTTTTTTGTTTTTAAATGGAAAGAAATCTTGCAAAATATTTGAAAAAAAAATTACTGATATTTTTTTATTTATGATATTACAAATGTTTGTGTGATGAACATAAACATTTGTATCCGAGTCATGGATGTATCTATGTATAATATGTATGTATTTACAAAAAAAAAAAAGTATATATGTAGTATATCAACCAACTAGTATCCGTAACACAAGCCTCGTTGCTTAGCTCGGGACTAGATGGCGCTGTGTGTCATAATGTCCAGGAATATTTATTTATATTGAAATAAAACTACTTTTTTACAGATTTCATGGTAACATGGTCACAAGCAGACTGTCCATCTCACACAAGTCTGCCAGTGACTATGGATGCTTTCAAATAAAACAGAAGGGTTTAAAATGACGAAATTGTACAGCAGTAAAATCCGTAAAAAGTTGTTTTAATTATATATAAGAATAAATTTCATAGTAATTATTGACATTTACTATATTTTGAATAACTCTATCAAATATTATTGCCAACCATCTTACCCGTATATTAAGGTTTCAGTGATTCCGAATTAACCACATAAATAATTCATTCAGTTCAAAAAGTTTTTATTTCAAAAACACTTTTTCAAGCATTTCATCTATTGTTAATATAAATATTGTTGGCCTTTTATTTTAAAAGTTACATAAGCTAAGAGACAAAGTTAAAGCAGGTATAACTGTGAGGGGGTGTAAATGCCGATTTTATAACCCGGCCGTTACTTAGTCGTTATAATTAACAGGCACAGAAGCCATGTAACTGTTGTGTTATAATGTCCGTACCTTGACAAATGAATCATTTCATATTTTCTTTGTTAAAGTTGCTTTGACGGCAACGTAGTGTTTTCTTAATTAAAGGCAATCATTACGGTAACATTATTATTCATCATCAATGTATTTATTTTCCCTCTGGCTAGGCACGGTGTCCTCTCATTTCAGAGGGTTAAGGCTATAGCCCACCACAACAGCCTACTGCGGTTTGACAGACTTCATATGCCATCGCGAAATCCTTCAAGCATGCAGGTATTATTCTCGGTGTTTTCATTCACCGTTTGAGTATCTTTTTAATAGAAATAAGGGGGCAAACGGGCAGGAGGCTCACTCGATGGTAAGTGATTACCGCCGCCCATGGACACCTGCAACACCAGAGGACGTGTAAATGCGTTGCCGGCCTTTCAAGAAAGAATATACTCTCTTCTTGAAGGTTCCCACGTCGTAACGGTTCGGAAAGACCGCCGGCGACAGCTGGTTCCACAGAGCGGTGGTGCGAGGCAGAAAAATGTATGTATCCAACGTAGCTTTGAAAAGTGTGAGGTGCGTGCCTTGTGTTTTGAACTCAAGACCTTTAACTTCGCAGTCCAACGGTCACACCAGGTCATCACAGTTTACCATTATTATAATAATATAGTTGAATATTTTCAACATCCTGACAGCCCTAGGTGACGCGACGGTGCAAGTGCAGTGCGTATTTATATCGGCCCAAATTCTAAAGTGGGATGCGTTTGTGGGCCAGCCCTGCGTATCCCTCGCGTATACGAGTGCATCTCGGGTTTTATGCTCTCCTGGTACCTGCTCACGATTTATCGACGGATCGAGGCGATTAAAGTTTTTATCATATGCAGAAAGGAAAATTGTCTCTAACGATGATAGATAGTCTTGCCTAACCAAAGACGACAATTTTATTATATGTATGTATGACTTTTTTGATGTGAAACATCTATAGCCGCACGTAAAACCTATTTCTGGCGTGGCCACGCTATACGATGGTATAAAAATCGTAATATTTTATTTTATCATTATGACATATTTAGTTCCTATCACAATATGTTCTTTTCTGCATATTACTTTTACAAAATAATGTCGATGTTTCACATCTGCCAGGCGTCCCGTGACGGCTCACATTTTATTTTGTATGCAGTATTCTGGACAGAAGTAATCTGTCATTGATTGTCTTATTTTGAAAGGAAATTAAGTTCTCTATGTCTGTTTTATTCATTCTAGGTACTTCTATAAAAGATAACACAAATAATCTTACTAATTTTATAAACGCGAAAGTTTGTAAGTATTGATGTATGGATGGATGTTTGTTATTCTTTCACGCAAAAACCGCTTTACAGATTTGAATGAAATTTAGCATACATATAGTTTATTACCTGGATTAACACATTGGCTACTTTTATCTATATACCATGCGGGCAAAGCCGCGGGAGGCAATTAATTACAAGGCAAATGACTCTCTAGACACATTTATATATATTTTTTGTCAGAAAGGTTATAAAGGGACTATCGTTAGTCCCTTTATAACCTTTCTGTAAAAATGGTCATTGCTCCCATAAATTGCTAAACTACGGTTAATCGATAAGATATGAATATTATTACTGAATTAAACGTATATATATCATCATCATCATCATCATTTCAACCGTTAAACGTACACTGCTGGACATAGGTCTCCCCCAAGGATCGCCACGACGACCGGTCATATGCCGCCCGCATCCAGTGGATTCCAGCGACCTTAACCAAGTCGTCAGTCCAGCTTACTAGGGGCCTGCCCACGCTGCGTCTTCCAGTACGTGGTCGCCACTCTAGAACCTTCAAGCCCCATCGGCCGTCCGTTCTTAAAACCAATGCTTGTATTCAATTGAGATCACTACAATCAATGGAAAAAAATCTAAAACCCTATTGCTTTAGCAACTGAAAATATGTACATTTATTTATTTATTTATTTTATTTACATTTAATATAAACGTATTAATTACAGTCTTTTATAATTTTATTCTTCTATCTGCCATAACTATAAAGTTCTAGAAATAAATAGAATTATAGATCACTGTAAAAATAACGACATTATTGTATCGCGTGTTGAACGTTGGAAAAAAACTGTAAACCCATTGTTTAAAGAAATAATTTATAGGATCTTATTATCATCTGTTGAGTGAGCGAGGCTGCGCGTCTTCCGGGTACTATGATAGATTAAAAATATTTCCTGTTGCGTGACCTATTGACGATGTAGTCCTTTGAATAAGTAGGTACGATCTGGCGCCAAGCAGTTCTTCTGTAGCCCATCATCGTCTTTTTTGTTCCGTATCCAAAGGGTAAAAACGAAACCCTACTAAGATTTCGCTGACTGTCCGTCCGTCTGTCTCAAGAACTTCGATAGCTAGACAGTTGAAATTCTAAACTGCACGTTTGCAACTCGAGAGATGTAGTTCGCACGTTGAAAACCCTGTAAAAACCGGTTTAACTATGACAGCAAACGGAATTCCCATGCTGTCAGTGTAGGCACTGTAACGAGCCATGGCAATCTTACTCACTCGCAGAAAGACAACTATTGTTGTTTCACTGCGGTCTTCTGTAAGGCGGAGGTACTTCCCCAGTCTGGCAGCTCAATTTGAGCCAGAATTCTCGCCATGATGTACCTCTCAATTGTCTTTTTTAATAGCAAGAGCTTGAAGATGTATGAATTTATTTGAATTGTTAGTATTTGTAAGTTCCATTTTAGACCCTATTGTGTACTTCGGAATGTGAATTAGGCTATCACACATAATAATAATATGTATTAAGTAATAAGAGAAGTTGATCAAACGCTTGTATTAAAAGAATATACCTACCTATCTAGTGTTTAATAATCTAATATTTTAACTAAACAACGAGACTGTGTTGCGAACGTTTGATAGTTATAGATACAGATTATATAGACCATCAAACAACTACACGACATTAAATATTATTAATCATCAACCCATATTTTAATGTCCCAGAGCTGGGAGCGAGTATCCTCTAGTTTTAGGGGGATTGGGCTATAATAGTCCACCACACTAGCCTAGTTCGGGTTGGCATCTAATCCAACCATAGCCATTCATGACATTATCTATCTGGTCAGAGGTGTTAAGCGAATCCGGAGTACCCAATTTTCAGATGTGGATCTCAAGCTACCAGGAGACCATAAGTGTTAAGAACTAAATAAAAAAATCACTCTTAACTAAAAGGTCGTGCCCACATTCTACACCCTGAACCGATCAGGGTTAACCATTTGGCAAAGCGGCCCGCTAACTGTGGCGGGAATGTTAGCCGTTATTTTTAACTGGCCCAGTTATACGACAACGCGCGGTTAGACGGAAACTAACACGTCGGCATCAGTTTCGATTTTACCAAATATTCGATGTATCAAAATGTATTTATCAAGGGTAGAAAATACGATTTTACGATCCGAGGCAGGTACTGAATTGGTAATTATAAGGCCCTGCTATTCTGCTTACTTTAGCTATGATTTAAAGAGTAATTAAATGAATGGATAAATTAGACTACCGAACGAATGAACTGCCGTCGCAGTATTGTATCTGACGTTGCTGCTAGCATGCATAAGCTATGATTTCCTTATACCATCTTATGGGCTTTATAGTTTTTTACCACCTCATCAGTATCTTTAAAACATGTCTCGCCTGACACCCATTTTTATTCTTCATAGCCCTTCAAAAGTTTAACAAAAAATAAAACTAAAATCGCTGATAAAGCAGGCAGATAAAGGCATAAAACTGTTTTTTCTTTGTTTTAGTCAGTTGTGTAGGGTCCGATAGTACTTTTATGCATTCTTTGATATTTGTTGCATGAATTATTTTTTCCTCTTCTTTATTTTAAGCGCTTAATATTTCTTAAGGGAACTGTCATACTCAAAACATTGTCTTTTTTTTTGTTAGCCGTGTGGAAATGCATTTACGCACTCCCCGCCATCCCGGGGAGACGACGGGGATATGTCAGACTCCACCCATAGTGGGTGACTACCGACTAAAACCACACTGGATCTTTTCGTCTCACCACCGAGTGCCGGGGTTACGGGAACTGAAATATTCTTCCGCGACCCCGGCGGTAAGTAAACATTGCCTGCTTTTCGTCTATGCCAGACGATTCATGGCTGTCTGATAGTAAATGTTTTTGGTGTCAGAGACCTGAGATGACTAGTGCTGAAACACCTTCATAAAGCTTCTGTCTTTCGACTCAAAAGTACCACAAATATTCTTGCTAGCATCAGCTGTTTATAAAATTCTGTCAAAAAAACTCATTATAAAATGAGATGCGAGCAAATAGAAACTATAAAAAAATAGCCATAAAACACAAAATTTAATCTACACACATCGGCTTGAAACAAACTGGCGCAGATTATATTTTCAATTTACCTTATCGTTGTATATAAGTAATTTATTATTATTTATTTATACATAACAAGTATTGTATACCATAGTTACTGTAAGACTATAGAGGTTTGTTTATAGATAGATGGCAATTTACAGCATTCGAGACTCGTCTGCGCCTCGAAAAGCATAAAAAGATAGTTAAAAAAAGCATTTGTGGTGATTGAAACAAAATTAGTTTTTTTGGATTTTATTGTGGTATATTGTTTTTATTTTTTTCGATCCTTGGGGGAGACCTATGTCCAGCAAAGGACGTCTAACGTTTGATGTGATGATTGATATAATTTTATACCTACCTACCTAGCTTTTGAAAGCATCATCGGATAAAAATCCAATATATCGCTATAAAATCCGTAAAAAGTAGTTTTATTTAGAGTTAATATATATTAAGCCTTAATATATTCTAAATTCGATTTCACCTGACTTCGTAACGTCATTTTCTGCAAAATTAAGATCAGATCAGACAGAACTGCCTACTCATGTTATATAAAAACTATCAAGTAGGAGATTAAAAGGCGTGAGCGACTAATCTATAATATTCAAATTAGTTTTCTCTTTATAAGTTGAGCCAAACATTGCTCTAAAATCAATTTATTTAAATATATTTATTGGTCCATTCGGTAATACATTTAGTATTCCATTACCGGGGCACTGGTTTTTAGGGATTAGGCTATAGTCGACCATGGTAGCCTAGTACGACCTGGCAGACTTCAGAAGCGATTGAGAAAATAAATATGTCTGGATAAATGTAGCTACGGTCCCTGGATACCGCAGGGACCGTAGCGCGTGGCAGTCTGTAGTTTCTGCCTACCCCCATGGGAAAAAGGCATGAGTGTATGTATGTATGTAAATGTCTGGAAATTATGACCAGCGCCATCTAGTTCCGAGCTAAGCAACGAGGCTTGTGTTACTGATACTAGAAGGTTGATATAATACATACATACATATTTTTTTTGTGAATACATACTCACAAATTTGGTTTTATAGTAGTCTTTGTATACTCATTATACATAATACATCCATGCCTCGAAAACAAATGTTGTTGCTCATCACACAAACATTTGTCCCTACTAGGATTCGAACACGGAGCGGTAGCACAGAAGGCAGCGTTAACTACCGCTGGACAAATCGGGTCAATCTCTAATTTATTTTTATATTGTTTGATGGTCAGACGATATTGTGAGGACAGTGGGGAATCAGTGGGTGTGACTTGAACAAGATCGGCAACAGTGGCGGAATAGAGAAGAGGCCTTTACCAGGGCCGTCTTTAAACTATTTGAGGCCCTGGGCACATTAGGATCATGGGGCCCCTATGACCTTGAGAAAACACTATTTAGTTATAATATATAAAGAAAATAGACAAACAAGGTTCTAAATTTATTTTTTAACCGACTTCAAAAAGGTGGAGGTTCTCAATTCGTCGGAATCTTTTTTTTTTTTTTTTATGTATGTTCACGAATTACTTAAAAACGCCTGGACCGATTTGCAAAATTCTTTTTTTGTTTAAAAGGGTAGACTTCACAGTTGGTCCTATTGTGACCACATCATGATCTGATGATGGAATCCCAGGAAAATCGAGGGCAACCCTCAAATTTTATAGGCAATTATCACGTTTTGAATATATTTACTGAAATTGTTCCAGTATTTGGGTCTGATAATCATCATTTGATGTTGATGAGCTGATGGTGGAAGGTAGAACTCCTCAACAGTTAAGAGTTAAAAGAAAATTCTTTCAGTTATAGGCATTTATTACATTTACATGTATTCTCCAAAGCTGTTCAAGTATTTGCATTTGAAAATCACCATCTCTTGTAATGATCTGATGATGGAAGGTACAACTCCTCAACGGTTAGGAGTTGAAGGAAAAATCTTTCATAATTATAAGTATATATGGATCGATAGTTGTATTCTTTCAGGCTGTTAGATTGACCTGATATGAAAAGTTTAATATATACAACACTAAAAAGAAAAAAAGAAATTAACCTTTAAAAAAAAGAAAAACCAACTTCAAAAACTAAAAATCAAAAAATAACTTCATACAGTTTGACCTATTTTTTAGTTTTGAAGGTATGAAGTCGGTGCCGATGATGTGGTGGTTTTAACCACCTCGCTCAAGGTCACTCGCGGTGAGTGTACTTAAGATTACGTTTGGCTTTGCACCGACTTTATACCTTTAAAACTAAAAAAAAGGTCAAACTGTATGAAGTTATTTTTTGCTTTTTAGTTTTTGAAGTTGGTTTTTCTTTTTTTTAAAGGTTAATTTATTTTTTTCTTTTTAGTGTTGTATATATTAAACTTTTCATATCAGGTCAATCTAACAGCCTGAAAGAATACAACTATCGATCCATATATACTTATAATTATGAAAGATTTTTCCTTCAACTCCTAACCGTTGAGGAGTTGTACCTTCCATCATCAGATCATTACAAGAGATGGTGATTTTAGCATAAAATCCTTAGATTAATTCTATGTTGATTGCAAAGGTACCCTTCTAGATTTAAGATGAGCAAAATCGTAAATCACTTCTTCAAAATCTATGGTATTGAGAATATCACATTCTATGGACATCAGCGACAAACTAGTTAATCTCTCTTGAAGCATTGTACTTCTTAATTCATTTTTTATTCGTTTCAATTTGGAGAAGGAGCGTTCTCCGCTGCAGTTAGTTATCATCATGCTTAAAAATATTCTCAATGCAATTTCTACGTTAGGAAATGTGTCTTCAATTTAGTTTTGCTTTAATAGATTATATACTTCCTGTACACTGTTAGGTGCTTCATTTTCACTCTGAACATTTTTTAAGTATTCTTTTAAATGTTGACATTCTATTTCTAACTCTTTTTCATTTACATCTTCGTGATAGATTTCAGAAAATTCTTTGCATCCTTGTCGTATCTCTTCGGAATTTAGAGTTTTTAAGTGAAAAAATAAACTAAAACGTTGACTAACGGTCTCATATGAACTTAGTCGCTGTTTTAGATGAACACTCAAGGTATCGATTATTGGGAGAAAGGTTTCTACGTTGAATCGCTCTTTTCCATTCAATTGGATTGATGGCGCAGAGCCATCAAAAAAACTCTGCCGTGAGCTTCTACGTCTTGTTCTTTGAGATAGATCCTTGTAGTCAGATTCTGGGTTCTTTTCTTTGGCAGATGATTCGAAGTTATCAAATTTATCCCTGAGGTTAGTAATAAAATCATAAAGTGAATTCCCTTTTTTGTCTTTGGTATTACGTATGACGTTCGAATAGGTTTCTTTATGATCGGAAAACCTCATTTTTGAGCGAGAGTGGAGTACTTATACCCTGTTTATAGTTGCATTTAATAGTTTGATTTTTTTGACGGATGTCAAATCTGATCGATGTAACTTTGCAACGACGAACAATATTTTCTTATTTTAATAATTGTTAATAATCAAAAGAATAGACACACAACACAAAAGTACCTGTTCAAGACTCAAGCATTTTCCGAAAGTCTTAAGTGGTTTTTATTGCTTTAAAGTAAAATTTAAATAGAAAAACTGAAAACAATGGTCTCTTACCTACCCAATGTTTTTATGTCCCGTGCAATAAAATTGATTGATGAATGAATTAATTTATTTTGAATAGTTTAAAACATACATACAGCCACATATTTTTTACACCAATAGATATTTTATGTTTCCCATCACTGACCCATCTGTCAAAAAGTTCAAGCTATGTTGTACAAGGTATAGCTATGCGCATGTGGCAAACTAAAGCTAATAAGCGTAGGTATTGTAGTAGGTCATTATCATCAGATTTTTCAAAATTAATGTTTTTCGGTAATACCTAAATATCGGTTATCATTTGGTAATCTGGCAGGAACTAGGGGGCCCCATTCGATCGCGGGGCCCTGGGCACGTGCCCATAGTGCCCAGTGGGGAAGAGGGCCCTGGCCTTTACTCAGCAGTGGGTGTCACCGGCTGGATAGATAGATAGATTGTTGATTGATAGGTTTTACGCCTTAACGCCTGTTTGCCTGTTACTAAGCGACACTGCGATCTATGATACGAGTATGCCTAGAAGAAAGATTCATTCTACATCTATGCTCTCGCGATGAAGAATTATCATTAGTTGTGGTCAGGTGGTTATCACACACTCAAACGGTGAAGGAAAACATCGTGAGGAAACCTGCGTGCTTGAGATTGTAATATCGGAACTGCCTAATATCAGCCAGTATCAAATAGACACCAAGCAGGTCGACTCCTAAGCTGGAATAGCTATCTAAGTAAGTTGGGCTCCAGAAGCCTCATAATCGGAGGGGCGGCTGACGACGAATAATATGTGGTCGCGAATCTCAGCAATAAGAGAACGAGGAAGAAGAAGCAGAAATCTAACTAACTGACAAAAACGTCGCAAAAGAAAAAAATACATAAAATTCACAACAACACAAATTTTAAGAAAATTCTTATAACACTCATTCGTTATTGTTATCAAAGAAAAGTATTAAACACACATATTTAGAGTCCATTGTGAGAATACACTCGGACACACACACAAACATGCATAAGTTACACACATCTTTAACATCCTCATCGACTATACACCTAGAATCCTAGATAAACGCACACATATAAAGTGTTTACTCCAAATTTGTCGCACACTACAGCACGCATGAATGCATACTAATGCATTTTAATATAGTAAGCTCACAGCCCACGCGCACACATAGACAAATTGTTGTTGTGTGTGTAAGTGGGTCACAGAGATAGGAGGGACACGTGTTGGAGGGCTGGCCCTTAATTAGTGTACCATGGGATGGTATTTTTTTTTCTGAAAGAGTTGAGTAATATTTTGAATGATGTAAGTATAAAACAAATATATGTGCCCCAAACTGTTTCATCTGAAAGGCAAAAATGTGATGATGGTTTTAGACGACTAAAACAATGCATTAGGCTAATTATCAGACAGCACACGCCGGGTATCAGCTAATACTTAGTATTTAATTAAGCAGATTATTCTAATTATATTTATTTGCACACTATCGAATTCGTAACACAACAAAACATATTTTGCCTCTTCTATCACTTTCTGTAAATATCAACCTAACGTAGAAATAGGCAAGTATTCATTTAAGCAGTCAACAATAAAATATAGCCTAATTCTTTACGATACCGCACTTGCATGCAACTTCAGAACGGTTCATAAATTAAACGTTTCATATGTTTAGTATTTCCCCGGACGAAGTCTTTCACAAGTTTTAATACCGTGTATATAATAATAAATCAATATTCTTATTTGCGTCAATAACACACGCAGGTATTTTATTTGTTTTATAAATGTCGTCGGCTTACTTTGCATTATGCATTATGTAATCAATATTTGTTGAAATACTGTAGAGCCACTCACAATTCTTATAATAATACTTTTGTTTTCTTCTTTTCCATTATAGCAATGAAGTGACAGAAGAAAACTATTTTTTTTTCACATAATTAGATTTATTTGGAATTAACTGAAGTATAAGAAGAATAATCTCAATTAGTAAAAAGATCTGTGTAGTTCCTTAAATTTAAAGAATTACGAGAACATAAAAATATGCCATGCCCTTTGTGCACACTAATAAAGTGCCATGCGCGCGCGCACTGCGGATGATAGCGTGGAATGGAGAGCATTCACCCGCTGCTGCCCCGCCTCGCGGTGCCGCCGGAAAATTGGGATTTTCTCATACGAATATATTAAATTACTTGTTATTTTACTGGAAAAAGGAATAATAGGTAGACAGGCACAGTGCCACCTAGTTCCAAGCTAAGCAACGAGACTTGTGTTACGGATACTAGATGGCTGTGACAGTACATAGTTTTTTTGTAAATACATATATACATAAGCTCCTACCGGAATTCGAACCTAGGACTTTAACTATAGAAGGTAGCTGAACACCGCTGCGATTATCGGGTCATCATATATAATAATAAAGGAATTATTAAGATCCAATGCATCATATAACAACTGACAGTAGCGTATGTAAAGTCTATGATATTTCTTTCAGTAAGAACTTGGTGAAGGCTAAAGACAAAGCCAATCAATCAAACGTCAGTCTCGAGACTGGTGAACTTTCTTAGATCATCACCGCTCACATCGGAGATCATATTAAGCTGTCAATTCCGTTTGTCATACGAACGTCCGTAACATTCTCTACTAGTAAGAAACACGAGAATTCTGGTTACCAGTTTATCCTCAGGATATCGATATTGCCTCATGCTTGGAGTAAGGAGATCTGAAGGTAGACTCTTCCTGACTTCCTGACTTCTGGTATGTTTTAGGTCTCATGTAATAGGGGGCGAACCTAGTGCCTTCATCTAGGTACGAATCCAAACTCCGAGCTGCTACTGAGAATTTCATAGAAAAACCGAATAACACTCCGAATAACTCTACCTGAGAATCGAACGCAAGACCTCTTGCTTCGCATAATCTAAAATACTGGTTACATACTAGCCAAATACTGGTTTCTAACAGCACTATGATTCATGGAGGTAACACTACATCCGTTCAAGCTGCCTACATATCTATTTAAACTAATATTTTAAAGCTGAAGTGTTTGTTTGTTTGTTTGAACGCGCTAATCTCAGGAACTACTGGTTGGAATTAAAAAAATATTTTTGTATTGGGTAGTCCATCTATCAAGGAAGGTTATAGGCTATATAACACCACGCTACGACTAATAGGAGCGGAGCATTAATGAAAAATGTTGCAAAAACGGGAAAAATATTAAATGCAAACAAAACTAATGAGAGCGGACTCACTCTCTCGCTCTCTTTTAAGAGTTCAGATGAAGTTGAGCGGATCAGCTAGTATAATTTATAAATGTTATATCAAAATGGAATTACGCTAATCGTACCAGAAAGACAGAAATAGTAAGGATATCCGGTATGCCTGACAGGCATTCTCAGAGGCACCTGAAACCTACTAGCCTGCTCTAGGCTAGCAATAGGTAGACTATAGTATTTATAACTCCTATAAAGGTGAACTGCCTCGTTGGTCTTCTTGTCATAAAGTGCGACTGTTGACCTGCAGGTCCTATTTTTAAAGCCGGATCGAGTAAAATGTCATTGGATCTTTTCATGAAATTTGCAGTATCTCGGTTGATGACATGGACCCTAAAGAATATATTGGCTGACTGTAGCCTCATTTTGTCATGTTGGCTGACTGTGACGTTACAATTTATCATGTGTAAAAATCAGTATTTAAAACTTTCATAAATGACTGCATACCTACATTTTAAAATCAGGAAAAACCTGTAACACAATTTATTATTTATTATTCGTCTTTTTTAATAAAATAAATGAACCATTCTGTTTTATTATGTAAACAAAACTGGTTAGGCACATATTTTTTTGTGCATATTAAGTGAACCAATTTACCAGGCGAACAGAAAACGAAGGTGTACAATGGAAAGCTGCGTGAAGGCCGTCGGGTACCGCGTAACGTCGAATTTCACTGCGGACAACGCCCTCTGTCAAACTTCTTGACTCCTAGTGACGTAGCCAGTTTTGGTTCACTTGCAGTTAAATTTTAACTGTCGGATCAATCTTTAAATGCGCGGGTTCATTAATAATTCATTTTTTTATTGTGTTCATGTGCGTTGACGTTTCGGTTACTTTGGAGTATAGAATGAAGATTTCTAGTAGTATCTTAAGGATGAAAAAACATTTATGATTAAAATATCCAATGCATGCGGGATACATAAACATAGGCATTTAATATGTAATAGAATTAGTTCCTTTAAACGATATTTTTTAACATTGACACATTTTTGACTCGGATACCAAATAATGTTGATATTCATTCATTACACAAACATTATCCCTACCGGGGTTCAAATCTGGGACCAATAGTACACAAGGAATCGACCCATTTTCCTATGCAGTTGCACTCGTGTACTACGATACCAAAGCGGCCTACCTATGTACTCAATAAAGAATTTATTATTTTTTATACCTCAGAACTGAATAACGTTTTTTATTTTAAATAAATAACTTTATTTATTTTAAATAAATTTAAATTTAAATTAAATGAATAAAACTACTATTCTTGTCTTGCAAAATCATTACATTCAATATTTTTTTACAGCAATTTTATTATTATTTTATGCAAATCGTATTAATTGATTGTATTCTTAGCATGGTAAGATTTCCTGTAAATGAAGAAACACAAGGAAAATAAAAATGTCTTAATTGCATAAACTACATTGTATTTAAATAAAAATGAATATGAAAAATAACTGAAATTAAATGGTTTATTAAAACCATTTATATAATTTAATTATTTTATTTATTTAACCTACATTTATTTTTCAAATCGAAATTGGTATATCATTTCAAAAAAATATAATAAATGTTTTTTAGAATGATTTTAAAATATTTGATCGGAACATTTGACTTTTTGTTAAACCGCGAACGGTAAGTGGTTATCGTAGCCTATGGGTATGTAACATAAAGTTGTTTCTCTACGCTATGGGTCGCAGGTTAGATCCCCCTGCAGGGCACAAATTTGTACAGGTTTTAGCGGTTCTGTATGCGAATATTCGCATGAACACACACACAACAACACTTAAAAAAAATAACACTTAAAATGTGCAACATTTTACACAACAAAAAGAAAAAGGTTATAAAACCGTACTCAAAAATACAAAAAAAAACAAGTGACGTTTTTTTTTTTCTCGAAAAACCGGCATATCGCAATGGTAATTAAAAAAGTGTATCACTCTGTTAATAAGCACAAATATTGCGTAACAGAATTCACCTACTGACATACTAGTTTTGTATCTCCGCCGTCGTATCATTGATCTTAAAAACTTATGCAACACATGGAACAAACATTTTCATTCACTTATATAATAAGTTTTTTAGTTGGTATCGTGTGAAAAAAGCGAATTTCGGTTCAATGTTTTTGGACCGATTCAATTAAATTATTGTAGGTTAGCGCTGAATGATATTACGTGATGACAAAATGAGATTTTTATTTAAATTGATTTTTGTTTTACGGTTTTGTGTGTCAATGTTTTTTTTTTGTGTAAAGTGTTTAGTTTCCTGCTTTTGAGGCTTATAACATTTTTAACAATAAATATCTAATACCTACTCAAATGTCCTAAAATATTTTAATACTTCGTAAAATGATGAAAAAATGATTTATTTCATTTTTACTAATAATGTTACAGACAATTTTCAGTATAAGTAATAAAATAATACCGAAAATAGTTTTGAAGTTAAGAAGAAAAATCGGCAAGGAATTTGAAAAACTCACTCTTAAAAAATTAGACATAGGTAAATGAAAGAAAAGCTTAATATCCTCTTTATACGAAGAAGGTCTCCTCAATCAGTACATACTTATGAAATTGGAATAATTTACATAATATTTAACAAAATCTATGATTAAATGAGACCAAAAAGATCACAATTTTAGCTTTAACTTCAGTACCATAATTTGGAGGGGAGGGACAAAGACTAGCGCAACCTACATACATCCCCTCTTTTGTTGTTAAGACTGTCCGAGGAACGTAGAAGCGAAAGTCGGTATAATATTCCGCTATCTCATCGACTAGGACGTTTGGAGTATACTCTTTAGAAGTCATAACGCCCTGGTATGTCACATGATATTGTTACAAAATAACGGGTACCAGCCGTATCGGGTGGATATTTTATCGAAGAAGAACGACGTATCTTTTTCGTTTCATGTTGTCCTAGTACTTTGGGTGTCGTAACAATATGGACATTGTCTAGTTGAGGCCAAGAACAGTTCCAATATCCGGCCACAATGCTATTTTGGTGTTTATTATATATAAGTTTCATTGTCATATATTTCTCATAATTAACGCAAAGATTGATTTATAAAAAACTAAATCTCTTGAATGTATTATAAAAAATGTTTGGTACCAATCGAATATAACATCTATATTTGTGTAACTTGTGATATTTTGACGAAAATTAAAGATTTTTTTTAATAAACTACTTACTTAATATTGCGAGCACTAATTATTAATCGTCAGCCAGTAAAATTAATTTTTTAAAAGAGGCTAACGTGAGTTATTGTGCAACTCCCAAACCCCGTCCATTGCCCAACAAAGGCCTCCCCTTTACGATTCTATTTTAAGAAATTTTCCACAGTCATCCGAAATATTTCATCATAACAATTTTCACAACATAATTTCCATGGTTTATCAATCATTTCTTTTACTGCGTAATTACAGATAAAAACAGTTAAATGTTGCATAAGATAGATACTGCACGGACATTTTTTATCGCTGAGCAATGTACTACGTGTCATTTTTAAAACTATACAGATACGGCCCTTTTCCTTAGAATTAACGTTATAATAAATTGTATATTATTTTTATTGAAATAAATCACTACCTATATGTATGGAATCCGCTGGAAGCGGGAGGTCCAGGACCAGCCAGTGTGGAAATCCTAGCTTATTATCCAGCACGATGACGGTGTTGATGAATGAATATTAAAATACCGCGAAAAAAACCATAAAAAATAGCTTTATTTCAATATTGAAATCGTACCGTTTCTCTTTATACTATAAGTGTATAAATGCATATATTATTTGTGTCTATATCTGTACCCTGTTCGTGTAAATTAGGCAGTAAAGTCCAACATCAAAAGAGCACCGGTTCTGCGCAGTCTGTGCGGTCTGGCGTAAGAGCTTCATCTCGCTTCTAAGCCAGCTTATGCAACCTTTCACTATTGCACAACTCACTGACCGACATTCAACGATTCGCGAGAGGTTATGCAACACAATTGTCTTTTTATGCCACCCCCTTTTGTGGAAGGAAGTCTATTAAAAACATAAAAGTTTATGCAAAACAATGCCGAGTCTGATTTAGCCTGATTTTGGGCGATAAACTCGTTATATGTATAAACATTTCTAGTCTCATTCTTTATTTGCAATGAACGTTGGAACTGAAGAACTGATTTTAATGAAATTTCTCCGCTGTGTGTAATATATATAATACTAAGATTATAAAACTAAGATTATTTTAAAAATAGGGATCCTCTCTTCTAATGCATAAACTTTGCTGTGCCCGACAGATATAAAACCTTACATCTGTATTTTCATTCTGGAATGCAATAAAGTATTGAGTAATACAATTTGAGAGATAGGATTGAGAAAAAATTATGAGGTCAGTGGTTGACATCATTATTCGCGTTAATATTAGTGGGATTGGCAGGATAGTAATAAAATGTCATATACCTATACGTTATTATGTCAAGTAAGTCGAGCCTTTATTTCCGTTACCACGTAATAAGTATACAATCTAAACACCTGACATTGTGTTGGCATGCATGCATAACTTTTACACTTTGTTGCTACTTACATTTGTGTCAACGACCAATAACTATGTACATTTTATGCAATCTGTGTTATTTATGGTTTGTAAGGACAAAGGTCTGAGACGTCGGAAAATTCACCATGGGACTCAAATGGAGATGGGCAGGACACATGCCGAGGAGAAAAGGTGATGATAGGTGGTGCAAAGCGCTCACTGAGTGCTGGCCTTGAGGCCATAAACGTAGTGTTGGACGTCCGGCGGCGAGATGGGTCGACGATATCGCTCAGTTTCGGGGTCGAACCTGGACGAGATTGGCACAGGACCGAAGCGAATGGCACGCATTGAGAGAGGCCTATATCCTGCAGTGGGATCAGAAAGGCTGTGTATGATGATGATGGTTTGTAAGGTAACTTATAGTATTATTATGTTGTCCTGTACAATTGGAAAAGTGGGTCGGCGATCGGCTTATGTGTCATTAGTTGTGTTTGATTGCTTGTAGCAAATATTGGTAGGATCTACAAGTAGTTGTTCCGGGTCTGGGCGTTTGTGTATGTGAAAATTTGTGTTTGTAAACGCTACCCAGGATACAGGGAAAAATCTTAGTGTTTTTTTTTATAAAAATGTTAGTACAAAGTGCACAAAGAGCACAAAATATATGTCCAATGTCAAGCTCCGTTGGTTGTTCGATTTGTACCAGGAGAACAGAGTCGCCCCCTATTACAATTTAAGTATCTGTAAAAATAGCTGCGAATACCCAGCCCCCAAACATTCTCAAAATATCATAAGGTGCTTTTCTTTTCTCTATACAAATAAACAAACTGCGAAATAATCATGCGAATTAAGCATTATATACGCGATGATAAATGTTGATATGATTTAATTCTCAACGACCAAACGCAACAGGAGTACATATTTTTGGTGATCTGTGTACTAGGAATACATAACGTTACAAAAGCATAACAGCTAAGAACGCAAGCAGTACATGCTACCATAGCAGGAAAACCATTTACACTTTAGGGAAGTGGCTCACATTAATCACTAAAGAAATAATTGACGGCCATCTTAGTTGTAATTTTATTGACAACTTACCTAGTCTTAAAAAAAAACATAATAATATCTTCTTTTAATGTGTATTTGCAGTCGACTCATCTAATGAACCGTATATCAGGCAATGCGTGTCAAGGTAAAAGTATGAATACTCAAACGAAAGCAAAAGCGTGTGAGAGATCCTGAATCCGCCATGATACATCCGCGAAGCGGCGCGTACGCATAACGGATGCTTGTCACACCGCAGCGAGCGTGTAATGATATATTAGCGCTGCTCAAGCGACCGAGCGAACAGCTTCTACGATATAAATTGCGAGCTTGATTTCGACACGAAGCAAAAATTTGTATGGTGTTTATTGCTTTTGCTCTGGAGGTCTGCATAAAATATGATAGTTTTTTTTGTTTATTATTTAACTTTACACGGAAGATTTTTCTATTAGCATAATATTTTAGCCTTTAAGTAAACTGAAACTTTATCATCTTTTGACTATAGCATAAACCTTAGGAAACTGTGTGTCAGTTCTTAAAGGGTCTATCGGCGTTAATGGGTATGGTTTTTAGTCAGTAGGTTACCCATTCTGGGTGGAGTCGGATACACCCTGTGCCCTCCCCTACGGTACTTAAACGAATTTCCTCATCAGTGCCATCCGGTCCAAACTAAGGCAATCTTTAAGTCCTTTGGGACGAATAGTGTATATAATAGTTCACGTCACTAGGAGCTGTGGTACTAGGTACGAGTCTAGTGGTGTGACCAGTGGACTGAGATGTCAAAGGTCTCGAGTTCGAAACCCGGGCACACATTACTCACTTTTCGGAAGTTATGTGCGTATTTATCACATGGTCAAACGGTAAAGGAAAACATCAAGAGGAAACCTGCATACTTGAGAGGTTTTCTCGATGACATAATGTAGTCTGCAAACCCGCAGTAGGCTAGCGTGGGGGACTAATCCCCCACTAATAGGCCTAATCCCTCTCAAATGAAAAGAGACCCGTGCCCAGCAGTGAGACAATATGGGTCTATGATGATTGATGATGATGATTCCGTCACTGTTGATTTCTTATAATCGCGCTGTAAACGTGAAGATTGTTACAATTCGGTGTGACACACGTCTAAGTTATAACGGGTTTTTTTCTGACTCACCCTCATACTGAAACGCAAGTAGGACATCTTCGGTTTCCGTTTTAAAATTAACTCTTTTAGTACTTATCAACTGACACCATTTTGATAAAATAATACTTTATTATACCTTTACGTTATTTACCGTTAAGAACATCACTGGTCTAGTGATAGAAAGCGTAACAGTTAAAGGTGAGGTTCTGTGGTCTTAAGTATTTAACATCATCATCATCAGCCACACGTTTATTATCCCACTGCTAGGCACGGGTCTCCTCTCATTTGAGAAGGCCTAATCCCTTTCAAATAAGAGGTGTTAGTCGACCATGTTATCCTAGTACGAGTTCGTAGACTTCACAAGCCATCAAGAAAATCTTACAGACAACTAAAAGTAGGTTTCCTCACGATATTTTCCTTTACCATTTGAGCATGTGATAAATACTCACTTAACTTCTAAAAGTCAGTGGTGCGTGCTTTGGGAATGAACTCAGGATAATTGACTTTACAGTCCACTGGTGACGCCACTAGGCCATCACGGCTACCTTCTATTACGGGACTTAAAAGGTACCTGCAAACTGTGATGGTAGACCGTTACACCATCACATTTCTAAGTATATTATGTAGGTATGCAGTAAGTGTAGTCTTCCTGTTACGGTTATGGAGTCCTGGTACCGGATGATAGAACTATATGACCCATTTTAGTTCTGTCCTGATATCTAAAGTCAATAAAAGTGAAATTTTCGAAGAATCGCCAATCTCACGCATCGCTCGAAGAACGGATGGCCAATGGGGCTTGAAGGTTCTCGAGTGGCGACCATGTACCTACTGGAAGACGCAGCGTGGGCAGGGCCCAAAGCAAGGTGTACCGACGACCTGGTAAAGGTTGCTAGAATCCGCTAGATGCGGGCGGCGCAGGATCAGCCTTCGTAGCGATCCTTGGGGGAGACCTATGTCCAGCAGTGGACGTCTAACGGTTGATACAATGATGATGGAAATAAGGCCCTGCACCTACTTTGAACATTTCTTAGAATTTTCGAAAGTCTCTTGGTCTTTTAGACGTTTAAAGTCTCAACGAGGATATGACGTGTAATTATGTGTACCAAACCGGATAAGAGCAGTCTGAGAAAATAGTTCTATCTCTCTCAATATAAGTAAAGTCCAAAACCGTACAATTCCGTTTCTTTCTTAAGAAAACGAAATTACAAAATTTTCTTTACGTATTAGAATACTCAACATGCTTAATAGAGTAAGACCTAATTGTAAGAAAAAAGAGAGAAAAAAAAACAACACAAAAGTTCGTGTCAATTCTATTTCATAACACAAAACGTGGATCCGTCAAAGGCTCTGAATATCGGAACTCGCGCATCTGCCCGGCGAAACATCTTAAACGCATCTTCTTCTCAAACGAAACACCACCTAAATATCCTCGTAAAAGATATGAAATTGCTTTGAAACGCGATTCACCACTTTCGACTTTTGTCATTTGAGATTCCAATTGTAACGGAGTTCCAAACACGATTATAGAATACAAATGAAATTGAACTGTATTTGCTGTTATGTAAAATTGATATTTTAATGTGGCAAGGGGAATTGTGAACAACTTTGTCATAGTGAGTTGGTTGCCCTACAAATGAAAGTGAAAGTTTGTCCGTGCAAGCGCATTGTGGTGGGGATATGCGCACGCGTCGCATGTAAATGCGGATTTAGGCGTTTGATGAAGCGCCGCACGTACCTACTCATATTTATAGCACTATTTTTGGACATTCAGATGAAAGTATCAAGATTAGCTAGGAGTTATGATGACGTATGTACAGAATATATACCATACATGCTTATTTTTTTAAACTTGTATAATTAGCTATAGTTCTATGAATTCTGAACATCATCGGGTAACATGGGTCAATCTCAATAGATACACAATATACCATCACGCCTGCATCCTTTAAGAGACAGGCAGAGTTGAATTTATAGGTCACATAGAAATATGGTGCGAAGATATTGCCATTAACTGGGCATAAATCCAAACTCGAAACTGACGACTGACTATGAACTGACTGCTAATGTAGATTCCATTAAAAAATTGATTGATCTAAGAATTGAACCCCATATAGAACTACAGAAAAAATATCAGGTAGTTACAGGAAACAATAATATTATACCAATATGAAAACACATTATTTATTTAGTATGCAATGTCCTGAAGAAACAAAACGGATCAAAATTATCTTCAATACCTTTTTATCTTCATGCTACCCTGTTACCTGATAGCTATCGGCTTAACATCACTTTAATTTAATGTTAGCCTAATACTCAGTTCCAACTGGAGAGATCCAGCACGTTAGTCAAGTTATATCAATGCATCCTTTTTGTTTCTGTTACCCTGGTACTGTTACGCTAAAGTTTCTTTCGAACATTTCCTGCTCAATATTGATGAAGAACCTACCTACAAAATAAATAAATGAATGCTGGCTTATCAAGAAAAAAAAATCATTTGCAATTATACAAAATATAAACTACAAAAATATTTAATAAATAAAATTTGTTCATGATCTAAATATTAGGATTAGGAATTATATTGATTTAATGAAGTCCAATAGATTCCACCAAACTATCGATATAATATTTCGATTCAATTCGTACCCCTAACAAAACGATTAAAGAAACATCAAAATTTCAAGTAAATTAAGATCTTTTTTATTGCTTAGATCTCAGCTGCTATTAAGTCTGATTCAATTACCAATTTTATTTCAGAAAAGTTCCTGATTATAAAGAAAGGAGGGGGGGAGATATTTAAAAGACCACTATGATAGTGATGATGAAATCAATCGATCATCAATCATGTCAGCTAAATATCGATATATCCGATCACAGTTACCAGGGGCGCAGAACTATCGAGGAGTTTACGGAAATCTCGAATCACAAAACGTAGGCGATTCGAGTCATTTATCTAATGGTTCCTTGATACGCCTCTAGGGAAATATTTCAAATCGAACTATCCAACTCCTAGTTCTAGCTAGCTAGCTAGTTTTAGCTAGACGACTGAATTAATTCAGTCTAGGTTGATGGTTTACCACAACATCTATAAAGGCGATAATCGAATATCTTTTTTCAATGTGTGGCGAAATTATTGCCTCAATATTGTCTACGGCAAGCCTTTACCATGTCATTAATTATGGTTATTATCACAATACGTATGATTTATTTTTATAAATAGCCAAAAAAATGAGGAAAGAATGAATGAACAGAATGACATTGTTTCATGTTTTGAGTAATAAGTCTTTTTTAAATCATAATCATATTCATTCATTATACCAGTAATACTAGGACTACGGATAGGGTTCTATTTCGCTTGACTTTTGTACATAAGCTTGTTATAAACTACGAGTACCAGGCGAACATAATTCAATAGAAGTAACTAGTATAAAATTCTATAACAATTATCTTCTGGGAACTATCCCACGAGATCAACGTTGAGGCGATAGTGTGGGGCAATACTGACAAACACAACTTTAGAATGAACCTTAACACACTAGATATAGGGGCTATAATGGTTGATATCGGTGTATTTCGTCTCATTTACATGGAATTAGACCGTTTGTGTAGGATAGGTCAAAATGCATAGATAGTAAAATTCCTTAAAAATATGTCAAACGGAAATTGGTCGGTTTCCGTCATGAATTCATATATAATTCGTAATAAATCAATAAAACAGTGAAGAGTTCCAAAAAAATAAATTAAATCTTGAACTAAAACTAAACGTATTTTATCGTGGTATTTTCCTATCATTTTTAGCCCGACGTTTCAGATATTTTACAGCCGTGCCAATGGAAATTTAAATGTAATTTTTCATAACTCGGCTTGGAATATAACAACATATGTATTTTGTCTGTACTTATTTACAGTAATCTATATATACATATAATGAACCATGAACCCCTATTTCCCTTGGTCACAGCATCAGGCCTGGACGACTGAACCGATTTTGGTCAATTTTGGTATTGATAAAGACGGAACCTTGGAGAAGGATATAGGTTACTTTTTATCAACCTACCACGTGGGCGGAGCCGCGGGCAGAAGCTAGTAAATAATCAAAATAATATCGTAGCAGAGTTAAACTGATAACTCATCAGTATGTTCAAAAAGATATAAGATAATTTAGATTGTGGAATGGCAAATAAAGAATATGAATGAATATGAAAGTTTTATTTTGAAAACGCGCTTTGCCGGAAAAAATCTTTACGGACCGTCCCATCGCCTGGGGAGGCGACGGGGTGTGTCGGACTCCGCTTAAGCGTTTACCGACTAAAAAACCGCACCCGTCAACGCCACTAACCCTATTGCCGGGGCCATGGGATTCGCAAAAGCATGCACCCTGGCGGGCGTTGCCGACCCTGTAAAAACCTTATTAGTTATCTACATTTCTTTGAAATAAAACTACTTTTTACGGATTTTAGCGCGGTAAAAGTAATATCAATATACCGCGATAAAATCCGTAAAAAGTAGTTTTATTTCAATGTCTAATATTCGCGTAAGTGTAAGAAATCAATATACCTACATTTCTCCCTTCCATATACAAAAAAGTATACATAAAATTTATAAATATATGTACCTATACTTTTTTGTATGTATGTTAAACGTCCAATGTATTTATAGGCACTGTAAGTGTGACTGTAATTAAATCAACAATATAAATAGTAGTGAGTAAATAAGGTTACATTGTAAGTACTCAAACACAAAGGGCTAATTACATTATGCGTCATCGGGTTAAGGAAGAGCATTGTTTTACATTATATCATTAGAAATCCGCAAGAAAATGTTCTAAACGCTGTTCATCGTCGATCCTGTCCCACTGGGGACAAGTCTCCTCTCATTTAAGAGGGATTAGGGTATAGTCCACCACGCTAGCCTACTGCGGGTTGGTAGACTTTACATGACATCGAAAAAATCTATGAAGCATGTAGGTTTCCTCACGATGTTTTCCTTCACCGTTTGAGCATGTGATAAATACGCACATAACTTCTGAACAGTCAGTGATGCGTTCCTTGAGTTCAAACTCGAGATCTTTGACTTACACAGTCCACCGTTCGTCGCCACTAGACTATCACAGCTCTCTAAGTGTTATGATATCCTAGTAATATGAACTACAAAGTTAGAGGATCGGAGACTCTTCTTGATCCCTCGGCTTCTAAAATTTTGGTCAAACGATGAAGGAAAATATCGTGAAGAAATCTGCATCCTTGAGAGGTTTTCTCAATGGTATGATGTTAAGTCTGCTGACCCGCATTAGGCCAGCGTGGTGGACTTCACTCAAGCTGAGAGTGGACCTAGCTTTCGTGAGATATGGATCATAGACACCGTAAATGGGTTGACGATGATAAAAAATATAAAATATTCGTAAATTATTTTATTAATTCGATACACATCGGTTACTGTATATAAACTTTTAGATACCTTACCTACTACCAACCAAGATGACGTCTCAATTTTATTCTCAATCCTCTCTCTTAGTAGATGGATGGGCTCATAGCAGTCCATAGCTGGACATACGCCTCTCAAAACTGCACCATAGATGACATTTAAAACTAATGTTTATGCGTTAATAGATAGAGTTGCGTTCAAACGTGTCACATGTACTACATGTTATATATTATAGCTTCAAGTCACTTCACAAGCTATTCAAATCTTAGTAAAATAATTAAAGTTTCGACGAAGTGGAGTGTGATTTCTGAAGATAGAGAAGGAAAAAAAAGTGGCTATCTGTGGAAATTTTAAACGTCACTTCACTCGCATATTATGTGCAAACTTCATATTTCTTATTAATGTATTTAGAGTGGCCGGGGTGGATTTTTGCTATAAATCCTTCGTGCTACAGAACCATATCGCATTTATATTTCATCCTTGCCTACAATAATCCATCAATTATTGACATAATTAGAATTTTATCTAAGAAATCATCTGGATCCTTGAGGGGTTTACCACGATTAATTATGATCTGATGAAATGATTATTGGAACTATGGTTTTTACTAAGCCTTTTCCGTATTTTTTATATATTTTATTTTTTAAGTAACATGATTGTTTCGTATATAGTGATAAAAATGTACTGAGAAATCGGCATTGCTGAGAAATACTGATTAATCCTGACGTTTCGGACCCTTTACAGAATCGATTAATATACCTTGATGAAATCCCTAAAAAGTTTTTCATTAGCTGAAAGATTTTCTGCACGGGATTTTACTTACACAGAGGGACATGGAAATTAAACTATTTATTCTATGGGCCACCTATGGGCCATGCTCAATGAAATTGAAACAATAGCCAATACGATCGTTTTAAATATACATGTAATTACTTGAAAAAAAAATGGTAGGACAGTAAAAATGGTTTGATGATGACTATTTGATTGACCAACCACGTGAAGAATGTAAGATTCGGTCAGTTTAACATTAGTTATTAAGTTACAGTATATATAGCACTTGACGACCACGTACTGGAAGACGCAGCGTGGGTAGGCCCCTGATAAGGTGAACCGACGACCTGGTTAAGATCGCTGGAATCCGCTGGATGCGGGTGGCGCAGGACCGGTCGTCGTGGCGATTCCTGGGTAGACCTATGTCCAGTGTCCAGTGGACGTCTAACGGATGATATGGTGCTGATGATGAAAAAATGAAAATGAAAAATGAAAAAACATTTATTTAAACATACAAATTAAAAATTAATCAACTTGCAAACAGTTTTAAAAGGTCATCAGAATATTTAATCTGTACATAGACATGAATTACAAGGTATATTTGCCATGGTCCCCACACTAGGCCAGGCCTGTATCGTGGGGGCCCTATGATGTCGTATTTTACAGCACAGTTTCGCCTAGAGCACTTTATGCGAAGAGATTGTTATAAAAGAAATAAAATAATCAAAAAAATAAAGTTACAACTAAATCATCACCTTTCTTCTGGTAAATAGCAAAATAACTAAATTAATATCAAAAGAGTTTTCTATAGATATATAAGTATCAATAATAATATCATAGGTATAATGTTGGTTATTAACAATAAATGTTGTACCAAGATACATAATGTTTATAGATAATAAAATAAATATTTTTAACTATACTATACATACAATATGTTTCAATGATGATAGGTACTTACGCGTATTCGCTTTAAGTCTGATTACGTACCTCAATCAATCAATCACGCCGCTAATTAGCCCTTACTTGCGTTAGCGAACGTACCCCAAACTAGGAATTTGATCTGTCGTCGGTTTATTTACAAACACAAACGCCCAGACCCGGAACAACTCCCTGTAGATCGTACAAATACTTGCTCCGTGCGGGGATGGAACCTGCAACCTGTGGTGCACAAGCCGATCGCTCAGCCATTGCGCTCTTCGAGTCAAATTGTCACGTAGCATAGGTATTAAGCATATCTTTCTGATTGACAATAACAATTTGAATTCACGACATTTCAATCGGCTGTCAACGGAGGCTGAGTCATTGAGTCATGAATGGAGATTAACGAGTTATTTCAGATCAAAGCTTTAGATATGTGATACATTTCTAGAATCTAGTACCTAATCTAAGTACAATTTGCACTTACTAAGCTGTATTATACGTATGTTAATTTTAATTCGATTAGTAATTTTGCTTATTAGAATTTACAATAGGATATTTGTTTTCAGTTACTTTCTAATCTTAATAAAACAATTAATAAATGTTTATATTTAGAAGTAAAAAAAGACTGGTCTTGTAAATTTAGGTGTACGAAGCCTGATTGACCTAACTTTGTAATTTGTTTTTAATTTAATTAAGATAATATTTTTGAATACTATATATATATTTAGAAGGATGTTATATAAAAATTTGTCATTACAAGTTCTTCATACTAACTAGGCTAATATTACCTATTTTGTATCTAGATACCAGGACAGCATGAAATCATGGAAGCACTGGAACACTAGTTCGATACTAATATCAAGTTCTTATTTATGTCTTTTATGGTGTTAATCGCAGGGCAGTTGGACTGCCCTATAAGAATGTGCTGCAGTAGGCATGTAGCCACGGCATGCTGACTTCATTATTTATTTATTCAAAATTTGCATAACATTTTTTATTATTATTTGTTATTATATTTATGACTATTCGTTTATAATTATGTAATGTAAAAAATTGACAAATTGTGATATGTGTGAATTGACAAATATAGGAATATCTTCCTAAATTAAATGGATTTTATTTTATTTATTTTATTAATGTATCATAGTGCCTAGGCTAACACTATTACCTACTCCGTATCTAGGTACTAGGAAAACATGCAATCCTCCGCACATGCAAATAGTGCCTAGGCTAATATTACCTATTTGGTGCCTAGGTACCAGGAATACATGAAATCCGAACACTAAACTGAAATTAATATGAAGGTATATTTTGTTTTTATAATTGCTCTCATTTTTGACCACTTTTGTTGTTCCCAATTCAAATTTATGACAGTAAAACGTTTTTTGTGTTTTTTTTTAATTCTCCTCGGGCAAAGGCAAGATTTGAACAGACTTCGATTGGTACTTTATAAGTTAATAACTATAATTATCATAATATCACAATAACAAAGGACACGGATTCAAATTCCGAAAACCCAATAACTATTTGTTTAACCTCTGAATGGAACTCAAGAACTCGTGCCAAGTTATGACCAACAGATAATTCATCATCATTATCAACCCATTATTGTCCCACTGCTGGGCATGGATCTCCTCTCATTTGGGAGTGATTAGGCTATAGTCCACCACGCTAGCCTACAGCGGGTTGGCAGACTTGGCAGACTTCATATGCCATCAAGTAAATTTCATAAGCATGCAGGTTTCCTCACGATGTTTTTCTTCACCATATGCACATGAATTCCGAAACGTCAGTGGTGCGTGCCTTGGGTTTGAACTCGAGTCCTTTGACATCTCAATCCACTGCTCTCACCACTAGGCTACCAATTGAACTGGTAGGTACTTTAGACTTCTAATCATAAACTATACATAAAACAAACACAGCCACTATCTACAAATATAAAATTAATCGGTCTACCAACAGTATTGTATGTACTTTTTTTACGAGGCTTTTTTTTCTATCATTACCAAAAGAAATGCCCTGGAGACGTTGCACTCCCCCCCTTTGGGAGTGGGGGGCGGGGGACTGGGCAAGCACCGCGGAGCATTCCACTGTCGCTTTCCGAGCTTTCTTCCGCCTCTAGCAGCCTTGAAAATTTGGCGCAGAGCCGTCAGTGGAGAAGCGGTTTATTTATTTAGGTGAAAAAAGTTTTTTAAAATGTTTTTTTAATTTTGTTTTTTTTTTGTTTATAATACATGTGTATTTTAATTAAATGAATTTATTTTATTGAACTTTATCATTAATTATTTACGTTTATTAACCAAAGTAGTGTTTAAATTAAGTCAAGATAAAATAAATTAATAATAATATGGTGATTATTATCATGAACGTAAACATCATACTTTGATAAAAGTGACAGTCATTGTTAATTTCAAAATTTCCTGTTTATAATAAATACGAGTCAATAAATAGGTTAAAAAAATGCTTATAAATTTTTTCTACACTTATTTTTTTCTATTCTCTTGACTTAGATAAGCTTTCATCTATGTTATTGTGTCTAAAATATATGCATGCAAAAATATTAAAAAAATACACAAAGTATACAATAAAATACCAACAACATACTAAAAAGAAAACAATAAACAAATGACTCACATAATACCAAAATAAAAAAAATACATTCTAAAACTAACCTAGCAACTCCATCGATTTTGTTCCACCCAGAGTGAATGAACTAAATAAGCGAGATGGTCTAAAGTCGTACTTTCACCGAGGTTAAGGCCCTGTTCTGAGGCCCTTGGCCCTTTAGGCCGATGCACTTATCTGCAGTAGAAAAAAAACAAACCTTCTTGGTACTGCTAAACGAGTGCATTGTCAAATTGAAATGACATTTGGGTACCAGGAATATATTAACGCTGAGGAGGTGTTTTTGTTTATATACTCAATACTCAATACATTTATTGCACTCCACAAGTTACATAGATGTTACATACAATTATTAGAAACATGTGTGGGCCTTGTTAGGCACGGCAAATGTATGCTATGCTATATGTTATAATAGAAGCAGGAACTCGGGTGAAGAAACAACTCTAAGCTTTTCATGCTGTCCTGGTGAAGATTGGTATAATTCATGGCACAACATAAATTCAACCTCAAATTTAAAACTTGGCCAATATTGTAGGAAGTTTTGAATTGTCAAAACTAGTTTCACGGTTCCAAAAAGTTCTGTGTAAATAGGATTGTTAATAATTCCAGTTAATCCAACACTTCAGTATTGCGATTGGCGTAATAAGCACCACGGGTATTGTGTTCGATCCCCAGAAGCAACAGTAACAACAGCCTATGGACATTTGCAACACCAGAGGTGTAGCCACCACCACTTGCGCATTGCGAACCCTGTAGAAACCCCATGATAATAGGTATGAGACGAAATCTCACTTTTTTTTATGACTAGCTTTGAAAACCTTTCGATTAGTAGCGGATTTCGACCGTGAAATGTTAAGTTAAATTCGCATTCAAGTAAACTGCTATCAAAAAATATATATACGAATATTTCAGTTGGCACACGCCGTTTACGTTTGTCACTCTCTGCCTATCCCTTCAATAAATACAGGTGTGAAGGGTACATGTCTAGAGTATTTATTAAAATGTAAGTAATGAGTATTTACAGTTGTATATTTACCTAAGCTATGACCTAGTTTTCTTAGTTGACTTTTACTAAGCTGAGGAGAAAGATAAGCAAATAAAATAATATAATTGTTGTATACATTTTAATCATAATATCCTTGCAACTTACTCATTTTGAAGTGCAAAATTCTCATTATCATCAAACCATTAACTGTCCCACTGCTGGGCACGGGTCTCCTCTAATTTGAGAGGGATTAGACTATAGTTAGTCACGTTGGCAGATCTCACACGCCATCGAGAAAATCTCTTAGCAATGCGGGTTTCTTCTGCAATGTTTTCTTTCACCGTTTGATCATAGACTTGCTCTCAATTATGCCTTCATCTCATGAGGTAGGTTAAATTTACAATTTTGTTTTTATACATGCTATAATTATTTTCGTTATTTTTTACGTAAGGAAGACAGATATCATCTCCCCCCGATTTCTTTGGTAGGCCTCCTTGCGAAGGTTTGATCTAAAATGTATTAGATAAATCCCCACTTCGGAAAATTCTTTACATTATGGGGGGATGGAGTGCAATCATGATCTTATCTCAGGTAGTTCCAACTACGGCTGGGTCTCTACAGCATTCTGTAACCTAGATCTTTTTCTAGACCAAAATGAACACTAAATGCACTAATTTCCATTGTAACAGTTGAGGAAAAATACCAGGGTGCCATAAGTTAGGTGGAGTTAGGAGGTAATGACCATACCGCGGTATGTAGTTACCAAAACTGCATAGACTAGTGTCAACGCTCCGGTCGTTGTCCGCGACGGTACACCTGAGAGACAACATCGTTATTAGGCATTTTATTTATGCATTTTTATTTAGTTCATGTGTATGTCATGTGACTATACATATATTTAGGCGCATTTCTGAGAATTAATAAATGCAAATATTGCATTAATAACTTTAAAGTAAATTTTATCATTTACATTTATTTTTGACAGTTTGGGACTGGTTGTACGTAGGCTACGTAGTATTAACTTCTTATATTAAATGCACCACTTAAACGCTTTTCAATACTAAGTATTTTTATTATAGTTCCGTCTCTTTCACTTGCCTGTGAAGTAATATATTAGTTTAAAATTCCAACGTTACTCACTTTTGATTTGTATTTAGTTTTTACCTATGTTTTCTGTTTTTACAAGTGTTTTTCAAGCTCAAGGCCCATCTGATGGTAAGCGATTACCGTAGCCTATGAAGGTTTGCAACACCAGAGGTGTCACTCGCGCGTTGACAACCCTGTCAAAACCATATCACTCCTTTTTCCAAGAACCACATGCTGTAGTCGTTGTGTTGAAAATTGAGAACCCAATTAGTACAGCGGTAGTTAACACTGCCTACTGTGCTATGGGTCCTAGCTTCAAATCTTGATAGGGACTGAATGTATGTGAGATGAGCATAAATAGTCGTATCCGAGTCATGGATGAACCCACTAATATCCGTAACACAAGCCTCGTTGCTTCGCTCGGAACTAGATGGCGCTGCGACATAATGTCCAGAAATATTTATTTATTTGACAATCCGGCGCTACATTGTCGTGTCGGTGTACAGTCGCACGTGCAAGGCCGCGGCGGGTCGCCGACCGCTCCCGCGCAGCCTCCGCTCACGATCCCGTGAAAAACTCGCCACTACGCTACTACGGAAGAGGTTACTTGTAATCTTTTTTTCTTAAATCCATCTTCATTATCATATCAGCCGTCTGACGTCCACTGCTGGACGTAGGTCTCCCCCAAGGATCGCCACGACGACCCGTCCTGCACTGAAATACCATTCATACTAATATAAAATAAATATGTTATTGTTAGTATATACATTCATCATCAACCCATTATTGTCCCACTGCTGGGCACGGGTCTCCTCTCATTTGAGAGGGATTAGGCTATAGTCCACCACGCTAGCCTACTGCGGGTTGGTAGACTTCACATGCTATCGAGAAAATCTCTCAGCATGCAGGTTTCCTCACGATGTTTTCCTTCACCGTTTGAGCATGTGGTAAATACGCACATAACTTCCGAAAAGTCAGTGGTGCGTGCCCGGGTTTGAACTCGAGACGTTTGACATGTCAGTCCACTGGTCACGCCACTAGGCCACCACAGCTCTTTTAAAGTAGTACATTGTTGTAGTAGTTTTTTAGTATATACATTGTTAATACTAAATTTGTAAAAACACCTCGTGTACACAGTTCAAGCAATAAAATATGTCTTTGTCTATTGAAAAAAAATATATATATCTGGACATTATGACCCAGCGCCATCTAGTTCCGAGCTAAGCAACGAGGCTTGTGTTATGGATACTAGATGGTTACATTACATAGATATTTTTTTGTAAATATCTATACAATAGAAGTATCAAATGTTTATGCTCTTCGCACAAATATTTGACCCTACCGGGACTCGAACCGAAGACTCTTGCCAGAAAAGGCAGTTATTACTACCGCTGCGCTAATCGGTTCGTATAACATATTATCACGCCTGTCGTCCCGGAAGGGTTGGCAGAGGTCTTTATAATGTACACCTTATGTTTTGGGTTCCGTGTAACAGCGAGTATGTACTCAACCGAGCACGAATTCAAACTCTCCTGCTACTGAGAATTTCATAGAAAAACGCAACAACACTTTGCTCGACCTGGGACTCGAACCCAAGACCTCTTGCTCAGCAGTCGCAGTTACGACCACTACACCAACGAGGCTGTTAGGTCTTTTTTTATTTAAAACGAAATTTAAATTTCATAAGGTATGGTATGGTAACAATATTAATATAAATTTAAATTTTATTTTCATGTTTAATGTAAAAATATGGGTGAACGTACCTACCTGAAATAAACGCATTTTATTTTATTCTATTTTATTTATTTTTATGGTAACCCCTTATCATCAACCGGGCTATGTTGGCCACCCACGTGGTTTTAAAAATAGTAATAGGGGGTTCCGTTGGCATCTTTTGGGTATGGAACCCTAAAAAGACAGCTCAGATTATATGCAAGTAAAACACACTGTCTACCAGGATTACAGAACCTTCAAGAGAATCAACCCATTTTCCTATCTGAATTTCGTTCCCGGGTCTTGCCTTAATGTGGGGTATGCAGACTTAATAAACCGTTAAGAAAATTTCAAGTTTGCTCATGATATTGGCTTTCACCGTTTCGGCAAGTGATGATTAATCTAATTATTAGTACATACATTGATTTTGAATAGTCAGAGATTTATGATTAGGATTCGAATTAGAGTGACCTTTACAGATTAAGGTGACCTAAAAACATACCAGTAGACTGTGAATTTATAGGTTCAAAGTGATCAAGACCAAGTGCGCTAGATTTACAATATAAATAAATAAATATTCCGCGACATTTTACACAGCACTATCTAGTCCCAAACTAAGCAGAGCTTGTAGTATGGGTATAATACTTATATACTAATAATAATATCAATAATTTTCTTAAAGAGAGAGAGAGAGAGATGCAAGAAGAACAGCAGAAAAGCTTTCTAAGAAGCATTAGAAGCAATTCGCTTTGATCTTTCCTCGATTCATCTGCGGGGTCTTTTAGACACGAGTGAATAGGTAATATCTTCTAAGTAAGGTTCTCGAGTGGCGACCACGTTCTGGAAGACGCAGCGCCCGGCAGAGGCGCCCGGCAAGGTGGACTGACGACCTGGTGAAGGTCGGTGGAATCCGCTGGATGCGGGCGGCGCGTGACCTGTCGTCGTGGCGATCCTTGGCGGAGACCTATGTCCAGCAGTGGACGTCTAACGGTTGATGTGATGAAGCGTGCCACATCGTCACTTATACCATCAGGTGAGATGGTGTGGTCAAACGCTAACTAAACCTATTATTGTTTTCTCTATGTCAAAAAAACCTAATAAAATTTCAATTAGACGAGGAATTGCCAATATTTTGTACTAGGCAAGCATAAAATTACAATAGTTTTATTCCGAATTTATCAATTTCCCATATAAGACCACCCTGAAAGGATACCACGAAATGTATGCATTATTTATAATTAAAATCAGTGCAGGTGACAATAAACCCGTGACTAATATCATTTATAAAGAAAATCCGAAAGAATAATTGTTTATTTATAAGAATGTTTTAAGTTCTAAGAAAAATACACAATCGTTTTGTATTGTCAGCAAGATGCCTGAATAAATACGTTGTTATAGCAATTTTGACCATACAAGTAGGTACATTGACGATTCATTCATTGAAATATTACACTTTGTAATGTTGTTTTTGATATCACGCCTCTCACTTTACGGGGTAGGCAGGAACTATAATTATAGACTAGCCTTTGCCCTTATTCTTTGCCTATATCCTTCCCCGGGACTCAAACTATCTCTTTACGTTCAGCTGTCTGAGTCAGCTTCTCCAGTCGGGCAGCTCAATTTCAGCGAAGAATCTCGCTCTGCCCTGTCAATAGACTTAAGGTTTCATGTTCTCCTAGTTTATGTAACTGAAAAAGAAATATTTAATTTGACATTTTACTTTTTAATAATACTTACTGCCACTTTCTTTGGTCTAGTAGTGCTGAGTTCTGCTGCTAAATGTGAGGTATGGCTTCGATTCTCTGAAGTCTCGAGCAGAGTAATACTTCTGTCCCACTAATATCTCCACTCAGTCTTATAGAAGTAATCTTATAGTGTCCTGGATGACGGCATATAACGTAATGGCAGAATATTAGGAAGAAATAAAAAAAAACCATCCGGACATTATGAATTATGTATGATACAGCGCCATCTAGTTCTGAGCCAGGCAACGAGAATTGTGTTGTGGATATTAGATGGTTGATACACTACATAAATATATTTTTTATAAATACATACAAATTATATACACTACCAATTATTCAGTTCAAATGTTCATGCTCATTACAGAAACATTTGCCTCTACCGGGATTCGAACCCAGGAGCCTTGATCACAGAAAGCAGCCAATTAATACGTAAAAAATACGCTTCATGTTTTTTTTTTTCAATTATTATCTGAGAAACAGCTGACGATAATACTGCTAGCTACCAGGCTAACAGAAACTCGAAGAATTAAATCTAGAGATGTAAGAACCGAATTAGTTGTAGATGGCGTTATACCAATAAAAGTGTCTGGCGGCGTTGCTACAGGGTGTTACATAACAAGGCAACACGCCGACAACTGGGCAAGTAGACCGGAACGATATAATATACAGTATGATTGCTTTTTATTGTGAAATGAAAATTAAAAGTAAAAAGCGGCTCAAAATTTATATTGTAATACGTTTCCCACGATTTGTAGGACAGGATCTTCGAAAGTGAGGTCAGAAAACATTTTATGCTTGATGGCATTCTTAGATTCTCAAACTTGACATCATTCTGAATATAATATTGATAAATAAAAATATATAAAAAAAAATTAGGACATCATTTTAATTAGAATATCGTGATCGTAAATTACCTCGTTCGTCTAGTGGTAGTGAAGTGCGACTGCCGAACAAGAGGTCTTGGTTTCTATTCCCAGTTCAAGCAAAGTGTTGTTGGGTTTTTGCTATGAAATTCTCAGTAGCAGCTCGTAGTTTGGATTCGTGTTTGGTAGATGGCAATAGGCTCACGCCTCTTACTAAGTGGGACCTAAAATATTTCGGTGAAATATAAATAAATAATATTTCCGGACATTATTACATAGCGCCATCTAGTTCCGTGGTAAACAACAAGGTAACAATACAATATGGGTATACATTTTCACACATCTGCCTGACTCTTCGGGGACGACAGGCGTGATGGTATGTTATGTATAATAATTATCAAGGAGTTCATTCAGTTCAGTTTAAATTATAATATTTTATTAGTTTTTGTTGTTAGTGTTCCGTATTATTATTAAAAAAAAACGATTTTGAGAGAACGATGAATAAATGAATTGAGGCGCTGACACATTTATTTAAATTCAGAACAGCAGTTTTAAATGTATTTATACTATTCTAGACTTTTCTACATTAAGCGGTGTCACTTGATTGAATAAGGTAGTAAATGCATTAAATTAAAACAAAAAAAAACCACAATGCTGATAATTATCTTCAAACGGTTGAACAGATTTTAACTGCAAAGAACAATTCAATTTCAATCAAAACCCAGAACAAAAAAACCTATTTAAAAAACAGTTCATCTGTTTAGCACCCATAAATCCGCAGATAGAGACACAAACGTTAAACTGAAAAAAAAGGATTGTTATTCACCCCCATTATTCACCCCGCTTTATGCGTCGGGGTTGAAAAACAGTAAAAAAAACATCGGCCTGTACACAAAATCTCAAACTTGCAACCAGGTTGACGCAACCGCGTGCAAAATGAGAAGAACTAAGTCATTGTGATCGCTTCCTAACATTATGTCATACTAACCCAGTTAAACTATGAACCAGATGCAATTATTTTCGAAAATTATTCGTTTGGAACCGCGAAATTGACAGAAATAATAAAAAAATATCAATTAAAACGGCTTGGCTGTGACTGCTTCGTATGTCTAATGGTAATAACCGCGAATGCCTGAGCAAGAGGTCTCACGTTGGTTTCCCAGGTAGAGTAAAGTGTTATTAGGATTTTCTATGAAATTCTGAGCAGTTCGGAGTTTGGTTTTCGTGTCCGGTTAATGGCTATAGGCTCGCCCTCTATTACATGGAACCCATCCACCCAAGGGTACATTTTTTTAAGTCTGCCCCTTCGGGGACGACAGGCGTGTGTGTATGTTGGCTGTGGCTTTACTATTAATACCACTGAAGTGGCAAACCGGTTACCGTAGCCTATAGACGTTTGCAACATCAAGTCTTGCTCGCGCGTTGCCGACGTCGTAAAAGCCTTTTTCACTCGTTTTTTTGATCAACAAGGTAGTTAATTCTACAGTCTTATTGTACGTGGGATGAACAGTACAGTCATTATCAACCTATTATTGTCCCACTTCTGGGCATGGGTACGCACATAACTTCTGAAAAGTCAGTGGTGCGTGCCTTGGGTTTGATCTTGAGACCTTCAACATCACAGTCCACTGGTCACACCACTCGGCTACCACACAGCACACTAACAGTACAGTAAGTGACATATGTATTAGTTCTAAGGTGTGAGAATGAATTTCCTACCAAAGGCGAGGTGGGATGATTAATTAATAAGATTGTCTTTTATCAGTTAGTCTTGTGGTTGCACTCTCTCTCTCATAATCAAAGACAAATATTTACTTTTAAATATGGTTACATAGGTGCTTCATAATAATATTTATCAGTAAATTGTCCAGCATATTTCATGAATATATCGTGAATATAAAATTAGTTTAGCTCTCATAATCCATTTTTTGTCCCAGTGCTGGGCAGAGTGCATTTTCATTAGAATTAAATTTTGGGGGCTGTCTTTATTGTGGACCTTCAAAAAGGGGCAATTAAATTTGGCCTACTTGAATCCATACTATCCATACTAATAATAATATTATAAATGTGAAAGTTTGTCTGTCTATCTGTATGTTACCTCTTTACGCTTAAACCGCCGAACCGATTTAGATTAAATTACTAATTCTAGCTAGTACCTAAATAATATTTTGACTTTTACTTTGACATAATTTAATTTAATTTCAGCACTGAAACAGTAATATTTTTATAGAGATATCTTGCGCGTCATTTGTTTTCAATTGCATATTGTTATTTATATTTTTTCTATCGGGAAATTACAAATTACTCATAGTGTATTATATTATCTTATGCCTAGTACCTATATTTATTTACATCAATGTGAATCATTGATTGGCTTTCATTGCCTCTCTGGCAATGTCCTATAAAACTACAGATATTATTGATTTAACTGCGTAAAAGATTATGATAAGGATGCATAATCTATTTATAGATATACGTACGTATGACACTAAACATACTAATATTATAAATGCGAAAGTTTGTTTGTATGGATGTTTGTTACTCTTTCACCAAAAAACCGCTTAACAGATTTGGAAATAATTTTGCATACAGATAGTTTATTACGTGGATTAACACATAGGCTAACTTTTTATCGATATACCATGCGGGAAAAGCCGCCGGAAGCAGTTAGTACTTGATATAAACGCGAAAGTGTGTATTGATGTATGTGTAGATGTTTCTTACTATTTCTCGCGAAAACCGCTTAACGGATTTGGATAGAATTTTGCATACAGATAGTTGTTTAGATTTATTAACACATAGGCTGCTTTTTATCTATATACCATGCGGGCAAAGCCGCAGGTTGAATCTAGTATATTATACGTGCTAGCAGATCAGGCATGACGCTGTTGCGGCTAAGTAAGATATTCTTTAGTTTACAATAAAAGTAAGTTGATATAATACAAAACTATCCTATTTATTAGACGACCCGTTTAGCTCAGCGGTAGTTAACGCTGCCTGCTGTGCTATGAGTCCCGGGTTTCGAATCCCGGTAGGGACAAATGTTTATGTGATGAGCATCAACATTTGTATTCGAGTCATGGATGTATCTATGTATTTACAACAAAAAAGAAATATATGTAGTATATCAACCATCTAGTGTCCGTAACACAAGCCTCGTCGCTGTGTATATATAATGTAATAATGTCTGGAAATATTTAAAATATTTTTTTTTATATCTTAAGGTACACTAAACAAAACTTAACAAAAGAATAAACTATTACAGTACATAATAGTAATACTATTATCATGAAAGTAATTGTAGGTATAATCATCATCAATTCATTTTTGTCCCACTGCTGGGCACGGGTCTCCTCTCATTTTAGAGGGATTAGGCTATAGTCCACCCCGCTAACCTACTGCGGATTGGCAGACTTCACATGCCATCGAGAAAATCTCTCAAGGTTTCCTTACGATGTTTTCACCGTTTGAACATGTGATAGGTACGTACGCACATAACTTCCAATAAGTCACTGGTTCGTACTTTCGGTTCGAACTCAAGACCTTTGAATTTTGCAGTCCACTGTTCCATTTGACGTAATCCTAAAGATTTTAGTACTTAACAGCATCCATGATTAAATAGTTTACAATATACAGCGATAAATCCGTAAAAAAATGATTTCTTTTAAATGTCCAGAATTCATATAAGTGTAAATAATATCAGTATGTACCTAGGTTCTACATACTACTCTGTCAGTTTGTAAGTCTTTTTTGTTAAGCGCCTTTTCATATTATAATAGTCTAGTTTTTTATTTACATTTATTTATGGGAAAAGTTTTATGGAATCATTTTTTTATTTAACAGAATAATATAGGTATATACTTCGTCAAAACGCACATTGATATCTAGGACTTCATGACTCACAGAAATTAGAATATGTACATATTGTAAAGACACGATAAAACAAATTTGTTTATTGGCACCAAAGGTGTAATCAATAATTCTATGCCCACGCTCGCGCCACCTAGTGATTAAGCGTAGGAGTTAAAATATATTAGCGAAATATAATCTGATCGACGATCATAATACATAAGATAGGTATTTTATTTCTACACTCACGCCTTTTTTCCAAGGGGGTAGGCAGAAATACAGAATTATGCACTTTTACTTCGTATAAATTCAAATATTTTGTCATGCATGCGCGCTGGTTACGAGTACTGCGCTTCTTTTTGAAGGAGTTCACCAATTAGGTCGGTGTGCGTCCTTCTAGAGTGTTCCTATTCCTTTTGCGTAAAATAAATGCTTTTTCTTCCTTCTTCTTTCTTTCTCCCTCCCGGCGTTTCCACCAATTCCACTGATATCTGCCTAATAAGACCCTTCGATGACGATCGCCTATCATTCATCCTCTCTTTTTTATGTCATAATGGAAATGATAGTAAGCGGTTACCGTAGCCTATAGACATTTGCAACACCAAAAGTGTCGCTCGCGCGTTGCATACCCTGTAGAGACCGTCTAGGTTTCTTAAAATAAGGCAGTTATTAAACTAACGGCAAACGGAATTCCCGTGCTGTCAAAACAGTCACGCCCCCAACGAGCTCTGGTAACCTTACTCACTGGCAGAAATACAACTATTGTTGATTCACTGCAGTCTTCTGTGAGGCGGAGGTACTTCCCCAGTCGGGCAGCTTGATTTGAGCGATGAATCTCGCTATACCTATCATCATCATTATCACATCAACCGTTAGACGTCCACTGCTGGACATAGGTCTCCCCCAAGGATCGCCACGACAACCGGCCATGCGCCGCCCGCATCCAGTGGATTCCAGCGACCTTTACCAGGTCGTCAGTCCACCTTGCCGCCGTCAGGCCCCCGGCCTTGCCCACACTGCGTCTTCCAGTACGTGGTCGCCACTCTAGAACCTTCAAGCCCATCGGCCGTCCGTTCTTCGAGCTATGCCCTACCTCTACAAAAATTTTGGAATGTTGGTTTTATTGAAATTTAACATTTAACTAGAATTCAAATTAGTCACCTAGTACGAGTATGTATAAGGTAAGTACCTCATAATTGTACGGATCAACAACCTCGGCAGTAGATAGCCGGGTGCAGTTTTTTTATCAGACATTGCATTTTTTTATCGTGCAACGATCTGCATGCGCAGTTTTTTTCCTGAAAACGCATTACCTCTGATAACTCATGTTTGCCTGGTAATGTCAACATGGGGTCGATGTCCCTAGAAAATAAGCTGCTAAGAAAATATCAATATTTATTGATAATAACCATTATTTTCAACTGCTTTTTGTTGGTCTAATGGTAAGTAAGTGCGGTCTTGGGTTTGATTCCCAGGTCAAGCCCAATAAACACTTATTGGGGTTTTCTATGAAATTCTCAGTAGTAGCAGCTTCTAGGTTGAATTTGTGCCTGGTTCATGACAAAAAGAGGTGAAATGTTTTTTTGTTGTTTTTTGTTGGTGAAATGTTTGTTAAATTTATTTATTCATTCACAATCAATTTTTACATTGGGTTTTTTTTTTAAATAATATATACATGATAAGAATTAAAAATTACATTACATAATATTGAATATTATAATCATATATGAATATCATCACGCTAGTAATCAGCAAAAGACCTTGTAGATGTGTACTATTCTACACTGACGGTACCTACCTAAACCGATGTTATTTTAACCGACTTCAAAAAAGGAGGAGGTTATCAATACGACTGTACTCTTTTTGTTTTATGTTTGTTACCTCATAACTTTCGACGGTGTGAACCGATTTTGATGATTATTTTTTAAGCTGGTGCTTTTTGGTCCATTTCTGACTTTTAAAGTCGGTTTTTAAGTACTTAAGTCTTTAGTAACACAATATGATATGCGCAGGAAGGAAGGTAGCGGATGGCAGTATACACTGGGCTGTCCACAAATCGCATGGTGGGTAATGTGTAGTCGCGATCCTCAGAAAAGACAGACGAGGAAGAGAAATAAATAACTATGAGATCCTAATAAGGAATTACGCAGCATACACTAATGGTCGAGTCAAGAATGGTCCAGTGCCCACCCTAGGATGCTGGGCTAGCGATTAGAAAATCTCATGCGGTGGTCTGTGCCCACCATCTAGATACCCCTATGCTGCTAAACGGCACCGTTTCATGGTGGAAATCCCTCAAACCTTATTTTATCCTGTATCTTCTTCTATTTTATCAGTACAGCAAGGGAATGGAATCAGTTGCCTGAATTTGTATTTACCGATGAGTACAATTAGAGGTTTTCAAGCATGGGAGTATCTAGATTTTTCCTTCAGGGGGGGCTTGGCCTCTCCTAGGGTGGGCTTAGTCTACCGTATTTGAATTTCTAACCGGTAGCCCAAAATCCTTGGGTGGAGGGGGGCCAATCTAGCCCCCCGTCTAGGTACGACGCCCATGTATTCAAGTCACGAGAATATAGGGATCTTCTAAGTAAGCGTCCTTTATCTTAGACAATATCGTCACTTACCACTCGGTGAGATTATTATTAGACCCAATTAGTCCAGCGGTAGTTAACACTGCCTTCTGTGCTATGGGTTCCGGGCTCGAATCCGGTAGGGACAAATGTTTGTGTGAGGAGCATGAACATTTGTGTCCGAGTCATGGATGTATCTATCTATAATATGAATGTATTTACAAAAATATATATATATTATGTAGTATATGAACCAACTAGTATCCGTAACACAAGTTAGATGGCGCTGTGTGTCATAATGCCCAGGAATATTATTATTAGAAATATTTATTAAATACTTATATAAAATGCTTATTAGTAAAAAACTGAAATATATAAAGTATACATTCATAGTAAAAATATGTAGAATATAATTATCTATATACATATAATCGCTTGTTTATTTTATATCTACACTATATTCTAAAAGCGTATACTTACATTATGTATGTATGTTAAATTGCTTAGAAAATTTATCAGGCGCTGTAGGCGTGATATATTTTATTTCAATTATATTTTGTCATGCTTATGTACTTATCTAAATTAACAAACGAATAGGCTTAAACTGTTTTCTTAAATTATGAGGTGCTTTCCAATTTGCTTTTTAAGTGGGGTTGCAGAGATATCGAACAAAGGGTTTATATAATAAATAAGTATAATTAGATACGTTATAAAAGTTAGCGAGTAAATATGTACTTTACTTTTTTAATTTGTCTCCGTCTGCGCTTGGTTTGAAGACTATTATTGAGATTAAAAGTTTATTAATTACATATTATTATTTTAAGTTACTACTATAAATAACTACTCACGACATCTAGCGGCTAAGAGCTAAACTAGCAACACTAGTAATATTTTACAGTAGTTCAACTACTTGCTCATAGATGTCACTAACTGTAAGTAATTTAAGTCTTTAAAATGTTTTATTACCTACTATTGATATTCTTTTTTATTAGAAGGTAATTTCGTTATTAATAATACATTACATACAACCTAACTACTAACCTAATAAATAGAATTCTACACAATTAAAATTTACGAGGAATTTGAATAATATTAAAAGATAAAGAACTCGAGAAGTGATTTTTTTTCCGGTTTTTATTACCAATATAATAATATAAATACAAAAACAATACTTCAGAAGTGAACAAAACAAATATGGAACTTTAACAACAAAACTATGTTTCCGCCCGGGATCGAACCGGGGGCCTTCTGCGTGTTAGGCAGATGTGATAACCGCTACACCACGGAAACTCATTTCAAGTATATTGAAAATTATGCATCACTTGCTTGTTACAAACGCATTACTATTTTAATTATATTACTTTTAAGTACATTTTTAAGTTTAGTTATTATAAAAAAGCGCTCTATATTTTATCAAAGAGTTTTGTGTATCTTTTATTGTTTGACTTTTTGGAAAAGCAAGCTGTAATACAGAAATACTTAATTTATGTCAAGTTTATAAAGGAAAGTAGGTACACAAAATATTGTATACTATCTACAAAGGTGTCCAAATGGCCAACCTCATTAGATATTAAGTACTATTTTGCCCGCTTTTTTTAAGGGGTGCAGATCCCCTTTCATCTGCATAGCAACATGTACCATCCGTTTCGCTTTCTTTAAAGATAATTGCCAGGTCAAAAACAATCCTTTCCTGCGCCTCAAACTATCACCATACCAAATTCATATATATACATACATACAGACAGATAGACTGACGTACTTTCGCGTTTATAATACTTGTATAGACACGTCGATACGTACGTCATCTGACGTCAATAAGGCCATAATGCTGACGCATGACCACGCACTGTTAGTTGTCTTAGAGGCCGTCATTGAACGTCAAACTCGTATTGTGAATATCTTTGTATGATTGAACAGCGGAGAAGAATCTTTACAACAGCTGTTGTTTCTATGGCACCAAATTTCAGTTAAGTAATAGTTATGTTACATAACATTAAATTTTACCGACATTCTCAATACTATATACTACATAACATACCATCACGCCTGTCGTCCCCGAAAGGTTAGGCAAAGCTGTACTAATGTACACCCACGTTTCGCCGGTATGTTTTAGGTCCCATGTAATAGGAGGCGAGCCTATTGCCACTATCCGGGCATGAATCCAAACTCCGAGCTGCTACTGAGAATTTCACAGAAAACCCCAATAACACTTTACTCGACCTGGGAATCGAACCCAGGACCTCTTGCTTGGCAGTCGCACTGTACGACCACTAGACCACCGAGGCAGTTATACTATATCCTATTAATATTATAAATGAGAAAGTGTGTCTGTCTGACTTTTACCTCTTAACGCTATAACCGCTAAACCGATTTAGATGAAATTCGGCATAGAGAGGGGTTAGAAATAAAATTACTAATTTTACGCAGAAATCGCGGCCAAAAGCTAGTGAAAAAATAATGTTGAAATTCCCTTTGTTTTTCATAATGTTGGTAATTAAATTTTATAGGTGACGTGCTTAACGTCTATGCACTGGCCGGCCTCTCAATAAAATCAAAATCAAAAAGGTTTTTATTTCAAATAAACTTTTTCAAGCACTTTTAAAACGTTATGATTCTAGTTGCACGGTTCCAAGAAGTTGATCTTATGGAGAAGAACCGGCAAGAAACTCCATAAACACTCTTTTAAAATAATGGGTATTGTAATACAATATTCAGGCAATGGTGTGCGAGTATCAACATCAATTCATTTATTTCCCCAAAGATGGGCAGGTAGCAGGTCTCTTGTCATTTGAAAGGGATTAGGCTTAGGGACTAGTCTACCAAGCTGGCCTACTGCAGGTTGGCAGACTTCACACGCTATCGAGAAAAAATCTCTTAGGCGTGCAGTTTTCTTCGCGATATTTTCCTTCACTGCTTGAAGTGCTGCAGAATGATTAAATGATTGAATGATTAATTGAATAATTGTTTATTTCTGTAAATAGATCTTTTAAAGACACTTTTACAAAGTCATGTAATATTTTTTTAGTATCTAGTTCGGCATTTACAAACTCGGAGAAACATGGTCTCTTTTAAAGTCCAAACATTTTGGTTACAATATGTGAACATCGTCAGACGTAGGTTAAAGTCTGAGATGGCCTTTTGAAGAAAGTATGTGATAGATATGTTTCTGGAGATATGATAGAACTTCGGAAAGTCAGTGATGCTTGTCATCATTATCATCATCACATCAACCATCCATTAGATTAGTGTTGCGTGTCAAATTGGGATAGAATTCGAGATTTCGAGATTCTAAATCTTCACAGAACTTCATAGTTCACTAGACATGTGACCAGGCTAACATAGATAAGTACAAGTTTTGATGTTCAACCGACGAAGTACTCTGCCAGTGTACCAACACCCGCTTGGTCCTCTGTTCCGTATATTTATACTTGCCTAGCTAAACAAGCTGTGGCCTGCCGTAATAAAACTACGAACATCCCAATTAGAAACAATTTGCTGCCCATTAACTAATCGATGTGCGGAACAATTCACTGCCAACTGACGCATGTTCTCCTGGTACAATGGCAAGCTCACGTGCACTGGAATTATCTAGATTTTCTTTTGTCAAGTTCGAAATCGAAATTGCACTCGATTGTCGTGTGCGGTTAGAAAGAAATAAAAAAAATATTCACGCAGATGGTGGCCACATGCAAAACAACATAACTTTATGGGCAAAACAAACGATTTATAAGTATGTGTGTGCCCCACGACTGTGCTGAAAAGGTTCTCTAGAGTACTCTATACAGAAACAAAGTTTCGGACAGTCTGGAGTCTGTCATCCAAGTCATCGGTGCGTGGCGGTAGAATATCTTAAGTCTGCCCTTCACCATATAAATATGCTGTAAAGGTACCGCAACATGGGGTTAAAATAGTACAATTAAATCGCGATAGATTTAGATGAAATTTGGTATAGAGATAGTTTGAGTCCTTAAGAAGGAAATAGGATAGATTTTGTCCCAGCAATTGTCCCTTAAAAGGGTGAAAAGTTGAGTGGAAGATTGTAAGCGGATAATTATATTGTATGCGATAATTTCTTAAAAGAGTCTTAGAAATAAATTAGTAGATTGATGAAAAAACACATTGGTTAAAATTACTAGTTTTACGCAAACAAAGTATTGGGCAAAAGCTGGTCTAGTATTTAATAAGTGAAAAAAAAAAACTCAATGCTTTTTAAACGTGAAAGCGAAATCTGACTGACAGTTATATTACACACGTCTTTTGTGTGTCTGGATTAAGAAAAAGCAGAGTTAAACGTTAATCTTTGAAATATTTTCTCACGTGTTTACCCAAAAAAGCTTACTGCGTCAGTCTCCTACGTATACGCCGAACAAACAACATATGATCTCGATATTGACGATCATACACAGAATTCATTGATCAAAGCTGTCAAGAATAATGACGCGATTCAAAAATTCTTAGTAACTAGTTAACTAGACATGATTTGCCTGTTCGTCCATTATTTTTTATTCGTAGTTCTTTTTTAATATTTTTGATTTATGTAGACTTGTAAAGTCGTACATAGTAGTGTAAATTATTCGTAGATTCTCATATTTTTAAATATTAAAAAAAAATATGTAATATACTTTTTATGGAGTTCTTTCGCAATGTATTCCGTGTTGCCTTAATCATATTTATTAACAGATCTAAAATATTTACTCCTCTCTACATTTATAATTAAATCAATTTAATTTAATTCAAAGTACCAGGACACCAGAAATGCAAAGAAGTAATTTATTTTTATTCTCGCGTCTGTAATATCACCCAATAGATCACAGCATGCACGCTCCACCGGCGACAGAAGGTCTTGCATGGTCTGTCGCGCAAGTATGTACCTACCTACCGTATATACCACAGAACACTAGCCTTTATGTATGTCTGTAACTTAAGATTAATAAGATTGCTTTTGGGATGCTTGAACTATTCATAAATTGAAAAACAAAATACTTAAAAGAGCACAGCTCAATGTCCTTTATATATCATCATCATCATCAACCCATTAATGTCCCACTGCTGGACACGGGTGTCCTCTAAATTGAGAGGGATTAAGCTATATAGTCCACCACGCTAGCCTACTGCGGGTTGGCAGACTTCACATGCCATCGAGAATTCTCTCAAGCATACAGGTTTCTTCACGATGTTTTCCTTCACCGTTTGAGCTTGTGATAAATACGCACATAACTTCCGAAAACAGTGGTGCGTGCCTTGGGTTCGAACTTGAGATCTATGACCTCTCAGTCCATTGGTCACGCCACTAGGCTACCACAGGTCGGCCACAGCATCTAATATTTGCGTAAGTGAAAATAATCGTAGTACCTATATTATTATATTATAGTAAATGTTATGATCTTTTTTGGGACGTGCCCACTACCCTAAGTCCCTACTACTGCAACTCCTGTAAGCCAGGATCAACAATAGTAACCATCCAAAATATCGTCGAGACAATGAAGCCCGACGTGTCCCAGGGGAATGATATTAACTGTCTTGGAACCCGCAGGGAAATTAATCATGAAATTATATAGGAGGAGTAAAAAAAAACAGTTTTCCACTTCCTTATCAAGCGAGAGACAGAGAAGAGTTGTGATATTTAAACCATATTTTAACGCTGACATCATAAATATTTTTAGAAAATACTTCTCTAAAATATCTCTTCGACGCATGCCCTTATCAATCAAATAAATATGATCAAAGTGCGTGTTTATATCTAAAGTGATATTTATCTAGTACCGAGATTGTATAAAAACGCACATGTAGTGAATTCCTTAAATATTTCTCTTAACTGATAAGCTTGCGTACAGACCAGACCACTCAAAGATAATGATTGATTGCTTCGTACTGCGAAATGGAAAAAAGGTTTTTTCATGGTGATAAGGGGGCAAACCACCTGATGGTAAGTGATCACCGTCGCCCATGGACATTTGCAATACCAGAAGGCTTGCATATGCGTTGCCAACCCCTGCAGAAACCTTTTAGGTTTCTCAAAATAGGGAATTACTAAACTGACAGCGAATGGAATGCCTATGCTGTCAGAATAGTCTCCACTCCCCCAATGAGCTCTGGTAACCTTATTCACTCACAGAAATACAACTATTGTTGATTCACTGCGGTCTTCTGTAAGGCAGAGGTACTTCCCCAGTCGGGCAGCTCAGTTTGAGCGAGGAATCTCTCTATGCCCTACCTCTCAAATAGTCTCAAATAGTATAGGTTGGTTCAAAGATAAATATAAAAAGAAAGAAAGATAAATAAATATTTCTGGACAATTATGACACAGCGCCATCTAGTTCCGAGCTAAGCAACGAGGCTTGTGTTACGGATAATAGATGGTTGGCGCAGTTGTTTGTGTGATAAGCTTAGACATTTGTAACCGAGTCATGGGTTCTATGAATAGTATGTATTTACAAATGTGGTGTAACCTATTAACCATCTATTATCCGTAACACAAGCCTCGCTGCTTAGCTCGGAATTAGATGGCGCTGTGTCATAATCTCCGGGTATATTTATTTATAACACAGCACAAGAAATATATATGTGTAGTTCGTTATTAGTATAGTTTAGATTTAGAGGATTTTTAAACGGAGATTACATCAATACAGTAATAACATATATTAAACTCAATTGACTGTGCGTATGCAGACACATTCAATATGTTTTCTACATCTGTTTCATGTATTTATAAGAGAACTTGCATACTAGATTGTTCGCAAAACAATAATGGAGATAAAAATGGCTTGTGTTCGCAATTTAAAACGCGTTCGGCGCTCTGATTGGTCGAAGATATTAAGCGGACCAATACCAGCACTCTATTCATTCGATTGTTTAAAAAAACTAAATCATAGTGAAATTAGTAATCTTATCCCATTTGCTGTTTCATAAATCTGCTTATTTACTTTTACCCTTCTCTTTCTGGTGATTGATAAGGGATCATTTCCTAGATATAAACTATCATGTGCCGTTTCTCAAAACTCAAACTATGTCTATACCAAATTTCATCTAAATCGGTTCAGTGGTTAAAGCGTAAAGAGTTTACATACAGAGATAAAAAGACGGACAGACACACTTTCGAATTTACTATATAAAGTATAACGTATAGGGGTATGGAATAAAGATATCATCATCATATCAACCGTTAGACGTCCACTGCTGGACATAGGTCTCCCCCAAGGATCGCCACGACGACTGGTCATATGCCGCGCGCATTCAGTGATGGATAAAATAATTATATGGATATAGATTAATATGGACATTCAAACAAAAAATATTCATTCAATTCCACTCTAGTTTTTCTGACGAACGTAAACTTCTACGACAATAAAATTGTGTGACTCAATTTGACTAAATTGACTTATATCAGAACAGTAGACGGTTCTTTATAAAACAAGATAATAAATTATACGGCTTCTTTATTTGAATAGGTAATTTCTTATCGTATGTAAATAATTAATTAATTTTATATATAATTTTATATTGATATTTTTCTGTTGATAAGTGAGTCTAAATATTGGTTTCAGATAATTATACTGCATAGTTTTTATCAATGTTTATCATTTGGGAATTGGTATAGCTGACTCATAAACAATATTTTTCAGACTAAGCTATCTCTGGAAAATACGATGTGAAAGATACCATTTTAACCGACTTCGAAAAAAGAGGAGGTTATCAATACGACTGTATTCTTTTTTGTATGTTTCCTCATTACTTTCGACTGGGTGATCCGATTTTGATGATCCTTTTTTTATTTTAATGCTGGTGCTTCCTATGTCCCGTTTCTATTTAATTTGGTCCAGTTCTGACTCTTGAAGTCGGTTCAATTGCGACCAGCATCTATCATAATTAGCATCTGAAACTGGTATGTGACGCATAAGCTTCTCCTGTTATAACCTTTCAAATAGTGCAGGTTTTGCACTTTTTTGAATACCCAGTTAGTCCAGTGGTAGTAAACACTGCCTTCTGTGTCTGGTCCTGTGTTTAAATCCCGGTAGGGACAAATGTTTGTGTGATGAGCATAAACATTTGTATGCGAGTCATGGATGTATCTATGTATAATATGTATGTGCCTATTTACAAAAAAAGTATATATGTAGTATATGAACCAACTAGTATTCGTAGTCGGCTATACATAAAAATATCGTGTGTTTGTCGCTGAACTCCTCCGAAACGGCTAGATGGATTATTATGCAATTTTGTATGTATATTTGGTAACACAAGCCTCGATTCTTAGCTCGGGATTAGATAGCGCTGTGTCATAATGTCCAGGAATATTTATTTATTTACTTATCTCTAGTAGTATTTTTAAGTGAGAGTCGAGTCGTTATAAGAAGTCAACAGAAAGCAGGAGATAGAGAACAGTGGCGATTGCTCCACCGACAAGAGCTGAACTCTTAAATTGATAATAATAATAAGTAATTTTATGAATGGCTGATACTCATACAAACAAATCGCAAAAGCTTGGCCATTCCGTGTATTTGGAGAAAGGTTCGGATCGTTATTCTAGGAAAAATCGAAATTCCCTCATCAAAAGAACAACCCCAAAAAGATTCATCATCAACCCATTATAGTCCCACTGCTGGGCACGGGTTTCCTCGCATTTGAGAGGGATTAGGCTATAGTCCAACACGCTATCCTACTGCGCGTTTGCAGACTTCACACGCCATTGAGAAAATTTATTTCTCAAGCATTCAGGTTTCTCGCAATGTTTTCCTTCACCGTTTGAGCATGTGATAAATAGGCACATAATTTTCGAAAAGTCAGTAGTGCATGCCTTAGCTTTGAATTCAAGACTTTTTTAAATATCGTTGTCCACTGGTCACGCTACTAGGCTATCATAGTCATTCATAGCTTTATTTAACTTGACAATAATAAAGCATAAATTTTCAAATATCGAATTGGTATTTTTACAATTAATTTTTTTATTCGGTTAATTTTGTGAGAAGCGATTGGTATTACTGATATTGCCATCAGTAATACCAATCGCTTCTCACAAAATTACATATTTGAAGTCTTTTTTTGTAGCGTGTTCTCTTTCCCACATTCCCAAAACCGTATAGTAATCAGTATTCGTATTCGGCGCATGAGCAAGACATAAATAATTCAATCATTCGAAGAACAGGACCCTCTGTAGGAACTGTGCAATTGCTTTGGCGACTAAATTATGTTCAAACATCCGTATTGCTTCGGTTTGTCCATTTACCAGGCGTATTACCTGATGTACTTTGTTCTGTCTTGTAAATAGGAACTCTTACATTTATATGTTGTCCTGGTACTTGTATCTGATCCTTTGTATATCTCACTATCCTAATATTAATAATTTTAACCGACATCAAAAAACGGGCAGGTTCTCAATTCAACTGTTTTTTAAATTTTTGTTACCTCAGACTTTCGACTTTGAATGCTGGTGCTTCTCGTGTGGTCACATTTCAATCTGGTCTAGTTCTGACGTTTTAAAATCGTTTTTTTTATAAACGTGAAAGTTTGTATGTTGGAGAAGAGTGTTTGTTTGAGAATTTAATAAGTCACTTTACATAGTTATTTATATGTTTCATTTGCCAACATCCAAACATGTGTTAACATTTCGCACCTTTAGAATGAAAGTGAACTCAAAATTACAGGAATTTCTGATTTTGCCATTAACTGACCTTAATAAGATTAGGCTCTAAAACCCTGTGGAGAAAAAGAGACCGATCTATTTTTTGACTTCAGTCATTCTATTCGGTCAATTTCATTTCAAATTTATTTTGATATACGAAATATTCTGTAATTTTGAGTTAGGTCACTTTCATTCTAAAGGTGCGAATTAATCTCTAGTCTCGACAATAATTTAAAAAAAATAGAAGAATATTGCAAAATATTTGTCCTATATTGTCCTACTAAGAAGTCCTCAGTAACGCTGTGAACGACCGATACGCGTAAACGGCTAATAGTATAGTGAGTCTATTATATGTAATATATATGTTAGCCTGGGCAGTTCAACCAGATAATATTCAAACATCCGTGTTACCAGTTTGTTTGTTTATGATTATTATAACAAGTGCGTGTATAATCTTCTTTACAGGCCTGTGTGCTTCAAACCAAAATCTGGGTTAGATAACTCTTACGCACTTATGTGCTCCTAGTAATTTGTCTATTAATTTCTGCTGGCTGCAATCTGGATATGGTGTCGGTTGATGGACCTTCCGTCTCCTACGTGAGCAAAAATCTCAAGGCAGAGAAAGAAGGATTTTATTTTAGCTTTTTCCAATGTGAATGATTCTGTTTAAAATCAGTTTGAATAATAACGTGCCTTAGGGACAGGGACTTAAATGTACGAAATAAGAGACATTAATTATATAAAAGCGATGTAAGGGTTGATTCTTAGAAACATGGAAAATTTAATTCTAGAAGAATTTTATCAAAATGTAAATTAGGTACGATAATTTTGAAACTTTACCATTCCATCTGTCAGTGATTTAATTTTATTATTATTTGTATAATAATACTATAATGTAATATAATACTTTGCGAATGATTTATAGTACTGGTTATTATAGTCTTATTGGTATTTAAATTTGTTTAAATAAACACCAATCCAGCCATATATAATCACATTCTAATTTTATCAAAAAATAAAACGAAGTAACGTTATTTCATAATAATAAATTATTTTAAACAAAACAACTTTATTATAATTTATTATTGCAACATTTTTCTTGTTTTACGTAACATAAAACAAGCTTTACTAAAACTTGTTTAAAGTATTTCAATAAAAACATTTTAATGTTGTTTTTATGCATTCGTACATTATTTTGTGGCGAGGCAAAGTGTAAAGTGCAAATCAAGTTTTTTATATGTTCAAAAGGTTATGTAATGACACAAACTTATGTCATTACACAACTATATACCTCCCGTCCCCAGCAGTCAATTCATTTTCATACCTTGGAACCGATATCATCGTCTACTATATAATATGCAGTATAAAGGATAGCGAGAGATAGCAATAGGGCTGGATTCATGGAAATTTGGATAGTCACATAATGTTCCAAAATGTATACAGTATTAAGTCTTAGCATGGAGGAGTAGCTATGACAGTTTAATGATGAGACCAGTAGCCCTAGGCCTAGGACCACTGACTTTTCGACCTATTTATCACACGCTCAAACGGTGAAGGAGATCTGCATCCCTGAGAGATTCTCTCAATGCCGTGTGGAGTCAGCTAACCCATACTGGGCTACCGCGGTGGACTCCAAGGTCCCTAATCCTTAATTAGCTGATTACTAGGACAACATAAAGGATGAAGAGGTGCGAGAATACTTTTTGTTGTGTAACTAAGATCTGATTCAAACCAGTATTAATTATATGTCGTCTCAACAGAGCGATAATGATGAAGAAATAAGACACGACAGAAACCTTTATTTATTTCACCCTTATTCTTTTTGTAGTTATTATAGGTTCTAAAACTCGTTAACGTGCATTTTGTAAATTATACGTAATAAAAAAAATACCATTTACCAGGAAAACATAAATCTCCTTTTAGGGTGGTCAGGTAAAAGTAGGCTTTGCGACTTTTATAATTAAAAATGAAAGTAACCTCAATATAATTGACATTAAATTATATGTATAATCGCTTATGTTCCATTTTCGTTTAAAGATTTAATAAGTTTGCTGTACTTATTCGGTGTCTGTTCTGAATTTAATTTTAAATAGTAAAGAATTAGACCTTACGATTGTAATTATAAGGTTCAAAAGTCATCTTAAATTTTGTTATTTGTACATAATTTTATTACCAGGAAAATATGAATCTCCTTTTAATCAAGTAAAAGTAGACGTTGCGGCCGTTGTAATTAAATTACATAATCCTTTGCATTCGATTTTCGTTTGAAGATTTAATACGTAGATAGTTCTGAATTAAAAATCTTAAGTATAATTGCGTATCAGAGAGTATTTTTATTTACTTACAGTTATTGGGCGTTTTCATTCCCTATATAAACTGTGAATGGTAATAAAGCAATCATCAACATCAACGTTTTAATTGTCCCACAGCTGGGCATGGGTCTCCTTTCATTTGAGATGCTATAGTCCACCACGCTAGCCCAATTCAGGTTGGCAGACTTCACATACCATTAAGAAGATCTTTCAGATATGCATATTGACCTCACGATGTTTTCCTTTACCGTTTGAGCATGTGATAAATACGCACATAACTTCCGAAAAGTCAGTGCCTTAGGTTTGATCTCGAGTCCTTTGACATCTCAGGCTGGTCACACCACTAGACTACCACAGCTAATAAAACATTAATTAATGGATAATCCAACATAAAACTAAATGGACAATTAACAAAATTCAATTAGCCGGCACATCCTACCATTTAATCTATAAATACATTCTTGCGCGTTATCTAATTGAAAACAGGTCTAAAACTTGATTTGAAAGCGCCATTTGGTAAAGGTGAGTCCTGTTTAACAGCGAGAAACAAAAAAAATAAACTTAAAGCACCGAAAATATATTAACATAAATATTATTCTTCTGTATATACGTATATTAGTGAACTTTTTCTCTGGACTGATTTCGATGTTTGATTTTGTGTTTGATTGAGTGGGTTTTTGGGGATAGTTTAGATAAAAAAATCGACCCAATAAGGAAGCTGTATTTGGGCAGTGACAACGTCACACAACTTACTGAGACTGGTCAGGTCGATTTTAATTTTAAGCTAAAGCTGTTGCTACTAAAATAATTATAATTACAATGAATATATTTATTTTCTATATTAGCTATTTTCTATATCTGCTTTAAAAAAATAGTAAAGTTAGCCAATAATTCAAGACAATGTTCATTAATATAAAATTAATTAATAGACACAACGCAGCTTACCCTCTTACAACTGCTATGACAAAAAAGTGTGCCTATTTTTGCCTTGACACTAAACGTAATACGTTGGCACACAACAAATAACCTTAAATACGAGGCAAGAAACAAAGGCGATATTATTCAACCACAGGCTACGTGTAACACCGCGGCTTAATGACGTCAACCGACGACACGAGCGTCACTTAGTCAAGGCAGAGTTAGAATAATTTCAATATCATACCAACACGCCTATTATCCCTGAAGGGTTAGGCAGAAGTGTACTGGTATACACCCAGTCGCTGGTATATAATATACGGTACGAAACCAAACTCCAAGCTGCAACTGAGAATTTTGTCGATATATCCATAATCACTTTGCTCGACCTGGGAATCGAGATCGAGACCTCTTGCTGAGAGATTGCACTTTTCGACTACCAGACCAAAGAGGCAGTAATTTTAATTTCAGTCGCAAAAATAGCCGCTCAGACTCGCACCCCACCTTTATGGGACTACTTCTGATATGACAGTCATTACTTTTAAAACTCACTTGAATCACAATACATATAATACATTTATTTACGTATATTATATATATTTATTACATGGGAATTAACGCGATTTTACTTTTAAAATTCTTGACGTTTCGACCAGGTTGCACTGATCGTGGTCACAAGCAGAATCAGCGAGATTCCCATGACTATTAATTCCCGTGTAATCTTATCTAATATATAAAATTCTCGTGTCACTGTTTTCGTTGCCATACTCCTCCGAAACGGCTTGACCGATTTTGATGAAATTTTTTGTGCTTATCCGGTATCTATGAGAATCGGCCAACATCTATTTTTCATCCCCCTAAAAGTTAGGGGTAGTCCACCAACCCCTATAATGTGGCAAAACAACGTTTGCTGGGTCAGCTAGTACACTATAATATCCACTTCTCTACGTATATTTGATCTGTTCACGTGAGAGGTTATTAAAACATTACAAATAATTCCTAGTCTTTAAAAAGAATGAGAAACGGTACAGTAGTAATACCTTTATGCAACTTATCGATACTATGCTGCTAAATGAAAATGACGATGGATTACAAGAATCTACATACAACGTTAAGGCATCAGAATTGGTCGGGTTACCTCCTCCGGTCAGTATGTTTGGAGCGCGTACATTTAATACAAACACACGAGTTTTGATCGCGGACGTGTTTTGTCAAAGAAATAACGTTTATAATCGAACTTAATAATATATAAAAATATTATTTTAATTCAACAATATTTTATTTTAATATCTTTGAATTCCATTTTTATGTTTTGTGAACTTTTTTTAAAATAAATAGATTTAAAAATAGACACCTTCTTTTTAAATGCATAAATAAAATCGTGTGCCAGTGTTTTTTATAAAAATAAAACTAAACCAAAACAAGTGTTACCAAGAAATGTAAAAATATAAATATCAATAATAATTTATAATAATATTCGTAAAAAAATATAATATCGTGAAACACAAAATGACGATTTCAAGTCTAGTCAAACAGCTTGAAGTAAATATAAACAGCTTGAAAGTGATAGTGAGGTGACTATGACGTGGACTAAAGAGCTGGACGAGGCGGCGGTCCTCGCCACCAAGACTGGCCACTGGCATGTAGTGCTGTTCTACTTGCTATGTGGACTGGCAGCGATACCAACCTCATTTCTGGTATTTTCACAGGTAAAAAAATATCCATAATAATGTTACCTATGCCTAATGTAAAAGTGTGTCTGTCTGTTACCTCTTCACGCTGAAACCGCTTAACCGATTTAGATGAAATTTGGTGTGGAGATAGTTTGAGTCCTTGGAAAGGTTATAGTATAGTTTTTATCTCGAAAATCATCCCTTAAAAGGTCGAAAAGGGGGGTGGAAATTTGTATGCGGAATTAACAAGTTATTAAAAGAGAGAGATTGGATAAAATAACGAATTCTAAGCAGATTATTTTATTGAGAGGTAGGGCATAGTGAGATTCCTCGACAAAACTGAGCTGCCTGACTGGGGAAGTACCTCCGCTTTACAGAAGACCGCAGTGAATCAACAATAGTTGTATTGCTGTGAGTGAGTGGAGCTCGTTGGGGGAGTGACTATTCCGACAGCATAGGCATTCCGTTTGCTGTCAGTTTAGTAATTCCCTATTTTTAGAAACCTAAACGGTTTCTGTAGGAGTCGGCAACGCATATGCAAGCCTTCTGGTATTGCAAATGTCCATGGGCGGCGATGATCACTTACCATCAGGTGAGCCGCCTGCTCGTTTGCCCCCTTATCACCATAAAAAAAAGATTGAGTCTCGCTAGTATTAAAATAAAATGGAATTAAAGAATAAAGGATTTTGTCTCAGTATATCGCGGTATGGCCAGATCCATGTTTGATGTAACGGATCCGCGACGTCGGGATAAAATAATATCATACAACTACTTTTTACGGATTTTCTGCATGGTTAAGGGCAAATCTTTATGTTGTAAAGGATCCGTCGGAATTAAGTCGTTAATATATTTATTATATAGTTATTTATGCAACTGTTGTATAATAAGGGGTATCAAAACACGAATGTGATAATAGTACACGAGTGTTTTAATACCTAATTATAACAGTTGCAAACAAGACTTTATCTACACCCATGATATGAATCCTCTATGAAGGTTCTGAAATAAAAAAAAGTATATATGTAGTATATCAACCAACTAGTATCCGTAACACAAGCCTCGTTGCTTAGCTCGGAACTAGATAGCGCTGTGTCATAATGTCCAGAAATATTTATTTATTATTATTTAATTTATACGGAACGACTGTCTAAAACTGCACGACTCGTGAATATCTACTACTATCAAAGTTAGATTATAATAGAATACATGATAGGGTTCCAAGCAGGTTGTAGTCAGCCGTCTTCTCTTGTTAGTGCTAGCCACAGACTACAAAAAATAACCATAAACTTGAGTTGACCTGTCCCAACTGACAGCACGAATGCAATCACTCATCATATAACGCAACTATTATTTAGGCAGCTCAACGACCCGTCATATGACGGTATCAGGGACCGCGATGTTTGATCTGTTTTATTTAAATATATATATATAGAAACTACCTTGGAGGGCGTAGATCAATCATGCAGGTCGATTGAACAACATACTTCTGACACATATATCATACTTTATCATAATTTTCAAATCAAATCAAATCATTTATTTCAATTAGACCAATACAGGTGCTTTTGAATTGTCGAATTTAATTGAATTTAGTTGCACGGTTCCAAAAGGTTGGTCTTATGGAGAAGAGCCGGCAAGAAACTCCATAGATAGTCTTTTTAAATTATATACAAAATTGTTGGTTTTGTTTTACAATGCTTTGTGTATTTAATATCAATATGAGACTGGTGCAGTTCGATGTGAAACGTATGATTTATGAAAGTAAAAGAAATAACTAAAACCAATGTAGGTTGCCATAACATGTATGAGCCGACCAGTCCCAACTGATAGCACCCGTTCACGAGCATGACGTGTGTTTCGGCGTCTGTCTACTCAACCATGTTGTAGGGAATAAAAATACCCGACACACAACGCCACCTTCAGCAGGACATATGAGTGAGCACTATCCCTTTCAAATACAACAAACAGGTCACGGAGAGAGTTCAACGCCCTCTTTTTGCCGAAAACAAAAACATTGTTTTGATATCTTGTTGATTTCCTCCCAAAATAAATTTTACTGTAGACTTTACTCATTTACAAGGTTCTTCTAAATGTCATTTACATTCAGGTTATATTCCTTATTGACTTATAATATATATTATCTACTGGTAACATTACCAGGCAATCTTAAACTTTAGCTTTTCCATAGGTTCCATAGGTTCTATTCCATATATGGATTTTAGGCGACTCAATTAGTCCAACGGTAGTTAACACTGCCTTCTGTGCTATGGGTCCCGGTTTCGAATCCTGGTAGTCACAAAATATGTTTGTGTGATGAGCATAAACATTTGTATCCGGGTCATGGATGTATCTATGTATAATATGTATGTATTTACAAAAAAAAGTATATATGTAGTATCAACCGACTAGTATCCGTAACACAAGCCTCGTTGCTTAGCTCGGAACTAGATGGCGCTGTGTCATAATGCCCTGGAATATTAATATTAATGGATTCCTGATAATCAAAATCATAAATGCTTTAAATGTTCAAACATTGTCTGAGGGATTTTCTCAGCCACATGAGAATTCTGGCAACTCTATCTACGTAGCTATCACATCACCGCACCAGATTAGGTTTATTATGCGAGTCTTGCGAGTATTATGCGAGTTTGCCAGCGAGCCATGGAGCGCAGTATTTTGGGAGTCAGGCTATCAGACCGCATTCGAAATAGCATACTGCGCTCCAAAACACAAATCGCTGACGTTGGCTAAAAGGCCGCTACTCTGAAGTGGAACTGGGCCGGGCATGTATGCCGTATGTCGAGCGACTTGTGGGCTAGACTTGCTACAGAGTGGAGCCCACAAGGCGTTAGACGACGCGGGAGGCCCAGGCGGAGATGGCGGGACGAACTGGACTCCTATTTAAGAGATTGGGCCATAAAAGCTTTAAACCGTGAGGATTGGAAGGAAGGTAGGCCTCCCTACCTTACCTTTGCCCAGCAGTGGAATCAACCAGGCTGATTAAAAAAAATACGAGTTTTGAATTTTAAGGGGGTAAAACTGAGCATTGCATCATATACAATACAGACGTGTACTGACGTGTAACACGTGTTTAGTAAATGAGAAACAGAAATGTTGTTTGTTGTGTAGCGAAAGTCGAGAAAGTATTTGACTTTCGAAGTCCGATATAATAGTTGTAATTCTATATGTATTACAGAAGACCGCAGTGAATCAACAATAGTTGTCTTTCTACGAGTGTGTAAGGTTACCAGATCTCATTGGGGGAGTGACTATTCTGACAGCATGGGAATTCCGTTTGCTTTCAGTTCAGTAACTCCCTATTTTAAGAAACCTGAACGGTTTCTAAGGGGTTTGGCAACGCATTTGCAAGCCTCAGGTGTTGCAAATGTCTATGGGCGGCGGTCATCACTTACCATCAGGTGAGCCGCCTACTCGTTTGCCCCTCTATCACTATAAAAAAAAATGTATCTGTTTTGAAACTTTGTTTAAAACTGGCTTCTATCTGCGGCTTTGCCAGCATGGTATACAAATCATCATCAAGCCTTTTATTGCCACTGCTGGGCACGGGTCTCCTCTCATTTCATAGAGATTGGGCTATAGTCCACCACGCTAACCTTGGTTAGACTTCTCACACTATAGAGAAAACAAGTCAGGCATGCAGGTTTCCTCACGATGTTTCCCTTCACAATTTGAGCATGTGATAAATACGCACTTAACTTGTAAAAACTCAAACTTAACCTTGAGATTGAATTCCAGACCTATAAAATCATATTATCATAAAAAAATCATTGCCTTGAAATCCATTAAAAATACCTTTATCACAACGTCAATTAATTATTTGCATAAGTATAACACTAATCAAGTATTAGGAAATTGTGATTAAAATACTACAGCAATCTAAAAACTCAAATAACACAACGACATCTAAATCCATTACGAAGTGCGACAATCTGAGTACTTAAATACTACAATTCGTTTTGCGATAAGATATACAACGGCTCTCGACACCGTTACCACACGTTCTGTATGTATACAGGACATAAATCAGAGCTGCAGTGTGTCAAAGATAAAGGTTTTTGACAAACGACGTCGTTAAACTTGCGAGACTTGCATTTTAAATGCACCCATTGACATTTGTTTGTTAGGGCATCGTTCTATAGCCGCGAACAATTCAAAGCTGCAATATTTACCTACATAAGGATGGTATTTAAAAGTACTTCAATTTATTCCCATTTCATTTACCTAATTTTGCCTGTGTTCCACCAAATATACTGAATGTGCACCAAAATATGTTCATTAAAAGTATTGTTATTACTTATATACACTTTCTTGGTATTCAGATTTGGTTCTGGCGTTGTGTGGTCACAGTTCTAACCTAACCTAACCGATATCTGTATTTTGCTGCTCAATCAGTAATTTTGTCGCTCAATCAGTATTTTTGATGCGTGGTTTATTATATTCCTATACATAAATGTGGGTAAATAACACCAGTATGTACCAAACACTCGAATTTACTTGAAAAAAGACTGATTATCACGTCTTTACCGTCTTTGTTCCTACTCGTCTTCTCTCACACCAGCCATCTTTCATTTCCCGCTATTAATTTAATTCATTACAACGGCTGTATTTAACCAATTACAGTAATTAAATCATATTTAAATACGTATAACACAAAAAGAAAATACAAAAATATAAAACTAAGTAAAGTAATATTTTATGTAGTTTAAAATAATAATATAAAAAAAAAAGATTAACAAATAATGCTTTTATAAATTCCTTTCGCAATACTTCTAACATACCAATATCTCTCTCTCTCCGACATTCACTCTCTCTCTCATACTAACATCTCTAGCTTAAACACAATGACCATCCATCTCTCTCACTCCCACATAAATACATACCATCACGCCTGTCGACGAAGAGTTCGTCAGATGTGTCGGTAATAATCTAAACCCACATTTTGCCGGTATGTTTAGGTCCTATGTTATAGGAGGCGAGCCTAATGCCACCAATAAAGAAGGAAGAAAGAAAAAATATGTATTTGTGACTCGCACAGGTAAACACACATAGGTACACAAAAGAAACGGTATTGACAAAAGGAAATTTAAAAAACCAGTGCGAGACCAAAAAGGCCCCTATCTCAGTATAGTGCTACGACATTGAATGTCACAGCTCTGGTATTCTGATAGGGCCTACAGAGATGCCACAGGCGGCCACGGAACTAATTACTATACTTATATACATATATATAAACCAAAATAAGGTATCATCATCATCATCTTCAACCCATTATTGTCCCACTGCTGGGTACGGGTCTCCTCTCAATTGAGAGGGATTAAGCTAAAGTCCATCACGCTAGCCTACTGCGGGTTAGCAGACTTCACATGCCATCGAGAATTCTCCCAAGCATGCAGATTTCCTCAAGATATTTTCCTTCCCCGTTTGAGCTTGTGATAAATACGCACATGAATTCCGAAAAGTCAGTGGTGCGTGCCTTGGGTTTGAACTCGAGACCTCTGACATCTCAGTCCACTGGTCACACCGCTACACTTAAAGGTATACATATTATAATAAATAAATAAAAGTATCTTCTTGTGTGCGAAAGCTTTTTAATTAAATATTGTGTCGACCGAACAAAGCCCAGTGTTACCACATTTCTTTATCTATGCTACGGTTAATAAAAACATAGCTAATCTGTGACAAACAATGGAACGCAGGCGCCGCATCGCCGAGCGCCGCCATTGATTTTAATAGTGTCATTTGTAAATTTTATTGTGAGAATGATAGATATTTATAATAATATCTAATTATTTGTGTTATCCATAGGAATTATCCATATCCCTAGACTTATTATTATCAATATTGTAAATGCGAAAGTGTGTCTGTCTGTCTGTTACCTCTTCACGCTATAACCACTAAACCCATTTAAATGAAATTTGGTATAGAGAAAGTTTGAGTCCCGGGGAAGGACATAGGATAGTTTTCATCGCGAAAATCATCCCTGAAAAGAGATAAGAGGGTTGGAAGTTTATCTGCGGCAATTTTACGCTGACGAAGTCACGGGCAGAAGCTAGTCTCATATAAAACCAATGTTTATTAGTTCAGAGCTCCAAATATTAATATCTTATTACTTTTATTGAGCCTAATGATAACGTGTGATTACTAAATTTAATTCTTGTTATCAGGTCTCTAGTAGCATCGTAAATATTGACAGCAAATCAGTGTGTAGACAACACACAGACACAATCTTTACTGTCACAGATTACCACATACCATACCGTCACGCCTGTAAACCCGCACGGGTAGGCAGAGGAGAACTGATGTACTAATTGAGCTGGTATTTAGGTGTGATAAGGAAGAGAATATTATTATTAATAAATTACTTTTGTTTGGCGAAATATTTGTGTAAAATCTACCGATAAACTGAATATTATTAAGCCCAATATAGGATTACGATTATTGACGACAGTAAACTTTAAATTTGAAGACCCAATAAGCGCAGCGGTATTAAAGGGTACCTTTTATGGTATGGGTCAGGTTTGGTTGTTAGGTTTCTTTTTTTTATAAAAAAAGAAAAAAGAACTGGTGAGGAATATCTATATCACCTAGGTGTATAAAAAATAGCCTACGACCGATTCTCAGACCTACCAAATATACATACAAAATTTCATAATAATCCGTCCAGCCGTTTCGGAGGAGTTCAGCGACAAACACCGTGACACGACATTTTTATATATAAGATGTAGTGTGAATTGTAGTGTATCAACATCTATTCCAGTATCCGTAACACAAGCCTCGTTGCTACGCTCGGAACTAGATGGCGCTGTATAATAATGTCCGCAATTATTCTAATTCGGTCGTCCAAATCACTTCACCATTACTCATCCATAAATAGAAATATCTAGACAGTTTTATCTTTTCACACGTTCGTTATAAATGAAATAAGTGCGTCTCATGTATATCCATACAAATACATACATACATACATACATAATGTTACGTAAAACTATGTATTTGTTTCACAACTACAAGACTCATGACCTGAAGATTAGCTGTGCTTAGTGAAATATAAAGGAATCGTGCTCCTGCTATAAGTTGATTGAAGGTGAACAAGTTATGTACATATCATTACGCCTATATTGTAAAAGGATTAGGCAGAATTGTACTGTTTAACACAGTCATGCTAATATTATGTTTGTGTTGTAAAGTTGGGTGTAATATCATCAACCCACAATCTTATAATGTGATTATTTGGATGCTCTAAGGCTTTTATATACATAGATCAAAACGGTCCTTCTAATATGGACAAAAGAAGTATGAGATTAATTTTATTATAAACGACTGCTAAGAAAGGGAAACGAAGTGTGGGGAGACAGAAGAAAATATTACCCTTATTTATATTACTAGCTGACCCAGCAAACGTTGTTTTGCCACATTATAGGGGTTGGTGGACTACCCCTAACTTTTAGGGGGATGAAAAATAGATGTTGGCCAATTCTCAGACCTACTCAATATGCTCAGAAAATTTCATGAGAATCGGTCAAGCCGTTTCGGAGGAGTACGGGAACGAACATTGTGACACGAGAATTTTATATATAAGATATCCTTTATGCACTTCCACCAAATGCAACACATTTGATTCAGTCTGCTGATGTTCGTGTATTTCAACCTTTCAAGGAAGAATGAAAAAATACAATGTACAAATTGGCAACTCAACCTGAAAATGAATTTCTGCGTGGGTAGACCCCAGGTGGACTGACGACCTTTTTAAGGTCGCTGGACCGGTCATCGTAAACATTCTTTGGGGGAGACCTATGTTCAGCAGTGTACCTCTAACGGTTGATATGATGATGATAATATATTTCCTTCTATTTCCAGGTGTTCACAAACGCGACTCCAGATCATTGGTGTGCCCCTCTTCCAGAACTAGACAACCTAGGTAATATCAATTTACAATTATTATTTTACTCTGGCAATACTTTAGCAGAGCATTTAGATATATCCATAACTTTATTGAATTATACACCTAAACCACGAATCTTTTAGTTAATTTATACTTTATCGCGTTTAAAGAAAAGTATATAAGTATTATATCCATTGTCTAGTACCCATAGTACAAGCTCTGCTTAGTTTGGGACTAGATAGTGCTGTGTGAAATGTCCCTGAATATTTATTATTTATTTATTATTTAAACTGACCGATTTCTGATTTACAAAGAAAGGACTTTGTTTTATAATATGAAATAATTTTGAAATTAAAATAAAAAAATGTTTCGTGTAAAAATATAGCCAAGTCTGGTCCTGCTTTTATTTTTAATCCTGAAAAAATAATACGAAACATACTGAACCATAGGTATTTTATTGAACAATAAGTATCTCTACCTGATTGTGTTTCGAGCAATAAATAAAATGGTGATTGCCATTCATAAAAAATTATATATTTTGCTTTGTTTATAAATGAGACCTCGCTTAATCAATAATTAAAAAAAGTCATACAGAAACTTGTGTTATTTATGTACATTAATTTAAATCTAGTTTTTTTTATCTAGGTCTTTCAGATGACCTGTTAAGATCGCTGACGATACCAGGAGAGCATGGATCGTATGAGTCATGTCGAGCGTACGATATAGACCCGAAGGAGTTACGTGAAGCGTTGAGCGATTATTTTGAAGAAAGGTAATATTAAAAACTTTATTTAGCAAAGTAAACATTCGTAAAATATTCTTCATAATCAGAATATCAAGCGTTAGTAGACGTCATGTCATATACACGACGATACTTATAATATAAAATATTGAAAAATAAAAGCAAAATATATACGATGCTATTCTATTTAGTAATTTAAAAAACCATGATAATTTAATTTTGTTTTACTTAGTACCTACATTAAATTGAAAAAAAGAACACTTTTTATTTGTTACCTATTTATGACAAGGAAATATAAAAATACAATAAAACTTTTTAAAGTATTTTTATAGCCCCCAAATTCGCGGGCAGACTAACCGGAACGGTAGGATTTAAACAATATCAATATATCGCGATAAAATCCGTTTTATTTCAACAGATTTTATAATTAAAATTACTTCTATACAAATAATATCAAACTAATCATTTAAAACTAATGTTTAAGCTAATAAGAATTCAGATATACCTGTTTTAAAGTTGACATTCCAATGTCGAGTAAATATTATCTGCTGGATTCTTGTGGGCCTTCAAACGGGATTATAACATAGCTATTTGTTGTTAGAGCCCGTTATCCACACTAATATTATAAATGCGAATAGTACGTCTATCTATCTGTTACCTCTTCACCGCTGAACCGATTAAGATAGACGAAATTTGGTACGGAGATAATTTGAGTCCCGGAAATCATCTTAAACTTGACACTTGACAAAGTTTCTACAATTTTATAACCGAACTATTTATTAAAGAAAGTTCATTTATTATTCATAACCTTTGACTTTTTTTCAAATTTTATTTTTTATGGTGATAAGGGGGCAAACGAGCAGGCGGCTCAGCTGATGGTAAGTGATGACCGCCGCCCATAGACATTTGTAACACCAGAGGCTTGCAAATGCGTTGCGAAACCACTTAGAAACCGTTCAGGTTTCTTAAAATAGGGAGTTACTGAACTGACAGCAAACGGAATTCCCGTGCTGTCAGAATAGTCACTCCCCCAATGAGCTCTGGTGACCTTAAACACTCGCAGAATGACAACATTATTGATTCACTGCGGGCTTCTGTAAGGCGGAGGTACTTCCCTAGTCGGGCAGCTCAATTTGAGCGAGAAATCTTGCTATGCCCTACCTCCTGCATTCATATTAGATGAACACTAAAAACTTTATTTTAAAGAACATCTATAAGACATAAACAGTAAATTAAAACATACTCGTATAACGATATCAAATAAACATTTAACTAACAAATTTTAAGCGATCGTTATTTTTATTAATTACTATTTCATTGCTTGACAAGCTGTTTACAAATACAATTAACAAAAGACTAGCACACATGACATTGTGCTAGTCGTTAATTGAACCGACAGACTACTGTCATTTAAGAAATTAATGATACTTAAAGTAACAAAAAAACTTGGCCACATGTTTGTTTAGATAGATTGCTTTGTGAATATTTGAATAATGTATGGCTATTTGATATCAAATTATGATGTAAGTACTAGCTTTTGCTTTGCGTAGAATTAGAAATGTTATCCAATCCTCTTATTTATTTGTATTTTGTAGGAGGTAGGGCATAGCGAGGTTTCTCGCTCAAATTGAGCTGCACGACTGGGGAAGTACCTCCGCCTTACAGAAGACCGCAGTGAATCAACAATAGTTGTCTTTTTGCGAGTGAGTAAGGTTACCAGGGCTCGGGAGAGTGACTATTCTGACGACATGGGAATTCCGTTTGCTGTCAGATCAGTAACTCCCTATTTTAAGAAACCTGAACGGTTTCTAAGGGGTTTGGCAACGCATTTGCAAGCCTCAGGTGTTGCAAATGTCCATGGGCGGCGGTCATCACTTACCATCGACAATAATTGGATTTATTATAATGATGTTGACGATTCAACAATAAGAAGATTTTCATGTTGAAATTTCGGATGTTCGTCCGAAATTTAGCACATAATTTTCATTGACTATACTCTTTATCTTTCACAGAATAGTGACGATTAAGGAAGGCAATTCATTTCACTCCATAAAGATTTACCAGCTAGTAGCAGTCAGCAATGATTTGGAGAAAGACTTAGTAAGTATTGAAGTACAGTAAGCATTTTCTAACGTCTAGGTATTCAGTACGATTACTATTCACAACAAAGTGGATTTCATTATCCTTATAGAAAGAAAAGAAAAGAAAGAAAGAAAAACAGTTTATTCGCGTGCAATTATGAGTTGGAATACCGCTCAAGTCACTATAGCTGGGGAACTTGATACTAAATTCATTAGCGAAACCCGCGCGGTTTGTACCTCTACCCATAGTGGGAGTGAATACCGCTCAGGTTTGAATAGGCCTTTAGTTATATATACCGCGATAAAGTCCACAAAATTTAGTATTCCATTTTTTCTGTCTAATATTCTAAGTATCAGCCATCAGTACATATTTAATTTATTATTTTTCATAGATAACAAACATAAGTAATGCAGTACTGTCTGTGAGAAAGAACACCACATCACCATGTCATAATGGATGGAGGTTTAGTACAGAGCAATACCAAGAAACGCTTGTAACAGATGTAAGTATCTATTTATATTTTGAAGTCTTTGGTACACTGTCCAAACCTCAGAGGTTATTCACCTCACCAGATAGAAATGTCTTGTTGGGGAGTTTGTTGCGCTGCTTCTTCTTCCTAGCAAACACACTAGGAAGCGGTGAAGGTTGGGTGTTTCTGGGGACTGTCTCTATTGTCAACGTTCAAAAAGAGTCAATTAAATTTGGCGTACTTTGAATAAATTATATTCTGACTTTGACTATCACTGGATTTGACTCGGTACGGTTTCTCATTTGAGAGAGATCAGGCCACCACGCTAGTGTGGATTCGCAGACTAAGTCTGATATCAAGAAAATCACTCAACCATGCAGATTATCTACGACGTTTCCTTTCACAATTTTAGCGTGTGATGAATAAGCACGTAGCTTCAGAAAAGTCAGTGGAGTCTTGGATTTTAATTCAAGACCTTTGACTGGTCACGCCATTGAGCTATCACTGTTTTTTTTTGTTTTGCGTAGGATTACTATGGTCCAGAAACATAATTCCAAGACAAAGCGCGTATTGCAGTGAATAAATATTTTCTTTCTTTCTATTGGATTTAACAATCTATTTCTTTTCCAGTTTTCTCTGGTGTGTGATATGGATTGGCTACCACGAATGAGCAGCACTCTCTTCTGGGTGGGTTCAATCTTCGGCAATCTGTTCTTTGGCTGGATGTCTGACAGGTAATAAACATATTTTTATTCCTCTTGTTAACTTTTATATGTATAAATTTACACCTTTACTCTTCTGTTATAATAATGCAAAAAACATAAGAGCTCAAATTTGAATCAAAGGGTTCGAATCTCGAGAGAGGCAAAGGTTTGTGTGCAGAGTAAGGACATTTGTACCTGAGTCATAGATGTTTCTATGTAGAATAATATTACGTACTGTATTACTATGTAAAAAACTATCTAACCATCAACCATCATAACATAAGCCTCGTTGCTTAGCTCGGAACTAGATCGCGCTGTGTCATAATAGCCGATTTTAATTTTCTTTATGATACTAAATTCATTCTTTACTTCAGGTACGGCCGTCGCCCCACAATTCTGCTGATGGTCTTCCTAGAAGTTCCCCTGGCAATAGCTTCTTCTTTCGCCACTTCCTACTGGACGTACGTGTGGCTGAGAGTGGCAGGGGGGCTGTTCTTTCCGGCTCTGTACCAGCTGCCTTTTATATTGGCGTTGGAACTGATGCCTCCTGGACAGCGAAACCACACCGGTAATTTTGAAAATGAATAATTGCACTACTACTAAATCTCAGTCTCAGTTATAGTCTTGTGATGTGAAAATGGCAGTACATTGTCTAGTCAAAGGTTTTGAGTTTTAATCCAAGTTAAAAACTTTAAACTGCTTATTGTTGGTTTGCTTGTTTAAACGGTAAATGGCGAGGAAACTTTGATGCCTAAAGAATATTGGAACGTGTAAAGTCTGTCAAATTGTACAAGGCAAGCGCAGTGGCCTTTGAGGAGAACTGTATACGGCCACCAAGGGACACCAACGCATTAGCTTATGCTTCATTATCATCAACCGTCTCCTCTCATTTGAGAGGGATTAGGCAATAGCCTACCACGCTAGCCTACTGTGGGGCCGTGGGATACCAAGCCATTAACTTAGGTTTCATCATCATCAACAGTCTCCTCTCATTTGAGAGGAATTAGGCTATAATCCACCAACTGCGGGTTCGTAGATTTCAGAAAAACATCAGACTTTAAAAAAAGAAAATCTTTACGGCATGTAAGTTTCTTCACGATGTTTTCCTTCACCGTTTGAGCATGAAAACTTCAGTGCGTGCCCATGTTTGAACTCGAGACCTTTGACATGTCAGTCCACTGGTCGCAACATTAGGCGACAGCACTCTTGCTCAAGCTTAGGCATTCGGAGATTTCATTGCTTCCATATATTTCCAGGTATCGTAGTTGGGATGCTGTTCGCTAGCGGTATGTGTCTGCTGTCACTTATAGCGTACACTGTTCAAGACTGGTACCATCTCTCTCTAGCCACCACTTTGCCTTTCATACTCTTGTATGGGTAAGTATTATTTTTTTCTAATAGGTACCTTCATGCCACAGCTAGGCTACCATGAGGCATCAATGCCTACTAGAATCGCAGTACAAAAGATAAAAGCAATTATGATTAATTATGAGCGTTAACGATGAGTTCTTTTCTTTGCGTTGATTCTGCAGCTGACTCCGCATTAGAAACCAGTACGAGGTGTAGGGAAACATTGAGGAATCTAAAGCTTTGGAGGGGAAAAGAGACGTCTTCTATCACCGTTAAAGTTTTTCTCAACTATGGTAGGGTAACCTTCCAGTCTAAGTAGGTACAGATGGCTGAATATCAGTATTAAATTGTTTGAACTTCATAAAATTACTGATAGTCATGCTTTTCATGTTACTGTCTACCATCAACCATTATCATATCAATTTATATGATATGCCCATACTATTTTTAAATAGTACAATAATTTCAGATATTACTGGCTAATACCAGAATCTCCGAGGTGGCTGGTCGGCAGAGGCCGGATAGCAGACGCTGAAAAAGTCCTTAGGAATCTCGCCAGGAAGAATGGCATACATCTACAACGTGGCTTCTTGTTAGAATTACACGTAAGTTTATTACTAATATTACTCAGTTATATTTATACTCATGTGTCAATAAATTACACTGTTCACAATTATATGAGCCATGTCTCCTAAAAACGCAGACTAAAAACTATAAACTTTTCATTGACAGAAAAAAATTAAGGAAGAAGAATCCACACAGGAAGAATTAGCAACAATATCGAATATGAACGGTCATCTTAGAGGGTATACAGAACTACCCGAAAAAGACGAACAGCTAGATAGAAGAATAAGCAACATGCTAACATTCAAGCCTGACCTAACAAAAATAACCGAAAACGAAGAATCTAACAAAGATAGTTTAGAAAAAATAATAGCACTAGAAGTAGCGGAAATCGTAAATAAAAAATCTAGATTAAAAAGAGAAGAGAAGGACGAAGAAAGAGAACAGAATGTAACAGAAGCAACAAATCTGAATTCAGAACATTTACAGAAGGCAACGCAGACTGAATGTACAAAATCTCCAGGTAGCACATTAAGAAGAAAGTCTTTACAGTTAGTAAGCAAAATATTTATCCAAGAAGATGGAGAAGATATTATAGACAACAAAAGAATGGACGATCAGAATTCTGAAGGGGATTGTAAAGCTTCTCCGCTAGACGTGTTCAGATATCCAAATATTAGGAAGAAATTCTTCATTCTAACTTTCGATTGGGTCGCTTTAGGCGTTGTTTATAATAGTATGAGTTATAACACGCCTAATTTGGGCGTCAATGATTACTTGGCGTTTTTTATAGGTGAGGCTTTTTTTAAATTATTCGGTTTAATACAAATCCACGAAAACAATAAGTTGTATATAATTAAATGGTTAAATTTAACTAATCTCATTAATAATCTTCTTCTTCGAAGTGCCTCTCCAATTACTGGAGGTTGGCCATCAGTTCGAAAAACTTAAGTCTGTCCTTCGCAAGGCGGAACAGGTCTGCGGCGCTGTTAATCGTAATACGTCCATAATAATAAAAGTTCATTTATAATACCAAAATGTAACTGAAGCCAACATTTTTAATAAACGAAGTAGCTTTTGCTGATTATTTTCTATAAACTGACTAAATATTTGGAATGCAACTAGTTCTTAAAAGTTGAAAAGTATATACACTTACGCCTTTTTCCCATGGGAGTAGGTAAAAACTACAGAATGCCACGCGATACGATTGCAGGGATCGTAGCACTTTTGCCTCGAAAGTAAATAAGTTGAAAAGTAAATGTGATAATAGTCTGTATTGCAATATTACCTTATTTTTAAACATAAGACTATTTGGAACCATGGAATTAAAATAATGATCTTATCTAGGTGGTGCTGTAGAAATACCATCGTATTTCATAGCGTGGCGCTGTATGGAGAGATTTGGTCGGCGATGGGTGTTGTGCATCTTCATGTGCGTTGGTGGCGTCGCCTGCCTTAGCTGTGTTCTCGTACCAGAATGTGAGTAAAGATGCGCCTGGACGTCCCTAGTAACTAAAATTTCTCTTAAGTCTTAAAAATTACTTGGTCTCTGTGTAGATATTACTTACTACATGTATTTCATTCGCACTACTGAAGTTAAAGATTGTAATATTATCTCAATTATAATTTTTAATCTCCTCACAGCCAATAAATAATAAATAAATAAATAAATATTTCTGGACATTATGGCACAGCGCCATCTAGTTCCGAGCTAAGCAACGAGGCTTGTGTTACGGATACTAGTTGGTTGATATACTACATATATAATTATTTTTTTTGTAAATACATACATATTATACATAGATACATCCATGACTCGGATACAAATGTTCATGCTCATCACACAAACATTTGTCCCTACCGGGATTCGAACCCGGGACCCATAGCACAGAAGGCAGTGTTAACTACCGCTGGACTAACTGGGTCGTCAAATATATCAAATAGGTACTATCCAGCTAATATGAATTATAAATGCTAATTTGACAGCTAATTTGACTTTCACTGTCCACTGGCCACGCCTAGCGGCGTGGCCAGTGGACAGTGAAAGTCAAAGGTCTCGAGTATCTTCCGAAAAGTTGGGTCTAACCCAAGGCACGCTGACTTTTCGGAAGATATATGCGTGGTCAAACAATGAAACTTGCATGTTTCAGAGATTTTTTCTAGAACATGTAAAGTCTGCCAATCTGAACCAAGCTAAAGTGGGACAAAAATTGGGTTGATGATGATGATGAAATTTTGTTTTCAGCGTGGCCATGGATCACAGTTACACTGTCAATGCTGGGAAGACTGTTCGCTGCATCATCGTTTGCTGTCTTCTACGTGTTGATAGGAGAACTGCTGCCAACTGTGCTGAGAGCTCAGGCTATGGGTGCAGCTTCATTCATATCAGGATTGGGTCTATTGGCTTGTCCCTATATTGTGCATCTGGTGAGTCTTGGATCTCTTGAATTAGTTTGGCTTCAGTATTGTGAAGTGTACATAGTATTCCAATTATTTGCTTAGTTAATATAAAGAATATTATTATTACTATTAGTGTTCTAGATTTTAGACGATTCAAAAAAGGAACTTATTAACGATACTAGTAAAACACTGGGATGTAAAGGCATTCAAAGAGATCAGGTGCGTAGTACTTGCAATCGGCATATGGGTAATGGTCAAGCTATACGGATGGGAACGAAGCAATAATGTATTTTCTGTGCCTTTTTTTGGGAAAAATGTTTATACCATCATGCTCATACAAAGCCTTACTGATCCCATTGCTGGGCATAGGCCTCTCTCAATGCGTGCCATTCGCTTCGGTCTTGTGCCAATCCCGTCTAGGTTGGACCCGAAAACTGAGCAAAAACAACACTACATTAATTTATGGCCTCTTTGCCCCTATTCAGTGAGCGCTTTGCTCCATCTACTATCTTCCTAAATTAAAAATATTTTAGTCATATCATATTGTTCCAGGCTGTCTACTCCAGAGCACTGCCGCTGACCATCATGGGTATCCTCAGTGTTATGGGCGGAGTGACCTCGCTCTTCCTACCTGAGACCTTGAACCAGTCACTACCTCAGACCTTGGGAGACGGGGAGACATTCGGGAGAGACTTTAAAATATTGAGTTGTGTTGAGAAACAAAGTGATTAGTGTTGTAACAGTTGACATTTTAAGTGCGCTTACTGGCAGCCGTATTTGTATTTAGGTGGTTTTATTTCGGCTGTGTGAGAGGGATGGCGCTATCCAGCCTGTATAGCGGCATCCCTCTCTTACAATCTAAATAATACTGATTAAACATGTGGTACGTGATTTAAATCACAAATATTACTATTGTAAATAACATATATCATCACGCCTGTGTTCTTTAAGGGCTAGCACAGTTCGCAGGTATAAAACATATTTCCAAGTGAAATTATTTACGCCATAAGTATATTATTTTTTTACTCAAACTACAAATTATCTCATGACGTCACAAATTAATTAAGTTCATTTTATGTTATCTGTTCTTAAGTATTTCAAATAAAACGTATTAATAAGTAGTATTATTTTATATCTAGATCTAATTATGAGTACAAAATAATAAAAAATAGCATGTAAATAAATAACACAATTTTATTATTGTTGTAAATATTAAAAAATATTGATTTTATAATAATTATGCTTTTTAATGCAGATAATTACCCGTATTATAAAAAATGTAATATTATAAACCGCGATTATAAAAAAAAATATATCTTGATTTACACAAACGACCAGACAGTGATTTTAAGCGTTATTTGTGTTTGTAGGTTGTTTGTGATTTGTGTTTGTGAACGTACCTACTCTGTGCAGGAGAAAATTCTACTATGGGGCAATGGTTTTAAACAAAATAAATATTCTTAATACTGATTAAGTATGCAATTAAACTATGAGTCAACAAAAAGTGCGGGGGCTCTTATTTATGTTGTGCCAAAACTCAGTTGTCTTGCAGTCATCATCATCATCATATCAACCGTTAGACATCCATGGGCATAGGCGTCCCCCAAGAATCGCCGCGACGACCGGTCACACGCCGCCTGCATCCAGCGAATTCCAGCGACCTTTACCAGGTCGTCAGTCCACCTTGCCGGGGGCCTGCCCACGCTGCGTCTTCCAGTACGTGGTCACCACTCTAGAACTTTCAAGCCCCATCAACCTTCATTTGTGTTGCTGTATAACAATGTAATAATAATAATAATAATAAATATTCAAAGACATTTTTTTTACACAGCACCATCTAGACCCAAACTAAGCAGAGCTTGTACTATGGGTACTAGACAATGGATATAATACTTATATATTTTTTTTGTTGTAAATACATACTTATAATACATAGGAAACACCCAGACGAACACAAACACTTATATTCATCACATAAATATTTGTGTCCCGTGGGAATCGAACCCACGACCTCGTGATCAGCAGTCCGGTACTCGAACCACTAGACCACATAGGTCGTCTTCATTAGCTTTAAATACACTTTAAAATATAAGAATGAACAGAGGGACTGGAACGAAGAAAATAACGAAGCGGCACAGTGAAAGAAAGTTTGAAAGTTTATTTTACAGAACAGTAAATTGCAACAATATCACGACGTAGTTAGTGAGGAGACCGATGAAAAGTAGCGGTAGCGACGCGTCCACGTAGAACAGGCCACACGCACTCATCTTGCTAAACGACGCTCGGTTTGCTTGTATTATGTTTGTACAAAAACTTTCTTCTATGTCTGTAAAGAATTTATAAGAGCATTTGAATGAAATGTTATGTTGGTTGAGGAATGTTAGTCTCATCATCATCGTCAACCCATTAATGTCCCACTGCTGGGCACGGGTCTCCTCTCAATTGAGAAGGATTAGGCTATAGTCCACCACGCTAGCCTACTGCGGGTTGGCAGACTTCACATGCCATCGAGAATTCTCTCAAGCATGCAGGTTTCCTCACGATGTTTTCCTTCATCGTTGGAGCATGTGATAAATACGCACATCCCTTCCGAAAAGTCAGTGGTGCGTGCATTGGGTTCGAACTCGAGAACTCTGACATCTCAGTCCACTGGTCCGCTAGGCTACCACAACTGTTAATCTAGTGGTGTGATAAATGCCACGTAATGGTAATTAAGTTAACGCGTAAAGCCATAACATACCTAGTAGGCTTGGTACAAAAAACGTATAAAGCGCAATATACATATGTGTTCTTGGTGCTAGAAATAGCGCCATCAAATAGCATGGCGCTATATCTAGAACTCACACTAAGAACACATATATCGATATCCACATTATGTATCAAGCGGCGCAACGTAGAATACGACACCTAGAATAGAGAGATACACCCAATAATAAGAAGAATATGTTATATATAATCAGCCTATTGCCGTCCACTGCTGAACGTAGGCCTCCCCCAAAGAGCGCCAACCATGGAAGAGTATGTTCGTAATATCGATAATCGCAACACTATTTACTACTGCGAATATTTAACTCTCTAAAAGCGTGCCTGAAAAAATCTGCAGCAGCGTTTGTAGCTGAAAAAGACTAAACATACAATACAAAACTATTGATTTCGTACACTTACGCGAATATAAGACATTGAAATAAAACTACACATCCACAGCATCCATGGTGACGGGCAGACTGAGGTGTTGGTCAGACACAGAACGAAGGACACGGTGAGCTCGTTCTGAGTGTGTAAATCGGATTGTCAATAATAATTAAAAATGTAGGGTAGCTGTTAGTAATTATAACTTCAAGATGACCAACACCTCAGTCTGCCCGTGACCATGGATGCTGTAAAGGATCCAAAACGTCGGGTTAAAATGATATCAAATATACCGCGATACAATCCGTAAAAATAAATTTTATTTCTATTATAAAACTAGTTGCGTGAAAGTATACTCAAGTACATATAAAGATACGACTCATGCATTGTAAACTTCAAGTTTAACATCGTTTAAGATGTATCATTATGTGTACTTGAGTAAACTTTCATGCAACTAATAATGTAATTCCGGCTTAACTGAATGAAACATGCAACCCTGAAATGAGTAATTTAAAGCTAAAGTATTATGAGTGCTATTATTTGATTCTCCCGCTTACCTGAGAAGTGTATATTCTTCATACGCTGTATGCAAGCTATCTCAGCTTCCTCAACGGTTAAATAAAACTTCTCGCATTGTACGCTTTGAATAATCACAAGAGATATGTCCTTTGATAGCCATATTATTGTCAAAATGATCATCACTAACAACCCTTCCTGTAAGTTAAGAATATTATCAAACGCAAAGTGAAATAGTTTAATTTCAATTAGATCAATATTTCAATTTGCGCTACTTTTGGTTTTACATACATACATACATACATACACTCACGCCTTTTTCCCATGGGGGTAGGTAGAAACTACAGAATGCCACGCGCTACGGTCCCTGCATACCACTTTTGCCTCGTCCACATTCATGCATCTCGTCATGCACGCGCGCCGGTTACGAGTACTGCGTACCTGACCTTTTTGAAGGAGAACTTTTGGTTTTCAATCTAAAATTACAGATAGCATTATACTTTAAGGGATGATTTTCGAAATAAATACTAACCCTTAATAAACAAAAATCTATCTTCACACCGAATTATGCGTGAAAAGGTCACAGGCAGACATTCTTTCACATTCAATATTAATATGGTAATTGATTACATATTAATGATAGAGCTAATCTTTAAAACATTTGGCATTATTAATGTTAAAAATGTTAGTTTTTAATAAGAAATAACTAAAAACAAGTGAGTACAAGTAACATCAAGTGAGGTACACACGAGACTATAGTCGAGGATCGCAGCATTCGTAGATTTTTATCCATCTTAAAGACAAATCTTTCAAAGTATTCTTGATCAAATAATAATAAATAGCCTGCTTTTTTTGGGACATGCCCACCACCCGAGTCCCTACTACTGCAACTCCTGTAAGCCAGGATCAACAGTAGTAACTATCCAGAAAATTGTCGAGACAATGAAACTCGACGTGTCCCAGGGGAATGGTTTTAACTGTCTTGGAACCCGCAACGAAATTAATCATGAAAATTTGGTAGGAGGAGCCTTGTCAGTCGGCCCGTGACCATGGATGCTGTAAAGGATCCGAAACGTCGGGTTAAAATAATATCAATATACCGCGATAAAATCCGGAAGAAATAGTTTTATTTCAATGTCTAATATTCGCTTAAGTGTAAGAAATCAATAAGGAGGAGCCTGTTTACAAATAGTTAACTTAAGTAATAATAGATAACTGTTGACATTTTCATTAATGATATTAGTATACCCACATAAGTTAAACTTCGAGAGAACGCGTCGGCGGCATGCAACAATATCTGCAAAAGAAGAAGATTTATATCAAGCCCATTAAAAAGCCCGATGAATTGATAGTATTTGCAGTGGAAATGAGGAGGACTGCATTAATGAATTGGAAGAAATAACGAACAAGTACAGTAGCGGGTATTGGAAGAAGAAGTTTAAAGGGAATAAAATATAATCTGGGCACTTGATAAGTGCAGCGGTAATAAGGATACTTTGTACAGCAATATTTGCATCTTATTAATCATTATCTCATTATTGTCCCACTGCAGCTCTGACTATAGTCATTAATGTTTCTAATGATTAAATTTACAAAAATAAAATAAATAAAAATAACCAACTCAATAGGTATCAAAAAGACATTGCTTGGATCTGAAGTATATAACACTGTGTAATAAATATCTAGAATATACATATGCTCTTAGTATGGCTATGAGATTAAAAAATGATGAAAATTATCTGACTTTTCTAGTCAGATGGTTGATGAGTGGTAATCTAAATAGGATCTGATGGAAAAATACTAAGAAAAATTGACTTTGATGTAATTGAAAAAGCATTGTATAATGAGATGAAAGTATCAGAAATAAATGAAGATGTTATGGAAATAGATCATGAACGTAAACATAAAGCTACATTAATATATTATTAATTTCATTAAGATTAATAAAACAACACCACGTCAAATATCTTACCACTGATTGAAAAATGACTTTATATATTTTAAAAGCAGCCAAAATATTTCTATAAATCTCAAAATATGTAACCGCTTCGTTATATTGTATATATTTTTTCTTTAGGACATGATCAATCCATTCATTGAGATACTTTCTTAGCATTATCAACATTCGGAAAGCATATATTAAATTCATATCAAAGGTAATGAACATCAATTCTAAAGTTAAATCTACAAAGTTAATATCATACGTGCAATAGTACATAATGAACATAAATATATCAATCCCGAAGATACTAAAAACTGAGATCCAATTCCACATAACAAAATCCGGGGTATATTTGCTTCCGATTAAACTTTTGTGAATTCTTTGGATGGTTAGAATGATAGAGATATTATTTTCACTGTGGACAATATTGAGGAAAAATACAATTGTGAAGCCGATGCAATAGAATATGAAATAGAAGAAATATACAAGAGAGATCATGTCTATATTGTAGGCGCCATCGTCATCTACTTCGTCGAAGAAAATTCGATAGACGCTCATTGCATAAGCCAACAACACAGAGACGAATGCTAATGTACTATACATCTTTCCATTTGGAGTGATATAATCATCTTTTATCGTATATTTTGATGATAGAAAGACAGTGAGCATAAGATTCATTGGATAATATATTCTTTGGATCTCTTTTTCCATTCTGTTTTCGAGTAAAATTTCTTTATTATTTCTTCTCTTTTCTTTATTATTTAAAATCATTTTTGCTAACAGCACTCACTAGCGATAAAATAACCACAAATAATGTTTAGTCGTAAGTAAAATTATTGATATGTCACATTGCATGTCCAAAATATCGATAATTATTAAAATTATAGCATTCAATCAACTATTATTTTCTATTGTACTTATATTAATTTCATTTTGTAATGGAATTCATATTATTACGTAGCTTTAATAAAAAAAATGAAGTATTTTAAACTAGCCACGATTCTTTTATTACATATATGAGCGAATGATACACAGGATATTAATAGCTTTACTGGTTCCGTGTTTGAAAACTTCAGCTAGTAATTAATATTAATTCATAAAATGTAGTCCAATAAAAAATTATAAAAAGGGCATTAAACTAATACATGATGCGATTATCTATGGAATCCAGACCTCTTTATCATTCATCTTGGCCATAAGGGTCCAGGACAGTAGTTGTCGAAAGTGCATTAACAAGAGCATGCGGTTTTACGTTTTAATTGGTAAGTATATAGGTAGTAGTAGTATGTATTGGTTTATTTATGTGCGTAGACCTGTAATTGGTTTCATGGTACCATTTTATATACCTCATGTCCTGTCTATTAGATGCTGTTAGTTTTCCTAACGAGTAAATAAATAAAAGCACCTGAGACAGTTCGCCAGAAATGCGGTGGACCATAGAGAAAATGGTGGAATGACCTTGATGCTTTTCTTGAGAATCGAAAGAAGTCGGTACTAAGAGTAGCAGATTGGATGGATATAAAAAGATGCATTGGTATATCCCACTAATATTATAAATACTAAAGTTTGTATAGATTGATCTATAGATGTTTAGAACTTACTCACATAACTCATTCAAAAAACGTAGGCTACTTTTTTAACATAATACCACACGGATGGACCTGCAGGCGAATGTATTATATATTAACAGATCCACATAAGTTGCCAATTAAATGATCTGTGGCTATAAAACTATGCCATGAGCAGAAATCAATAGCTAAAATTAATTAAAATACAAATAAAAAGAGTAAAAACACAGAAGTAAATGTCAAATCATATTTTAATAGTACCAGGATTACAGAAATGCAATCTGCAAAAGTACAACGGTGTAGTTGGTGAGAAGCAGCAACAATCGGAAACGGCAGCTTCGCGTCGATGCAGTAAATGCCGCACGGTGTGAACTCGCTGAAGGTCGCTCGGTGAATGCGGAGGACGTTGCTGAAGAGCCTTTTCTCAGTAACTGCAAAGTAATAAGTAAACTACCTCATTGGTCCATTGATAAAGTTCAAGTTCGTAAAATGAGGCAACAAGGCAATGCAAAAATGGGAATAGATCTATATCCATCTAATATTATAAATGCGAAAGTGTGTCTGTCTGTCTGTTACCTTTTCACGCTATAACCGCTTAACCGATTTGGATGAAATTTGATATAGAGATATTTTGAGTCACGGGGAAGGACATAGCATAGTTTTCATCTCGGAAATCATCCTTTAAAGGGGGAAAAGGGGGGTGGAAATTAAATTACTAATTTTCCGCAGACGAAGTCGCGGGCGAAAGAAATTAATATATAAAATTAATCCCTATTTCCCTTGGTCACGGCATAAATAACTGAATCGATTTTGATCAATCGGAACCTTGGAGAAGGATATAGGCTATTTTTAAGCAACCTACCACATGAACGGAGTCGCGAGCGGAAGCTTGTTTAAAGAAAATTAAATGCGAGAATAATGAGGCAAACAGTACCTGAACAACGTGAATTCAAAATGTACGTGCATACATTCTGAGTAATTTTCAGAGCCATGTAAAGCCTTTCACAGTGTAGACACAGTAGAAATTGTAATATCAACGTCTTTATCAGCCAGCCGTATATGCATATTGCCAACAATGATGTTACAAACTGAAAACATTAGAGTAGATTTTAATTGTCAATTTATAACTATAGATTTTAATGATCTGATCCGTTTACCTCTTACTAGCAGCTAGAGATATTTGACGACCCCTTTAGCTCAGCGGCAGTTAACGCTGCCTGCTGTGCTATGGGTCCCGGGTCGAATCCCAGTAGGGACAATGTGTATATATGTATAATATGTCTGTATTAAAAAAAAAAGTATATATATAGTACATATATACTTTTTTTTCAACCAACTAGTATATACAAGCCTCGTTGATTACCACGGAACTAGATGGCGCTGTGTAATAATGTCCGGGAAAAATATAATAAATATAATATAGCAATAGATTATTAAAATCCAAGCCTCTGACTACGAAATATAATTTTTTAGTTATAATTATGTATCAATCGTTTAAAACTGTAAAGGAAAGTAACGTCAGGTATTTTTCATATTATTATCTTACAGATTTTCTCAAAGTCTGCGGTGAATCTTAATGTATACCCTTCCCAGTACTTGATACTGTAAGGGTTATATATCTGTTTGTGTATCAACTAAATGACGTACTCATTGTTGGACATAAGCCTCCTGCAAATTATGAACTGTAACTTTTTGACTGTTTCATGGAAGTGCAGTTCTCTGTCAAGGTGTTTAATGATTGTTTATGTAAAATCTTCTTTCTGAAACCCTTACTTCGAATTTCAACTCTATAGATAATTTGCAAGTTTGAATCCATACGTGGATAAACAATAATCCATGAAAAATGGTTTCTGCTGTGTGAAAGAGTATCTGAAAATACATACATACAGAAACGACAGAATCATTTGTATTAATATGAGAGATTTGTTTTTCTTTTACCGCTAGGCAATAAGCCAACCCGTTAATAATAAGTCTGACAGCTCACATATACACAATGTCCATCTTTTGATTCATCTACATCATTATTATAAGACAAAATCTCACAGGTTTGACTTGAAATGCAACTACAGCCAAACTTTTTAGCATCTTTTATAACACAGAAGTGGTTAAGAAGCCTGATGGTATTTAGTAGCCATGGTCTAAGCACTTTTGCAATACCAGCAGTGTTCAACATAATTATATAATAAATTACTTAACTTACCAAGAATTGAAAGGTCATTTTAATTATATTATAACACTCTAATACATTAACATACGTTTGAAAAAATGAATTATAATACGCTGCATCGTTGCAGTTGGTTTTTAATTTCAATGCTTCAGCGTTCCACAGATCTACCTTATGCTTCAGAAACCTTATAGATCTGATAGTATAAACTATATTTATGTCAAAAGCTGCCAGAGTTACAATAGTAATAGTTACTCCCATGGGAGAAATCAGATTAATAAATATAACAATAAATGCATGACACATATAAAAAAAGATAACAATTGTCGCAAGAATCCAATTTTCTTTAATGAAGCACTTCGTAATATTGTGATCGTTAAGAAATCTATGAATTTCTTGAATGGTTAAGACGTAAACTACATTCTCCTTGCTGTAGAAATAACTCACGAAAAAATTTATGAAAAAACCAACACTGTCGGTGCAGAGATCAAATATAGAAGTAAAGAAGATAAAATTGTTGTTTTTCAATTCCAAAGGAAGTTGATGCACGTGGAGGACGATCGTCAAAACAAACAATACTACCCCACACATTGACAAAACACTCGTTGTTGGACTGTTTGGTGTTATAAAATGATCTTTAATGAGATATTTTGGACAAAAGAACATGGATTGCACAAGGTTCAATGGAAAAAGCATCGACTGTATATCTTTATCAACGGAATTACATAACAACACTTCAATAGGATGATTTCTACCCATGTATGAATATTTTTTTCTCGAAACGATTTTGTTTTTCGGATACATAATCGGAACACTAGTGAATATGAAAAACCTCTTAAGTTGAATGTGTGTTGTAAACAAAAAAACGCTTTGCAAAGTGATCATGTTTGCAATTTATTATGTGAAGTGGCAAAATGTTTTTGCACTGCAACATTTGATTAATGGAAGTAGAACATATACTTATTGAAGGCATGTATTTAAATGATAAAATAATTGCCTTCAATTAATATACAATTCTGCTTATGCCTAGTGCGGGTTGCCAAATTGTGGACTGTGAAGGCAAATGTCTCGAGTTTGAACCTAGAACTCGCACCACTGACTTTTAGGAAAGTAACCCGTTTAGCTCAGCGGTAGTTAACGCTGCCTGCTGTGCTATGGGTCCCGGGTTCGAATCCCGGTAGGGACAAATGTTTGTGTGATGAGCATCAACATTTGTTTCCGAGTCATGGATGTATCTATGTATAATATATATGTATTTACAAAAAACAAGTATGTATGTAGTATATCAACCAACTAGTATCCGTAACACAAGCTTCGTTACTTTCCAAGGAACTAGATGGCGCTGTGTAATAATGTACGGAAGTATTTTTCTTTTTTTTTTCATAACCTAATCCCTCTCAAATGAGAGGTTACCCGTACCTAGTAGTAGGATTGTAATAGGTCCGACCTATTACAGACGTTTTGAAATGTACACAACAATGTTACAACAAATGATAGTTGTACTACATTATAATATCATATGAGCGGGTAACGAGTGTCAATTAATGTTACTATAAGTTATACAGTTCATTGAATTGTTTGTCTCCAACATAACTACCAATTCGTTATGAATTAAAGGGCATACTTTGAAATTAATTACTAAATGGATACAAGGAATTCCACATCAGCAATTATCAGTAATGGACGTTTTTATAGATTGTACAATATAATCAGTAAATTTATTTAGACATGGGTTAAATTTAATTTTCCTATAAAATATCATTTGCGTTTAAGAAATATAAGCGATATAAAGTCTTTCAAAATGAAAACTAAACGCAATATTGAACCCAATTGTCGTGTAGAAGTTTCACTAAACGATGTAGTTGATAAAGATGTCCAGAAAATGCTTTTTCCTTTGCATTTAATGCAAAATATTATGTTCTGTCCTAAATATAGTGTTAAAGGCAATTATGTGACCCCTTTAAGCCATGTGTCTACATTCATTGGATTTTTCGGAACCATATTTTTTGTTGGACTGTTCATGGGCCGTATTTATTTAGACAAATATAACTCAAGTTACACCGGGTACATATACTTCACGTCCTGCTATGACGCTACCCACTACTGTATTGGGTTTATAATGAATTTTACTATCGGCATCGTCTACACGAAAAAATATATTACTTTCATCTTAACTATACAGAGCGTCCACAGAATCCTTAATGACGAGTCCTGCTTTAAAAAAATCATTATATGGAATTGGATTACAGTATTGATAGCTTGTGGGTTTTATATCATCCTTTTCACTTATTTTGCCGTACAACAAAATCTACCTTTTATATCTTTTTTATGTTGTTATATTTTAGTAAATTTTGATTTAAATGTTGTTTATGCAATCCGATTTCTCAAATTGTTGGAACAGAAAGTGGTTCTGTGGAATATGAAAGCATTTAATTATAATGGAACTGAAGAAACACAGCGAGAAGAAGATTGTAAGAAATTGTTTCAGCTTTTTGTTGATATAATGAAGTGTTACGATATTTACAAAAGGTGTTACCAGTGGTTGGTAAGTGTTATTAAAGTATCTTTCACTACTTAAGGTTTTCACTAAGAAAAGTCTTAGTGATCATTACAAATGAAATAATAAACTTAATATTTAATTTCTAGAAATATTGAAGTTCTAGTTTTCTTTATCCTTGTCCTTACAAGATATAAAAATCTAGTAAGCTTAAAGCAGTACTTAATGTGACTAATATATTTAGTTTTAAAAAATTAATTATGTATTTGTCTTTTCAGATCTTTTACTACATCGCAGAATTGTTTACTCATAGTCTGATTTACATTCAAGTAGCGCTTGAAGTATTTAAAAACAATCTTGTTATAAACGATATAGTAAGTATTTTGTAGAAGGTAATTAATTTTATTACCAGTTTGACGAAGTAAAGTTCCAGTAAATTGTAGGTAATTGTTTAATTCTGGATGCGGGCGGTGCATGACCGGTCACCCTTGGGGGAGATCTATGTCCAGCAGTGGACGTTTAACGGTTGATATAATGATGATGACAAACGGTTTGATTCGACAAAAATTTGTAATATTTAATGTTATATTATAGAAATCTTCTTCATCATTGACTATGATTTCGGTCAGCTGTTGGTTGTCAAAAAACTTGTTGTGGCAATTGTATGTGAGTCTGCGCTGCGAGAAGTTTTATATTGCTGTTCAGAATGTTCAAGACTCTTGCGCACTTATGTTGCAGTCTAATTGTTCAGGTAAATCATAATGTTTGTTAGATATAGAAAGTATTTTTTGTTTCAAGTTAGAGTTTTGGATATATATACTATAACCATACATATTTTTTTCTAATTTATTTATTACTAGCCCCGCCCACGTGGTAGGTTGATAAAAAATAGCCTGTATCCTTCTCCAAAGTTCCGTCATTATCAATACCAAAATTGATCATAATCCGTTTAGCCATTCACGCGTGATGCCGTGACCAAGGGCAATAGGGATTCATTTTTATATATATAGATAATATTTATATTACGGACATATATACATAAAATTTTAGTGATACATCAAAAGTATCAGTAGATGTTCCATTCTGTACGGTATTAGCACAATATTATCGACATTAACCAAGTTTTCTATTAAAATATTTCTTTCGAAGGCATACATTTTTGCAAGGTCCAAACATTTTACTTTTATGTTCAACCATTTGTAAGAAGAGTTCTTTAAGGTCAGACAAATGATCAAAAGAGATACAAAATAATTACTTAATTTGTATCTCTTTCTATATATACTATTTTTTTATTTGTTTTATGGTGATAAGGGGGCAAACGAGCAGGCGGCTCACCCGATAGTAAGTAATGACCGTCGCCCATGGACATTTGCAACACCAGAGGCTCGCAAATGCGTTGCCTAACCCCATTAAAACCGTTCAGGTTTCTTAAAATAGGGAGTTACTGAACTGACAGCAAATGGAATTCCCATGCTGTCAGAATAGTTACTCATTCAATGAGCTCTGGTAACCTTACTCACTCGCAGAAAGACCACTATTGTTGATTCACTGCGGTCTTCTGTAAGGTTGTATACTATCAACCATATAGTCAGTACTAAGCAAATGTGTTACAGATCTTGTACCATCTTGCGTAGAGTTAAGTTCCTTACATGTCGTTTTCATTGCACTTATATTCACTAATGCCTAGTGAATGGAATCATTCACTAGGCATGCATATTGGAATATAGTCTAATCCCTCTCACATAAGAGCAGACTCGTACCCAGTAGAGGGACAATAATTAGGTTGATGATAATGAATTTTGATATTAATTTGACAGATGATGAGAAGAAACTATTCAAGAACGTCCAGCGCTTCCATCGAGCCTCATTCAGCAAGATAAGTGCATGTGGACTGTTCTACGTGGACGCTGCGTTACAGTTGAGCCTGATGTGTCTACTTACTGATTATATCATTGTATTGCTGCAGTTTGCCTTCTTGTAGTTCAAGTATCATTAAATTAATTTGAAACATGATTTTTACTTTACTTGGACCAAATGGAAGATAAAGTTCAAAATGACATAAAGTTCCACACCCGTACAGGGCTCGATATCTCATTAAGTATATTATCATCTATAAGGATTTCATTTACTGCACGCATGGGTACGCTGCCATGAACACAACTAACCCCCAAAATAATGTGAGTTTATTAAAGTAATTTTGTGGGCTTATGAAGTTCTCGATATAGTATTTTGGATTCAAATTTACATTAAATTTAGAGGATGAAACATTGTTTGTATATCTTTATCCACTACGATGTTCAAAAAGGTTAAACTTCTTTTTAGTTTGGTGATTATTTTTTTCTGTTTTAAGCCCCATTTTGTACATTAATATGTACAAAATATAATTTATATGATTGTATAATTTAATGCAGGATTGTATACCTATAGCCTGAAATTGAACTCGAGATCTTAGACTTCGCAATCCACTCTCGTCACACCACTTTATGATGAATGTAAAAGAAGATTTTAATTTAATTAATTTAATTTAATTTTGATTTAGCTCTGTGGCGTTCACTAGGGGAGGCCTACGTCCAGCAGTGGACGAATATAGGCTGATGATGATGATGAATTTAATTGGCAATATACGAGAGCTGTGGTAGCCTAGCGGTGCGACCAGTGGACTGAGACGTCAAAGGTCTCGAGTTCGAACCCAAGGCACGCACCACTGACTTTTCGGAAGTTATGTGCGTATTTGTCACAAGCTCAATCGGTGAAGGAAAACATCGTTTGGAAACCTGCATGCTTGATAGATTTGTCTTGATGGCATGTGAAGTCTGCCAACCCGCAGTAGGCAAGCGTGGTAGACTATAGCCTAATCCCTCTAAAATGAGAAGAGACCCGTGCCCAGCAGTGGGACGTTAATGGGTTGATGATGATACAACGACTGCTTTAATTCTGTATTTTGGACAAGCAAACGCAATCTAAAACAGGTTTAAAGAATGTAAAAGAAGAAAAAAATATTATGTGATAATAATTTATTACGAGAGAGCCTTTACAGAATGATAAGAATAAGGTTAATAAACCAAGGGAGGAATATTGTACATATCATACAAAAATAACTCTTATATACTAAGGAATTCGAACTGTAATAGCACAATTGTGTAGCTGGTAATGAGAACAAACAGATGCAGTGGCAGAGTGGCATCTATGTAGAGATGGTCGTTTTTACATTAACGATGCCAGGCATCGATGCCAGTTGCCGATGCCGATATCCGATGCCGAGTTACGTTGACAACGGATACCGATGCCATTTAGTTGCCGATGCTCAAAACCGAAAACTGAGTCATCGCATCGGGTATCGTGTCTCAATCCCCACTCCCAGGCATCGATGCCGATGCCGATGCCGATGCCGATGCCGATGCCGATGCCGATGCCGATGCCGATGCCGATGCCGATGCCGATGCCGATCCCGATGCCGTTGACACATGACGATACAGATAACATATCGGATGTTTTGTATTATTGACAATGGATGCTAATGCCATCTACTTGCCCATAGCCGAAAACAGTCGTCGTGTCATATCAGTAACGTTTAGGTTCACGTATTGTGCTACTAGATGTCACTGTTATTTAATCGATGAATGTAGGAATTTAGATTACCACTCATAATCTAAAGAAATTATTTAATAAATTGTTTTTTTTAGTTAAACTCCTTAAACGTTTAATTAAGGCATTGCAAATCTTTTAAAATATTGTTTTGACATATTGGTACAAAAGTACTTATTGTTTTAATGTTTTTTTTTCGTACGTATCTTTATATGAATTTGATTTCAGTCAGTTTTGAATGCGCTACTTGAACATTCATAATAATTTCCGTTTGAGTTTGATAAATAAATACTTTATAATGTAGTGGGTACAATTTTTATTTAAACTTACGATTAACAAAATATGACAAAAATATAAAAATATTTTTTGACCCATATATAAGAATTATTATAATTTTTTATCATATTGTTTTTCATAGACGGCGTTAACGCATCGTAATATAAATTCGCTTTCTTTCTTTATAATTTTTTTGAAGTTGTTCCAATTTCAGTACCTACCCTAACTAACTATTACAATAAATTCAAATTCGTAGAATGGTAATGGTAAATACATATGTTTGGCATCGATGCCAAAAATAACGATGCCGATATCGGATGCCGCATCTCTGGTAACGATGCGCATCGATGACAAAAATATTCAAAAACGCCCATGTCTACATCTATGTAGAACAGGCCACACACCGACATCTTCTTGAACGACGCTTTTTGTAGTCTTAATATGTTCTTACAAACTCTTATTTGAATATCTGCGAAGAAAATGAAAAGAATTAATTAGCTGTAGTACTTAGCAGAGATGGCTTTTAATTAGTTAATCAGAAATAACTCTTTAAATAAAGAAATAATGTAGGAAATATAAAAAAAAAGCATTACCTGAATGTAATGTTGCGTTTGTAAGCTGTGAACTCATTATTCGAATTTCCTTCATGGCTGAATAGAATTTCTCACTTTCCAAGCATAAGAGTAAAAGTAGAAGCACATTCTTTATCACCCACGACAGAGAGATAAAACAGAGTAGAACAAACTAAAACAAACAATTATCTTATTGGCAATAAGAATAAAAATAAGTTTATAAATAGTCTTTCAAGAAAGTTCTTTTCTCTTCTTAAGCTCTTTTAAGAAAATATAGAAAAGCTCTCACATTTTTATCACTGTCAAGATCCATTTTCTTCATTTCTATGCGCATTGCTATGCCAAGGACAGCTTTTGAAGCTGTTTGTTCTATGTGGAAAAATAACAGATAATACGAAAAAAAAACCCAAGAAGTCAAAAATTTTCAAAACTCGTATTATCAGCATATACCAAAAAAGCAGATACCAAAGACTAATCAACGTAGTGACTGCAGTAACTAAGGCAAACCATAATCATGAACTTACCAATTGACCAAACGTCTTTTCAAAAATTTGATAAACTTTAAGTAATTCATTAAAAGTTATAAACATTTTATTCCAATAACACTCGCTTTCTAAATCTTCAGCGTGTCCTAAGCTCTGAATATTTCGAATCCAAGACCTAAGTGGTCTTAACACAAGCTTCATAATACATGTAGCATAGATGACATTCATATCAAATAAGATACAAATATAAGATGTGGACACATTGCTAAAAGTCATATTTGAGAAAAAGAAATAGTAAAACAAAATCCATGTAATATGATAACAATTCATAGCTATGACGTAAAACCAGAAAGGAACGATGAAGCACTTGAAACTGTTATTGATTTTGAGAATTGTATAAATATTCTGGATTCTGTAGACCAGAGATAAGTTATTGTTGAGCTCAATAATATTATTACTGTAGTTCAATAAGCTACCAATAATGTACGTGATGAAGACGTATATTTTGCACAAATTATTAAAATAATAAAAGCCAGTTAGGTCAACAGTTAAAGTGTTAACAAACATGAAATAATAGCATATACTGAGAATTATTATTATACAGAAGATCGCGATGAGATTGTAAAACAAACTGTTTGCAATAATAACACCATCACCGATTTTGTATTTAGCACAAAAGAACAGAGCTTGCATCGAGTTCAATGGCTTTAAAACTGATCTTAAGTCATCGCCAATTGCACTGTTGTTAGGTAATTTCTCATTATGTTCATAATTTGATTCAGTGTCTAAATTGGTGAGTGTAACTTTTTTTTTTCCTATCTTGAATGTATGAACACATGACTTATACAGTACGCTCTTTAATATTGGTTAGACTATGAGAATGTGGATAGCAATTCAATTAGATCTATTTAGATAATTTAGTCGTTTAGACAAATATCGTACTTTTAACATTAACATAAATAATTTTTTTATGGATTGTCATTTTCTTTCTGTCTCTACGACGTACATAAAATATTCTACAAACATATATAGATACATCATATTCACAAACAAGTGTATATATTGAAAATGTAAATAAAATTATTGAGTTTTCAGTAGACCACTTATTACTAAGCAGTTATTACGTTAATTTCGATAATGTATATATTTTAGCCTGTCCTACATACAGTAGATTGAAGCAATATTATTATTATTGAGAGAATTAAACTTGAGTGTTTTGACATTCAGTACGTAAAATTTGTATATTTCGTTCACACCATAACAGCTTTTATACTTTTCAAAATAATAATTATGAAGACGACGAACGCAAACAAGATTTTCAGTTGATTTATTTTTGGCCAATATCGTTGACGAAGATGTGCAGAAAGTATTTCAACCATTGAATGATGTGATGCAGATGTGAGTATTAAATCCAAAATATCGCATGAAAAACAATTTTATCCATCCGAATAAGCTGACAAATAATATCTATTGATAAAAATGTTCTCTGGCTGCACCGTGCGTCATTCAGCAAGATGACAGCATGCGGTCTGTTCTACGTGGACATCTGTCAGCCACTTCATCTGATGGCACTCCTCACTAACTACAATGTTTTGCTGCTGCAATTTGCGTTGCTGTAATCTTAGTAAATAGAAAATATAAATCAACAGCGCCTTACCCTTTTGCATTCAATGTTAAACCGTATGCCTTAATAATAATAAAGTATAAAATATTATGTTATAAAAATATGTTGTACCATACACACAATATAATATCATATGTTAGAATTAAATATAACACAATAACAAAACAGAATTATAATCATGAATTGGTTTGGTTGGCTTTTTATTGTAACGAAATGGATTGACAACGTTAATGATCCGTACAAAAGAACATTACTTCAAAATCAGTCGAATCAATTCCTTTGCTTCCTGGTCTAATAAATAATATAATGATGTATCCATAATAAAATCGCCTTCAATTCTTCAAATTGATTTAGTTGTGAACAGAAAACATAAGTGAAATGAAGTCTGTAAGAAATAAAACTTCTTTCAACAACAGTTACAAAGTGAATATTATGTTAGACACTTTCGTCGACAAAGATGTACAGAATTATTTTTATCCTTTATCCCTATTGCAAAATCTGTTTGCTAGTCCAAAATACAGAATGAAAAACAATTGCATTGGTCCAAACAGTCGTCTATCGAATCTATTGGTATGCTGTGGCCTGATATTATACATAGGTGTATTAATAAGTTGTACTTATAATAAATGTGTCATCATCGTTACAAACAATCTCGGCCTTGAAGTATACGTCACCATTTTTTCCGAATTTGTATTCATCTCGATTGGTTTCTTCATGAACTTTTTCGTCACTATCTTACAGACGAACGAACATGTTCTGTTTGTTCTAAAATTTCAAAAAATTCATCGAATTGTTAATGATAAAATCAAGTTCAGGCGCTTCATCATTGACAGCTGGATGAGCATCATCATGCTGTTCGGAATCTATCTCTCTGTTACAATGTATGTTTGGATCAGTGTTAAACTACCTTTAAACGATGTTATTTATAGTATTACTTTAATCAATTTCGATGCAAATATCATTTACGCTATTAGACTTATGAAACTGTTGAAAGAGAAAGTATCTCTATGGAATATTCAAGCTTTACGTTTGCAAGGCATGAGAAATTTAACAACATTTAATTGTGAGACAACAATGCAAGCTTACGTAAATATATTAGACTGCTATGACATATTCAGGAGTTCTTTTCAGCAAATGGTGAGTAAACTGCTCCCAAAAGGACAGCTAAATAAAATAACTTACGTTGATAAGAATGCCAATTAATGCAATCTAATAATATAACCACTTAAAAAATATAAAACTATTATTAGTACTATAGATTACTATTATAGATTAAAAAATCTCAATATTTCATGATCCTTAATATCCATGGTCACGGGGAGACTGAAGTGTTGGGTGTCTTGATGTTATAATTACTAATAACTATCCAAATTTGTTGTTAATATTATAATTATTGCTTTCTAGTCTACGTTAAATAATACAAAATCCTTTGTCATGCACAACGCCAAACTGAAACAAATTATATTCTTTTCCAGATCGCGTACCTCACCGTAGACCTGATTATTCATAGTTTAATATACATTGAAATATCGCTTCACTATTTAAAATCAGTAGAAAATTGTAATGGTGTCGTAAGTATTTTACACGTATACCTACGTTTATTATTCTAAAAGGGCATTAGTTTATTCAAAAAGCTTCTGTTCCACTGTAGTCAAACAACTGATATATTAACATGATTACGGAAGGTTGACTAATCCGGAAGCTAGCGCCTCCTGGTGGCGTACAAAAACTTAACAGATCGCAGTATTACATTAGGTATTCAAACTGGCATACGTTCCTTTACACATACGTAGTTCAAAAACAGAACAGATGACGACTCTTCGTCTCATCTAAAGCACGCTCAAACAGAAATGCTGAAATCATGAAATAATAACTACCTACTCCTTTATTTTTATTCTTATCTTTACATTTAGTGTCAACATCTTGCTGTACATAAAATATAGTTATAGGCTAATGATGATATAAAGGTCAGTTATGTAATTATTGTTAATTAAAGTTTTGAACGTTTTTCAGCTAGCAACAACATTGACAATATTTACAATAAACACATGGGTAATGAAGACTTTGATGTTGCAAATCGTATTGATACGTTCTTGTGAGGAGTTTTATATAGCTGTGGATGATATTCAAGACTCATGTACTGTTATATTAAGTTCGAATTGTGCAGGTAATTTACTAATAGTTTCATATTTTGCACCACCACCGGTTTTATCTTCATCAACCCGATTATTTTCCCATTGCTGAGCACGGATCTCCTCTCATTTGAGAGTGATTTGGTTTTAATCCACCTCACTAGCCTAGTGCGGGTTGGCAGATTTCACATGCCATCAAATCTCTCAGGCTGCAGGTTTCCTAATAATATTTTCTTTGGCATTTCAGAACTTTTTTCTCACAATAAATACGCACGCAACTTCAGTCAGTGGTGCCTTAGTGTTGAATTCAGGATCTTTGACTTTTCAGTCCAATGGTGGTAGACTGAAGTCTAATCTCTCTCAAATGAGAGGAGACCCGTGCCCAGCAGTGGGGTAGTGATTAGTGGGGTTAACGTATCATGTCAAATTGACCTTACTTAATTAAAATTTGTATTTTAATCATTGCAGATGACGAGAAAAAGATGTGCAAGAATATTAAACGTTTACATCGAGCGAGATTCAATAAGCTGGATGTTTGTCATATGTTTTGCATGGACGCTGCCCTGATGTTGAAAATAATGGCGTACCTAACCAGCTATATTGTAGCACTGCTTCAATTTTCATTTCTGTAATGTGATGATTAATCATGATTACTTTAAGAATCGAGATTCCCCGCTCTAACTAAGCTGCCAGACTGGAGAAGTACCTCCGCCTTACAGAAGACCGCAGTGAATCAACAATAATTGTGTTTCTGCGAGTGATTAAGGTTACCAGAGCTCGTTGGGGGAGTGACTATTCTGACAGTATGGGCATTCCGTTTGCTGTCAGTTTAGTAATTCCCTATTTTAAGAAACCTATGGCAACGCATATTATGCAAGCCTACTAGTATTGCAAATGTCTATGAGTGGCGGTGATCACTTACCATCAGGTGAGCTGGATGCTCGTTTGCCCCCTTATCACCATAAAAATATTCTAAAAAATAATGATGTTATTTTTAAATTTAATTATTTCTCTATATATTAGAATATCATAATGAATTATCTGCCGTTTTATTTATTCAAATAATGATACCTGACTATATTACATTACAGTAAGTTAGTGTTAAAAAATAATTAAATTTACTTTTCTAATTGATTGAAACTATGATTTATATGCAGTAATGGAGCAATGGTACCGTTGGAAATAATCTAAATATAATTATTTTCATATCTTTATTATATGTTCCTATCCATAATGAAGCTGATATCTTACTTCATCAGTTCTATGATCACCTACATAAAGTGAACAGAAACGATATTCCCATTATTAGTTCTTCACTAAGTGATCTACGGAGACACAACTATGAAATATCGTTTACTTAACTTACCATTAAATAACATAATAAAATAGAATTAAAATAAATCATCGCGATGAAATCTTTTTAAACAACATACGTGGGACACGCAGAAAGTTTTGAGAAACTAAAAAACTAACTTCTGCTAGTTTAGTTTAGCTCTACATCTTTATCAACCACATCGTAGTAAACCTTGCACGCGATAATTAGGTTCAAAACAGCGTAAAGTTCTCATTTTGAAAGACTTGACATTGGTTATATTTCTTAAACACTAATGATAATATTGAAAAAATAATTCGAATTTTCTGATATTTTTATAATCTAGAAACACGTCCATTACTGATAATAAAATTGCTGTTGAGGAGTTCATACTATCCATTTAGTAATTATTTTTAAAGTAGGTTCTATTATTCATGACGTTTGTTCAAAGTGGGGGGAGAAAGGGGGAGAGACGGCAAGTATTAATGTAGGTACTCCCACTTCACCCGACCTCCTTGAACTTGTATTGGACCCATATACGAAAGAAGAGAGGAAGTAGGAAGCGAGCCTATAGTCGTAATTGAGCAAGAACCTAAACACCAAGCTGCTACTGAGAATTGAATTGAGAATCGAGACCGACAACTGACCACGACAAGTTGAACTTAACAACTTTTAAACTTTCGCGTTGCATTCTAATACATTATATTTCAAGAACGTCAAGCGTTTTAAACGTCAAGCATTTAAAAGGTAAATTCGCGTTAATTCCCGTGAAATATAATGTATAAGTTGAACTTAAACTGCTTATCTGTTATTTCTACATCTACTGCTCATACTAGTTTTAATAAATAAGATTTTTTTCAACTACTGTATTTTGACTGTCATTAATTAAATATTTTTTTGTATTTTTTAGCTTATTTCAAGATAAGATTTTTAATTATTTTGTCATTAATTAAATCGATACTTTAAGTATTTGTTACTGTAGGATAATGAAACTATATTTTATCAATAGAAAGTAACTTTTAATTGATACTAAATTCAGTAGAAGCGTGAAGGAGGGATTAATTGTTAGCTCTGTTTTTTTCATTTGCGAGAATATTATTCCTATTAATTATATGAAATAAAATCACAGAGATTTATTCCCAATTTTGGTCACGGGTGGATTTTAAAGGATCTGAAACTTTGGCATTAAAATATTATAAATTTACAGTAATAAAATCCGGTTTAAGAGTAGTTTTTTATTTAGAAGAACTAGTGCAAACTGAAAACAATTGCTGTCTCACTCACACAGGATATGAGGATATATCTGGCAAAGATGTTCACAGGTGTATTGAACAGGAATTACAATATCGCTAACTGCAGCAGGACAAATGTGTAGTTTGTAAGGAATGCCATCAGACGTAGGGGCTGGGAGATATCGATGTAGAAAAGGCCGCATGCTGTCATCTTACTGAATGATGCATGGTGCAGGCGTAAAACGTCTTTGCAAAGCCTTTTCTGTTCATCTGAAAAAAAAAACATTGATCTAAACAGCTAAAACGATTTTGAAACCAAATATATTATAACTTTAAAAGCTATTTTGTTGTGAAAGGAAGGACTGTTAGGACTAGAACTGAATCCTTCTGAGTTATTTATTTCTTACTCTTACGCGGATATTAGACAGTAGAATAAAACTACCAGCATAGCACATCTTTATAGAATTCATGGTCACGAGTCGATTATGAATGCTGTTAAGACGAAAGTGATGAAAAGGATCCGAAACGTCGAGATAAAATAATATCAAAATACTGCAATAAAATCCGTAAAAAAGTAGTTTTATTTCAATTATAAAGAAATTCCAAATATGTCATGGGTATTCCTATAATGTTCATCACAGTAATTCCGAAAAACGATTGTTAGCACACCTCATGAATAATTGACAGTATCCAAATTTTTGCGTATAGATGTCATTTTAAGCGAACTCTGTAATGGTCTCTTTTGGGAAATAAAAAAATCTTTAAACCGAACATCAGTATCAATCATCTAGAATTCGTAACACAATCTACGTTGCTTAGCTTGGAACTAGATGGTGCTGTATAAAAAGGTCCTATAATCAACATATTTACATTTCTTGGTTCATGCAAACATATATGATAAATAATACAAACACGTCTGCTTGATGCATGGGGTTTCCCATTAAAAAGAATATGGATTATGATTTGATTCGTTTTTTTATCTCTACCAGACCCACATAGTGTTAATTAATGGTTTCTAAACTGTACCTGAAATACACAATGTCAAGATACAGGCGCAGGAGTCATTAGCATCCTTGAGGGAAACATAAAATTTCTCCAGATGCAAGCACAAGGCGATTTGCATCACCAAATTCTTTGCTATTGAAAAGAAAATCATTACGTGTATGTAATAAAAGTTCCCCTGAAAAAATAATTAAAAATTATTAGTTTTTTTGGTCGAAAGACATTTACTGTTGGACATTATGATGTCCACCATAAAGCCTATGGGCTTTCACCAAGGATTGTCACGGTGACTATTCTTGCGTCACCTGCATCTAGCGTTTTCCTCTACCAGGTTTGTTGGGGGCCTATCAACGCCGCGTCTTCCAGAATACGGTAGGGTCTCGTGGACCTTCGAGTCCCAACGACCTTCCAATTTTTCGAGCGTATAAATTCTTATAAAATCATTACACAGATAAGTTATTGAAAAAAACAAACGGAGTCTTAGATGTAACACTTATCCAATAGGTACTTACGCAAATATTAGATTTGAAATAAAAATTATTTGAAAGATTTTATCGCGCTTTATTAATATTATTTTTAGGATATTAGGTCACCGAAAAAGACTGTAGATCATGGACGCTGTTAATTATCCGAAATATCGTTATTAAAATTATATATGTATAAACAAAGCGCGATAAAATCCGAAAAAAATATTTTTTTTCAAAAATCATCCTTTAAAGGGGTAAAATGGGGGTGCAAAGTTAATATGAAATTTCTTTGATTTTCAAAGTTATATCAATAAAATTTTATATTTGGGTTATAAGATCCTAATCTTGATTATTTCCGACATCAATTTTTGAAATTCATCCCTTAAGAAGGTAAAACGGGGGTGCAAAGTTAGTATACAAGTTCTCTAATTTTCAATGAAACTTGGCGAGTGTAGTCTTTGTATGATGTAGGCATCCGATAAGAAAGGATTTTCCGAAATTTTGTCCATAAGGGGGGGGGAGGGGGTAGGGGGACCAAGTTTGTACGAGGCAACGTGATTCCTTGGTCCAATCTACTTAAAATTTTGCATAAACATTCTTTAACAGAATTGATGGAAGACGTATGTCGTATTTTATCGACATTCATTCCCTGACGGGATTAAAAAGAGAGATAGAGAATTATGTTGGAGGTGATATCAATACTCCTTAGTGCTTTTGATTTAAATTACTTTTTATTTTGACACATGCTTGGAAACTCAATCCGATTTTATTTAAAAGAGGTTGAACTCACATAAAAGCTTGATGCAATGCAAATATTTTATTATCCTTAAAATTGGGATTTCTGTTCGTTTCATTTCGTATATAAAAGTATATATACGGTAATTACACAAAAAAATAATTTCTAAAATGTTCGTCTCTCTCTTCGTTCTTTCTAATTGCTGCAACAGCTGGACTGATTTTATAGGGACTTTCACCATCGTTATAAGGAGTAACTAAGGCTACTTTAATTTAAGAACAAGAAACGAATTAGAGTTCCGTATGACTTACATTAAATTTTTCGTTAAATTTCACGCGGACGAAGTCGCGGGTAACAGCTAGTAATATATATAATTAATGAATATATACATTATTGCCTACTTACGAGATTATTTTTTAAATATACTTTGTAAAAATTAATCAAAATTTTGATTTTAAACAATCCATCTATGTACGTCATCAGTATATAGTAAAGAATCTGTAAAAAAACCTTTATTACATTTAAAAAAGAACATGAATTAAATAAGTCAAATATGATTCGTACTAACCGGATATCTGAAAATATTTTCAAACATATTATAACATTTTAATATTTTCTCATAAGATATGAACATCTTCTTATAATACATTACATTATGAGATTTCTTGAGTAAAATTTGTTTATTCCATAGTTCAACTTGATCTGTCAACCACTCAATCAATCTAGTCGCATATATAAGATTACAATCAAAAGCTAAATAAATTATTGTGTTCAAAATCACACGCCAAGCTGACAGCACATAAATAACGTAATTGTATATAGAAAAAGTTATATAGAAGGTTAAGATGAATGCAACCCTGATCCAAGTTTTAACAACGAAGGATTTGAAGCTCTGATTATTAAAAAGTCTATGCAGTTCTTGTAGAGACAGAATAAAAGTCATATTCTCCTTAGTTTGGAACAGATTTAAAATGAAATTCATGATGAAGCCGATGCTCAAGCATGCCAAGTTAAACGCAGTCGCATATACAAGCAAATCATTAGTTGGAGCCATTTTCATAATGTTGTCCAGCAATGTTGCAACAAGTTCGTATACATGAGACGCCAGAAATATGATCACTCCGCATAACGTTATTACGTTATGGAGACATGTATTTGGACAGATAAAATTGTTTTTTATTCGAAATTTTTTATTCAGCACAAGCGTATGCATACAATTTAAAGGCAACAACATTGACTGCACATCTTTATCGATGTAGTTATTCCAAAGATCTGGTATAGGGACAAACCGATGTTTTTTACAACAAATTTTCTTTTTCACTGGCTTCATTTTCTATGAATTTATAAACGTCTGTAAAGGGTTAGACGTGAATAAATATGAAGAAGCAATCGGACCGATAGAAGGCCTAAAATTAATTATAAAATTAAGCCAATATTTGTTGAACAATGTATTTACTTTATTGATTAAATATGAAGAAGAATTAGATATCAAATATTAAAATAATAACTTATTGGAACAGCCCAATTTATTACATTAGGTGAGGAGTTAGTTTGGGAAGTAATAACTATTCCGACAATAATTGGATTCAATAGCTTGAAGATGAATTTCATAGTCTCAATTGTTTGCCCATGTGCCAGCAGCATTAGCTCATTACTAAAAATGATGAACTGTAAAGTCAGTTAATTGTCGACTAATCGAATTAACGGATAGTTAACCGCTTCTTAACTTAATACCACCTAGGTGTGGACAGCTAGGATGCGTGTTATAAAAGTCTAAATAACATTAAGGTACTTCTTATCTTTAAAAGCCTGTTTTTTTTTACTTTTACAGGTAGACTATAAACTTAAAGGAAAATAGTAGCTCAAGCCTCAAACAGAATTGTTTGTTCATTGAAGGCAATTATGTTATCGTTTAAATGCATGACCTTAATAAGTATTTATGTTCTACATTAATTACTTAAATTCTGCAGTACAAAAACATTTTGCCGCTTCATTTAATAAATTGCAAACATGATATACTTTGCAAATGCGATTTTTTGTCCACAACACACATTCAACTTTGGAGACTTTCCTTATTCACTAGTGTTCCAATTATGTTTCCGAAAAATAAATTGGTTTCGAGAAAAAAATATCAATTCACGGGTAGGAATCATCCTATTGAAGTGTTGTTATCTAATTTTGTTGATAAAGATATACAGTCGATGCTTTTTCCATTGAATTTTGTGCAATCCATGTTCTTCTGTCCAAAGTATCTCATTAAAGATAATTTTATAACACCAAACAGTCTAGTGACAAGTGTTTTATCAATGTGTGGGACAGTATTGTTTGTTTTTACGCTCTTCCTCCGTGTGCATCAAATTCCTTTTGAGTTTAAAACTAACAATTTTATCTATATATCTTCTTTATTTGATTTCTTAACCGACAGTTTCGGAGTTTTCTTAAACTTCATAGTCAATTTCATCTATAGCAAGAACAATGTTGTTTACGTCTTAACCATTCAAGACGTCCATAGATTTCTTAATGACCGAACTATAACGAAGCATTTCGTTAAAGTAAATTGGATTCTTACCGCAGTTGTGATCTGTTTTTATATCTGTCATGTATTTGTTGTTATTTTAATCATTTTAAAATATCTCATTACCCCAATGGCGGTAACAATTACAATTGTATCTCTAGTAGCTTTTGACATAAATATAGTTTATGCTATCAGATCTATTAAGTTCCTAAAGCATAAGGTAGATCTATGGAACGCTGAAGCGCTGAAATTAAAAATTGACTACAACGATGCAGCGTATTGTAACATAATTTTTCAGACATATGTTAATGTTTTAGAATGTTATAATATATTCAAAATGACTTTTCAACACTTGGTAAGTACTTTGAAATACATAAATACATATGTGGCAAACTCCGGGTGTTATAAATTTCAATAGATCTTGGTCTTTCTTCACCATCAGACCTTATCATCATCATAATCATCCCATTTACTGTCCCATTTCTGGGCGTCAGTGAAGTGTGCCAACTCGCACTAGGAGATAGTGCGTGTTGGCACACTTCATACGCCATCGAGAAATTCTCGCATGCATTCTTTATGATAGTTTCCCTCGCTGTTTGAGTATGTTATAAATATCTCATTTATAAATACGCACATAACTTTGAAATGTTAATGGTGGATCCACGGTGTATCGTATGGTGTGGGAAATGTTATTTACAGCGGTGTAAATTATATTTCCAACCTACGCTCAGAAAAAATGTTTAACATTATTACTAACACTAGTTTGTAAGCTCGTAATTGTAATAACAAATATGGATGTACCTGATCAGAAATAAATTATAATAATAATGATTATAATTTATTTCATAAAATACTCTATAATAAGACTTATGACTGTGTACATTAAGATTAAAATAACCATTTTCAGATACTCTTCCACACAGCAGAAACACTTTTTCACGGATTATTGTTCATTCACGTATGGATTGAAATTTGCAAATTATCTATAGAGTTGAAATTCAAAGTAAGTACCTATTTACATAAACAATAAACACTTGAAAAATCTGATCGACTGGAAAAATCTAACTCCCGACCCGGAGTACAGAAACCGATTCTACGTCTGCTATGGCAATCAGTCATTAATTTCGAACCTATTTACTGCTTTCCTGCTGGGATACTAGAAGGGGTTAGGCTATTATCGATCAAGCTAAAGCAAATATGGTTGACTTCATACATCATGGGCTTGATTGAAAAAGTCTTGTGGACATAAAATATACCTCATGATATTCCTTTTGCCCTATTAAACAACTGAATAATTATAACTAAAGAAATGTAAATTTGGAAGATTGAATTTAAACAAATGGTCACATCATTAAACTGTCGATGACAGTAAAGCTTTGGTAAAACAGTGAGCTGTGGTAGCCTAGTGTTGAGACCAGTCGACTGAGATCTTAAAGGTCTCGAGTTTAAACCCAAGGCACGCACCACTGACTTTTCGGAAGTTATGTGCGTATTTATCACATGCTCAAACGGTGAAGCACCAGTCTCATATTGATATTACATACATAAAGCATTGTAAAACAAAACCAACAATTTTGTATTTAATTTAAAAAGAATATCTATGGAGTTTCTTGCCGGTTCTTCTCCATAAGACCTACCTTTTGGAACCGAGCAACTAAATTCAATTTAATTTGACAATTCAAAAGTACCTGTATTGGTCTAATTGAAATAAATGATTTGATTGATTTGAAGGAAAACATCGTGAGGAAACTGCTTCTGAGATTTTTTCAATGGCATGTGAAGTCTGCCAACCCGCACTAGGCTAGAGCCGTGGACTATAGCCTAATCCCTCTCAAATGAGAGGAGACCCGTGTCCAGCAGTGGGACAGCAATGGGTTGATGATGATGGCAGTAAAAAGTTAAATAAAGATAATTATTGATGTAGCAATTGTCAATAAAATTATTTTCTGATGTTTTCAGTTTGTAACATCATTGGTGGCAATGAGCATATACGGCTGGCTGATAAAGACATTGATACTGCAATTTCTGCTGTGTTTACACTGTGAAAGATTTTACATTGCTCTGAAAAATAGTCAGAATGTATGCACGTACATTTTGAATTCACGCTGTTCAGGTACTATTTAGATTGCTTCATTACTTAAAGCTTTCCTTGGATTGCATTTTTTGTTGGAATTCTCAATAGTAGGTAGGATTGGATGTTATTTAAAATCTAGACTAGACTTTTTTACTGCAGTAGAAAATTTCAGCTGCTTCTAGGTCGTATTTGATTTGATTGGGTTCAAACCCGCTACCAAGGATGCAGGAGATAGGGCCGGTAAATTATAATTATATTTATTGGGTTTTCTACTTAGTTCTCACTAGCCACTTAGGGTTAAATAATGATTATAGGCCTTTTCTATTATATCAGATGAGTAAAAATAGCCGGCAGTAAATAAGTAATAGGCGTTTACGGCATACCATAACCATGATTGTATTGACTGTCTGCACTTTTTTTACAAATTATTAGTAGCAACTCGTTGTAACGATTTGTGAAGAATTTTATAAGAAAATAACCAATATTTCCACGCATATTGGGAAGAAAAATCAGAAGAACCTCATATCCGACAGCTGTTTTTTGAAGTTCACTGGATGATTAAACAGATTTAGTTTGCTATTACTTTGCAGTTACTGAGAAAAGGCTCTTCACCAATGTCCTCCGCATTCACCGAGCGACCTTCAGCGAGTTCACCCCGTGCGGCATCTACTGCATCGACGCGAAGCTGCCTTTCCGATTGTTGCTACTTCTCACTAACTACACCATTGTGCTTTTACAGTTTGCATTTCTGTAATCCTGGTACCATTAAAACAATATTCAAGAATTCCCTTTGTTTTCCTAATTGTTTTTTTTACCAATAATTAATGATTATTATTTAATGAGGTGCTGTCTGTCTATTTTGATGATGATGGTGATGATTTAATTAGGGGGTGCAGGTGATTATTCCTGGGGGTGGCGCAGAAACGGTCGTCGTGGCGATTCTTGGGGGGAGACCTATATACAGCAGTGGACGTCTGATGGTTGATGATGAATTAAATTAGATATCTATTTATTGATTTCTGAGGTTTCATGGCTTAGTTTGATTTAACAGACATTATGTGAATTGACAAAATCATTGTGTGAGATTGTAAACGACCCATCGCAGCTGTATTTAAAACAATATAACAATATCGTCTTAGAGACGTAGCGAGCAAGATTTTTTGATTACCGAATTGCCAAATTTCTATCCTGACTGGGGAAGTACTACCACCTTACAGAAGACCGCAGTAAAACAATAAGTCGTGTTTCTGCAAGTTAGTAAGTTTGCCAGATGTCATTAGGAGAGTGGTACCCTGATAACATGAGAATTCCGTTTGCTGTCGGTGTAGTAACTCCTAAAACTAAATTATTTCCTACAGGGTCGACAATGCGAGAGTGATACCTCTGGTATTGCAATACTTCAAGCTGGCCGTTAGCTCGTGTGCCGCCCTAATGGTATAAAGAAAAATAAAAATCATTACAATTATCAACACATTCACTATCTCACTGCGAGGCAACTGTCACCTCTTAATAGTGGTTGGGTTATCCCACCACGCTGGCTTAGCCCATATTGGCAGACTTTATACGCTGCTGACAAAATAAGATTGAATTTCCGGCAAAGTTTTATTTCGAAATTACTTCATATGTCGTTTCAAAAAACCCCGGTTTCTACCGAGTTTGGCAACACATTTGCAAGCCTCTGGTGTTGCAAATGTTCATGGACGGCGGTAATCACAAGTCATCAGGTGAGTGAGCCCCCTGCCCGTTTGAATTATTTTTATAGAAATCACTAAACTTACTGCTCATTTTTTTATATTTATAATAATATTACAGAAAAGCAAATTGTAGCAAGACGATAATGTAAGTAGTGACGACGCCGCAGAAGTTCAACATTGTGGCCGCATCTACCACAAACACTCCACAGGCACTTATCTTCTGAAAATTTTCGTGTATTAATCTAGAAATGTTCTTCCATATTGGTTTTAAGGCCACTGGAATGATAATAAAATTATATAACTTTAATATGGTCGATCCATATCGTGAGATATGGAAATAACAGAGTCTAAGATGAAACGTGTCATTAAAATAAATACAATTACGCTAATATAGCTCTCTTATACATAACTGAATACGTAAAAACTGTTCGCCACTTCATACTTGAAGGCTAGCTAGATCCCGGTAGGGACAAATGTTTATGTGATGAAAATCAACATTTGTATCCGAGTCATGGATGTATCTATGTATAATATTTAAATATTTACAAAAAAAAAGTAAATATGTAGTATATCAACCATCTAGTGTCCGTAACACAAGCCTCGTTGCTTACCACGGAACTAGATGGCGCTGTGTAATAATGTCCCGAAATATTTATATTATTTATTTATAAATCATAATTATAATATATAAATTGGCAATAAACGATTACACTCTAATACCAACTGAGCTAGTGCTGTGTATTTTATAGTAAAACCCAAAAACATTTCTAATTGGGAGTCGAACTTAAGAACATAACGTCTGCAGTCGCACTTGTAGTATCTCTAAAGGTTTTGTAGCAATATACACCGTGAAATTGTAGTCGTTGTGGAACCGAAAGGTGGGAAACTTATGATAATTAGTAGAACAAAAAAAAGTCTTAGATTAACTCTACTGTTTATAATAAAAAAGTTGGCAAGTGAAAAGAATATTTTCACTTGATCGAGTTTGCTAGTAGTAGTGCACCAATATTTCATTCAAAATCGGCCGCAGTCGCTAGCTCGCTACTCTGAAGCCGCCTCGCGAGGACGGCGCGGGCGGCGGGTTTAATGACCCGAACGCCCGCCAGTCAGCTGGTACTAAACGGATAGCGGCTGTCCGAGCGAATAAGTAAAGTACTAATAAGTACTTACGCGTTATTTAAAAGTAGTAGGTCAGTACTTTATTGATGTAATTTTATTATTGAAATAAATTGTATTTAGCAATACGATGCAGATGGCGACGAAATTGATGGTAAGTATTACTTTACACCTATCTACGTATTACCTCCAATTAAATAAAAGGGATTAAAAATTAAGTAGGTACCTAGGTTAAGTAGGTACATAGCTTTAAAAAAACCTTTTTTTTGTAACTTTGCCCCAAGCAAAGATTTAACACACACACACACAGACCTAGAACAATTACCTGCAGGTCATACATTTTTTTTCTGAGCAAGGATCGAACTCGCGACGCCTTGCGCAGCAGTCACTCGTACAGCCGCTGCGCCAATCATTGCGGCAACATTTTCACGGAATAAATTGTACTCCAATTTCTCCTTCATACATTCCACGAGCTTAGGACCGCCAGAAATACTTTACTTGAACATAGTTTTAGGTATTTACTGTATCAATATTAAAAACAGATAGCTGAAACAGTCAAGAGACTGGGTAGGTATTTCAGGCGTATTTAAAAAATTGGAGCTTTTTACAAAAATAATCTACTTTACATACAAGTTACCTGCTAAAAGTTTATTTACGACGACGAAGTGGAGTCCGCCGCGTTCAATACACAAACGTGCCCGTTTTATACTATTGTCTTTTAGCTTTCTTAACGTGTCTCTGTCACTTTTCATTCTATCAAAGGCGTCCACTATCGCACTGCGTAACTCGTCACGATTTTCATGTTCACGGGTATAAACAAGTCTTTTGATTTCCGACAACAAGAAAAAGTCCAAAGGCGTTCAGACCGGGCTCCTAGGCGGCCAAGCCACGGGACCACCGCCGTGGCCTATCCACCTATCACCGAACTGAGTGTTTAGGTAGGCACGCACTACACTTGAATAATGAGCGGGGCAGCCATCATGCTGATAGTAAATCCCTGCTAAGTACGCTACAGGGATATCATCTAACAGCCAGCCCCGATATTATCGTTTATAACATGTCTAAAAACGAGCTGTTAGATAGCGTTCAATGAAAATAGTCACTATTAATTGGCCGTTATAATAACTGCCTACACAGTAGCACTAAACTGAACTTGGTGATGGTCTTCCCGTACTAAGTATGGATTCACGAGAGTCCATTAATGTGCACAGTACAGCTGAACAATTGCTAAGTACTTCGCGTTCGTATATTCGTACTGACGACACATTTTCGCGTGACAACGTAAATCTTACCGCGCACGAGTCACAGTAGAACTAGCGCCCGGCCCGCACGCCGCCGGCGGCGACACTGCGGCGGGCGCGACACTGCGGCGCCGCCGCCGCTCAGCGTGGTAGGTAATAATAGGTAGTGCGTCCGAGTGGATTGTCGGCAAATGTGTAGGTAAGTTAGCGGCAGCGCGCGGGCGGCTTTTATGTCTTTGTCGGCATGCTTTACTGCTTAGTTGTGTTAGTTGTGTACCTATGTGTGAGTAACATTGAATGATATCGATCGTAGTAATCGTAGTACGTTAAATTTAGTGGCGTTACCATGTATCCTGGTTTCGTTCTAGTTTTTTGTATGTCTGTCACATTTTTTATAAAAAAAAATATCTTTATTTCATTTAAATTTCACATAAATGGATTCCATTATTGATATAGAGTCCAAAATTTTCGTCCCAGCAATAGTTATAATTTCACGGTGTATACAAAAATAAGGAATCTTATAATCGTTACATTTAATTCGTTATATGCAAACTTACAGTTTTGAGATAACTTCACAGCAATGTTACTATGTGCTTTTGCAATTTCACTATGAAATCCTTCGCAGGCGACACATAACCCCAATTCCACCATGAAAGCCTTGAACAACAACAATAACATCCCAACTAAATGGCTTATAATCATATCTTGGGTTACCTGAAAATTTAAAGATAAAATGTTAGAGTGTGCAGCTTATAATGAAAAATAAAGACATTCAAGGTCTCTGTTTTATTTATTAAAAGTGGTGTTAAGTTTAATTAAATATCCCTCATCAACCCATTTACTGTTCGTTTGCAAAACACGGGTTTCATTTGGCTTCGGCTTTAGACCAATTCACACGCTTTCGAGGAAATGAAAATCGGTAGTGTGTTATGTGTTTTGTTAAAAAATAACAATATACAGTAGGTGATTGTAACATTATGATGATGGTCGTAATCAAGTCCTCATGAAGGAAATTCGATCTTATTTGATTTGGAAATACATAGTTCTGTGACTATGTTTTTACATCATTGATATGCATGCGTTCCCCTTTCGTTTTGACTGATACGAAACACTGTTAGAGCTTCTAAAACTAATCAGAAAATTAACTCTGTAACTTTTAATCTTCATGTCTCTGAAAAACTTCAGGTTTTTGCAGAGGTCAATAGAGATAGTACATTTAATATAAAACAAATATAAGGTGGTAATCATGCCAATTGAAAGTAAGAAAATCTTGTTACATAAGGTAATCTTAAGTTGAGTTAAAATCTTTATAAAGATCTTTTGAAATGTCACCCACACTTTTATAGAAAAAATAAGATTGAAAGCCAGTGTAATTGTCAGACTACAGATACTTACAAAATGTGTTTTCAACCACATAATCAAGACTTGTGCATAAAATAAAGATTGTATAAACGTTGTCACAAAGTGGAACAGGGTCTGAAATAAACAAAAAAATATTAACAACAAATAATAATTGTACTCCTTTTTACAGATTTTATTGAGTCTAATATTCGTAATATTATAGTGTAAAATAGTCATGTATTTACGATAAATCCAGAAGTATTCTTAATTAGATTCCAAGCTTCATCAACATATAGTATTATATTATGCATTTCTTTCAGTATACTTTCACTGTCTGTTACTATTTCATTATCGCCATTATGAATATCTTCTAAACTTCTGATACTTTCGTTCCACTTTCTAATTTGGTCAGTCAACGTTTTCACAAAAATCATAATCTGTACTAATTCCACATCTAATATAACAGACAGGAGCATGTAAAGTCCTCTGAGTAAATTCCAATGCATATCATAGGTCACTTTGAAAACTACCAGGAACCCAGAGATGACTAAGAGTATACCCATCGAAGTCCACGATATGATCTTCAGTTTCTTTAAGTCACTGTTACTGTAAATGCTTTTGTCAATATTGTGAAGAATAGATAGTAAACGAACACTTCTACTACTGAAGTATAAATTAGTGATACACACAGCAGAATAATTAAATAGATATTCAAAATAAATTATGTAGTAAGCCATTTTGCGCCTTAAACCAAAACTTGTAAATGTCATAGTTGCCCAATACAAAGATATCATGACAATATGTATGAATACAGCACAGACATAATTTTTTCTAGAAACATTTATCACGTAATTATTACTGATATTATATTTGCGTACACACAATATAGTATTGATAAAGTAGAAAGGATAAAACACCCTCAAAAATTCATAATTTAACCAGATTCTTCGTTTAAATTTCATTTTAATAATGAGGATAATGAAAGATGTGCGTTTCCAATTGATTTTGTAAGAAATGAAAACCTATTAGCTAGTTTACAGTCTATAAAATACACATGACGATGATTAATAAAACGGTAAGTGGTATTGTAGCTGGAAAAAAAACATGTGGGGAACTGACAGCAAATGTCACTTTAAGTAATCAATTTTAATTAAAAAACTATGAGTAAACGTTCGTATGTCTGTTACTAATTATTTGTTTTTAAACTTATCGTATTACGGATGCGTATGTCAAACTCGCAAAAGTAGCTGTGGTAGCCTAGTGGTGTGACCAGTGGACTAAGATGTCAAAGGTCTCGAGTTCGAACCCAAGGCACGCACCATTGACATTTCAGTAATGATGAGCGCATTTTTCATTTGCTCAAACGGCAGGGAAAAACATCGTCAGAAAACTTGCATGCTTGAGCGATCCTCTCGATGGCATGTGAAGTCTGCCAACCCGCAGTAGGCTAGCTTGGTAGACTATAGCCTAATCCCTCTCAAATTAGAGGAGATCTGTGCCTAGCAGTGGAACGGTAATTGATTTGATGAAGATGATAAATATTATTGGTCGATATGACCTCTAAAACATATAATTATATCATAGGTTAGGAGGAAAAACAAATTAAAAACTTTCTTTTTCCTTTTGTGAATGAATTTAATTAATACGTAGGTATATTTCTATTTATTCATACCAGGATTACAGAAACGCAAACTGCAGCAGCACAACAGTGTAGTTAGTGAGGAGTGCCATCAGCCGTAGCGGCTGACAGGTGTCCACGTAGAACAGGCCGCATGCTGTCATCTTGCTGAATGACGCGCGGTGCAGCCGGAGAATATTTTTACATAATCTCTTTTGGTCTTCTACAAATATGGAAATAAATAAGTCAGTCTACGACTACTAATGAGTTTTTAATTTTTCAAGCCACGAGTGATCATTATTTTTTTTCTAGAATTAGTTTTTTATTGATAACTATATCATTGATACCATTTATTGTCCCACGGCTAGGAACGGATCCTCTAATTTGAGAGCGATTAGGATATAATCCATCATGCTAGCCTAGTTCGGGTTGGCAGACTTCACACGCCATCAAGAAAATCTCTCAAGCATGCAGGTTTCCGTACGATGTTTTCCTTTACTGTTTGAACATGTGATAAAGTCAATGGTGACCTTGGAACTTCGCGACCTTTGACTACTTAGTCCACTGGTGGCACAGCAGATCAATTTCTTTAATATATCTTGGTACTTAATCATTGCTACCTTTCAACCTCTATATCTGTATATGCCATACATTCATTTACCTGAACAACTCGATAGCAAAATGCCAACACATGAAACTTGCGCGTTTTTCATAGCTTCATAGAAGGCATCTAGCTGCATATTTATGGTGATTTGCAATGCCAATATTTTGATTACCCAAACGCCATAAAATAGCGATATAAGTGGAATTCCCTTAAACAATGTAAATCATGTGTTAGGTCTTTATTATCCTTATTATTTTTGTTTGGACGACCCGTTTAGCTCAGCGGTAGTTAACACTGTCCGCTCTGCTATGGGTCCCGGGTTCGAATCCCGGTAGGGACAAATGTTTGTGTAATAAGCATCTACATTTGTATTCGATTCATGGATGTATCTATGTATAATATGTATGTATTTACAAAAAAAAAGTATATATGTAGTATATCAACCATCTAGTATCCGTAACACAAGCCTCGTTGCTTACCACGGAACTAAATGGCGCTGTGTAATTAATGTCCGGAAATATTTATTATTAGGTCTATATTTTCTTTCATGGGGTTCTTTCTTTGTCATAAAAGGTATGTATTATGGCGGTGGAAGAGTAATATATACTATTACTCTTCCCCCACCACCACCGTATTGTAGTAAATTAACCAAGGGTTTAAGGAGGGGACTTCTCTGACGGACTTCAGTATCTAGAAGCCCTACTATGAAGCGGGTTGCCTCAACAGGGTTGGCCCTTTGTTGTAAGGTGACCATCCCGTAGGGAGCAGAGTCGTATAGGAGGCACCGCAACTATTTTTGGAGTCGAAAAGGCTCCCTCCTTATTTCACATAATTCCACCATCAAAAATGTCAGCATAAAATATTATCTTAATGTTCAGACTGATATTTTGGATTCAATCAATCAATATTAAATTAGCACAAATTCTAAAATCTCCACGTTACTGTCAGAAGGTAAGGGTGTTCAGGTCACTGGCGGTATTGTCACGTTATGGCCATTTTAATTCTCTGGGGTTATCTTTGGGTCACGTAAAATTACTTTACATGGATCTTATGCCTTTTCGGCTAGCATTACAGCTCAATTTATCAATTTAAGAAGGCGTTATATTGTAAATTGTTACAAGAAAAGTATTTTCGCAGTCACTAGTCACCACTAGATTAAATTCCTTTGATATCCTATAGAATGTTATAAGAAAAACATACTTACAAACTTCGTGATTTTTAAATATTGTTTACTCATTTCAATTATAACTTGTATGTTAATCAGACTACGAAACACAGTGTCCACCGTTTGATACAGTATCTGGAACAGGTAATGTTGAGTTTAATGATCACAGTTGATAGATTTTATTGCTGTATGCTGGATGCGGGTGGCGCAGGACCGGTCGTCGTGGCGATCATTGGGGGAGACCTATGTCCAGCAGTGGATGTCTAACGGTTGATATGATGATGATGATAATTATATTATTTAATCCCGTCATTTGAAACAATTTATAGCGTCTATGGTCACAAGCAGACTGAGGTATTGGGTGTTTTCATGTTATAAATCATATCAGTTCTATGTAAAGCGAATTTTCAATTGCGTTAACGGTCATGTAAAGTAGCTGTTAGTAATATTAATATACCGCGATTAAATCCTAGTATTTGCGTAAAAATAAGAAAGCAGTACCAACATTCAAAAGTCATGACATTTACAATATTCAATTCAAGATATGGGAGCACATATTCATATATAATCGTGTTATACAAATCCATTATTCTTTGAATTATCATCAATGATCCTGATGAAACATACTCACCGGTGGTTGAAAAACATTCTTGTAAATCTCGTAACAATGTAATATTTGGGCATAAGCCTGACAAATTTCATCGCAATGCGTTTTGTTGTAGCATTTATTTTGTAAACGCAACACTCGTTGACTCCATAGAACAACTTTATCCGTCAGTAAGTTGATCAAACCAGTTGCATAAATAACGTCGGCATCCAGAGACACCAAGACCATCAAAGTAAAGATGACATGCCATAGATTTCGTAGGTAAAACAAGTACAAAGATGCCAAAGTGATAATATAGAAACCAAAAATCATGGTAACAAGAGTACAGTTTGTAATAAAGCACCGCTTAAACCTACTACCATTTTTAAGAAACCTGTGAACTTCTTGAAATGTCAAAACGAAGCTGACACTCTTCTTGCTGTAGTTTAAATGGTTTATACAATTCATTATATACCCTGAGCTGTATAAAATAAAGTCGAGAGTTGTTGCAACATACAAGAACTCCATAGAACGGTAGTGCTTCATATTCTCATCTAGCATTTCAATTAATCGATACACTTGGGTCAATATATAAATTGTCATCCCAATTATCAGTACCAACTTATTTGTGAAATTATTTGGGTTGATAAAATGGTTCCTGATGTGATATATTGGATTTAACACTAACATCTGCATCATATTCAATGGTAGAAATACTTTCTGTACATCTTCGTCAACGACATTGCTCAAAAATAATTCCACGTGAATTCTTGATTGCGTTCGTTGGCTTACAATTCTTTTCATAATGATCAAAAGTAATCGAAATGTAGGAAATTGATGTCTAATGACTGTACTTAAGTCTAATTCTTACAAAAATGTGTGTCTAAGTGTTACTTTATAGCTTCAATTTCTGTGGTGCCGGCTAGAATACATACATTAACGAAATTATCATAATAATTGTTTAGTAATAACTCGGCTGCATTAAAATCAATAATTTTATTTACATGTTCAATATGTGCATACATACAACAGAGGTGGTGTTTCTGTGAAACATTCTGCATAAATTGTATGTTCAATAATTACATTTTATATGCAGCGTTGCTGTTAGTAATTTTATTATATATAATTTATAATAATAACCTCAGTATGACCATGAATGCTGAAACGGATCTAAATTATCATGATTAAAACCACGATAAAATGCATAAAATTGTGTCACAAACTCTAAACGTTAGTCAAAATATGATGTGTCCGTTTTCGTTACTACAAGACCTATATTGTACATAAATAAAGAAAAGTAATGAACAGTGAATATTTTTTTCATCTTCACCCTCGTGAATGTAGCAAAATAGCCAAGCTACATATTTTGAATAAGGTAGAGTTTGTGAAGTTAGGCCTTGTATAGTTAAGGCGTGTAGAGTCAGAAGCTTGGCTCTACATGAAATCTGATAACTTTTAGACAGTGCGAGTCTTGGCGTTATTTTACACGAAAATGTTTTTGGTGGGATGCAGTTTGACATGTCATTGTCTTCCAAAGAAAAAATAAAAACTAATTTAGAATGCCGTAATATGTAAGAACTGACAGCTGATAGCAATACATTCTTTAGCTTTAGATTTAATTAATTGAAACTCATTACTTAATTCATTATAAAGACCATCAATCGTCAAGCCAATCATATGATTTAATTCAAAGTACACTTCTTCTTAATGTATTCAAACACTACCATTTTTCTTTCGATATCAATCATTACCATCTTTAAAAGTAACCCGATTTGTTTATTGAATACCATCATCAATAATTTAATAAATCCATTCAACCCTTTCAATTTCTTATTATATATAAGTCACATTACAAACGGACGTATAAATTGTTGAACTTCAAAAGTTTTTGATAATGTTGCAGAATCATAAAGTGCAACCAAAGCCATCATCTCACCGAGTGGAAGTTTTATTAGACAATCGGCTGGAAAAAGAAATTTATAACATTTATTTTCCTTTGAATTGTATGCTCTACCTCTATTTCTCTCCAAAATACAACATGAGAGACAATTATATTACTCCAAATGGAAAGATTTGTCACATATTTGCATTATTAAGTGTTTGTTTTGTCATTGCTGTCAGTTTCAGTCGTGTTTACTTCAATCAGATCAATAATGTCATGCATAATGATGGAAATCCAATGCTCTTGACAATTACAGCTTTGTTTTTCACCCTTCACTGTACGGGATTTACGACTCTCTTTGTTTTCAACATTAAAAACAGTCATAACAACGTATTGCTTATTAATTTAATCAACTCGATCCATAGAAGCATTGATTTTAGTGTAAATTTACGGGATTTTAATAAAAGGGTTTGGATTGTAGTTTTAATTATTATTTTTCTTGATTTCACAATTTTTGGGTCATTTTATATAATACATAATTACTTCGAATATATGTCCATTATATGTGACATATTATTTTGTTCATTTGATTTGAATTTTATTTATTTTACTACTATATTAATATTGTTGAAAAAATGTATAAAGGAATGGACCAAACGTATTCCTATGATTATTGATAGAAAGGGAGACTATGATATATATTGTATCAAATTATTGGACACTTATGAGGATATTTTAAAAGCTTACGATTTGTACAAGACAAGTTGTCAAGCATTGGTACGATTATATTTAATTATTACAATAAATCATATCAATTTCAAATGCAAAATTGATCACCGCTAATGAGCATATCTTTTATTTATCTTATATCTTGATGTTACAAATGAAGCACATTTGAGTGTATAAAATTATCAGTCGTTTAAAAAATACGATACAAAATGCTTTCGAAGGTTACAAATACACTGATGGTAAAAACTAAAAGACGAAAAAGAAATAACTGACATGAAATTGAAAAAAAGAACAGATAGATACCCATATAGATTCGCAAGATCTGTATAGGTATTTGTTATTCCAGTTTATAAACTATTTGTTTAGATTCCATCCGACTTCGTTTATCGATTTTTACATGACCGAGTACCCACCAAACATCCATCCATTAAAACGATTGCATTTATTATATTTGTGGAATTAAAAGCTTTAATTATTCGTATCGGAAGAGGCAGCGTGGGCAGGCCTCCGGCAAAGTGGACTGACGACCTGGTGAAGGTCGCTGGAATCCGCTGTGTGCGAGCGGCGCATGACCAGTCGTCATGGCGATCTTTGGGGGAGACCTGTGTCCAGCAGTGGCCATCTAACGGTTGATGTGATTATGATAATGATGAATCGATTATTCACAGGAAATCATGACAAGTATTATCAGAATCAATCAATATTCACCAATCATTATTCATTTCCAGATACTGTTTCTAACAACCAACGGATTTTTCCGCGCTTTATGTTTTTTGGAGTTAATGATACAGTTGATAAAATCTCGAACTGGAGATAATATGGTGAATATGAAATGACTTTATGTATATATTCCGGCTGTGTATTTGTATACTGCTTTTGTTCGTCCTCTAACTTTATGCTGGATTATGAAGCTAGTTGTTATTATGATTGGATTATGTTGTTAGTAGATTATGAAATTTGTTAGCCACGAGTGGAGGTGGCAATCGATTTCCATGTAGAACATTTTTTATTCCTCTAGAGTGGTAAACAAGCTTACAGACCGCTTAATGGTTAGCAATTACCAAGCCTATAAAGGATATCTATAATCCGTTCCATCCATAATCCGGTCCGTACCACCAGTGGTGCCACTCAAGCGTTGCCAACCCTGTAAAAACTTTTTCACTCCTTTTTTGTAGAACCCCTACAGACTGTAATTGCTTATTTATTATTGGCTTTGACAGGGTTTGGGATTACAAATATAATATGTAAATAGACCACATTGCGTAGGGATTTATATTCTTGGCATGCAAATTACTATTTCAACAAGATACATTTTTTTCAAACTGGTGAGAAAAAGTAACATTCCTCAGGAAGAATTTTATTCATTCGCACACTCACATATACACGGACACACACCCAGACACACACACGCACATACACACAAACTAGCATGCAAGCAAGTTTGTTATCAACTTAATTTATTTTATTTCATAAACCTTAACTTTATATAAATTTTTGTTTGATATGAATTAAGGTCAACTGTGGTAAAACTAAATAATTGTTTAGCTATTTCTCCTGTTGTTGATATTACTATTGGGAATATTGTTATTTTGTTCATTTTACATATTTTTGCTATCTCCTCTTATAGTTCCGTGAATTTTCTAATTTTCTCCGATTTTTTTTTATTATTATTATTATTCAGGTAATATTTGTATTTTTTTCAGAATAGTGCTCCAAATTTGCTGTTGATAAGTTTGGCAATATTATGGCTAGTGAAAGATTTGTCTATAGTCATTATCCAGAGCGTGCTATGTGAGAAGTTTTATATAACTGTCGAGGAAGCCAAAATGGCGTGTCTGCAGCTGATAAAGAATAGAGATCGTTTAAGTAAGTATAAAAAGTAAGTTTATACGTCGTCTAGCCTACGTCCAGCAGTGGACGAATATAGGCTGATGATGATGAAGAATAAGTATATTTTTAAATCTCACACAAACAAACTTACGACCCGCCTGATGGTAAACAGTTACCACAGCCTAAGGACGTTTGCAACAACAGAGATGACGCTCACGCGTAGCCGATCCTGTAAAAACCGTTTTAGATTTCTTAAAATAGGGTGGTTACTCCAGTAGTTACTGTTTACTTAATCCTGTATCCCATGCTGTTAGGATAGTCACTCCCCTAATGAGCTGTGGCGATTGGAACTTTGGCAAGAGCTACTTCTCCAGTCGGGCACGGCAATTTGAATTCGATATAGGTACCCTAAAATGTTAAGTGCAGTATTGAATTCAAAATGGGCTATTGATTTTGTCAAAACTGTTTACAGAGTGTCAAAACCGTCTCTGCAAGAGTGTGGTGCAGGTGAACCAGGCTACGTTCAGCAAGATGTCAGCGTGTGGCTTGTTCTCTGTGGACTGTAACTTGCCGATACGCCTGATGGATCTCCTCACCAACTACATTGTCGTACTCCTACAATTCGCTTATCTGTAAATGATTCATCATCAACCTGAATGAAACAATGTAAAGGTTTGTTGTGTATCATTTTTTTTTACCGAGATATTCTTGAACAGTTGTCTATTGTGGGATAAACATTCTGAAAATAAAAATATTGTTAAATTTTTCTTCTTTTATTACTATGGTTAGAGTAATAATTAAATAATCATCATCAAGCAATTTATTGTCTAACTGCTGAGCACGGGTTTCTTTTCATTCGAAGAAGATTAGGCTATTGTCCACTATGCTAGTCTACGGGTTGGCAGACTTCACACGCCATTGAAAAAATATTTCCAGCGTACCGTTTTCACGATACTTTCTTTGATCGTTGCATGTGATAAATACGCACATAACTTTGGGATCAAACTCTAAATCTTAACTTTCATAAGTCACGCCTCTAGGCTACCATAGTTTTTAATAGCGGATGGATACTATATAGGAGCATTGTTTCTCTAGGCACTTCTAGGTACTCCTACCCTAACTCCTGGGCTTAGGCCACTGCCTTTGTCCAGTATTGTACTCAGATAATTTTATTTATTGTTATTGGTAAAGCTGTTACAAATGTGGGCTCCGGAGAACTGTGACTTCCATTTCCAATGTGAGCAACAATGTTTTCATCCTCATCATCGTCACATCAACCGTTAGACGTCCACTGTTGCACATCGGTCATCGTGGCGATCCTTGGGGGAGACCTATTTCCAGCAGCGGACGTGTAACAAAGTTTTGCTATAAATTAAATACTAAAATGCTTGATGCTAAAAAGCTTTAATTTACCTTATCAATTTTATCGACCACCTCTTAATGTAATGTAAAAGTACTATGGTTAATGTCGTCAACCTTGACATTATCAAAACATTTTCATTTATAACTGTACATATTTGTTTAATAAGTTTACCATGGAAACATTAGTATAATAAATTATTCCTGTAACATTTTTTATCAAACGTTAGGAGACTACTGTAGTAACCATTGGAATAAAAAAGTTGTCTACACAAAAATAAACTTTTACAATGAGTTCAATTGCAACAACTACCACAAAACTAATGAACCATCTAGACAATGAAGTCCAAAGGATATTTTTTCCTTTAAACCTAGTTTTGACTATATTACTATCTTCAAAATTTAACTTTAAAACCAATGAAATTATTCCAAACCAAATTTACTGCTGGTTCATTGTGGCACATGTTTTGTGACTGGCTTCCTCATCTATCGTGTGTTTACGTATCAAACTGATAACAGCATGAACGCAAAAAAAAAAAAAAATCTCGCCGCTATTTATTTCATTATTTTCTTCTTTTACTGTTTTGGTTATATCACGATTTTCGTTCTTAACGTCGTGCATAGGTACAAAAATGTCATCCTTATCATTATCATTCAAAAAATACATAGAAGCATCAATATTGGTGAAAGTGTTTGGAGCTTAATTATGTGGAACTGGTTTTCAGTGCTAACAATGTTTGGTGTTAATGTTTATGTATATATTGTGTATTATTTGTCATTTTATTCTGCAGGTGCCATTGACTTTGCTTGTAACCTTGTTCTTCGTGCTTGTAGTATTGTTCATCACATTTCATATAAATTTAATATACGCTATTCGTTTAATGATAATCTTGACAAAATATCTTAATAATTGGAATAATTTTGTGCGGAACATAAATGATCTACGAGAAAACGATATGGTGATATACTGCATGGAGTTATTAAAGACTTATCAGAATATTTTGAAAGCCTACGCGTTGTACAAGGCAATATTTCAAGCATTTGTAAGTAGTATTTGGGGATTTTTTTATTTACTATAAAGGCGGAAGGCAAACTTACGGCCCGCCTGGTGGTAAACACCTTGGTGGTCCACCTTGTGTGTATAGCCTATGAAAGCTTGCAGCAACAGAGGTGCAGTTTAGGTATTACCGACTTTGTTAAAACCGTTTAAGGTTTCATGAAGTAGGGCAATTATTAAAAGAAAACGGAATTCCCATGCTGTCATAATACCCCTACAACGAGCTCCTACAACCTTACTCACTTGCAGAAATTCAGTTATTGTTATTGTTTAAGGCAAATGTACTTCCCCAGTCGGTCAGTCCCTACTTCTCAAATGGTTATTGATATTCGTGGAGGTAATTGTAATAAAAAGCTTGCATTTTGACAATCATGGGCTAGCGTTAGTTAAATTGACAGTACCTATACTTAGGGCTCATATGAAGCGCGCTTTTAGAGTTCTCCTTATTAGCAACATTCAAAAACACTCAATTAAATTTGGCTTACTTTAAAATGATATTATTTTCACTTTCATATTTCTCTCTTTCAGATAGCATACCATACATTTGAAACCTTTTTTCGCGTTTTATTTTATGTGGAGATAATGTTACAGATATTTGATGCAAGAACAGAAAATGAAGTAAGCTTTTTGGTTTGGAATTAAAAGCCACTAAAATGTGAAATAAGTAGGTTATCCGCTACAATCACGTATTTCTGAGTACCCTGTATGAGTGAATGCGAATTTCTATCCATTTCGCATTTTGCGTGTGCTAAATACGCACGTTACTTCAGAAACTCAGTAGTACGTGCCTTGGCATTAAATATAGACCACTAGATCATCATAGCTTTGCCACTGATACTAATATTGCTTGTGCTAAAACAGATAGTTCTGCATTCATCGATGGTGTCCGTTGCAACAATGATTTGGCTTATGAAGAATGTAATACTGGCCATCGTCCATAGCTTGGAATGCGAGAAGTTCTATAATGCTGTCAAGGATTCTGAAATTGCATGCATACTGCTATTGAAAAATAGTAACTGTGCAAGTGAGTGAGATATTATCCATATCCATAATAACATTATAGATGTGAAATTGTGTCTATCTGTCTTTCTGTTTATCTGTCTGTTACCTCTTCACCGCTGAAACGATTTAGATGAAATGTTGCATGGAGATGTCCCGGGAAAGGACATAAGATATTTTTTTGTCTTAGAAATCATCCTTTGAGAGGGCTAAAAGAGGGGTGGAAGTTAGTATGTGAAATCGATCATTTCTTAAAAGACGGAATCATATTAAGTATTGTAAAATTTGATGAACCTAACACTTGTTACTTCAAGATTGTTTCATAAAAGCTTTGAAGAGTTTATTAGACATGCAAACCTTTTTAATTTAATATTTAATTTTTATCCATATTGTCTTTATTATTGAAAAAACATTTATTTTTATTTTCAGAGTGTCAAAAATATCTTTGCAAGAACGTTCTACAAGCGAACCGTACTTTCAGTAAAATGTACACATGTGGCTTGTTCTGCGTCGATGTGAATCTACCGATGCGGTTTCAATTTTGTTCTGGGCCTTGGTGTGTTGAAGAGTTATCTGTTGAGTGAACTTGTGGGGTTAGAAAAAGCAAGTTATGTGAGTGTTGTGTATTTGAATATGTATCAATTGTAACTCTAATTACAGGCAATTGAGTTACATTTTACTAATTTATTAAAATATTTTATTTATTCCTCCATTTCGACCATTAAAAGCAGTTTTTATGGTTATTTCGGAGCAAACAGGCAGAGTAACAGCACCCGTAATATTACTGTATTTAAAACATACAAAGACTGACTTAGAAACAAAACCAACAAAACACATTTGACTTAAAACAAATTCACTCATAAACAAAACAAAATCAGCAATGGTTTTCATCACTTAATTGCTTTTGACTTCAATAATATTTCTAATGATTGACCGTCTACAGTAAAAATATTAGAATAACATTATTACATAAAAAATGATCAATGACAGAAACCTAATTGTTCTAAAAGCATGTCTAAATTCAAACTTCTATCAATATCATTCATATCGATAATGAACATGCTCCATCAAAATGTCAAAATTGTTGATATATTATATGTGCGGGTGTTTAAAGCCAGTAGCAGAAAATGAAATAATGAAATAATAATATCTAATAAACATTGACTAAAGTTTATTAGATAAGTAAAAGATCCAGGTAAGTCATATGGAGAACAGAAACGAAGTGTGGAAAAGCATTTCAAGAAAAAACATCAAGCGGTAGTGATACGAATAAAAGCAGCGTGTGCAGAAGCGAAGGAGACAATGTCACGTATTACATTAGAACGAGAACAGAGAAGTAAATTTATTCTAAACGATGATCTTTTAACAACGTCATACAATGAAGTATTACTGGACAACATGATTGGAGAAGAATTCCAATCAGCTCTGAGACCAATAAATGTTATGCAAGCATTTTTCTTATTCGCAAATTATAAAATTCGTGATAATTTTGTGACGTTGAATAGTTTCTTTTACAACGTGATGATGGTTCTAAGTGCGATATTAATCCGTTCTATGAGCTTGTATAACTTGATTACTTCGGTTACTAACTGGGGTAGTAGTTTTAACGTATTGCTTAACTTTGGTGGAATCTACAACTTTCTTTTCTACAGTATTGGATTTTGCCTAAATTGTATCTCCAACATAAAACAGAGTCACAATAACATCATATTAATATTAAAGATACAATATGTTCAAAGATCTCTCAAATTCGGCAGAAAAGATTATGAGAGTCTCATCATCCATAATTGGGCGTGGATTATTGCTATTGTGGGAATTTGGCTCATATCTGCATTCATATTTTTCACTTACTTAAAAATGTCTCATCTCGAATTATTTGCGACTTACACTTGCTTAATTTTTGATTTCAACATGATATACTTTTCTTTTCTTGTGAAACTGTTGCATAAACTCGTGATTGCATGGATCAGTGATTTGCATAAATCAGGTATCTCTGAGGAGTCAGAAAAAGACAGTGATTGGAAAATAAGGTATGATTTATACGTGAATATATTGGAAGCTTATACAATCGCTCAGAAAGTATTTCAAGAACAGGTAATTTTTGTCAACTTTTATTTGATTAAACAAGTTTTACTAACATACATATAATTATATTGGTTTACAACTGAAGTACCTAATAATTTGTTATTTTTTGGATTATCATCATTTTTATGGACATCCTTGGTGAGATTCAAAGACCTCATTTATTGCTGGCCACAGTGACAAATGCCGTCCGCATCCAATATATTTCAGTGACTATAAACATATGATCCATCTATCATAATTATCAAGATGGTGAAGAAGTTTTCTAAAGTTTTCTGGTGCGTGACAACCACTGAAGAATCATTCCACCCCAGCTACCGTTAGAATACTAACTATATTATTTGGGCATAACAAACATATACTTTATTTCTTCTAAATATGTATATATAACTCAAAGGTGACTTACTGATTGGCATAGTGATCTATCAACGCACAGCCCAAACCACTGGACGGATCGGGCTGAAATTTTTGGAAAAAAGGATTTTTGAAAATTACCCTAAGGGGGTAAAACGGGGGTGCAAAGTTAATATGAAACTTTTATTTTTTAGTTAAATTGCACGCGGACGAAGTCGCGGGTATCTAAAACTAGCTAATAGTTTTATATATTTCTATGGATGGAAACGCAAAAGTAGCCCAAAATGTAAAACAAACGCAATAGTGATCATCTGTGGGATACAATTTTGGCGTCTTTTATGTGGGGGATCCAAATGCATTTTATGCAGCGTTTGTCGAGATTTATACATGATGTCTATTCCATTTCAGATAGTATATTACACCGTACATGCAGCTACTCATGGTTTAATGTACATAGCAATCATGTTGATGGTAGAATCCCCAACATTGGAATATACAGTTGAAGTAAGTTTTCTTTTCTAAATATAAAATAAAAAATGCAAATGGCAAGTAAAAAAAATTAAATAAAATTAAAAAAATTTTTTTTTAATAATTAAACTCATTCTGCTCCTGACCATAAATGTTAAAATAAAAATATAAATATCAATATAAAATCTATAGAAAGTAGTTTTACTGCCATGCTTTGTTTTTGTTTAACAGACATTATGGTAACAGTTAATAATATTTTTGAAACGGGTTATAACAATAAAATAATTATACTATGTGAATATGAGTTCAGTCGTTGCAAAACTAGTGTTTTTGAATAAAACATAGCCCAACTTAACGTTTTTACACCTTGAGAAGATGTTCGCGTAAGTGTAGAAGCTACCGGTAATCTGTATAATTCAGGTATTCTACAATACCTAGGCAATGTATAAAATACCGACGACCAGACAATGCATGAAATATTATGAATATTATTGCCCATCACATACTTTACCTAGGTAATGTATAGGAATTCCTATACAATATAGAGTACCTAATAATTAAGATTCTACTTTAAAGTGTAATTTATTTTTTCAGATTACATTGCTAGTAATTATAATGCATGCCTGGCTCATGAAAAGTATAATACTAGAAATATGTTTGTGTGTAGCGTGTGAGAAGTTCTATTCGGCCATGAAAGACATTCAGAGTAAATGTATTTCAATGATAAATTCAGACAAAAGTTCGGGTAAGTTAACATAATTTATGTTTAAGTGTGTGTATTATTGTATGTGAAATTTTGTTACGTCATTTGTTTGAAGTTATGATAGCCTGGTAAGTAGACTGTAAAGTATATACCAGGCAATTTATAGTAGCTATATTATAAGTATTATTTATTATTCTTATATATAAAAATCTCGTGTCACGGTGTTTGTCGCTGAATTCCTCCGAAACGGCTAGACGGATTAGTATGAAATTTTGAATGTATACTTGGTAGGTCTGAGAATTGGTCGTAGGCTACTTTTTACGCTCCTAGATAATAAGGATGTCCCCCCCCTCACCAGATTTTTTTCTTTTTTTCTATTTTTTTATTATTTGGCATAAAAAAATACTCATTACCCTAAATTTTCACCCTTCTACCACCAACCCCTATGTGGCAAAACAACGTTTCCCAGCAAACGTTATTTATAGCTAATAATATTATGTTTATTAATAATAATAATAATCTAATAATATGTGTGTATTTTGAGTGAAAATTTGTTACGTTATGTTAGATTTGTTCGAAGTTATGATAGCCTGGTAAGTGAACAGTAAAGTGTATATCAGGTAATTTATCTATAGTAGATATAATAAGTATTATTTTTTATAAAAATATTTCTTACTAAAATTAAGTCAATATTAGAGTTACCAAACACTAAGAAGGATAAAAGATGAAATGCAAATCTTAAAACAAACTTATATATTTACAGACACCCAGAGAAGAGTTTGCAAGAACATTTTACGGTTGCAGAATATATCTTTCAACACGATAAACGCGTGTAGCCTCTTCTATGTCGACGCCATGTTGCCTTTAAGCGTATTCAATTTTATCACTAAATACACAATAGTGATGCTACAGTTTTTGTTTCTGTGATTATAGTATAACTTATGTGCGCCTAGTAACAGAAGTGTGACTGAAACATGTAGGTATATAATGTTTGGTTTTATTAAGCTTTAATCTCTGTCTATGTATATCCCTTTTTAGTCAAATTGAACTGAAAACCTAATAGTCCAAGATCCCAGGGCCGCCAGACGTTACGTATTTTCTGACGAACCAAATGTGGATTATCGAGTACTGCTAGTATGTACTAAGAACCCATGCCTACCAGCTAGCTTGCTTAGTGGGCCAATTTTCAGGTATCAGGTAATCAAGGTACATACAAATATTACTTACCTCACGTAAATTCTCCAAGCTGATTTTTACGTATATTTTAGGCAATATCCTTAAAAATAAGTCGCCAATACTCCCAGACACTCCGTCGGCCGTATTGCTTAGCAGACGCTTTAAAGCTCCCAAAGTAATTACTTAACTTCACGTAAATTATGATACCTGAAAATTGGCCCACTAAGTAAGCTAGCTGGTAGGCATGCGTTCCTAGTACATACTAGCACTACTCAATACTCAGTAATGGAAGTACATATTTGGGTATTAGACGCGAAGTATTATTTAGGTTTAGCTTTTTGCCGATAGATGGCAGTGTATAATTAAAACAGTTTGTAAACAGTGCATACGGTACCTACCTATACCAGTTTGAATAAGTACAAAAATCCCAATACTTTGTAATAGGTGATGGAAAACGTTGGATTCATATTGTGACAGATTTCATACTATAAATTTTACATATTTATTATGATAAAATTCTGAATTTCATATTATGCTTCATTCCAGAAAAAATATTTCCGTAGCGTTTGGTTTTTTTTAGAAATTTTGTTATGATTTTAATAATTTCGAAATATTAATATATGTCTAATCTGCGAAGTAACCGAGAAGACAAAAATGTTTTTTTATACAACAATTATAATTATGTAAAGAGGAAGTAAATAAAACTGCGAAAAATCTTGTTTTATTCATTTAATCTACTCCATTCATTTCTCTGGTATGAGTTGTGGTAGCCTAGTGGTGTGAGCAGTGGACTGACATGTCAAAGGTCTCAAGTTTGAACCCGGGCACGCATCGACTATAGCCTTATTACACTTAAATGAGAGGAGACCCGTGCTCAGCAGTGGGACGTGAATGGGTTGATGATGATGATGATGATGATTCATTTCTCTCTCAATTTCATTAAAAGTCTCTAATTTAATCCTGGAACTGACTTTTGGAACTTAAATGCGAATTTATCACATTCTCAAACGGTTAAGGAAAACATTACGAGGAAAGGTATACTGCTTTTCTCGATGACGTATGGAATTTGTCAACCCGCATTAGGTTAGCTTAGTCTAAGAAAACACCTAAGTCTAACCTAAGCCTAAATTATTATTAATTTTTATAATTATTAATAAAAAATTCACCATCCAATCGTCGTCCACCTCTTCATTGACTATAAAATTTTCTTTCTAACATAGTAAATCGACAAATCTACTTACAGGATGACAACCAGTAGATCTAATTGAGAAAAGCTGGCTAGAAATTTCGTAGAATCTATAAATAAATATAGCTTACAATATAAGGTACATAAACCTGGTAAAACAATACAACAATATGAGAATATAATGTGAAAATTATAATTCAATGCTTTTGTTAGAGCCGATTTCCAAATTTAAACCGACTGAGGAGACTTTAAGGTTGAAGGTAAAACTGACAATAATTCAAATAATTTATATTTTTATAAAAAGGACAAAATATCTCCAGTAAATTACCAGGATCACAGAAACGCAAACTGTAAGAGGGCGATAGTGTATGAAGTGATGAAACTAAACAAACGTAAAGGGAGCATGGCGTCTATATAAAAGAGGCTGCACGCGTTGATACTCTTGAAAGTAGTCCTCTGTAGGCGTGATATGTTCTTGCACACCCTTGTCTGCGTATCTGTGAAGAAGATATTATTATTTTTAACATACTAGACACAGCAACAGAGTGTAATATAACTCCAAAAATATTTGATGACCAATGTTTAGGGGTAAGCCTGAACTTTATCGGATTTCACTCAAAACAGTTTTTTGCTCAAAACGCAGTAGACAAAATGTAATTATTATTATTGGCTCTTTTTAAACAGTCCCCACTTCACCACTTTCAAGTATATTTGCTGGGCAAAAGAAGAGGTGCAGTGCAACAAACTCCTCAGCAACACACATCTTACTTTAACAATTTATTTAATAAATATTAAATAAATTGTTCTATATGATAAATTTAATATTTTAAAGATTTTATGAAATTTTAAGTACTCTAGTTTATTCGAGCTAACATACACGAATCCATTTTAATTTGCAGTACAATAAAGTCTGACGATAAATAATACAAAAACAATTATATTATAAAATAGCCTCGTACTCCTCTTGGCCTCTATTTCTATGTATATATACTTGCTCACATATACATATAAATCTTGAGAGAACTTTCCAAAAACATGCTTAAATCTGGGAGCTACTGTATTTTGTAGTATTTTATAGACCAATAATTAGGTTGATTTTTGTTGCCTATAAATTAACTATCTTTTCATCGTATGGGACTTAAAACTTATGAAATGTTGAATAATTCGAGTGCTTTCTTCTCTATAATCAACTTTTACTCGTCCAATGGCAAAAATATAGCGCCACAAAACTGACGTACGATTTTAATGATTAGTAAAATTACAAATAATTACCTGAACGCATTCTTGAATACATCATTGACAGACACGTGTGCTGCACGTCTCTCATAGCCGAGTAAAATCTCTCACATTCAACACTTAGCAATATTTCCAGAATTATACTTTTCACTAACCAAACTTGAGTTACAATTATCAGCATACTGTACTGAAAAAGTCAATTTTAGGGATTACTTAATATTCTATTTCTGCAGTTAAAGTTTGTCTGAGTGGGTACTATTTCTTGATATCAATGACATTATACTGTACCACAATGTATAAGTGGTGGCATGAATAATAATAATAATAATACCCCTCTAGTGTTGCTAAGATAAGGCTCCTGTTTACAATAAAGCAAGGCAAGGCTTATTAACTCCCTTAGTGGAGAATTATAATTAATAGTCAACGTATCATGTGTTCAAAGATGTAGAAAATGTTATGAGTTACTTACATCTATAAAGGTATCCGAGTATAACATAGAAAATCTTAATTGCAGTATAATTGCTATGTGTAGCAGGCCTTGGAACGTCGTAAATATTGTATAAAATGCAATCTAGAAATGAAATAAAGAATAATATTGATATAATTAATATAAATCATTGAATCAATATATACTTATATATATATATATATATATATAAGTATATATACTTATATAATATATATATATAATAGAAACTATGTAAGACAGAATACTTACATTCCTTTGAAAAACTTGCGCAACAATCGTGTAACCTTCGAAAATGTTTCTGTAAGAATCATATTTAATTTCCCAGTTAATATTATTTTCTGATTGTGCCATATTTTCTGATCTCTTAACATCTTCAATCCACAAATCAACTAGCTTATGCAGTAACTTCATGATAGAATAAACGTAGACCATATTAATATCAAAATGGACACCAGGCCAAGTCAATACAAGGTTAAACATATCCACGTTGAATATCAGATAGAAGAAAAGAATAGAGTTTAACCAGATCCCAACAACGAATACTACACAACCCCAATTGGAAACGATCAAATTTTTAAGGTCCTTTCGAGTTAATTCAAGAATTCGAAGAACGTGTTCTATCCTTAGAACTAGTGCAATGTTATTACGGCTTTCCTTAATATTGGTATACACATTAAGGATGTAACCAACGTAGTTGAAACAGAAGTTGAAGATTTTACTCCAATTTAGGAATAAGATGAAGCCCTGTCCCCAAAAGTGAAATCCATCACTCAATAAGAAGACATTCAAAGAAAATAGAAATAGCACACTGGCGATACCTAAAATATTATACAGGCAAGTGTTGAACGTCACAAAACTGTTTCGAAGATTGTATTTTGCACAAATAAAAACGCTTTGCATAAAATTCAACGGTCTTAGTACAGCTTGTAACTCTTCACCAATTATATTGTCGTATAGTACTTCAGGATGAACTGTTAGAACATTGGCTGTTACAACAGGATTCATTTTAAAATTTACGTTAGTTTGAATAATTACATATATGTCACAATACGTGTATCACACTTGATGTTTTGTTATAGCTTTGACAATTCAATTGAGGTAGGCTCGTTAATATTTAATTTGTAATCGTATAATGTAATGAAAATATAGTCAGAATATTGATTGTAGTTTATTATTTGCTTATTTTTCAAGTAACAAGTATAATAGCTTTGTTGGAAGTTTTCGATATTGGACTAACAAATTAATTAAGTCTTACTGGCACAGACGATCTGCCTAAATTCTAATCTCTTAGTCTTAATTCTAATTTTTGTAGTCAAACTATCACATGGTCAAACGGTGAAAGAAAATAATTATCGTGAGGAAAATAAACTGTATGCGTAACAGATTTTCTCAATGGCGTGGTGGACTGGAGAGTAAACCCGTTATTATATTTTGTTATTTATAATATATTATTATTGTTATTCAATGAATATAATGGACAATTTATAGGAATGCAAACTGCAGCAGCACAACAGTGTAGTTAGTGAGAAGTGCCATCAGACGAAGCGGCTGACAGATGTCCACGTAGAACAGGCCGCATGCTGTCATCTTGCTGAATGACGCGCGTTGCAGCCGTATAATATTTTTACATAACTTCTTATGACCGTCTGTAAAACAACAATAGAAATAATATGTATTACATAGGCGATACACAGTTTTTTGGAGGTAGGGCAAAGCGAAATTCCTCGCTCAAATTGAGCTGCCCGACTGGGGAAGTACCTCCGCCTTACAAAATACCGCAGTGAATGAACAATAGTTGTCTTTCTGCGAGTGAGTAAGGTTACCAGAGCTCGTTGGGGAGTGACTATTCTGACAGCATGGGCATTCTATTTGCTGTCAGTTTAGTAAATTTAACGTCGACAGAATTTGTGGAAACTTCTATAAATTTCAGCTTAATATAGTGTAAATTAATAGCAAATCACACAATTAAGACCTTTATGACTTTAAGGCAATAAACTAATTTTAAAAGCAATACCTGTACAATCAGAAGCCATACTGAGTGCGCATATGTCCTGTGAGTGCTTTACAGCGACGTAAAATGCATCAACTTGATGACTGAGAGTTTTTTGTAACATCAAGGGCTTTACCATCCATAGACAAATTAATACTGACACCAGGCGATATTCCTGTAAATTATAATAACTATAAGTAAGTAAATTGATTACCTATATTCGTTTGTCTCACATTAAGATTTTCTCCTGTGTCGTGGATAACAAGCACTATTTTTAGCAGGACTTTTTTATTATTATTCTAGCAGGTATGCTAAATTATTAGATTAAGGTTGGCAATAAAACTTTAGGTCACGAAAATAAGATCCAATTAACTACCTCGTACTTAATGTAGGATTATTCAATTTGCACTATAGCAGTCTACCATTAAGAAGTTCAGTAATACTTACGAACTGCTTGTATTTTAAAAACTTTTTACAAAATTCGATCAATACTTGTATGTTAATCAAGGAACGAGAGAAAGTCGCCAATGTCAGATACAAAGCCTGAAAATAATTAAACACATAATTTAGAGGAAGAAATAATTTACTGTACAATATTGTACATACAAAATGTTTGATTCCATGATCCAGATGAATTTAATTGTAAAAAAATCATGGAAAACTACAGAATGAAGAAGAAATTCCAATACAGCTATCTTCCAAAGAGGATATATGTATTTACTAGATATAAATGATAATCAGTACCTTAACGACAAAAACTACACCGAATACAAAACACCACCAACGAGTCAGACTTACCGTTAGTCGAAAAAGATGCTTATAGATGTTATAGCATCGTAAGATATTAAAATAAGTCTGAAACACTTCATCATAATTTTCTTCATTGCCGCCATTCTTCTGTGTACTTAAAAATTTTGTATTCCATAACAGGACTTTGTCTGTCAGTAGTTTTATTAATCTTAGAGCGTAGATTATATTTGTATCAAGAATTATCAAAATCATTAAGTTAAAAACAATATTGAATGGTGGTTTTATGTATATATGGTAGGTAAAAGAAATAAGTGAAATATAATACACAAATAGAAAGATCACATAAAACCAATTAATGATAATGTTACGTTTGAAGCTAGTCTTATCATTCAAGAATCTGTGTACCTCTTGAAAGATCAAAATAAATTTAACATTCTTGTTATCCTGAATAAAAATAACGATGAAGTTTAAAATGAAGCCCAAACTGTATAAGCAGAAATCGTAAGTAGATGCGAAATATAAGAATTCAATATCACGAAAATGTCTCATAGTTTCGTCTAGAAATATCTCGAGGAATCGATGAATGTATGATGATATACAGATTATTATTCCACTTAGAAGCAAAAACTTATTTAGATAATTATGTGGACGTAGATGATTGTTCTTGATGTGATATTTGGGACCTAGTACGAGAAATTGCATTAAATTCAGAGGTAGAAGCATTTGTTGCACGTCTTTATCAACTACATTGCCCGGATTTGTTTCGACACGATATCTTGCTTCGGTTTTATTCATTTTGTTTGAAATTTCCAATAGGTCCTCAATTTAGTCACGCAATTATTATGAAGAAGTGGGAAATGACTGCTTGATAAGAAATTGCATTAAGATACTTTATATTATTGTTTACAAACTCGTTAAGGAAAGCCGATGCATTAAATTGATTGATGATTAATTATTCTTACACTGTGGCTGACATAACACACACATACACTTACGCCCTCTTTCCGTAAGGGTTGGCTGAAACTAAAGAATGCCATACACCAGCATCCAGACAAACCAGTTCTGCTGCTTGATAATAAAAACGTCAGATTTTTATACTATTGACGATATGTATATAATATACGACGATATGTATATAATTTGACGACCCAATTAGTCCAGCGGTAGTTGACACTGCCGTCTGTGCTATGGGTCCCGGGTTCAAATCCCGGTAGGGTCAAATGTTTGTGTGATGAGCATAAACATTTGTATCCGAGTCATGGATGTATCTATGTATAATATGTATGTATTTAGAAAAAAAAAGTATATTATGTAGTATATCAGCCAACTAGTATCCGTAACACAAGCCTCGTTGCTTACCACGGAACTAGATGGCGCTGTGTCATAATGTCCAGAAATATTTAATATTATTATTATATCATCTTGAACTAGTTTCTTTTTTTAAAGAGGCTTTCTTTCTTCGGGCAAAATAAAATACAACATTGATTATTAATTATTAGTTTATTTCTTGAGGTGTTCCAGTAACATCTTTGTTTTATTTTATAATAACTATTTTCTTCAGTTTTATTTTAACGGCCGGTTAAAAATAAAACGAAGTTGAGTCGATAAGTATCTACAAAAAAGTAGGTATAGGTTTTATGAAATATATAAATAGTGTTTTAGGACCCGTTTTGGTTTTAAGACTATTAACAATCAAAGTTCCTTCTGTTGAGAGACAAAGTTTGTAACATACAATTATGTATAATAAATATAATAATGTATAAATAAGGGCAAAAAAGCATATGGCCCTTTACGTATAATCCCAAATATGATAAGGGAAATAGAATATGATAATAAATTTAAAAATGAACTTCAAAAGTTCTTAATAAAAAAATGTTATTATACCTTTACTGAATATTTAACTGACAAATAAAAGTAGAATATGTATGTAACAAAATAATAAAGAGTTTGTTATAGTAAATAAATATCATATGTTATATAATTTATAGATTAATTACTTTAAAACATTGTTATAATTAGTCATCTGTGATTGTACTGTCAAAATATTTAACTTTTTGCTGCGCCCAAACTGGGTCCATAATGCTACCTAGTCATAATTTTACCATCTAATTTACATTGTGGAATGGCAAATAAAGAATATGAATATAAATATAAATATTTTTGTTCTTAATGTTGATTACAAGAAAGCAAATTGTAGTAATACGATAGCGTAGAAAGCAATAACGTTGCAGAAATGTAGCAGAGTCGCCGCGTCCACTGTAAACGCTCCGCATGCGCTCAATTTTTGGAAATCTTCGTGTAGAACCCTACAGATATTCTTCCACACTTTTTTTGACGGTACTGAAATAAGGAATGGAGATTTTAAACCTCATATCATCACGCTTGCGAATACTTGACTTATTGAAATTAAATTAAAATTCTTGTTTTTTGGACAACTACGCCCAAAAAACATAAAATATAATGAGACAAGCCCATAATATCTCTCCATTATATCTATTGAATTACAAAAAAAATCTTATAGGTTTCCAAACTGACTTTTTAGACTTCAAATGTAAAATCAGCCTCTAAAATTGTCTGTTATTCACTACTTCCTAGAAAGTTATTTTACCATCAATTATAAACGATGCAACAAACTTACATGTAAATGTAAACAAAGATAGCCATCTACTTACAGTCTTTTGACAATTTAATCAAAACATTAGTTTGTGCTTTTTTCAGTTCTTTGGAGAATGCTTCGCAGACGATGCACAGTCCTAACTCCACAATAAACACTTTAGCCAACCACAGCAGAACTCCGAAGGAATGGCTTAATATAATCTCGAAATTGTCCTAGAAATTTAATTATAATCATTATAAAAGAGCTGTGGTGACCTTATGGTGTAACCAGTAGACTGAGACGTCAAAGGTCTCGACAAGTTATTGCGTATTTATCACATGCTCAAACGGTGAAGGAAAACATTGGGAAATTTTCTCGATGGCATGTAAAGTCTGCCAACCCGCAGTAGGCTAGCGTATAGCTTGCTATACTCACGAAATTCGTTTTCATCCATATTATTAGAACTCCTACGTATATTAAATTCTGTGAAAATGTTGTCACGAAATGAAACAGAACCTGAAAGGGAAAATAATGCTAATAAAATATCACCAAACATCTCAAAACTTAAACTCAGCATAATCAAATATAATCACAAGATATCCGGCAGTATTTTTTGTTAGATTCCAAGCTTCAGCAACCATAACTATTGCTTCATACATTTCTTTCAGTACATATTCGCTGTCTCTTGTTATTTCATTACAATTATCTCCAAAATTAATATTTTCTACATTCTCATTCCATATTTTAGTTTTACGAGTCAACATATAAATTAAGAGCATAATTTCAGTTACTTCAAGATCTAATATGATTGATATTGAAACGTATGCAGCTCTCAATACCGTCCAATATGGGTCGTACACTAATTTAAAAGACGTTAAGGTGACGCAACAAAACAGGAGAAAACCGGTTGATACCCATGATAATATTTTCAATATCTTCAAATCTCCACGGCTGTAAAGACACTGGTTAATTTTTTGCAGAGTTGAGAGTAAACGAATGCTTCTAGGGCTGAAGTATAGGTTAATAATACTAACACCAGAGAAATTTAAAAAATATTCTAAATAAATAATATTGTAGACCATTTTGTAGTTTACAATACTGAAAACTGTATATTTTATAGTAGCATAGTAAAACCACGCCATTCCAAAATTGATTAGTAAAGCAAACACAATATTTTTTCTTGAAATGTTTTTAACAAAACTGCAATCAATATTATATTTCCTGATACACGTAATAGTGTTTATAAAGTAAAAAGGATAGAAGATGCTCAAAACACTTTTGTTTATATAAATTTTGGTTCTGTTATTATACATGATAATATTTTGTACCATATCGTAGGTGCAACTTAATTTCAGTGTAACTAGAAAATTAATAATGCTAATGTAAGCGCGGTTGTTGATGACTTTTTAAATAATTGATGAGAAATGTTGGTAGACGATAATATCGGTAAAGCAATTACGTGAAAAGGTAATTTAGGAATAAATTCTACAAATGATGCTAGACGCCCTGTTTGTTAATTTGTTAATGGGTGTACGTTTACTAGTATTAAGAACCACGTTGTCACAATGTTGGGTTTTGTTAACATTGTTAATTAATTCTACCTTGTGATGAGAGAAATAAATGTAGTTATTATTATATGTTATTATTATAATAGTTTATTTATGTAAAATGAGTAATGCATTGTTTAGGTATACCTATCAGCAACTAATTTTGGTGTAAACATGTTAGATTTACAATCCATAGTATAATTTTTAGAATGCCTTTGATAAATAGACTTAGACTTCAAATATTTTAGTAGTACTTTTTGGCGAAAAGAAATCTTGAAACATACTCAGAGAATTATAGTTCCTTTTAAAGTCCAGGCCGTTTAGCCATAGCAGCTTAGAGCTGTCCTCGTTAATAACAGAAAGGATAAGTCAATTAAGGTATTCATCGTGTCCCTTAACTATACTTAACCTGACAATATTATAAATTACTAGCTGACCCAGCAAACGTTGTTTTGCCACATTACAGGGGTTGGAGGACAACCCTTATCACTAAGGGGTATGAAAAATAGATGTTGGCCGATTCTCAGACCTACCCAATATGCTCACAAAATTTCATGACAATCGCTCAAGCCGTTTCGGAGGAGTACGGGAACGAACATTGTGACACGAGAATTTTATATATTAGATTTAAAATAATTAAAGGCGTTCTATAAAACAGTTCCAGGAATAGAAATAAAACTACTTTTTACGGATTTATTGCAGTATAATGATAATTATTATTTCATCTCGACCTGCTGTATTTCTATCTTATATTTTGTATAAGTGTTTAGCAGTGTTTTCTTCATTGAAATTAATTATTTTCCGTTGCAGAGGAAAACACCATATTATGCCTCTTATGTTTTGTTTGTTATTATTGTACGAAAGACACCTGTTTCTTAAGCAGCAAAAGGGTTTATAATTTATTCAATTTTATAGTATGTATTACACGGTAAAACTTTAATTGGACAGTACAAAGGAGTTTATGTTATAATTGACAAAAAACTCTAAACTCTTTTAAAATAAAGTGTGTATTAATAATACATCTGAGGTAGCACACAATTTTTAATTGGGAAAGGCAAAAGAGGAAAGATGTATAGCTTCATTCACATCTTGGTTGATTTATAAGGGTTTCCGCTTAGTAACAACAGAATAATATTTTTATTTACTATGCTATTTATTTAACACTAACTGATTTAACGCTACTGATAACATGTGTAAGTAAGTACACAATCACAGCGCCAATATTGTAGGTACCTAGATTAGATACACAGTTTGCATTGAGCTTTAAAACTTAGCGGTACATTGGTGTGCTCAAATACTGCTGATTCATGCGTAGCGTACTCAAATAGTTGTCAAATGTCGATTTACACGTGAACTCATATCATTCACTTAAAAATGTATGACCTGAAAAAGTATGTACATTAATCATTTTACATATTCTATTGATGAAATTAATTCATTTTCGAAATGTCTTAATCAAAAGACGGTCGTCGTTGTTGACAGTTTACGTCTTTGTGTGTGGACGAGGAGGAAGAACGAATTAAAAATGAGACTGAAACCTAATAAAATATATGTACATAATAATTTTCTGGATCAAGATTTCCAAAAACTGCTCTTTCCCTTGCGATTTTTGCAGCATATATATTTTATATCCAAGTTCTCTATCAAATACAATTGCATCCGACCTCATGGTGCCTTTTATACTATTGTCTCGCTCATTGGGATCACTGCATTTATCTCTCTCCACCTCCAAAGACTCTCGACCAGATACGCCACTGATTCAATCAACCCATTCATAAAAATAATTATTGATATCAACACGATCATGTACATGATCTTTTTCATCTTCTTCCATTTCCTCAACTACTTCCAAAGGAGAGATAACATCCAGATTATCTTGAAGATTCAAGAAGCTTTAAAAATCATTCACTATAGGAATTACAAGAAATTTACTATATGGAACTGGCTGAGTATATCGCGTCCCTTTATGGCCTACATCATCTTCCTTTCAGTAATGCAAGACATATCTGCTTTGCTTGTTTTTTATACATTGATATTCTTCGATGTGAATACCACGTATGGTATACGCATCATCTCTTTAATAAGAGATGGGATCTTAAAATGGATATCAGAAGTTGACAACCATATCAAATACTGCTTCAAGTTGAATGAGGAACAATGCAAAAATCAATGGAAGAAATTATTTCAAGCGTACGCCAATTTGATGCAAGCATTTGATCTCTTTAAAACATTATTTAAATATTCGGTAAATGTTAAAATATTTGATATTTTTTTGTACAACGTGCAATAGTGAATTTAACTTATTTTCTAAAACTTATTACATATAATGATGTGTACATCCTTGTAAATTCTCTCAGTTTACCAGCCAAATGTCTATTTTCCATTAACTGTATTATGCAATATATTTTTAGACTTTATTTCACGTGATGGACACGTTTTTCCACTCGTTGTTGTACATTCAAACTTTGATAGAGCTTGGAAAATCAGAAGGAATTACAACTGGTTCGGTAAGCATAAGCTTTATTTAATAATGGTAATTTGAATGAACAAAACTTTAACGGTTTCATTACACAAATGGTCATTTGGCATAGCAAGAAAAGTAAACTGCTGCATCGTTGTTATTATACAAAGCTACATCCATGACTCAGATACAAATGTTGATGCTCGTCACACAAACATTATTGTCTCTACCGGGATTTTTATTTCTTAAACTTTTCTTAATTTTACAGGTTCAGTATTTATTTTTTAAGTTTTCCGCCGTCCTTTGGATATTAAAAAACATCGCGCTGGTGGGGATGTTCGCTGTGCACTGCGAGAGATTCTATTTAGCGATGTATAAAGCAGACGGGGCGTGTAATTGGTGGCTGAAGACAACTCAAGAGACAGGCGATGATAGTTGTAGGTTGAGGTTCTTTTAAACATATTTTTTTTTACAAAAACGTTGCCCCAATTTCGTAACTGCGTTTACAGTCACAAATATTCACACAAATATTAACACCTAGACCTACAAACTGCCTGAAGGCCATACATATGATTATTTCGGGCGAAAGACTACTGCACCAACAGTGCAATTAATATATTTTTACTATTAGCGATAATGTATTTTTCTAAGTAGATATCTTGCCTGGATGCGGGCGGCGCATGACCGGTCGTCGTGGCGATCCTTGGGGGAGACCTATGACCCAGCAGTCAGTGGACATCTAACGGTTGAAGTGATGATGATGATGATGTCTTGCCTGATAGAAAACCCATAATATCCTTCTAAGGTGCCATCCCAGCATTCTCACCCTATTTCATTAAGAATACATATAAAAAACCTATAAAAGATTTAGTAAGAGAAAAAATCATTACAGATGAAATAAAAAACTGCGTTAAAAAAAACCGACTTCAAAACTAAAAAGTTAAAAATAACTTAATACAGTTTTAACTTCTTTTTAGTTTTAAAGGTATGAAGACGGTGCCAAGCCAAATGTAAAGGTATGTAAACCCATCGCGCAGTGTACAACCAGGCACTGGCACCGACTTCATACCTTTAAAACTAAAAAGAAGTTAAAACTGTATTAAGTTATTTTTAACTTTTTAGTTTTGAAGTTGGTTTTTTTTTAACGCAGTTTTTTATTTTATTTTTTACTTTTTAGTGTCTGTAATAGGTTCGTTGTATTATATGTCTCGTTGGTCTAGTGGTCATACAGTGCGACTGCCGAGCAAAAGGTCCTGGGTTCGATTCCCAGGTCGAGCAAAGTGTTATTGAGTTTTTCTGTGAAATTCTCAGTAGCGGCTCGGAGTTTTGATTCGTGCCCGGTTAATGGCAATAGGCTCGCCACCTATTACATGGGACCTAAAACATACCGGCGATATGTTGGTGTACATTAGTACACCACTGCCTAACCCTTCGGGGACAACAGGCGTGATAATATGTAAGAAGTTGAACAATAAACGCGTAGAAAATTTTCTACATATGTAGAAAATTTGAGGGTTTCTCTCTTCTTATGGGACCACACGGAAAGCATCATCTTTCATATAAAACAAGAATTTTCAATATCGGTTCACCAAATCCACAGTTATGAGGTAAGAAGTTGAACAATAAACGCGTCATCTATGTAGAAAATTTGAGGGTTTCTCTCGATTTCCCAAGGATTCACTCATCAGATCCTAAAAAAAATTTATGGGACCACATGGGAAGCTTCAGCTTTCATATCAAAAAAGAATTTTCAAAATCGGTTTACCCAATCCACAGCTATGAGGTAACAAATATAAAAAAAATCCTCCTCCTTTTGGAAGTCGGTTAAAAATATCATCTTTTCATTTGCAGGTGAAGCTAAAAGGTTTTGTAAAAACATTCGACGGTTGAATCAAACTGCGTTTAAGATGACAGCATTTCGTATCTTCACGGTTGATGGGAATCTGCCTCAAAAGTTTGCGTCCCTAGTGCTGCAATACACTGTCGTCCTTTTGCAGTTTTCATTCTTGTGATAGCTAAAATTAAAGCTGATTGTTTGAGTAAGACTTTATGTTTATAAAAATAATAATGGTAGTTTTTACGGTTTTCATAGTCACGGGTAAGACATGGAAGCTATAAAAGATCAGAAGCGTTATTAAATAAAATCAATATACCTCGGTAGGTATATTGATGATGCGTAAAAGGTAGTTTTATTTCCGTGTCCAATACTCAACTGTAAACAGAATACAATATAACTGAATTCTTATAGTCTATCACCATTTAGAATTCATTAACAATATCAAAGTAATTTTATAAGCTTTTTGTAAAGTAATACCAAATTTGTCAATGTATACTTCAATTTATTATTCTTGGTGACGATAATGATATTTTCCTGGCCTTTGTTTTGGCACAGCGTCTATGATTAAAGGATTTCGATGTTCTAGGTGTTATTCTACCATTTTCATGCGCTCTTTGGGGATTTTCATACGTTATTTAAGCACTCTCCTTCGCCGCTTCAATCGCCGTTGCCTTCTCCAACTCAATTATTTTCTCTTTCTTCGTTTTTAAGTCATCGTAGATCTCTTCAAGGTTTCTTCTTTTTGTTTCTGGCACGTATATTAAAACGAAGATGGCGGCAGTGATGCACACTGCTCCGTAAAAATAGAAGGCCACGTGAACTCCTATCGCATTCGCTAAAGACATGAAGAACAGGGTTTGCATGAAGGCAGCAAATGATGCCGCTGACATCGTGGTTGCCATGACTGAACCTCGGTACTGAAAAAGAAAATAGGCGTCAGCATACCTACATACATTTTACGTCTGTATCATCATAATCAGCCCGTATCTCCCCACTGCATTGGCTTCCTCCCCTTTCTGCTAAACTTGTTTGTTTTGCGCGAATTTTAGCTAGTTTTTCCCTGCAATTAATGCCTTGAAGTATGTCTTGAAGATTTACGAAGATATACAAAATAACGGATTTAGAAAAGCAATTACATATATCAAAAAATATTATTAGAAGTTGCACTTGATCAAGTTGTACTTTTAAACGCTATAGTTTAATTTTAAGAATCCCTCAAATATAGAGTTCCTTTTTTCTATGGCTTGCAAACTGCTATCAGGGTGACTTGAGATAAAATTGAGTACCTTTAGACTCTAAAGGTACCTACCTCATTTTATCTCTTTTACTCCAAAGTTTATCAAGGAATGAGGATAAAATTAATAGAACAAACATACCTTGAAGGAGAATATCTCACTAGTAATAATAACGGAGACTGGCTGAAGTCCAAGAGCATCACAGAAGATGCACAGGCAGAGGGTGAGGAGTGGTAGCCAGGAAGGTGGATTCACATCATACAGCCTGGCGACGAACCAGGAAGCCAGTGCGCACATGCTCAAACCTGATACTAGAGATGTTGCTGTAAAAAGAGGCTGTTGACAAAAGAAATAATGGCCTGATAAATGATAAGTTAAATTTGAAAAAATAGCTGATAATGGCGACAATAGTTGAGAGAGTTTAGACTTTAATTTTGTTATGTTTTAAAATTAAATTGATGCAGGATATTTAAATAATGTGTCAGGAAACCCGTGGAAATGGATGGACGACGGTGGAACCCGTGCAACTTAAATTTAACATTGATTTTATAAAGAAGAATTTGATAACAAACTCCATAGGTCCAATATTCTCCAATAAGTGCGAGCATCAAAAAAATCATTATAAATTTTTGGGTTTGAGACACATTTATTTCTCATAAGAATTTAACAATTCATTTACATGAGAACATTTTATACTTAATTAAAAAACAATTTAGAACTAGTCTAGTCGGCGTACAGATAAGTTTAACAGAAGAAAACAAAAATAACAATAATAGTATAACTTAAGGTAGATTGAAAATAATAATTTAACCCAACCAAGTAGTATTGCGATTGCGAAGTAAACATTAGACAACACAAATTAATAGACACAATATAATACAAAGAATGAGCGTAACTGGAAATGACATCCTGCGCTGGTTTGTTACGGTAAGTATTATAGTGTAGATTTTATTTTTATATTTTTTTAATGTTTGTATGTTGTTTTAATATATATCTATATTATAATTATTATTATTTATTTTGTTTCTATTTTAATCATTTAAGAGATACAATTTTAACATTCTTTTAAAAGCGTTTATAGACTTTGCATCTTTAATGTTAACAGGTAATTTATTATATAATTTTGCACCTTCGTACATAAGACATTTTTTCCCATAGTTAGTTCTCGGTGCTTTTAATTGTATGTCATTTGCTCGCCTTAGCCTAATCTTTTGTATTTGATGTTTTTTGGTAAAAGTTATTTGTGTGTGTATATCTTTATTTAATATTTTACGAATTAAAATGCAGTTGTTATATATGTATGTCTGTGATATATTCATGAGTTTAGTTTCTTTATATATTTTATATGTCGGTGCACCGTAGTCATAATTAAACAATGTTTTTATAAGTTTGTTTTGTGCAATTTGTAATAATTCTAGGTTGGTTTTGGCAGCAGCGCCCCAAATTTCTACTAGGTAATCTAGGTGTGGTTTAACGAGTGAGTAATATATATTATATCGGATTTGACGAGGAAGGCATCGAACAATTCCTCGCAATGCCCCCGTTAGTGAAGATAATTTATTTTTAATTTTGTAAATGTGTGGTTTCCAAGTCAAGTGCTTATCTAAAATCAATCCAAGATATTTTTCTTGATCGACTGTGCTAATATTTTGGTTATTTATTGTTAGCGGTAGGTATTTACATATTTTTTGATTTTTTGCGGCAAATATGATATAGTTGGTCTTGGATACATTGATGGTGAGAAGATTACTTTGGAACCACACATTCAAAAGATTTAAATCGCTTTGGGCATCGGATATAACAGTGTCTATTGAGTAGCCAAAATAAAACAGAGTTGTGTCATCAGCATATAGCGATATATCTCCCTTCAGTCCAATTTTATTTATGTTATTAATATATATGAGAAAAAGGAGAGGTCCCAAAATTGAGCCTTGTGGAATGCCAAAATTTAAATTTCTAGAGTGGCTAGTCGTGTTATCAATTTTTACAAATTGGCTACGATTTTTGAGGTACGAGGAAAGAATATCGTGAGCAATTCCAGTGATACCAATGTTTTTTAACTTGACTAATAAGAGGTTATGGCTAATTGTATCAAATGCCTTTTTTAGGTCTATAAATACGCCCAAAGATATTTGTTTTTTATCAATACATAATTTTAATTTTGTTATAAGATCAATTGTTGCCGAAAGGGTACTAGATTTTGATCTGAAACCATATTGCTTTTCATAAAGATAGTTTTGTTTATTTAGATATTCTTCGAGACGGTTGTAAATTATTCTTTCAAAAATTTTGGATAATACAGGAAGGACCGAAATTGGGCGATAGTTACCTGGTTCAGATTTACTTCCAGACTTATAGATTGGTGTTACTTTGGATATTTTAAGACTATCAGGAAACGTACCATTTTCTAAATTTTTATTTATACAAGCTGTTAGTTCATCAATTATTAGGCTTTTTATACATTTTATTGATTTAGTATTTATACCGTCTAAGCCGGAACTGGTATTGGAGTCTAGATTGTTAATTATTTTTGATACTTCTTCTGTAGTACATAGTTTTAGTCGAGAAAGTGTAAAATTTGTATCAGTCACTCTCGATCTTTTGGTGTAGGTTAAATTATTATGGTGATTGTTAGGGATTTGACTAGCTAAAGTGGCACCGACATTTGAGAAGAACTCATTAAAGTATTCACAAATGTCGTTTTTGTTATTGACATATCCGGTTTGGGTTTCAAGTTTACTGGGTGCAGAAGACAACTTTATTCTATTGTTCGAAAGACTATTTATGAGATTCCACATTTTTTTAGGGTTATTTTTACAATTATCAAAAGACTTAAGGTAGTATAAGCTTTTTGTCCGTTGTATGTTCTTATTCACGTCATTTCTTTTGTTTATAAATGTTCGTTCTATAGATTTATCATCCGGAGTTTTTTTATGTTTGGTCCATAGTATATTTCTTTCATTAATTTCATCTATAATTGTCTTCTTTATCCAATCTTGCTTTGGAGGATTTAAAATTTTATACTTAGATATTTTACTTTTTCCTATACAATATTTTATTCGCTCTTCCAAAATCTCATAAGAGTGTTCTTCATTCTCGTTTTTGCACTCTTCCATAGTTTTATATAATGTTTCATAGTTTATTGCTTCATAGTTGACTGTCTTAAGAGGTGGGGATTGAGTTCTTTTTACTTCAAAGTAAACGTGCTTATGATCTGACATACATGTTTCAATTGTTGCAAGGTGAAATTTGTTATCTTTGAGATTTGAACATATATGATCGATTATTGTTTTGGTTTTAGTAGTTTCCCTGGTGCAATAACTCTCATCTATTTTATTTAAAATTGTGTAACCATTTTCCTGTAGAACGTTTTTGTATTTAGTGGTTGCTTGGTCCGAGTTTAATAAGTTTATGTTAAAATCTCCGAATATTAGTCCTCTTCTTCGCTTATCTAACTATTCTGCATACATGTCTAAGAAATTCTTCATATTAGACATGCCTGGTTTCCTATAAAAAGCACCAATGTCTAAGCAGTAGTTTTCTAGGTGGATCCAGAGAAAGTGGCTATCACATAATGTTTGTTCCTCAATTAGTGAGTGTTTAAGATTGTTATAGGCAAAAATTGATACTCCACCCCCTCTAGAATTCTTTCTATAATTGAAATAGTGTGTATATCCCGGAATTTGGAGATATTCTGCTTCTTCTGCGGACTTGATCCATGTTTCCGTGAGAATAATTATATGGATAATGCTACGAAAGGATTTAATTACACACTTTAGTTCATCTAGTTTCCCCGGTTTAACAATGCTGCGTGTATTAGCATATAAGAATTTCAAAGATTTTTTACTAGTTATTATATCATTATATTTATCCGTGATTTGAAATGTAATGTTGCTGCTATCCGTATTCATCTTTGTAGGGTTTTTGTATTCTAGTTTTTTGGCGGAATTTCTATTATTTTGGGAATACCTTTAATATATTTGACTGTCAGATTATTATTGCCATTTTGCGCTTGTCGTTTAATTTCGTCTCGTAGATTATTAAAAAATGCTTGCTGTTGTGGCGTCTGGTCAGAAAATAATTTAACATGATCGATATTTATGTTGTGTTTATTGCGTAATAGTGACATCGCTAATTCTGAAGATGTGAGGCATACTTTAATAGGGCGATTTTTGCCCGGAATATACTTCCCAAGTCTCATAACCCTTTCCGGTTCACAGTCGACATTGATCATCTTCACTATTTTAGTAACTTCCTGAGTATCCATATCCGTTCGTTGTTCTCTATTTGTTGATATTTGTTCAGAAATACCCACAATTATAATATTTTTACTTCTTTTTTCACGTTCTCTGATCTCTGACATTATTATTTCACAAGTATTGGTTACGAATGGTGTTGTTGGTGAGTTTGAAGGAGTAATCTTTAATGATGCAATTTCAGACTGTAATCCTTCAAGTTTTTTGTCGGTGGCAAGGTTTTTGATTTGTATATTTGAGATATCCGATTTTATTATACTTTGCTCTGTGGTAAGACAGTTGATCGACGTTTTTATATCATTCATTTGCTCCTTAATATCAGAAACATCATTACCTATTTTATCCATGAAGACCTTTTGATTTGTATTTATAGCTGAAATCATTTTCATAATTTCAGACATCTGTGTCCGAATACCACTTAACTCCTCCTTAATAAATTCACTATCGTCAGTACATTTCCTTTTATGTAGTACGAAAAGTGATTTTAGTATTATCAGCGGACTCCATAGTTTGGTCGTTGCAAGATAAATTTGGTTCTGAGCCGCTTAGGCCACTTCCAGGAGGTGAGCGTACTACACTCATTATTATCTGCGTTGCTAGCTACTAGCCCGCAACGATGTTATGATTCACAATGAGCGAATGGGTAGAAAAATAATGAACCCGTCTCTTTTCCCCCAGGGGGTGAAGAGCGGTTACCTTGCCGGCGCTTGAGCTTGCTCGGGTCTCTTCAAACTAAATGTAACAGGAACACAGATATGTTTCAATCAACTTTGCAATATAATTTAAGTATGTTATGGTCGATATTAAGTAAATAAGTATTTATATATTTTTTAACGAAATATTAGCAATACGTCTACACTGCACGCCGGCTGTTCTATACAGCTAAATGATAAGGAATGCATAATTCTTTGGACTTAACTCACTTGTACTATTAAATGTTATTGTGAATAACAGAGTACTCATATAGTCCAAAGGTTCGCCAAACTCAAGAGGCAATGGGCGGGACTAATCTATCGAAGAACAGACTGCCGTTGGAGCTTGAAACTTCTCGACTAGTGACTCCGCCCCGCAGTATGCGGGGGGGGGGGGGCTTATATCCACTAAACTTCATTTAACTGAAATTATTGTAAATAAGCTGTGGTGGCCTAGCGGTGTGACCAGTGGACTGGGATGTCAGAGGTGAAGGAAAACATCGTGAGGAAACCTACATGCTTGAGAGATTTTCTCGATGGCATGTTATGTCTGCTAACCCACAGTAGGCTAGCGTGGACTAAAGTCTAATCCCTCTCAATAAATGAGAGGAGACCCGTGCCCAGCAGTGGTACAATAATGGGTTGATGATGATGATGATTATAATTGTAAATAAATGCATCTCACCTTTCGTCCAGCTTTTTCAACGGTAAAGGACGCAAAGGTAGCACCAACGACTTGCACGACTCCCAAAGCCATGGCCTGTTGGTTGGCAGTGAGAACGATGCCTGAATCCTTGGATGCCATTTGGAATATCTCCCCAGCAAAGTTGAGGACCGGGATAGTACCACAGACCTCTCTAGCCAAAGCCGTTACCATGGCTATTATGAATGCTCGGATCAGGATTTTATCTTGTACTATAAAAGAAAAATAATGAGCAGTTTTTATTTGTCACTGTAAATAACTATGAAGACGCTGTTGGCTGTCAATGAAAATCGGTGCTTTAATTCTGTTACAGAGAGTTACAGCATTATACTGAGCGAAAACTGCTTTGCATGGATGTGGCGCGTCTCGTCTTCTTTTTGCTAGATTGATTGTCACCACAGTGGATTGGTGCTGGTTAGCAAACTTCACCCGTCATCGAAAAAACAAACGACGTGGGCATTTTTTATGTAAATAAGAGGGCAAACGGGCAGGAGGACCACCTGATGGTAAGTGATCACCTCCACCTATTGACATCTGCAACACCAGAGGATTTGGAAATGCTTTTTGCAGTTTTGAAAGAAAATTTGCAGTTGACGGCCGTTTAATGACAAATTTTAATATGCTCTCTTCTTGATGGTTCCCAGGTCGTAACGTAACGTTGAATAAGAATGCAGCCTGAGTATCACTGCTCTATAAGGGTCATCTAATTCGATTATTACTGTTGTGAAAACGCATTAACCAACATAACGCTTGAGATTTATGTTATCCTATTCAGTCAGTTGAATAGATTCTGCGATAAACTTGACCTATGTTGTATTCATTTCCACACAAATAAGAGACCATTAAAATTGGTTCATAATATTTTATTTGTATCTTTGGCATTTGTAATTCTTATTAAACTTCTAAATCTACAAGAGCAAAGTCACGAGAAATATTTAAATAAATAGTAATAATTCTTATTTGTATAAGAATTTTGGTTCCTGTGTAAACGTTCAGAGGAAAAAAGTCCGATATGACATTAATACCTATTTCAACTAGTTTTTGTAATTTACTCAAAGATTATCTTTAAAAAAATATTTGATTGTACTCATATTTGTATAGAATTAGCAGCTTTGTTTGCAGAGTCTTTGTGTTGGAACAGCGAATATATTTATATTTTTGAAGATTTGATAATACTATTTTTAGCATGTGTTGTCAAGTACTGATTTAATATCATCATTATCTACCCATTTTATTGTTCCATTGCTGGGAGCGACGACTTGCAGAAGGCAGCTGACAGCAACTGGATGAGAAGAGCCGAAGACCGAACTATGTGGCGTTCACTAGGGGAGGCCTACGTCCAGCAATGGACGAATATGGGCTGAAGATGATGATGATGATGACTACTGGAACGGCTCTTCTCATTTGGAATAATTAGGTCACCATGCTAGTCTAGTGCATGACTCTCTGTGAGATCTAGGTTGGTAGACTTCACATGCCGTGATATTGAGAATATCTCCCAGCTATACAGGTGATGATATATAGCTGTATGATCATATAGCTATGATATATAGGCACTTAACTACCAAAAGCCAAAGGTTTTAGGTTGATTTTGGAATAGAACTCACAACTATCAGTTAAAGTTAAGATATTCAATATTTATGTCTAATCAGGTAAATCAGAAAGACAATTGAAAGAAATTTTCTTGATTCGAATAAACCAAACAGCCTCGTATTATTACTTTGTGTTTTGTACAAAATATATTTTAATTATTTTTACTGGAATCCGCTGGATGCGGGTGGAGTAGGACCAGTCCTCGTGGCAATCCTTGGAGAAGTAGGTCTTCCCCGAGGATATCCAGTAGTGGACGTCAAACGGTTAATATAATGAAGATCATGAGGAAACCATTTTGCTTGTGTGAATATTTAGAATGGTATTCCAAATTTGCAAAAATCTGTTTTACGTTTCTGTATTAGGTACGAATCTGTACTAATAAGTCCCGATTATTGTAAACGTATGTATAAAAGACTATTTCGACGTCCAATAAGTTCAATTTTAGAAGTTTTCTCTTAGTTTTTAGAGACCAAAGCTAGTCAAAAATTATTTGTAACGTTCGCACACAAGACGTTCCAATTCACTCAATAATAATTTTATTTGGATTTGTTTACCGCTTCTAATAATTCCAATCAAGCTCATTTAGTAACACCCGAGTTATTTTCGAGCACGCAATCCAATTGTTTCTCATTGTGGCTCTATATTTGTGTGCCTATTGTAAGTTCATTCTGAATTTTGACACGTAACGTTGTAAAATCAGAGCATCAAAAAACAGCAAATATCGCTCATAATTTTACGCCTCTATAGTGACAATAATCTTTGTTTGAAACCGATCCCTAAGAATAAAATGCTGCGATTGGTTTCATCTCTTACCAAATAACAAATCTTAGTAACATAATTATGTATATTAAGAAAATAAGTTAGTGAAATCCACATCCATGCAAAACGGTCATCGCTCAGCGTAATGCTGTTACTACATGTAGCAGTGTCACAGCACTAGTTTTCAGCTACAATCAGCTGCTGCGTCCTCATAATGACATCGACGGCTACACGTAAATTTATAAAATAAGATAAATAAATACAAAAATAATAATTTTGAAAAAGATTATGGACAGCACACATACACACACATGGAGAAATACGTATATATTAATCATTTCATGTTATATTTATTTCGTTTCGTTTAGAGTTATATAATACTTACTGATAGCTTTAATAACAAAACCATTGCTTTCTTCGTCCTTTACTTGTTCCTTCTTGATCTGATTGATTTCGCTCATCACTTGAGGGTCATCTTCTTTTCTGCATCTCAGCCATGCTAAGGCTCTAATTGCTTCCTACAAAGTAATTGTCAAGAGCTAATTTTTAAATTATATAGTATAGTTTTATTTCCTGGTAGCTGCCTCTATAAAATTCTTGAACCGTTAAAAAACCACCCAATTTACTAATGTGAAAAATTGTACGTTCGATTTCGAGAGGTAGGGATGTTCCCCGTTTAAATTATACAATCCGACTGGGAAAGTAGCTCCGCCCTATAGAAAACCGATGTAAAACAACAATAGTTATGTTTCTGCGAGTGAGTAAGGTTATCAGAGCTTGTTGAGGTTGTGACTATTCTGACAGCATTCCGTTTGCTGTCAGTTCAGTAACTCCCTTATTTTAAGAAACCAAAATGGTTTCCACATGGGTAGGCAACAAAAGGCAAGGACACTTTTGATGTTGCAAACGTGTATGATAACCACTTACCATTAATCCTTTCCCCTAGTGGGATAGAAAAAGGTAAAACAATAATTAAAATGTCAAGTCTCGGTGAATTATGTCATACTTTTTCAATGTTAAATGCAATATTTAAATTGAACTCCAAAGTGAACAAGATGAATACGACGTCAATAATACTGCAAATATGTTGTATAAGGATTATATAATTAATTATTATAAAGCTATTAAGCGTCTTATCAACTTGAGATAAACAGAATTATTGAAGAATATGATTCGTTCAAATATTATAATAGCACACAAGGTTAGAAGTTTGTTTGTTTGTCATCACGATTGAAACTCGTTTTATCAAACTTCAAATATAATATCTGGTTTTTAAAGCCAATAAATGCTGCTGTCAAGTAAATAGAACTGTAAATGTCATTAGCGATGGGTTTCCATGCTAGAAATCGCAGGATTTTTAATGCCAGGATGTTGGCAAACAAGCTAACGAACCGACTGATGTTACCGTAGCCTATGAATGTTTAATAATAATAATATTTCCAGACATTATTACACAGCGCCATCTAGTTCCGTGGTAAGCAACGAGGTTTGTGTTACGGATACTAGTTGGTTGATATACTACATATATACTTTTTTTTTGTAAATACATGCATAATTATAATACATAAATACATCCATGACTCGGAAACAAATGTTGATGCTCATCACACAAATATTTGTCCGTACCGGGATTCGAACCCGGAACCCGGGACCCGTGCCCAGCAGTGGGACGTTAATGGGTTGATGGTGATAGTTTGAGCCCCAGGATTGGGACAGTAATTTATGTTCCAAAAAACCATCCGTAAAAGGACGAAAAGCGGCCGTGTGGAAGTAAGTATGCGGAATCAATAATTTCTTAAAAGAGGGATAGGGATGGAAAGAGATAAGCAGATTGTATAAAATTACTAATTCTCCGCAGACGAATTCTAGGGAAGAGATAGTTTTTAATAATAATTCTGTCAAAATAAACCGACTTCAAATGAAAGAAAGAATTTTCTTTCTTTCTTTCTTTACTTCAAATGTCTGAACTGGGTCAAATCGAAATGGGAGCCATCTTTCAAATAAAAAAGAATCATAAAAATCGGTTCACCCAGTCGAAATTTATGAGGTAACATAAAAAAACATAAAAAATAAAATATAGTCGAATTGAAAACCGACTTCAAAAAGAGGACTTTTTGAAGTCGGATAGAAATACAACACAAAATTGGACTTACCTCATCATCTCCCTTCTTTATAAGATACGAAGGTGATTCAGGCATCATTATGAACAAGACTAGGTGAAATGTTGGCATCGCCAGACAAATCCATAGGATTGTACGGTAGCTGAGGATGTCTCCGATGATGTATAGGAACAAATTCCCTGTCGTATGGAATAATATAACCTGGAAATTAAAAGTATTTAAAACCGAGGACAACTGGGGAAGCTCAAAATTTTATTAACCTGGTAATATCAACAGGGACTGGAAGTCCAAGTTTAAGTCTTGAGCTTGCGTGGAATGACCGAACATCTTCATCATCATCATCATATCAGCTAGATGACGTCCACTGCTGGACATAAGCCTTCCCTTCCACAATAACCGGTCTTGGGACAGATGACTGCACGTGCAGTTGGTAAAATCTTCAGTTTTGCAGGCAATTTGTTAAAACAATTTAGTTTATTTCTGTCCTTACTGCATTTAATATATTTTGGCACATTTTATGTGGGTCCGTATATTACCCACTCCTGATTTGTACAGAAATTAAATATTGTTGAAAAAACTACTTTAATCACGACTCAACAGTGTTGATTTAGATCTTTTAGTTGTTTCAATTATTCGGTGTTCCCGTAAATATAAGACAACAGTAGGTATTTTTCAAGGAGATTTTTTCAAGAAAACTCACCAAGGTGCCAAGCATGCCCCTGACGCTTGCAGAACTGATCTCCTTGGTGTACAGAGGGCACGTGACATAAGCTCCCGCCATTGTGATGCCAAGCAGAGCTCGAGCCAGGATGAAAGCCCACACTTCCATACATGTCAACTTAATTGTCCAACATATCTATAAAAAAATCATTTACATTTATAATCATCCCAATTATTGGCCAAAGCCCACTATACTAGCAGCTATACTACTAGCGAGAGGTTTGAGAGAGATTCTCTCAGGCATGTAGGTTTTATCACAATGTTTTTCTTCGCCGTTTGAGCATGTGGTAATTACGCAGTAGCGTAGCGTGGGGGATATTGGCGGGCCATGACTCCGGCAGCAAATTTTTGGAGCCGGCAAATTTGGGGAAAAGATTTTTTCTTGCAGTCATATTAAGCTAAAATAGGGGGCGGCAAATATCTGGTCCACCCTGGGTGGCAAAAACCCAAACTACGCAACTGTAACTACGCACTTGACTTCGAAAAATTAATGGTAACGTGCCTTAGGATCCAACTCAGGGGGTTTGATTTCAAAGTCTACTGGTCACACCACCAGGCTATCACAGCTCCAAATATAAGCTAAACTAAGTTATATTATTACTTACAAATCCTATGGCAGATATGAAGAATAAAGCCAACTTTCTTCCAAATTTGTCACCAATAATGGCCATTAGGTAATCTGCTGGTATACATGTTAGGTATGGCGCTGCAGCTATCCATGAAATCTGCCAATAAAGAAAAATTGATGGAGTGTAGAAATATATAGTGTAAGTAAATGTTCAATGCACAGGTGCTTTATATGCCCGATAAAATAACAGGTAAAAATATATTATTAAAAGTAAGCATTTTTTTTATGGTGATAAGTGGGCAAACGAGCAGGCGGCTCACCTGATGGTAAGTGATGACCGCCGCCCATGGACATTTGCAACACCAGAGGCTTGCAAATGCGTTGCCAAGCCCCTTAGAAACCGTTCAGGTTTCAGGTTTTTACAGTTACTGAACTAACAGCAAAAGGAATTCCCATGCTGTCAGAATAGTCACACCCCCAATGAGCTCTGGTAACCTTACTCACTCGCACAAAGACAATTATTGATTCACTGCGGTCTTCTGTATGGCGGCGGTACTTCCCCAGCCGGGCAGCTCAATTTGAGCGAGAAATCTCGATATGCCCTACCTCCTATAAATATAGGGCTTATTTTTAATAGATTTTTTACCCATACTAATATAGTATATAGAAAAGTTTGTCTGTTTGCATGAACGCGTCAATCTCAAGAACTACCATGTCGTTTTGAACGCTTTCTTTATAAGAAAACCTATTCAGTTTCAAACTTTTAAGCTATTTAAAATCACGCTACAACCTATAATATGAGCAAAGTATCAATAAATAATAAAATAAATATCTCTGGACATTACGACACAGCGCCATGTAGATCCGTGGTAAGCAACGAGGCTTGTGTTACGGATACTAGAAGGTTGATATACTACATATATACTTTTTTTGTAAATACGTACTTATTATACATAGATACATCCATGACTCGGATATTAATGTTAATGCTCATCACACAAACATTTGTTCCTACCGGTATTCGAACCCGACCCATAGCGCAGCAGGCAGCGTTACCTACCGCTGAGCTAATCAGGTCGTCATCAATGAAAAATGTTGCAAAAAAAGGAAAATTTCACCCACTGTCTCAACTTTGGGTATAATTTTCTCACCTCATAGGCTGTAAGAGGTATTTTGGTAGGTGATGCCTCAGACTGGAGTAGCAGCGCCATTGGTGACATCCAACCAATACTGGCTCCATACGCAAAGACTGGTAGATTTACTGTAACAAGAAAAATAATGCTTCAATGTAATATTGGCGGGTTATGCTGTCCTAGTACCTATTTTAGCTGAACATTCAGCTTATTACCCGTATTTTCTCCTACTCCTGAGTTTAATAAGACTAAGTAAATTTACTGTAACAACAAACATGGTGCTTGAACATAATATTGGTAGGTTATGCTTTCCTAGTACCAATTCTAGCTGAGCTTGACCAATTTACACGCTCTTCTTTCACTGGGGTAAGCAGAGCCTATATATTTCTTACTCGCTGAAGACCCTTTTTAACCGACTTCCAAAAGAAGGAGGTTATCAATTCGAATGTTTTTTTTATGTTTTTTAAGGTACCAAAAATTCTTATGAACTGGCCCTCCATCTGAGGAGGCGATGAGGTGTGTCGGACTTCTACCCAGAACGGGTATGACCTGCCGAATAACAACGCTAGCTTGTAAAGTCAAATTCAAAGTCAAAATATAATTTATCAAAGTCAACTTTAATTGGCTCATTTTAAACGTCTACAGTAAAAACAGCACCCAAACAAATTCGGCCTTCACCGCTTCCTAGTGTTTTTGCTGGGATGTATAAGGTGCAACAACAACCTCCCCAGAAAAATATTTCTGTCTGTTTATATCTGCATCGTTGATCCAGTGGTCGTTAGTGAGACTGCTGAGCAAGCTCTTGGGTTTTCTTCCCAAGTCAAGCAAATGGTCATTGGAGGATTCTATGAAATTCCCAGTAGGAACTCGGCTCGCCCTATTATTAAATATTACAAATCCGAATGTATATATGTCTGTCCGTCTGTACCTCTTCACGCTTAAACCACTCTACCTAAATAAGATGAAATTTGGTATAGAAAGGATAGGCCAGAAATTATCCTCAAAGGGGGCAAATAGAATGGAAGAATCTATAATTTTCTAAAAAAGGGTAAGGTTAGAAGAAATAAATAAGTAGGCAGATCAGATAGTAAATAACCCCGATTCAATAATTAATAGGTAATTAATAATAATAATTTATTTAATCCACTAAAAATACATGTTTTACACACAAATTTTACAATTGTTCGCTGATAAAGTCACGAACAAAAGTTAAAGTAACTACCTATATTATAAAAAAATACTTACTGAGTATGGCACATAATATTTGATTAATTTTACTCCCCTCGCCGAAAATAAAACAATATATTTTCATTTTTGAAAAATCCTACAACTTTGCACACAATACCTAATTGCCACTGAATTAAAATTGTTATTTGCTTCAAACATTTACTAGACTCATAACACTGTTTAATAAGAGTAGACAGCAAATATCACGTCACATTATATTTAACGAATAAACCTTGAAGAAAAAACGGTTGTACATTAAATAAAATTACGTTTCAGTAATTTTTTTGCTCTCCAAAATGATTACCAATTGTAAGCAATTAAGAACGACATCACACTAACAAACAACCGTGTGTTGCCGATCGCGGATCTTTATAAACTGAATAAAGTTCATTAAGATGAGACACGATATTCAATACACATATTTATAATAACACTGGCTGTATTGTGCCTCGCTTTGTACTGTACCTTAGAGTACCTAGTTAAAGATAAAAACAATATTTGAAGCGGGTTGTGTACCGTATCAAAATTTATGCTCAAACGGTGCAGAACTTTTTGAGTTTTTAAAGCCTCATCATCATCATCATCATATCAACCATTAGACGTCCACTGCTGGACATAGGTCTCCCCCAAGGATCGCCACGACGCCGGTCCTGCGCCACCCGCAGCCTACCCTAACCAATTTATCATTTATATTTGTGCGACCCGAATGGGTCTCCTCCGATAGATATTATCTGTGTGTCTTTAAATCAAGAGTGAATCCGCTTCTTCTAGGTACGCGCGCTCCATCGTAAGTACCTAGTGTCGCTGAACATCAGACGAATTGGTGGTTAGGCGTAAACCGTACAACAATTGAAGATTTATTAACAATATGAACATCCCATTATGCTAATGAGTGAGGTATAATCAAGAAGTCTAATGCACGGCTACTGGTGAACCAAAGCCTTTTAGATTCATTTCGAATAGGACTCCTTATTTGTCGCCTACATCCAGCAATTACAACCAACGGCATTAGCCAAGTCGTCTGTCTGGCTCTACATACACCTTCCAACAACACGCGATAAGGATATCGTTACACGATATCCTTATCGTGTGTTGGAAGGTGTGGAGATAGATTCTGAGTCAGAATTTAGTGGAGGGAGGACGCTCCACTAAATTCTGACTCAGAATCTATCAGTTCTACAAGTCAAGAATCATTTATAAGGTTTGAACTCCGTAACAACAAATAACTGAGACTGAAAACAGTAAAAAAAAACTCGACTGCGTAAAAAGTAAAAAACGAGTAGGTACTTAAACGATTTTAACAATTGAGACTCATGAATCCGGCTTCCTTAAAATGGGTCCGGACTGTTAAAATCGTTAACTTGCTTTTTGCTTTTTACGCAGTCGGGTTTTTTTACTCAAATCAAATTAAATCATTTATTTCAATTAGACCAATACAGTTTCTTTTTACGCAGTCGGGTTTTTTTACTCAAATCAAATCATTTCAATTAGACCAATACAGATTGTCGAATTAAATTGAATTTAGTTGCACGGTTCCAAAAGGTAGGTCTTATGGAGAAGAACCGGCAAGAAACTCCATAGATACTCTTTTTTAAATTAAATACACAATTACAAAATTGTTACAAAACTGTTTTCAGTTTCAGTTATTTGTTGTTTTTTACTTTTTACGTAATCGGGTTTTTTGATTTTTATAATAATTGATTTTATTTGACACTTTTTAGTTAGGGCAGTAGCTTAAAAAGGATGTTCAATATCTATTCAATGATACCCCTTTGATATAGTTCGTCGATTTTAATTTTTTTCTTTTCCCATGATGGCGTCCAAAAACGGCAATTTTTTTTTTTCCAAAATTGTTTCACTCCCGCAGTCAAAACAAATCTAACGACACCCAATATGTTAAAATCCATCATGCCGTTTGAGCTGTAGGGCGTGCCAAAGATACATACATACACTCGAAAAACATAACTCTCAAGTAATCGGGTGATAAAAAACAATAATTACTCTGCACCAACCTTATTTATGAAATTATTGTACAAAAAAGGCCTTAAATATCCATGACATAAACGTCAAACAATCTTGTCAGAACAGCAAATTTGTAGCATTGAAATCATCGAAAACAATATGAAGAAAATTAAATCGCGTGTAGAAGTTATAAAGGTATTAATGTTAGAAGATACGTGTATATACACGTGTGTGTTCTTCTGCCACGCAATATGGTGTCCACAGCCTCGTTTTATCATTACACTTCTGGCCATTGGCGTAATGTTCATTCTCATATTTAGAACCGCTATTATCGCTTACTGTACAGTTCTAAAGGAACTGTTGCCACGTACAATCAGATTGTGGAATGAACTGCCTGTCGAGGGTTTCCCAAACGACTACAGAAGAGGTGTTCAAAAAAGGAGTAAAAGTTTTAACAGAGTCGGCAATGCGCGAGTGACACCTCCGGTGTTGCAAACGGCTATTGGCTACAGTTAACCGCTTACCTTCATTATTCACCAGCTTTAATACCGCTGCATTTTTCGAGTGTTCAGCATAGGGCCATATTATCCTATAATTTTATTTATTGCCAGGTTTTTGGCCGAGAAGCTAAGAAACTCTAGAATGACATATTGGCTTTGGGTAGCCCTATACGTTTTAGTGACAAGTAAGTATCAACCCTCATACTATCTATCATATACAATATGGAGTCAATTATGTCTTGAATGGAGACTGCTTCTACGCATACGTTTAGGAGAATGGAGAGGTTGGAGTTAAGACTTAAGTAATGTGGACTGATAGTACTTGAAGATTAACAAGTTCTATAGAACTCACAAGGGCAGCAAAAGGTAAATATAGGCTGCAAATCATGGAGATGTTGCAAAAATATATCTACTGTATAAATTCCAATTCATGCTGCCTTGCGAAGAGTAATATTTACGTCATCCTAGTTCAACAAAACTAGTGCTGCACTAGTGAGAACTGTGTAGCAGAAGCTAGTGTCCTCCCTTTTACAGATCATTAAAATGTGTTATGCCCTTAAGAAATTATTATAATTTATTCCACAATATTAAACGTTTAAACAAATACTAACCTTGAAAAAAAGAGATGAAAAAAATTTAATAACCTATTCATTTGAGTACAACTATAAATCCTTTAATTAATAAAACTTGTGTGAGCGATTTATCACTCAAAGACCGGTTACATGCCATCATTATCCAAATCTAGTGACCTTAACCAGGTGTTACTTCCTTTAGTATAATACTAACTAAATTTAAAATTTAAAATACCCCCGACACATTTTGTGGCGGTTATCTTGGACAGATTTTCATCAAATAGAGCCTTTCAAACAAAAAAAAATCAAAATCGTCCAACCACGCATGCACACGCACACGACACACACGCGAACACAGAAACGTTTCATCATCATCAACCCATTATTGTCCCACTACTGGGCACGGGTCTCCTCTCATATGAGAGGGATTAGGCTATAGTCCACCACGCTAGCCTACTGCGGGTTGGTAGACTTCACATGCTATTGAGAAAATCTCTCAAGCATGCAGGTTTCATCGTTTAAGCATGTGATAAATACGCATATAACTTTCGAAAAGTCAGTGGTGCGTGCCCGGGTTTGAACTCGAGCCCTTTGACGTGGCAGTCCACTGGTCACACCACTAGGCTACCACAGCTCATAAAATATGTTTATTTTGACTAAACACATACATAACAGCCTTGTACAAAAATCCTTATGTACTAAATATAACTAATAAACGTAGGCTGCTAAAAGCGACCGCTGACTTCCAAATTAGGTAGAAATACCTGATTCCGGAAATCAAATTTGAAGGCCTAAAGACTACGTATTATTTAAAATAATTAAAATTTTAACCTTTGACTTTGTATGAATTGAATTTATGTATTTTATCAAATTTTAAGCCACGTGCCTATTTTAATAACCTGTGTTGTAATATTTTGCATGCTGATGTGACCTTCTTTGTTTTTATTTCTCTCTACTCTACCCATACTGGGTAATTACCAATTAAACCCAAAAGGGGTATGTCACCACACCACTGAGTACCGGGATCACGGGTACGTGTTGACATTCTTCCGTGACCCTGGGGGTGAAAGACCGGCGCCCTTACGGTCCCTAGGCCTTCGTGGGAGGCTTCTCAGTGACCCTCCACTCCGTCCTATCCACTGAACAGACCAGACAACCGCGCCTGCCGATGTTACCTTTTTTTTTTGACCGTGGGAAATGCATTTACGCATTCCCCGCCGTCCGGGGAGACGACGGGGATATGTCGGACTCCACCCATAGTGGGTGACTACCGACTAAAACCACACGGGATCTTTTCGTCTCACCACTATAGTGCCGGGGTTACGGGAACTGAAATATTCGTCCGCGACCCCGGCGGTGGCGGACCGCCCTTGCGGTCCCCAGACTTGCCGCGGAGCGTCCACTCGACGCCGCGGAGCGCGCGGACACTCGACGCCGCAGAGCGCGGGAGCACTCGACGCAGCGGAGCGTGCGCACACTCAACGCAGCGGAGCGTGTGGACACTCGACGCGGCATCTCCCTCTCGAGTGGGCGCCACCCACTCTGGCTCCACCTGAGCCTTGTTTTCGGCCGCAGAGGATATGAAGAGCGGCGAACGACATACCGACACTTCTCTTCCCCTGCGGCCCCACCGCGACCACAGTTCAGCGGCTGTGGCCCCGCCGAGGCCGCGGAAGGCAGGGGGGAGCGGCGCAACCCTGCCACCGACAGTCCTCCCCGCCGCGGCCCCGAAATCCTTCAGCCGCGGTGCCTCCCATACGACACCGCGGCCCGCCTCAGTTGCGGTGCCTCCCATACGACACCGCAACCTACGCAGGCATCCTGCCGGAACGGCAGGTTCCACCTTGTCGCAGGCAACCTGCTGGGCTGGTCACAACCGCAGGTGCCCGCGACAGGGCCACTCTACGACCAGGCTTCCTGGGAAAAGCCCGTGTCGGAGCGGCCCGACCTCTCGGGGTTCCACTTCGCTTCGCCGCGGAGTCGCGGACCCTCCGCGGCTACTAAGCCCCCCCGGCACGACAAGCACCACATTCAGACATCTTGTCATGCACGCGCACTGGTTACGAGTACTGCGCACCTGACCTCTTTGAAGGAATTCTCTAATTAGATCAGTGTACCTAATGTCCTTTTAGAAGACGCAGCGTGGGTAGGCCCCCGGCAAGGTGGACCGACGTCCTGATAAAGGTCGCTGGAATCCGCTGGATGCAGTTGGCGCAGGACCGGTCATCGTAGCGATCCTTGGGGGAGACCTATGTCCAGCAGTGGACTTCTAACGCTTGATATGATAATGATGATGTCCTTCTAGAGCGCATTCATCCTCTCAACTCTGAGACAATAATAAAAATAATATTTAATTTATCTTCACAGTAATAATTCTGGCGATACACGACGAACTAAGGATGGAAACTTTAGAAGAATTCTCCATAAAATTCAAGAGCCTGGTGGACGAGATGACGGTGTTCTTCCAACCTTGCGGCTTCCCCATCGAGCTGGTCGCTAGGTGCTGTATGGAAAAATTGCAGAAAATACGATGAACGGTAATCGCCTGTAGCGTGTGCTTCCTGGCTGCGAGTAGGCCATCTGTTCTTTTTGTAGCGCTACCATGAGTTCAGCTGTAAAATACGATAGTCGTTTGCGTTTTTGGAAAATGTCACGTAAGAGTTTTGTCCATGCTAGTAATTTTGCAAGCGTGTTCTAGTTACCACAATTCAGCAGCTTCTTCAGCGAAAGTTCTTTACCGGTACGTGGAATAAAACCGTTTGCAAGCTTCTTAAATTATGATTGTAAGAAGTATTGTTTAAATACACTTTTGTGACAATTACCATTCTTTCGTACAAAACGTCGACATATTACCGACATACCTACAAGCGACTTTACTACTCGTAAACTCATAGTAGCGCTGTTGATGGCGTAAAAGGCGAATCTAAAATATGGCGTTAAAATGGACAGTCGTGTCCATACGCTTATAACCTCATAATAAAGAGAATTTTGAGGGATTATCTAACGTAGTGGTCTAGCGAGCGGCATCTGTACCGCGAGTCGCGGGTTCGATCCACGCACGGGACAAATCTATACATGACCTACCTACAGGTAGTTATTTCGGGTCTGGATGTTTGTGCATAGCAAATATTTGTGTCTACATAGGAGAAATTCTATATCCAACGTTTAATTTAAAAATTACAACTTTTACTCCATAGCCTTTGTCGTAGGGTAGTTGACGTATATCTAAGAAAGAAAACTTGAGTATTGATATCATACCCATTATTCAGCTGTTTATGCATCATACCCTGTCTGCGGTGGCCTGGCATGTACTGCAATTATATCAGGTCTTTAATTTGAAGCAGCTGTGTACAGCTTATCTTAAACAATGAAGATACTATCGTGATTGACATTTCCACGATCACGTCAATTAAGTTCCTGTAATTTTTATATTATCCTCTAAATATTTTAAAAAAGCTAAATGCTTTAGTATTTATTTTATTAAACATCGATATCTTATATATAAAATTTCGTGGCACGGTGTTTGTCGCTGAACTCCTCCGAAACGGCTAGACGGATTATTATGTAATTTTGTATCTGAGAATCGGTCATTGATTTTTTTATACCCCTAGATGATAAGGATGTCCCTCACCAGATTTATTTTTCTTCTTTTTTTACATAATATTTTTTTAATGATCTGGCAGCAAAAAATACTTATAATTATAAATTTACACTCTTCTACCACCAACCCCTATAATGTGACAAAACAACGTTTGCTGGGTCAGCTAGTATATTTAAATTTCTTAAAGCAAATTAAAACAGAGTCACTTGAGGCAGCACTAGAAGAATAGTGTTGTTACCAATGACATATTATTATATTTATATCATTGGTTGTTACTTTATTTAATTTAATTCCTGAGCTCGCGCGGTATCGCTTTTTTGCCACAAGAGGTTTCAAATTTGACATTCCCACCGGTGAAAGAGGTCCCTAAAAGCGGTTTGGACAAAAATGATTTTAGACAATATACTCATTGAGAAAAACCCTCTCTTGTTTTCTATTTTCCTACAAATAAATTAGTTGTTCTCTCCAAATATTTTAAGCGACGCGTAGCAGTTGCGCATTTTTTTAATATATCAGATTCTGACAGATTTGACAGACATACATTAAAAAAGAAAAATACAACCTATGATTGTGCATTAAATCTTTTTTGGTTGCATAAATCGTATCGTGATACTGAGCTTGGCATCTCTTTTGTTTGCAGGGAAATAGAAAGAGAAGGTCGTCTTTGATTGGTATTCAAAATTCTTCCTCTATTCACACGTGGACGAAGTCGCGGGCGGAGGTTTGTTACACTAAATATTACATTACGGATAAACAAATTGAGAAACAGTAAGCTTTATCTAACTTATACGAAAATAACCTCATTGGATAATTATTTCTAATGAGCTACTTTTAACAAAATCCATCCATAGTGATTTCATACCTATTATAAACGGTTAAGTATGTCTATCTGTCTGTTACCTCTTCACGATTAAACCACTGAACCGATTGAGATTAAATTTTATATAGAGATAGTTTGAGCCGGGGAAGGACATAAGATAGTTTTTGTCCCGGTAACCTATTCTTAAAAGGGCTAAAGGGTTATTCGGTAATTTTAAAAGATTGTTTATTAATATCTATTTCTACGTAGACAATATCCAGGGCAAAAGATAGTATTTTATGAAAGTAAAAAACCATTTCACTCTTTTTTGAAGAACCCCAAAAAAATTAAAATCAATTCTTAAAATACAGAAGTTGCTACACGGTCATCCAACAAAATTCCAACAAATTTCCTTGACGAAGCATGTTGCAGATTTATTTTATGTAATATTTTATAAGCTTTTGACGATGCGTGTTGCGGATTTATTTACTAGACTGTAATGTGATTCAACATTATAATATACATATTAGTGGCTAAATATAAAAAAAAAAAAGTAACAAACTAGTAAAAAAAAAAAAAAAAAAAAAAAAAAAAACAAAATTCCCATGCTGGTCCAAGGTTGCCAGAACTCTGGCAACCTTGGACCAGCATGGGAATTTTAATCACTTTTTAAAATATCCTTGAAGCATGTCTAGAAATCATTTAAATATGCAACAGTAATTTATTTGTTATGTTAAAAGGATAAATAAAATAACTAATATTGTAAAATGTTTTTATTGTTTTCTTATTACACTTGTCAATACACTGTATACTATGATTAAAGAGTATAAAAAAGTTATTGAAATGCAGTATAATTATTTAATTGTAGATACATTGAAAATGTATATTTCAATTGACTAAAAGTAATGTTTGTTCAATTACGTTAGGCTAAAAATTAAAAATAAATACGTAAACCTATATTATTTGAGTTTCGAATAAAATCGTTATGAAAATCGGTTAATAATCATGTAGTTTATGCTATTTTTTTTATTTTTTATTGTAAGGTAATTATGTTCTGTCTCTTTATGAGTTCACTAGACGCACACCAGTTATTTAATACATTAAAAGTGAGCGCTCAATGATCAGTTTTGCGCAAACTCGCGCAAAACTGCGCAAGCTTGCGCAAAGCTTCTTAGCTTTATTTTATTATTTTTAATACACCAAGATGTGCAAATACTGTCTAATAACATTATAACGTTTGAAACTCATTTTTAATGATAAGTCAATTCTATGAAAAAATCGCTTATCGTCATAATTGTTAAATTATAAGTCTTCTTATAAATGCATCGATTCTTATGAAAAAACAATAAATATTTCGAAAAATTCACTAATTATTTACAAAAAATAATGTTCTTACACTACGCACTGATAATAAATAGAATAAATAAACAGTCAAGTATTAATCTAAAATCACTAAAAAAAATATCTAAAGGATCTTTTTGCAATGTATGCCATTTTGCGAAATTTGAATTCGAATTTGTACTGTTTTATTTAGAGAAAGATATTTTTATCATTTTGCATAATTTAATCGATTTTTTACATCAATATGACCCAAATAAGAATTGTCACACTATATGAAGCAGAAAGATCCAAATACCACTTGCTTACTGAATATTTAAAAAGACACTCAAAATGAAGAAATACGATGCGATTGATTAGTGTGCAACCCTTATCGATTTTAATCGATTAAACTATGAGCATAAATTACGTGACACTTAAAGTTATCGATTACTGGAAGACGAAAATTGGTCGCTTAAATTATTTTACAGTATATTTTTACTTAATAAAAGTTGGCACTAATAAGTGGGATTCCACCTCCCGAATAAGATTATGGAAAGAAAGCGATATATCGATATGACTTGAAATCGATTAGCTTATCGATATAGATAGTTTTTCGGTTCTTCTGCGATGGGTTCTGTGCACGTTCCCAGGTGTTTCAACTGCACCAGACTCCTGCAAAATAAAAAAGGTTTAATTTATTATAATATATACAAGAAACATCTGCCCCTTTATATTTGTACCGAGCGGGCATCGAACCCGTGATCAACACCAAAGCCAGATCCAAATTTAAAGTCTCTCAAGTCTCAAATTATTGCTCAAATTTAAATGAAAACTAGTTTCAAATTGTTGTTGTTTTAAATGTGATTTTTCGCAAAACTACCAGGTTCTCATAAGTTCGAAGCACTCACCTAGACCGACAGTTCTCCATCTCTAAGAAGCATTTGTTGGAGTATGTCTTGTTGTCGGTGCCGCACACGGGGTCGTACTCGGGCGGGCACACGCGGGCGCAGCCCGAGTATTGGAAGCGCGCGAGACAACGCTTCAATGGCACCACAAACACGTGCTTGCTGTGAATAGAACTCTTTGTTTGTTATGTGCTCCTGGTATCCTGTTTATTGTGTTACCCTATTCGCCTATTAAATGATAGTATATTTTATCAATAAAAGAGTATAAGGGAGAACCAATGTGAATTTTTAACTTTATTAATTTTATTATAAAGTCGGTTATCGTACATAATTCAGTTTCCAGTTTAATTATCCTTCTCTGACCTGATAGTCTCTATGAGTTATATAGCACCATCTCTTTCTTACCACTTAAAAATGATCGCGTTAGCATTTGTCATCTAAAGACATCCACACTTAAACGTAGGCCTCCCCTTATCCGTCCACATTTGCGTATTCCGCTCTCATTTGATCATGTCATCAGATATACAGATCTGGCAGGAGGCCGACCTACACTGCATTTTCCAATCAAAAATATTTTTTACCGGATCGTCGAGCCATATGTGGCTGCCTATTGCCACTTCAACTTGCCAATCACATGGACTATGTGGTTGACTTTGGTTTTTCTGCGGATTTTTATCACAAAAAGAAACACCAAGGATAGCCGTTTTCAAAGCTTGTCGAGTGACCGACAGTAAGAGTTTTGCAGAAAATATATGTATGATGATTAAGCCCGTTTCAATACCAATATTCGGTTCTGTTGCAAATGTTTAACTACCTATGTTAACCCGCTCTCTTTCCAAGTAGTTATCAAACCAATAACTTGGAAAACACCAACCACCTTACTTCTACTTACCCACAATTCTCCTTCTTCATCAAACACTCGTTCTTGTAGAACCGGTTGTCAGAGCCGCAGATGAAAGCGGGTGTTTCAGGACACTCCTCGTGGCAGAGCGCGGTGGTGCGGCAGTGGGAGGCAGCTACTGGTACTACATGCTGTCCACACGTCACCAGCCGTAACTCGCATTCAGACCTGAGATATCGTTATTATTTTTAACACAGAAAGGTTGAATTGCCATTAATTTTAATATATATAATTCGATACTAAGTGGTGTGCTTTCAAAATTTTTTTAATGAGCGTAATTTTAACTTTGACGGAAAATGTCAGAATATCAGTCCACCCCGATTTTGCACTGGTTGAATTGACTATTGTGGCATCGTTTTCACGTTTGTAAGACATATTCTTTCCTTTACTCAATTTACAGAAAATTAGTCGTCTGTCATTCAGCCAAGACAACTAATTATCAATTAAGCCAAGAAATTAAATTATTCTTGAAGCGAAATAATAGGTAATTTTAACAAGATTTCTTCAAGGAGTAGTAAATAGGTACTGAGACTACTTTGACGTATAAATAGATGACCCAGCAAACGTTGTTTTGCAACATTATAGGGGTTGGTTGTAGAAGAGTGCTTTAGAGGTTATAATTATATTTTTATTTAAAGAAATGTCTGGTAAGGGACATCTTTATCACCTAGGGATGTAAAAAATAGCCTACGACCGATTCTCATCCCTACCAAATATACATACAAAATTTCATAATAATCCGTTCAGCCATTTCGGAGGAGTTCAGCGACAAACACTGTGACACGAGATTTTATATATTGGATTTTACTTACTTGTAAACGTTACCATCGGAGCCACATACGGGTTGTTCGACCACATTCTCGCAGGTATCAGGACAGTCTTCCTTAAAACGTGGCAGTAGGGTGCAATTGCCAAAGTGTGCCAGTTGAATGCCCTTGCTGAAATTGTATACAATCCAATTTCATTACCATATCTATATGCATACTTAAGAAATCGAACATGAGTGAAAATCATTGGAATATTTCTAAGATATGCAATAATTTGAAACGACTTTTAATCTTTCCAAGAAGAAAACAAAGATCATCATAATATGAGTAATCATTTAGGAATATTAATGTACTTAAGTTTTACTAGTGCTGCCTCAATTCTTATGTTCAAATCATAGATAAAAAAAATATATATTTAGTTTGTTTTAACCTAACAATGTAAGACGAATGGAACTTAACGAGTCATAAATATCAAGCTATGACTGTGTAAATCAGAAAAATTGCAAGAAATTTCGTAATACCATCGTGTACTTTCCCAATCAAATTCATAAACAATCGTATGCCAAAGAAATAAGATAGAAAACCACTTACAGGCAAGTAGCGACCTTCAAGAAGCAAGGGTTGGTGTAGACCTTCTGGTCTGTGCCACAGACAGGGTCCTGGTCTGCGGGACACTTGACTTTCATACACCGGTTCATCTTGCCCCGACATTTCTCCATGTCAACCTTCTTCACTATCTTGCGGTTACTGACACTACTGTAAACAAAATGTTTAAACATAATAATACATATATAGGTTATCTGCATCAGACCCTTCCCATCACGATTCATGCCTTTCATATAAATTAATAGATATCAACATAATTAAGTGATATTCACACTACGTCTCTCTGTATGTTACCTCTTTATGCTTTAGCCGCTGAACCAATTTGGATGAACTTTGGTATGGATACAGTTTTTATCCCGGACATAATTAGAATGTCGAAAAGGTGGTTACAAGTTTGCATGCGGATCGATAATTGCTTAAAAGATAATTAAGAAAGTTAATGAAAATGCAGATTGCAAAAAAATACTATGCAGATGAATCCGCGAGTAAAACTAGTACAGTTATAAATAACATGAATAGTTTTTAATAAAAATACTAGCTGATACCGAAAAAGATGATTATGTATATGACTATTTAAACTTCACCTAGTCTACTTTAGTTTAAATGAAACAAATCACTTTTTACCGAACAGAAACAAAATTCCCAAAATGTAGTTTTATTTCATTATGGAAGCCTGATTAAAATATAATCCCATCTCTTTCTGAATTATGATATTAGGAAGCTGTGGTAGCCTAGCGGTGTGACTGAGATGTCAGAAGTCTCAAATTCAAACCCAAGGCATGCACCGCGGACTTTTCGGAAGTTATGTGCGTATTTATCACATGCTCAAACGGTGAAGGAAAAAATCGCGAGGAAACCTGCAGGCTTGAGAGATTTTCTCGATGGTATGTAATGTCTGGCAACCCGCAGTAGGCTAGCGTGGTGGACTATAGCCCTAATCCCTCTCAAATGAGAGGGGATCCGTGCCCAGCAGTGGGACAATAATGGGTTGATGATCAATATACCTTCCCTGCTAGATATAAGCTCCCCCGAAGTTGACTACAACGACCAGTCCTGGGTCACCCACATAGACATTTTACTTTATCTCAAGTTTTTATTATATTTTGGAATAAGTTATTTTTAACACGTGTTTCTTTTTGTTCAGACTCCCTACCTTGCCTACAATCACTTGTTGCTCAGATTCGTTTTACGGAATCATATTCGATGTGGAATCGTAAGTACACTTTTAGTTAATCTAATTTAAATTATTTTATGTATTTAGATCTACCACCAATTGTTTACGTTAAAACAGCCAATAAATGTATGAACTATCATAGAAAAGAATGTAACAATTGCTTAAAAGTAAACTCCATATGTATAGAAAAATACCTAGTCTCTCTTCCCGGAAGGTTGTGTTGTGTACGTCCACAATCCGCCGGTATAATTTTTAGATCCCATGTAATACGGGGCGAGTCTATTGCCATCAACCCGGCACGAAACTCAAAACTGCTACTGAGAATTTCATAAAAAACCCAATAACACTGTTCATCTTCGTAATCAAGCCCAAGACTCTTGCTTAGCACTCACAATGACGACCACTAGACTAACGAGGCAGTCCATTCTACGGCTAGTTCTTTTTTCATTTCTGACATAGCCTTCTCCATCGCTCTCTGACTGTTGTCTCTAAGTTTTATATTATCATGCCTAAAATAATCTCTATCCCTATCTTCTCCACTTACCCACAGTTGAGCATCTTCATCTCGCATTCATTTCTGTACACCATCTCGTCAGACCCACACACCAATTTCTCTTTCTGCCCAATACAATCTTTGGGACATGACTCGCCGCCCGACGTTCTTTCTTGGGACACGCAAAACGCCATTGGTACTTCGAATACGTGTTTGCTGGAAATATAATATTTATATTAAAGAATATTTCATAAATAAACCATTCAAGTTATATTTATTTTTACGAATTTTATCGCGGTATATCAAATAAAATTATCCGTAACATTTGGACTGAAATGATATCAATATACCGCGATTAAATCAGTAACAATAACTTTAATTTAATTAAATAAAACATATTTTTTTTATTCTCGACTCAATTTTTTTTCTATAATCTTCTCTTTGCTTTAGATCTGGTATTTTATTTAAGTCTTATTATACATTGCCAGTTCGTCTTCTTTACTCTATTAGTTCTGTTTTTAAGTTTATCTTAATTCTATTATACTCAGCATTTTTTCCTACCCTTATAATTTAATGATTACGTTGGGAATTATCGTCTCGAGAAATTTCTTGCAGCACTTTCTTACAATAATAGGGATTGTATGTGGCTTATCACATTAAAAAAAAATATAACATATACTAATTCTATGATATAATGTTTGAGTTACATACCCACAATTGCTAGCCTTCATCCTACAGGCGTTAGCGTACAATTTCCCGTCGGAGCCACAGGTCGGTCTGGCAACCCGCCAGCAAGACTCGCGGCAATGTCGAGTAGTCTGGCAATGCTTTTTGTTCGTTCGTACTACACCTTGCCTGAAAATATGATGTAATTAATATTAAAAGCCTATTTCGTAATGTCAGAATGGTTGCTTTTTTTGCAGTTTTTTAGATTATGCAAACTGTATCTTATTTTGAGGTCATGAAAATAGGGCCTAAAGCTCCTGACAGACAGGCTGTATGATAAAATCAAATAAAAAAATAATCATCAATCAAATAACATGCAAATTTAAATGTGTAAAATTAACATGTTTAACATTGGTAAAAAAAATGTGTAAATTATCATTAAGTATATTTTCAAACAGAACATTGAGCACAGATATAAATAGTCACAGATATAGTTAGACATTTGTAGTTCCATAGTGCTATCACATTTATTTATTTATTAGGTCTCCAGCAAGAAATACATACACCTTTCATTACAAAGAATTCTCAGTTGTCACAATCACTTTATTGTACCATACCATTGTACTAGGATCTCATAAGTTGATAAAGCTACTCACCCGCAAGTAAGCAGTTTCATTTGACAAGTGCTTTTGTATACATTGCCATCAGATCCACAAATGGGTCCGTCGAGGGGAGCCTGCGAGCAGTCGACGGGGCAGTTCTCTCGATGGGCACTGATGTTGTTACAGGCACCCAGATGAGAGAGTCCGATGCCCACCCTTTAAAGAGAAAAGAACATGATCATAATCTCGATGTGAATGTCATTAATCCCATATATGAAAGAAACGAGCAAGATACAAAAGAAAAAGCAATACCAAAAGCAGAATCAAAAGTAGAAATTAAAATCCAGAAAGAGAAAAAGAAAGATAAAGAGGAAGAAAGTGATGATGATGAATATAGACGAAACTGTCACTGCTTTTTGTAAATTATTTGCGGACAAATATAAAATTATTATAACGAAGAATCTTTTTTTCAATTACCTACAAATTTTCACGTACACAATTACCCAGATTTAGGGCACTTATAGCTGAATTTAAACCATCATTATATCACCATCACGCTTTATGGGTTAGAAGCGTACTAAAGTATATTCCAGAATTCACTGGAGAATGTGTTTAAGTGCCAAGTAATAAAGTCCAAATTATGCCACCCAACTCAGAAACACAACACCTTCGACCATAAAAATATTGATATAGTTTAATCAAGTTCGTATATGTTTAAGTCTGATTGAGTAAGCTCTTTCAGATCCTCAACGAGCCTTTACGGATAATGCTATTTATCCCGTATTCCGGTACTCCAACTACTGAATCTCTTTACAGCATGGTTTTAACTACATATTAAAATAATAATATAATACAGCATAATATTTTTTTTATGATTAATAATAAAGCAGTTTACCAAATATGTAGTAACAGCAGCTTCAAGACTTAAATTAAGTAGCTAATGCAGTCACATACAGTCATACACTACTCAAACTAGTCAATCTTAATATATATAACTCAAAGGTGTCTGACTGACTGACATAGTGATCTATCAACGCACAGCCCAAACTACTGGACGGATCGGCCTGAAATTTAGCATGCACGTATATGTTATGACGTAGGCATCCGCTAAGAAAGGATTTTGATTAATTCTACATAGGATAAAATAGGGGATGAAATTTTGTATGAAACTTTGTCAATTTTAAATCGGGCTAAGACTTTGCATGCATAAAGCTACTATTACGTAGGTAATACTTTTTAATGCGAGCGAAGCGGCGGGCAAAATTGAGAATACAATATAAATTGTTTACCTGCAAATCTCGACCTGCAGCATGCACCGATTAAGGTAGGTCCTGCCATTGGTCCCGCAGACAGGGTCCCTCTCCGATGTACACCGGTGTTCGCATTTAGACCCCTGGGCTCGGGAGCATGACGTCTGGTCTTGGGCGAGGCGTACCCCTGAAATTACGTACAAACGTATTACGACCTTTTTTGTACTTGAATGTGGTCAATTCTAGATTTTACCAGTCGAAAATTTTGAGCTTTCCACGATAGCGATCATACGAATCCTAGAGACATGCATTTGAAAACAGATATTATTATACATAACATACCATCACACCTGTCGTTTCGCCGTTATGTTTTAGGTCCCATGTAATAGGGGGCGAGCCTATTGCAATTAACTGGGTACGAATCTCAAACTCCACTGCTACTGAGAATTTCATAGAAAAACCCAATATCACTTTGCTCGACCTGGGTATCCAACCCAAGACTCCTTGCTTGACAGTCGCACTGTACAGCTACTAGACCAACAAAGCAAGCACTAACCACCAACGAGGCAGTTAACTAAAACAGTACTCGTAGAAATAACAGCTAAAGATCAATTAATGTAGAACCTGTACCTTTTCCACATGTTTTCTTCCTCATTTCACACAGTGAGGGGTATATGTAGCCATCAGTCGCGCAGACAGGCTCACTCTGCAGGGAGGGCCCACAGATCCTGGGGCAGGTGGCATCGCGGGCTGCCTCGCACCATGATGCAGCTGTAACAAGAAAGAGTTCTCGTAAGTATGACATGAAACAAATAAGATTCCTCGCTTAAATTGAGCTGCCCGACTGGGGAAGCACCTCCGCCTTACATTTATTAACAATAAATAATACTTAACAATGGTTGTATTTCTTTGAGTGAGTAAGGTTACCAGAGCTCGTTGGGGAGTGACTATTCTGACAGCATGGGTATTCCGTTTGCTGTCAGTTTAGTATTACCCTATTTTAAGAAACCTTAACGGTTTCTGCAGGGGTTAGCTACGCATATGCAAACCTTCTGGTGTTGCAAATGTCCATGGGCGGCGGTGATCACTTACCATCAGGTTAAGCCGCCTGCTCGTTTTCCCCCTTATCACCATAAAAAAGGCAATATTCTTCATAACGAATTCAGAAGTCATTTAGAATACAAACTTCGAATCTAATATGATTGCATTACACTTTTTTGTTATACTACAAGGGCCGAAGATCGAGCTCTGTGGCGTTCACTAGGGGAGGCCTACGTCCAGCAGTGGACGAATATAGGCTGATGATGATGATGATGATACTACAAGGGTGGCAAACAAGCTAAAGGCTCGCCTGCTAGTAAACGTTTCCCATAACAAACAGACTATGAATTTTATTTTCTTTTCACTTTTTGAAGGACAATAAATACTGCCCCCAAAAAACGTCCGACATTCTCTAACAAAATGCTATATAAATCATAGTTATAGGTCTTAATACAAATCCAACGATTCAAAATACAGCGTTAAATTCCCTGTACTCCACGATATTCCCTCGCGTTTGGAAGCACAAAATAAAATAAAGGCTCTTTGGAATTTTCTAGATAATGCAACTAAACTGAATCTCAACAATACAACATTCTGATAAGGCGAAGTGAATATAAAATACACGATAAAGTGTGGGGCTATAAAGTCTTCGCCTTAATCTCTAGCGCAATCGCTAGCTCACTAACGGACAGTTTGAGCTTTGCATCTCAGCTCAGATTCCCACGCTTAGGTCAAGCGCAATTTTATGGTGGAGTGTGCCCGTCGAATAGAAATGAACGCAATGTTTCTAAGGTTTCAGTAGGAGTTTTAAGGCAATCGTGTTGGTTGAAGTGGACTTTGGATTTGGTAACAAAAATGGGATGATGAGCTATTAGCTTTTCGTTGGGCTCTCAAAGTCAGAAATTTCGGTTTAAAGAATTTTATAAGAACAATACATAGGTTCACTTACAATGAGATACAAAGTAATTGTTTATATCTAAATAAATATATTTTGCGACCGATGCGTGTTGGTGAAGTTACACAAAAGAAAATATACAGTTCAGATAGTTTTTTTTAAATATATTTTATTCGATACAGCTCATGTTTACGTGCTTACTACTACCCATACGTTCATATAAAGATTTATTTAGAATTTGTTTAAGCCCAGGCTTAGAACTGCGCGATCAATGATATGACGTCCTCATTCAGTTAAAAGCGAAACAAGAAGATATATGGAAGCCGTATAAGATCCATAACATCAAGTCTATATAATATCAAATATAGATAGATAGATAGAATATTCTTTATTGTACATAACCAAAACAGACAAAAATATGAAATATATACAGTAATAAAAGTACAATTGGCGGTCTTCTTGCTAAGAGCAATTTCTTCCAGACAACCATTGGATGGACAAGAGTTGAATGAAGGGAAAAACGAGTAGTTGGCGATGTAACCACATAGTAAATATATGTTTACTGATCAAATATACCGCGATGAAATCCGTAGAAATAATTTTATTTCAATAAATAATATGATGGGTAATGATTTATCTACATGTGCTTGAAGAACAGAAAACATAGTGATCTTTTTTACAGAGGTATTTTAACTAACCATCGCAACCCGCTCATTTCGTGGCCACACACATAGCTAGAGATTCGCCGCGGGCTCGCCCGTGACTAGGGAAGTCCATTAGCACAAACCGCGGTCCAACACCCGCACTTATCTTTACCAGATACATCTTGCTGCATAAAAATATTCAGATAAAAGGGACATTAAAATTTTATTTATCTATAAAAGTTGATGCACAGACGAGATTGCCAACAATAATAACTATTTTAATGAGATGGATGTATCCATACTAATTTATACTTCCATAAATAATAAAGTGTGTCTGTCTGTCGGTGTATCTTTTATATCTTCAAGCTATAACCGCTGAACCGATTTAAATAAAATTTGGTATAGAGATACTTTGAGTCCTAAGGAAGGACGTAGGATTTTCCCGTTCTTTTCCCCAAAATTATCCCATAAAAGAGTGAAAATGATGCAAGATATCAGTTTCTATTCGGAACCCAATATTTTTAAACGGAAAAAACTAGATTTTTATCCCATAAAATCCCAGATCTTGTTCTATAATCATAGCTTTAATCACCAGGATAACATGTTTATGGTGACTGTTGTAGGAACGGATTTTGTTCAGCAGTCAATGTCCTTTGGCTGATATTTTTAACAGTAAATGGCGCAATGGGAGGCGTAAACGACCTGTCTGTAACATGATCGACCCATTCAATGTCCCACCGCTGGGGGACCTCGGGTCTCGTCTCATTTGAGAGTGATTTGGCTATAGTCCATCTGAGATTTTCTGACAACGCGCAGGGCGGCTATGCCAAAAAAATATACTCTGTGTAACTGTTTGTTTTCATTGTAATTTTGTCCTGTGCTGTGTATGTCAGAATAAATGTATATTCTTTCTTTCTTTCATCACGCTAGCCCCTAGGCTAGCGTGATGAAAGAAAGCGTGAAAAGACTTTTAACGCCATCGAGAAAGTCTCTCAGGCATGCAGGTTTCTTCACGATTTTATACATATTTCACCGTTTGAGCATGTGATAAATATACACGTAACTTCAAAAGTAGTAACGATGGAAGGGTGTGCTGTAGAATTAGATCGGTGGACGTACACCGATCTAATTGGGGAATGTTTTCATAAAGGTCAGGTGCGCAGTACTCGTAACCGGCGCGCGTGCATGACGAGATGTATGAAAGTGGACGAAGCAAAAGTGATATGCAGGAATCGTAGTTCGTGGCGTTCTGTTGTTTCTGCCTACCCCATGAGACAAAGGCAAAAGACAAGGCAAAGTATGTGTATGTATGTATGTTAGTAACTCCTTGAAGTGTCAGTAGAGTATCCCTTGGGATTGAACTATCACTAGGCTATCACAGTTTCTTATCTATACTTTAATAATAATATTATAAAGAGGAAAGATTTGATTGTTTGTTTGCATTGATAAGGCTCCAAAACTACTGGACCGATTTGAATAACTCTTTCACCATTAAAATGCTAAGCTATCCGTGTCGAACATAGTCTATATTTTATTTTAAAAATATGGATCTGTATGAATAATACAATTGAAGTTTATATTTTATTTAAATATTTACGCAAATCTACCCATGTGAAGCTGGGGCGAGCTTCTAGTATAGGTATATAAATCAACCAATCAAATTGATCTGGTCGTGCGACAATGCCAAGATATAGTACAGATGTAAATTCCGCACAGACTCCGTAACAAATCTCATTCGAAGACAGCAATCACATCTCGCGAAAGAGAAAACATTTGAGAAGATCAACTAAATACTTAGTTTCTAATAAACGCTAGTCATAGAAAATGGCACAAGTAATAAACTATAGGGAAATTGTAAAAGCCAGTGCAGTTAGCTATGGTAAAAGTAAATTGTCTATGTACATGATGATACTGCAAGCTCCTACGATATAATGATTGTCTTATATTGCTTGTGAAAATTTATGCAACCTGATTATCGGAGATTGTAATAGCTAGAGAATATTTATAATTATAAAAGTAGGTAACATAGAGTTGATAATGCCGTATCTAAAATCCAGGAATCATAAACATGACAATGAAAACCTGGCTCTATATTAAAACAAGAACTATTTACTTACAATAAAACAAATAGCAAGATGGATTCACTAAAATACTTTTACTTATTAATAGTCATATTTTTTTGTAATAATATTGAAATGAGCTGAACTTGTAAAATGATTGGCTTAAATGAGCCAACTCTACCAAATTCAAGTTGTTATTATTTGTTTGCAGATTACATTTAAAAAGTGGTATTCATTCGGAATAGGAATTAAATATGAGTTGAAGCGGATACAAGTGGTATTACTTAGAACATAAAACTAAATAATTAAATATTCCTGGACATTATGACACAGCGCCCTCTAGTTCCGAGCTAAGCAACGAGGCTTGTGTTACGGATACTAGTTGGTTGATATACTATATATATACTTTTTTGTTGTAAATAATACATATTTATACATAGAAACATCCATGACTCGGGTACAAATGTTTATGCTCATCACACAAACATTTGTCCCTACCGGGATTCGAACCCGGGACCCATAGCACAGAAGGCAGTGTTAACTACCGCTGGACTAACTGGGTCGTCACTAGAAAATAAAACTAAGAACATAATAAATTGATTAGTAGATCCGAAAATCCTCCTAAAGTGTTTGTCACCTAACTAGTTAAAACGTTCCTTATACGCAAATTATCTAAAGTACATGTTTCTAGAGCAAGCTAGTTCAATTGTAAGAACTTGACCTCAATCACATCCTTTGAGCTGCAGCTGCATCTATAGGCTGCAGTCAATAGGGATGTGACCCACATGGCGCTCTCAAGGGCGTGTGAGACCTCCGTGCGATCTATGCACGCCTGGTAATTCGTTTAGTAGATAAAGGTTAGTTTGTAGTTCAGTTAGTTAACTATCGACACTTTAACTGTAACCGTCTGAAGTTAGTTTCTACGGTAGTGCAGGTAAACAGATCACCGAATTAACTAGATTGAGTGAGATAGCATAAGCATTCCGAACAAGCTTCATCATCATCATTATCATTTCAGGTAAATGCTGGACATTTAGCCGAATAAACTTAAAGGAACCAAATTTTCGGGGAGAGAAATCTATGTAATTTGTAAAATAACCCCCAATGGCGACGGCGGCCATTTTGGATCGAATTTCATCAAACATAGAACACTCCCCGACTAATTCTGAATAGAAAACTTAATTTAATCCCATAAAACACTTGTTTTATTCAAATTGTCCATTTTTTAATCTGTCAAGAAATGTTTTAATTGTATCTTTAGACGATTAATAATCGTTTCAATTGTAAACATAGGTTTAACAAAAAAAGCAATAATTACATGTTAGGTAAAGTTTATTATTCCAAATCATTTCTTTAATAAAAGATGTCTACGAGTACCAGGCAATCATAAATGCTAACGTATAATTTATAGTTTACAATCAAATAATTTGATGCAGTATCATTGCTCATATACATAGGTGCGTGCTTTAAAATATGTTTTATTGTTGTCTCAGAAATGGAACATCTCTTAATCGTTATGTGCTCCGTATACTAAAAGATTTTATATAGCATTATGGTTATGATGTCCTAGTACTTTAGATGTAGGGGGCTGTACGACAGTCACATAAATGTACCTTTTTTTTTGGAAAATAAGAAATTTACTATATGCAATTATTACATGATAATAAAAATAAAATGGATTCCGTTTACTAACGTACCCTAATTGGCTCATATAGAAGTACCGGGCTGTTAAAAATTTAATACGTCGCTTCTGCCAGCGGCCTCGACTGATATATAGTTCTTATTTACTGACAAAATACAAAAAATAAGGGGTTTTGACTTGATGAATGTAATTTATATAAATATGTTTAATGCATGTGCTATATTCATAAACAAAGAATTACTGAATATGTATTTATAGTATAAAATAAATTAAAATATCTATATCAAATTTACTAAATGAAATAAAACCATAGAGTTTTCTTGTATATTAGTTAAAAAAAGAAAAATCTTTCTTCCGTTCAAGCTCTTCATAAAAACGTTTTCTCCTACCGGATTCAAACCCTTACTAATTTATTAGTAAGGTTAATTAAGGTTTTTTTTTCATTGATTTCATTTGAACAAGTATAAAGATCAGTTGTGTTCAAATTAAACCCCACTTCAAGGTCCCAAAACTTACCGAAATGTAGGAATTATACCATCATCTGACCTCAAAAAATTCAGGTCAGAATGGTGATTCCGGGTGAAATATAATAATTCATCTTTTTATTGGACTTATTTAAATAAATGGCGCGGAGAATGACCCACTTATCCACAAAGCCGTCAGTTGCATAACCTAGTAAATCAAACTGGTTTTAACCGAAAACGGAAAAAATCTGGTCCTTTGTCACTAGTTTGTTTGAGCTGTGAGCCTGCTGGTGTTACCAGTGGACTGAGATGTCAAAGGTCTTGAGCTCAAACCCAAGGCATACACTATTGACTTTTCGGAAGTTATATGCGTATTTATCACATGCTCAAACGGTTAAAGAAAACACAGTGAGGAAACCTGCATGCTTCAGAGATATCTCGATAACATGTGAAGTCTACCAACCCGCAGTAGGCTAGCGTGGTGTATAGCTTTATCCCACTCAAATGAGAGGAGACCCATGCCCAGTAGTGGGACAATAATGGGTTGATGATGACATTACAATCTGAGTAAACTAAATAAATGAAAGTTATTCTCTAAGACAAATTCTCTATGACGGCCGTTCCTGACAGCTGGATGTCCTCGTCAGCTTGAATCTGAAATGTGTATCCTCAGATTAAAGCTGGTATTGGCTGTTCGATTATTATAATAATGGAAACAAAAAAAAGTATATATTTTACGGATTTTATTGAGGTATATTAATATACCTCAATATGTTATTTTTGGATCCTTTACAGCCACTATGACCTTTATTACACTCTCATTGTGATAATAAAATATTGATATACCGCGATAAACTACGTAAAAAGTATTTTTATTTCGATGTCTAGTATAGGCATAAGTTTAACCAATTAACTACATACCTATATTATAGTGTTTAATATCAGTATCTCTGGCCACCCGTTGACTTTTAACCGACTTCCAAAGAAAATAAAAGCAAAGAAATTCTCAACGTGTCTGTATTTTTTATGTATGTAGGTTAAGTACTGTTTGGGTATAAAACTTTTTTGTTTATTTATATTGAAGAAAATCATGGTTCCTCAGCCGACTCTTAACTACCAAAAACGGCACTCTCTCGGCACAATGTCTTGCCAAAGGTAATTCAGCAGGTCGGGATAGGAATATTATTAATACATTAACCAAAACCATAATTTAACACACATTCATCTGAATGGTAACAAAAACAATAAATTCATTCTATTTGTACCTACAAACAGAATGATGAAAAAGATGACGAAAAAGACTTTTTCCACGACTCCAAGTGGCTTTGAGACCTAATTAATTTAATATTCTAATAGGCCTAAGTACTCTATGGTCCAAACTAACTCTATACTGAAAAGTCATTGAAAAACGGAGTGAGTTACTTAGGCGGTTGGATTTAATCCAATTTTGATTGCAATTTGAATAGTAATTGATAGCTGTAGGAACCAATTCGATAAATCAGTTTTCTGAATTTTTTGAATGAATCTTGGTATAAGGACCATTCTAAAAACGGCTTTAAATTTGACAAAAAAAATAGGGGATAAAAAAGGCAAAACCGCTTAAATTCCTAGTAGACTATACTTCAGGTGTCCATTCCTAAAGTACTATCACTTTCAATTATTCCGGATGCAAGGACCAAAAACATTAGCGCGTAATTTCTTACGGTCATCGGATGAGAACTCATCAATCGGTGGGACTTATAAATAACTTACTATAGACAGTAATAAACGGGCTTAGGGCTCGTAACAGTAGTGGTTTGAGGCGAGATGGACAAACCAGTTTCATGAGATCAAGTTGAACAGGAAGATCATTAGAATGGAGCTATATTTAGCAGACTCCGGGAAAAAATGGACATCAATCAACAGGTGAATATCGGGTTCAAACCACAAAATTTCACACTATATTATATCAAATTACCTACCTGTTTGTATATGATTAGTGTTAATTACTATGCATATTCGTTGTAGTTTCAAAAAGTTGCACAAAACTCTGTTCTTGACTGAACGTATTTATCATTTTACCGATGAACTGTCTGGCCATCAAATTTTAGTTTTATACGCCTAGTCCGGTCATTTTATACATAAAAATAGTGATCAAATAAAGAAAATTCCGACAGAGCCAAATCTTCGTAGAGACCTTAGGTTTACCACGAGGAATAAACTGTCAAAAGTCCCCATCAGTCCCATGTGTGCTAAGGGACTTATTCGGGGCCTAAGGTCAAAATTTTACATTTTTTGGATTTTTCTCGAAAACGGTAAGTATTATCGAAAAAGTACTTCAGAGCAAAGTTGTAGATCTAAAAATTTTCTATAAAAATAGTCCTCATAATTTTTTCTCTAAGACTCATTATTTCCCAGATATTGCGCTTGTAAGAATCACGTTCTACATAATATGCACACATTTCCACACCACCTGTAAGGTAGTGTACTCGGCGCGTTTTTTTTTAACGTGGTATCCCCGGTAGGCCTGTTCCACGAACCTATTGTTATGACGTTATTTTCAGGAACAATAATTATTTAATAGTATGAAGATTATTGATATGGGTTACTGAATTTAACCGTCATTCTAACTTTTTTTTATTACTTTAATCTGACTCATACTCTTCATGTTCTTCTTCTTCTCCTTCCTGTTGATGAATGCTTAGAAATTGTTCAAATGAAGATGAATCAGTTGTCCCTTCATCAAAATCACATGAATCTTCCTCTCTTGTATTTAATTGAACATTTGAGCAAGAGTCACTTTGGCAATTGGTACACGCTGGAGAACACTGCAACCCTACTTTTTTACGGTCACTTTTGGCACTATAACCTTTCTTGCAATTGCAAAAAATAGTGTTAAGAAGTTTTTATGGAGCAGGGGGCAATAAGTTCGAATCGGTTCCAAAGTATTATTTATCAATTTCCAACCCCAGTCTTCAGGGTTCAGTTCATTGCCTTCCATGTCTAAACTTGATTGATAGTATACTCGAAACAAATGTTGAGTAGCAGATGCTGATGTTGGAGGAAGACAAGATAGTTGTACTTGCTTTTTGTTTCGTGTATTTTTTACAAATTTTAAATATCTGTACGTATCTATGCAATCAATTTTTTTTGTTGGAGCTCCATAAACCGCAAGAAGAAACCGAATTCCTTTAGTAATTAGTATTTGAGGTGAAGAATAAATTTCTGTAAATATTTTTGCGCAGTCAATCAAATCTTTTATTTTACAAATAATTTTAATACTGAATTTTTGCCCCTTATAAACATTGCTGACGTAGTATCGCATCCGGTTATAATAGTATTATGTATACATAAAAGAGACACAAGTAGGCATTTTTGCTTGCTTGAGTACCTAAATATGTATGTACGTGGCATATGTGTGCATACTATGTAGAACATGATTTTTACAAGCGCAATATCTGGGAAATAATGAGTCTTAGAGAAGAAATCATGAGGACTATTTTTATAGCAAATTTTTAGATCTACAACTTTGCTCTGAAGTACTTTTTCGATAAAACTTACCGTTTTCGAGAAAAATCCAAAAAACCTAAAATTTTGACCTTGGGCCCCGAATAAGTCCCTTAGCACACATGGGACTGATGGGGACTTTTGACACTTTATTCCTTGTGGTAAACCTAAGGTCTCTACGAAGATTTGGCTCTGTCGGAATTTTCTTTATTTCAATTGTCTAAATTGACCGGACTAGCCAGGTAGTTTTTAAAAATAAACGTTATTATTAATAACTGAGCGACTTTTCACTTATATACATATTTATATAGGAGGTATTATATAGATAAACAAGTAATTACATATCATAAATGGCCGATATACTATTAGAAGCTAATTCTAAAACACTTAGTAAACCTTTATCAACTTGTCATTTTAATGTCAATAAAAGGAGATAGTGCTAGATATAATACGCACTTTATCTCTCTCTTATGAATATTTGAGAGGAAGTGGGTTAATTTTTCGATACTGAGCCCGTATCACACGGGTTAAAAATACGCACTTGACACACTAAACGATTTCTAACACTCTCTTACTTGGGAAAGTCGGTGTTTGTGGCTGAATACAAATTTTTTGCAGTTCGTTTGACTGTGGGAACCAAATTCTTCTAGATTTCTTTCGTAGGATTTTTGAACTAAGTAGGTTGTGACTTAGTGTCGAGAAATACTTATACCTAAAACACCACGCCTATCGTACCCGAAGTGAGAAAGAGTATTTATTTGGTATTTTGCTGGCTCCTCTTTAAAACCGTAAAACAAGTTATGATAATTTAAAAGAACCTGTGTTTCTATTGGCCTAATTGAAATAAAATAATTGGTTTGAGTCTTAACCGTGCCACAGCTTTGCTTGGGCCTCCTCTCAGATTTCGAGGTCTAGCATACTGGCCTTATAAGGATTGGCACAATTTACACACCATCGATAAAATCTATATGCATGAGAGGAATATTAATTAACGTTATTTTATACATCTGTACATACACAGTAGCTATCTATACCAATATTATAAAAGCGAAAATGTTGCTGTTTGTCCGTCCGTCTATCTGTTACATCTTCTAAAGTGTGAAGATGTCGTGACCGCTGAACCGATTTAGATGAAATTTGGTATGTATATTTTGTCCCGGAAATCACCCCATAAAGAGTTTAGTACGCGGTTCGACAATTTCTTAAAAGAAGATGGTAAGATTACTAATTCGACGCGGATGAAGATAAGCTCAATACTAATACATCTATAAAATAAATAAACTAAAATTAAAAACTTTATTCAACAAAGGACTGAAACATACTAGTTTCTCATACTGTTTCAAAAGCGTCCACTGTAACTTGAGCTCCGAGTAGTAAGCGCGTTGTTCTGAGTCAGGTCCCTATCACCGTCGGTGCGAACAACCCGTTTAAACTATATCACAAGTACAGATACAGGATAAATGTACTGAATAATGAGTGTGTCGCTTAGACCGACTAGCATCAGGGGTGGTATGCTAAAACAATTAAAAGTTTTAAATTAATTTACGCTGCGCTTGAAGATAGATAAATTTGGAGGTTAGGAACTTCGAGCTTTCAGTAAATTTGAAGTTAAGAGAGCACCTATGTAGGTACTTAGGTAGACTAAGAACTGAACATTCAAAGCTAAGTAGATTTTAGTAAATTACGGTATGGTAGGTTTTATTAGGGGTTAAGGGAAAAAAGCATTCCCATTGACCATTAAAAATGTTTATCCTTTTACTGTTTCTTTGTTTTTTTTCGATTATGAATGATGATCCGGCGGATAATTTTACAAATAATTTAGTACTATTATTGAATAATCTGTAAAATTGTCAGAAAAAATATTTGACTAAAAACTGATTTACTGATTTTGAACAAAACTATTTGAATATTGATATGGCTGACTGCAAGATTTTTTTCTTCAGTAATAGCTTTATTTAAAATTATGAATGGTCAAACTGTAAAAAATATTCCAATAAAAAATATTACCTCGAAAGTTTGTATCGATGTTTATTAGTTCCTCTTTCACGCAAAAACCGATAATGGATTTCAATGGAATTTGGCATACTTCACTAGGCTACGAGCAAAGCTGCGGGTGGAAGCTAGTTTTCATATAAAATTGGTCCCAATTAAGGAAAGAATTATGTAAAAGTACTAAATTCGAGTTCTGCCAGCCCTGCGCTATCGTCATGCAACGCGCTAGGCGTGGGCGACAACATGCGCCGGCAACCTTCGCTTAAATTCAAATCTGTGCGCGCTTTAAATGTAATGCACGCGTAAGGTGAAAGACCCGAGGCTGTCCGCGAAAATGGTAATTTACACTATTCAACAATATCTCGACCAGTATGGAGTCCTGGTACAACGGGACTTTGTTATGATGTCATTGCTCACTTACATAATGGAACGCTTATAATTTATGAATTCCTAGTATCTGTTTAAACTGCAAGCAAGATGCTGTGGTGCTATTGTACTAGGAGTCTTATTGTTCTTGCTTAAGTAGGATCTTAAATTTAATTAATGTTTTATACTAAGATAATTTTTATAGAGTTCTTTTTATTTTAATGTGTCTATTTCTTATACATTCTTAGAAACCTAAGTTACGCTAGTTACATTCTAGTAGTTTTTGTCATTGGCAATTAAAATTGGTTAGCAATGAATGAGCTCACTTGGAGTGCTAACTTGGAGCAGTGGTTATAACATTAATTATTCATGAGAACCTAGTAAGTATACGCAACTAAGCAACTTCCTAAAAAACTAACTACACTAAATATGCAACTAATTAGAACTATCAGTCCTTGTGTTACTTTGTACATACTATGCTATGAGTAATTTAAATTCAGTATTTCAGAGTTATGATTTCTGATTTATCGCAATTATTATCCGCTGAAAGAAAACTACTTTTTACGGATTTATCGCGGTGTATTAATATACTTTCAAACAATCTGTCTGTGACCATGATATATTATAAAGGATTCAAAAAACCTTACAGTATTTAAAAATAAGTACAATACACAGTTATTATCAAAAAAGTATTTTTATTTCAAGTCTTTAAGAGTTTTATGAAAGTATTTGTAATTTTCGACAAAGGACCAATAATTTTCATTCGTTGGTCCTTTGAGGCGGGCCAAGATTAAATTACTTAAATGTATGTACGGCATACCTTCTATGACCATGTCGAACAATAGTGGGTGGGACGAGCTTCGCTCAGTATGTCGTCAGTACTAAAACTCTTCGCTGCAACAGGTAGCCAATAGGTACCTAATGATCAGTAACAGACATTTACGGCCTGTTCTAACATTGTTCCACGGCACACGTAACACTTGGTATAGTATCTCTTCACCTAGTATGTTACCCTGGTATAACGGGACCGTTTACGATGACGTGCGTTGCAATGTTTCAAAGTTTTGTTTGAATATTCATAGTCACTGGCGACGTTATTATAAGGCACATTCTTGTTTCAGCTCGTATTGTCCGTATCACGTAGACGAAATAATAGTTATGTTTCATTATCATCAACCCAATTAAATCTTCTCCCATTTAAAGAGATTAGACTATTTATAGCCCACCGCGCTACCTAGCACAGGTGCAAATTTCACATGACATCGAGAGAATCTCTGAGTCATTAATTACATTGAGGTTTCCTCACGATGGCTTCCTTCTTCGTTTGAGCATGTGATCAATGTGTCACGCAAGTGTATGTCAGTGGGACGTGCCTTGGGATCAAACTCAGGACCTATGCCTTCACAATCCATCGGTCACCTGCATCTAGGAAATCACAGCTTCAGTAATATTTCATCTATATCTAATAATCGTTCTAAACTTTATAAAGATGTTGAAATAGACGATTTTTTACAGATTTTTGCTAACTAGATAGTATTGTATCTCCTTTTATGACGCATGCAGTAATACAGACACAATAAAAACCTAGTTGGATCACTGCTAAGCAAAGCCATTCCTTTTATATCCAACTAGTTCGAATTGTATCAACAGATTCGTTGTTCTTGTCGACGTAAATGGGTTGTAAAATTCTCAGTAGCAGCTCGGAATTTGGATTCGTGCCAATTTTATGGCAGGCTTTACATGGAACCCAAAAAAAAAACATACCGGCGTAATTTAGTGTGTATTAATTAGTACACCTCTGCCAACCCCTTCGGGGACGACAGGCGTGGTTGCATGTTTGTATCAATTGAATCTAGTATAGGTATGTTAAATGAATCATTAACTCAGAAATGTTAAATTCATCACAACTCACAGACAAAAAGCTACATACGTTTTTGAGACAAAAGTGCGTAAACTTTCTACACTCAATAACCGAACCAGTATCCATATGTGAAATAAATAAATTCAATAAAGAAACTTTAATATACACGTGCTAAAACTGACTGGAATCTCCAGAAGTTGTAAATTTATTTATTTATTCTACGTGCTTATTAAGTACTGCCGCGCAATTTCTCTTTGTCCAAGATTTCCAAGATGTTTATTTAAACAATTTACTTGTGTATTTTATTTCCATATTCTGTTGACTGTAGATATTATATGGAAGGGACGCGTAAGTTAAATAACACCGATTTACATACAACGGGCTTTGTTTCTTAAATAAAGTACGAGAAACAGTCAATGACGCTATCTCGAATGAAAAGATACTTGTCAATTAGATTCATAGTTAACAATATTATCAACGAAAATTTGTCATTGGAATAAATCTATTTTATACGGATATTAAAATATAGTTTTTATTCCAACGTTTTGAAGCCTGGACAGCATCCTGCAGCAAACTGTGCACATGTGTGCCGTAATAATATCAATATACCGCGATAAACTCCGTAAAAAGAAGTTGTATTGAGTCGACAACCTAACTTAAAGCCATTTAAATCATGTTTTTCATCATAATTATACACTCCACTTCTTTTCCTTACCGTGTCAATAGCTGAACAATGTTTGAGTAATAAAAGGCCACCTCAATGACGTTAGGTGTGTCCTGATAGAAATCGTACTGCGCTCAAGTGACAATAGGAATTTTCAATTTAAATTTATCATATTATTCACAAACGATGAAGGAAAATATTGTGGGGAAATCTTAGAGACGACGAATCTCAATGACGAACAAGTAAAGTCTGCTTAACCGACACCAGGCTTTCGTGGTGGACTGTACCCTAATCAACCCAATAGTAGGACAGTCAATGTGTTGATAATAAAGATCAGACATAACTCACCGCGAGATAACGACTTCGCAATGTTAACAATCATGGGAATATTCATTAAGTACCTACCATAAAAGTGAAATGGATTGTTTACGAATGCGAATCACATAACACCGAGATAAGATCGAAAGTGCTATGACAATTACCATGGTCCTGTACCATGAATAACGATGTGTGTAGACGGAACATCGTAAATACAAAACCTCGCTTTTACTATCAGTGAATTTTCTCAAGTGTCACGATTTGCAGGGATTAATTTCACGATTTATGTCAACGACAATATTAATACATATTTCAATATTGTCAGTTGTAACTTTGAGATATTTATGGTGTGTCGTTTAATTCTTAATTATTTATTCCCAATGAATGCCATCTTACAATAGGCACAGGAAGATTTAGATGTTGGGAATGTTGATGTTATAATTATTAACAGACATGGCATTATTATAGTGAATGTTGCATAGAACGAATTATTTGATATTGCTAGGATAAAGATTGTTTATTTTATTAACTATAGGGTTACAAACAGTAATGATTATTATTATTATCTCTATTGAAATTTTTTAAAGCAACATTTTTTAAAACAATGTCTATTTATTTACATAAAAAAGTATTATAAAAGTAAGATTTCAAAAGCAATAGGAATTCATACTTTTGTTTTGAATGATGTGTATACTAGGAACTCATAACATTAGAAAAACACAACAGCTATTTCTAGAAGCTAACGCAAGCAGTTCGTGATGTTCTAAGTTTATCGCCGCATCAAATCTTATGTACCTGCGCACTTATGCGTTCCTGGTAGGTATTTATACAAAATTGTCTTTACTGAGAAAACGTTTTGTGAATCTGGAGCGTACGGTACATTCAGTGCATGTTTCCATCTCTTTCTGACATCATGCTGTACTTGTTGCATCAAAGTAAAAGATCGCCGGTATTTGGTTTCATCAGCTGTTATTTTGTTTGAAAGCATACCAGTATTCATGATTGATGACAGGGTCGATAAGATTCTGTTTATTTTATTTTATTAACGAGTTACCTCGTTAAACATTTATACTTCACAGTAAAGGTATCAAGGAATAAAACATAAAACTTACGCATTTATATGTAAAGTAATTTAACTTAGTTGTAAATATTTTTTTTGATGTTGGAAAGTACCTGCGTGAAAGTTATCAAAGACAAGATATAAAAAATAAGATTTATGTAAATTATTAAATGTATCTTTGGTTTGGATGGTCTTTTAGAAGACTTGGCCGGTAGACACAGGTCTAACATTAATTATAAAAGCTTGCAGGTTATCTTCATTAACCCATTATTGTCTCACTGCTGGGCACGGGTCTCCTCTCATTTTTGAGAGGGTTTAGACTATAGTCCACCACGCTAGCCTACTACGGGTTGGCAGACTTCACATACCATCGAGAAAATCTCTACGAATGCAGGTTTCGTCACGATGTTTTCCTTCACCGTTTGAGCAAGCGATAAATACGCACATAACTTCCGAAAAGTCAGTGGTGCGTGCCTTGAGTTTGAACTCGAGAACTCTGACATCTCAGTCCACTGGTCACACTGCTAGGCTACCGCAGCTCTTTGCAGGTAATCACTGCAAAGACATCCACACTTCCTCTTTGTCTTATATTGTTACAACACCCGGGATAGGCAGTGCTTCCCATGTCTCATTTCGTAAAATTTCTGCGCTGCGCCCGCCGGGCGGCTTTCGTCGCGGATTTTGACAGCAGTGTAATCAATCTTATATGTGTTAGCTCCGAAAAATTACTCATTAAATTGATTGAAAGAGACAGGGGAAATTCCAAAAAATATATACATACATAACACTGACCACCGCTAAAGGGATTTGGAAAAATAACCATTTTTTTTTATCTTTTCTTTTATTTCATTAAGCTCCTATTGAAAGATTCTGAAGGTCTCTCGACCGACTTAAATTCTGTATGAAGTGTGTTTATTATTGTTTATTTTAAATCTTTCTGTTTGACTGTTTATTTTTAAGTTAATAAACAGTCAGAACGCTATATAGCCTTGGACAGTAATATCGTGAATCTCGGGTTCGAATCTAAGTCAACCCCTCAGTCAGTTTTCGAAATAATATTTATATTTATTATTTACTAGCCTGCCAGCATCGTCTGCGTAGAATTAGTCATTTAATTCAATCTGATTTTTCATAAATCTGTTTATTTCTTGCCTTTCAAAAAATTATCGATATCGCATAAGAACTTCTACCACGTTTTTCGCCGTTTTAAGTGATGATTTCCAGGGCAGAAACTTTCCTAGATTCGTCACCAGGACCCTCAACCTAAGAGGAGATCAAAGCCAAGCAGTGAAACAGTAAATGGACCGATGAAAATTCTTGCTAACTAAGTAACTATAGTGCATTGACAGGCTGGCTCAAAGCCCACAGCATAACAATATAATGCGAAGTTTATTTCGTTTTGTTGTCTTTTAAAACTTATACGGAATGCCAAGTAGTCAACTGTGGGTTTGTAAAATTCTTTATAAAGATAATACATAATGTTAGAGCGTGTCATGATTGCAGAGGATCTGTTGACTTACCGCAACGCAAATGCCATTTTTTTATTTTTTGTTTACAGTAAGGGAAAGCATACATCACCACATCGCTCGAAGAACGGACGGCCGATGGGCTTGAAGGTTCTAGAGTGGCGACCACGTACTGGAAGACGCAGCGTGGGCAGGGCCCCGGCTAGGTGGACTGACGACCTGGTAAAGGTCGCGGGAATCCGCTGGATGCGAGCGGCGCATCACCGGTCGTCGTGGCGATCCTTGGGGAGACCTATTTCCAGCTGTGGACGTCTAACGGTTGTTGTGATGAAAGAAAAAGACTCTACGCTTCTGGAGGAAGAGACCGGGAAATGTGGGACTTTCCTCAGTAGAACCATACCGGTAGACACCATGAGATCATCAAAAAAGGTCCAGGGTCCGCTTAAGAGAAATATCTAGGCTAGCTACAGGTGTCACTAGCCTTGAGTTGTCTCTTTAGCGTAAGACTGCTGTTCCCTCTCCTCATAAAAAGCTCTCAAGAGCGTTCCATTGCCCGAATCATGATTCGAACATAATGATAGCAGGCCCTAATCACTTGGCTGTATTATATTCTTCGTTAGTCACAAAGACCATAAAAAATCCAATAACATTTAGCTCGGAAATTAACCTTGGACCTCGCGTTCAGCAGTCGTTTCCCACTACCATGCCAACGAGGCAATTAATAATATGCTGTAGACAGATTGCAATCTTGCAAACGAAGTTCGTTCACTAATTAGCAATAAACAAATTTCTAATATGGCGCGTCATTCGTGATTTTATTTATAGACACTTTAACTTTAAATTTATGATCAAATTAATATCTTTCAACGTCATATAATTACATGTGCTTGTAATAGCCTAGTGGCGTGACCAGTGGCTTGTAAAAGACAAAGGTTTCGAGTTCGAACCCAAGGCACGCGCCACTGAATCATTGAAAGTTATGTGCGTATTTATCACATGTTTAAACGGAAAGATTATTTAAAAAAAATTTTGTTTAACCAGCCACTTCGAGCAACGATTCACATAAAAGCAGATTTACGAAAAGTATTGACAATTACTGAAATAATTGACAGAATGAGAATCCAGGGACCAGCAGAAGACCAATGAACCAGAGCCCCCTAACAAAATGAACAAAAGTACCAGAACAACATAAACATCTGAAATAAGATCTGACATAAATAATACAAATAGAGGGCAAATGAATGATCCGTGTTTACCCGCTCTTGATCGATGGGCATTTCAAATGATTTATTATGTTAGTATTAGACGGGTATTAATTTATTTTACTATAAGATTTATGAAGTCCTAGTACTGTGATGTTTGGTTCACTGATCGCGCCTTGAAGTGGGATTTCCATATTTCTTCAATTCAATCAGCCAGTGTCATGAGACCAAACATAGAAAAACCAAAAAAGAGAGATGTCCTCTAAAAGGCCAAAATGTAGATTTTGATTTTTTTATATTTGGCTATCCGAAAATCTTACCGACCAAATAAAAAGGAAGGGAGAGATTACTCTATAATCTAAACATGTTAGGGATACCAATAAATCTAAAGAACCGGTAAACTGTATAAATAAATAAATAGTCATCATCATCAACCCTTTTTTTATAAATATCCCACTGCTGGGCACGGGTTTTCTATCATTTGAGTGAGGAGGTACACTAGGGCGGGTGGATTGGTAGAATTTACACGACAACGAGAAAATCTATCAAGCACGCGGCTTGTTTTCCATAACGTTGGAGCATGTGATAAATAATTACGTAACATCGAAAATTCAGTGGCACACCTTGGGATTTGAACTCGAGACCGTTGACTTCATTGTCTAGTCACACCTAGGCTATCATCATAGCTCTGCCAATACTCGAATAAAATAAAATAAATTGAAATAATTTTGCACCTTGGTTTTAAATATTTGCGGATAGAGATACCCGGAGAACATGAAAGTTAGGAAACCCTATACTTACCGATACTATTGTTTCGCTCTCAACATTGCAACAGCAATTGCAGCGACATGATCGGAATTCATTATTATTCTCCATCTCTCGAATGTTTTCCTTAATCGATTGCAACCTGCGATACATTTAAATCGGGTGTCCCGTGCTAAAACGCTTTGAAAGTTGTGTAGAAAAGCGCGTGGATTTTCTTTGTGATTTCCTTTATGTTATGCGATCCTGGTACGATAAATTTTATATTCTAGAAATAATACTTCCAATAAATATTCTTATATCGTCCACTACTGGGCATAGAAATAGAACTCAGCAAAAATTGAGGGGAATATTTTATTGTTCTTTCGATTGATCTGGGAATCGAACTCAGTACTGTACCATAGTCAGCTTGGAGTTTCAGATTCGTGTCTGGTTATTGGCAATAGGCTTGCCTACTTTTATTACATTGAACCTAAAACATACCGGTGAAAATGTACCTCCGACAGAAGACCGCAGTGAATCAACAATAGTTGTCTTTCTGCGAGTGAGTAAGGTTACCAGAGCTCGTTCGGGGAGTGACTATACTGACAGCTTGAGTATTCCGTTTGCTGTATCGGTTTAGTAATTCCCTATATTAAGAAACCAAAACGGTTTCTGCAGGGGTTGGCAATGCAAATGCAAGCCTTCTGGTGTTTTAAATATCCACGGGCGGCGGTGATCACTTTCCATCAGGTGAGCCGCCTGCTCGTTTGCCCCTTATCACAATAATAAATAATAAAAAAAATTGGCTATGTGTTAATCCAAGTAATAAACTATATTTGCCAAATTCCATCGAAATCTGTTAAGCTGTTTTTACGTGAAAGAGTTACAAACATCCACACATCTATACAAACTCTCGCGTTCATAATAGTAGGATTAATTAATTGACTAATATCTGGTCTAAATTAAACTAGAATTTTAATGAATGAATTCCAACCGCATTAACTATTCATAGTGTATATTTTACTACCATTCAATAAATTAGGGCCCATTAAATTTTATTGGTTGTAAATAAATAAATAACTACTGAATTCTAGTAAAAAATGAACTAATCGATGTTCCTTTAATAAATTATTGTTAATAGGCATCATTAATTTGTAAAAGAGTTTTTATTACATGTTAGATCGTGGGATGTTTTAAAAATAAAAATGCCAACTTTAAAAATAAAACCTTAAGAAGTCGTTTTGGACAGTCACTATTATTTTTATATGCGTATACATTTAACATTACATACCATCACGCCTGTTATCCCTGAAGGGTCAGATAGAGGTGTAGGTACTAATATACACTCACATTGCGCCGGTATGTTTTAGGTCCCATTTAATAGAGGGGCAGAGTAATATGGCCCAGTTTGGGAGAGGCCTATGTCCAGCAGTGGACTGCAATAGGCTGAGTTGATTGATTGATTGAATAGGGGGCGGGCGACTCTATAGCCATTAACCAGGCACAAATGCCAACTCCGAGCTGCTACTGAGAATTTCATTCATCGCCAACCCATTAACGTCCCACTGCTGGGCACGGGTTTCCTCTCATTTGAGAGGGATGAGGCTATAGTCCACCACGCTAGCCTACTGCGGGTTGGCAGACTTCACATGCCATCAAGACAAATCTCTCAAGCATGCAGGTTTCCTCACGATGTTTTCCTTCACCGTTTGAGCTTGCGATAAGTACGCACATAACTTCCGAAAAAATTCAGTGGTGCGTGCCTTGGGTTCGAACTCGAGACCTTTGTCGTCTCAGTCCACTGGTCACACCGCTAGGCTATCACAGCAGAAAATTTCATAGAAAATCCCAATATTAACACTTTGCTCGACCTGGGAATCGAACCCAACACCGCTTGCTCGACAGTTGAAATTTAAGCCTTCGTAAGTTTCCGCCATCCCAGCATAAATGTGCTTAGTTTGTAAAATTGTATCATCATCATCAACCTATTATTGTCCCACTGCTGGTTCCGTGCCCAGCATGGGGGAGGAGACCCGTGTCTCCTCTCTATTTAAGAGGGTTTAGGCTATTGTCCACCACGCTAGCCAACCGCGGGTTGGCATACCGTGGACTTCACATACAGTGGAGAAAATCTGTCAAGCATGCAAGTTTCCTCACGATGTTTTCCTTCACCATTTGAGCACGTGATAAATACGCACATAACTTCCGAAAAGTCAGTTGTGCGTGCTTTGGGTTTGAAACTCAAGACCTTTGACATAAAACATACATGTCCACTGGTCTCACCATATTCATCATATTTAATATCATACGTGTATGTATGGTCAAAAACCCGCAAAACAGACATAACAACAATATATAAAAACGTTTAAGTGGCTCTTTTGATCCTTTACAGTATGAACGGTCACGAGCAGACGGTGGAAAAACCCGTAAAAGGTATTATAATTTACTTCAGTATCTAATATTCGCGTCACTTCAATAATTAGTATGATAACTTACTTCACAAACGTTCTAGCAAATTGTTTATCCGCTGTATTTTTTTCTACTACGGATTCACAGCTCTAGTGACGACAAACTCCTCTTATTTGAGAGGGATTAGGCTATAGTCGGTTATGATATCCTAGTACAACACCTAGCTATTGCAAAATTCACACGCCTAATTCACATTCGCTGGATGCGGGCGGCACATGTCCGGTCGTCGTTACGATCCTTGGGGGAGACCTATGTCCAGCAGTGGACGTCTAACGGTTGATATGATGATGATGATGATGACACATCAAAAATCTCAAAATAAATATTTAAAAGAAATATATATATGTGCTGTATTGGTTTTTTTTAACATAATGCGTCGTCTTGGCAAAAGCTTATGAGTTACCATCTAAGGTCTTAAGGTCGTGCACAGCAAACGTGAGCAGTAACGGGTTAAGTTAACGCCTACAACTTTTTTTTTATAACCCACTTCTCACAGAACTTTTAATAACAACGTCCACGGCATAAATCACACATGTATTTAAAAAGTTTACTTTAAAAACTTAGCAGCAATTTATGTCTTTTTTTGTTTAAACTGTCAGTAGTATATTCAATCGGCTATTTTATTTAACTATTGCTAATGAATTATATAGATGTAGTTTATTTAGATAAAGAAATTATTTATTTACTATAGTTTTTTTTTATATTTCTTCGCATTTGCCCGTGACGTTACACTGCCTGGTCCTATCAGAAAACCAGCGCTGCAGCATTGATTCATGAGTGCTGCACCAATACGCTGAGATATGGTCCGTTTTTTTGGCATCTTTTATTTTTTAAGGTGATAAAGAGGCATGACCGCCGCCCATAGACATTTGCAACACCTGAGGCTTGCAAATGCCTTGCCAAACCCCTTAGACACCGTTCAGGTTTCTTAAAATAGGGGGGAGTTACTGAACTGACAGCAAACGGAATTCCCATGCTGTCAGAATAGTCACTCTCCCAATGAGCTCTGGTAACCTTACTCACTCGCAGAAAGACAACTACTGTTGATTCACTGCGGTGTTCTGTAAGGCGGAGGTACTTCCCCAGTCGGGCAGCTCAATTTGAGCGAGATTTCTCGCTATGCTCTACCTCCTATTATATAACGTCTCATTTTATAACGTCTTGTTTTTTTTTTATTTCTATTTTATCTGTTACCGCTGTTACTACTAACGAGGGCAGAAATAAATGTGTTTCTTTCTTTTCTTTTCTTTCTAGTAGCTTGCTAAATTATAAGAATAAAGCTTGTTTTTTAATTGTTAACTTAAATTCAGAATATCTTAGTATACCAACTTCTAGTGTTGGTCCTACCCACCCCATTGTACAGTGCGACTGCCTAGCAAGAGGTTTTGGGTTCAATTCCTAAGTAGAGCCAAGTGTTATTGTATTTTTCTATTAAATTCTCAGTATTAGCTCGGAGTTTTGATTTGTGCCCGTATAATGGCAATAGGCTCACCCCCTGTTACATGGGACCTAAAACATGGTGAAACGTGGAAACACCTCTGCCCAACCTTTCGGGGACGACAAGCGTGATGGTATTGTAAGAATACATACAGGACAGTTCCTAATCCTTATTTCAAACCACCAATCAATATCCGATTAGTTTCTGTTTTTTTAATAATATGAGATATAAAAATATCGGGGGATTATTTATTACACAGCGCCATCTACCTTCAAGTTATTAAACAAATATAAATATTTCCGGACATTATAACACAGCGCCATCTAGTTCCGTGGTAAGCAACGAGGCTTGTGTTGCGGACACTAGATGGTTGATATACTACATATGAATCATATAGAAGCAAATATAGCAATATCCACTTTTTACTCAAATGGACCTTTTGATAGCGCCACCATCTAAATTTCAAACGTTTTGTTTTAAGTAATAGCACTCCTAAAAAAGCAATATCCCTAAGAAAAAGTCGGGCAGCTCAATTTGAGCGAAAAATCTCGCTATGCCCTACCCCATACAAAATAGTAGTAGTAGATGGTTCATACACTACTTTGTTTTTTATTATAGTTCATGTTTAATACACAAACATTTGCCCCTAACGGGATAAAAGCCCAGACTACACAACACAGTCTTAATTACCACTGCCAGCCATAATAGAAATAACAAACTGCTTTCTCCATAGTTTTTTTTGACGCTCTAAACTAGAAATCTTTCATTAGCAAAACCTTGCTAATTAGCGATCCATTCTCTTTCACCAATTGCCCTTAATTAAAACAGTTGATCGATGATAAATAAGTGTGCATAATAATACCTACCTTCTACTAATATTATAAATGCGAAAGTTTGTATGAATGTTTGTTACTCCATCACCGCTAAACGGATTTGCATGAAATTTAGCATACATAGCTTTTATCTATATACCAAGCGGGCAAAGCCGCGGGAGGCAGCTGGTATATTATAATTGCAAAAGTACCTATGTGTATACATCTATCTGTTACCTCTTTACGCTTTAACCACAGAACCGTTTAAGATTAAATTTGGTATGCAGATAGTTTGAGTCCCGATGAAGGAGCCTTAAAAAAGCTGAAAAGCGGTGGATTTTGTATCTATTATCGATAATTCCTTAAAATAAAAGAAGGAGATTGACAGTCCAAGCAAAATCAATGTTTATTATTATTACTCTTTTGACGACCCGTTTAGCTCAGCGGTAGTTAACGCTGCCAGCTGTGCTATAGGTTCTGGGTCCCGGTAGGGACAAATGTTTGTGTGACGACCATAAACATTTGTATCCGAGTCATGGATGTATCTATGTATAATATGTATTTATTTACAAAAAACAAGTAGGTATATAAGCCTCGTTGTTTACCACGGAACTAGATGGCGCTGTGTAATACTGTCCGGAAATATTTATTATTATTATTATTATTTATTACTAATATTATATAATATTAATTATTACAAGCACTCAAATGTAAAGCGTGAATATCAAGCTTGCTAAGTTGACCGTTGAGCTCGATAGATGGCGTTGGCGTCGAATTAGATCGCGCTATGGTTTCGTTACGCGGGCTTGCATATAAGCTGTGTGATTCTTTAATGATGTACGCCTGTGATATGTAAAGATGAATATAGAATTTTTGAAAGAGGACCGTACATCGTTCCTCAAGAAAGTGAGTAACAACATCAGATACGAAACAGATATAATTAAATATGCCTACAATTGTATGTGTGAATCCGTCATACATACCCTCACGCCATTTTTCCATGGGAGTAGGCAGAAATAAACTACAGAATGCCATGCGCGACAATAGGACAAACGTACAATCATTCCGTTTTGTTGATATAATATGTAAATAAGTAGGTATTTAATAATGATGCTACAAATACTATTCATCATCGTCATTATCATCAACCCATCATTGTCCCACTGCTGGGCACGGGTCGCCTTATATTTAAGAGTACTGTAGGTTGCCAGACTACATACGCCACGATATTCGTCTTCATATAATCTTCACATAAGTTCCAAAAAGTCAGTGGTGCGTGCCTTGGGTTTGAACTCGACACCTCTGACATCTCAATCCTCTAGTCTCACCACTAGGCTACCACAGCTAAGCAAATACTATTAAGTACCTACTACATATTTAACTGCCTCTTTGGTCTAGTGGTCTTATAGTGCGACTGCCGAGCAAGAGGTCCTGGGTTCGATTCCGATTAGGTCGAGCAAAGTGTTATTGGGCTTTTCTGTGAAATTCTCAGTAGTAGCTCTGAGTTTGGATTCGTGCCCGGCTGATGGCAATGGCTCGCCCCCGATTACATGGGACCTAAAACATACCGGCGAAACGTGGGTGTACATTAGTACGCCTTTCGGGTCGACTGGCGTGATGGTATATCATCAACCCATTATTGACCCACTGCTGGGCACGGGTCTCCGGGTCTCATTTTGAGATGGCAGTTGGCAGACTTTACACGCCATTGAGGAGAAATCTCTCAGGCATGCAGGTTTCCTCACAGTATTTTCCTTCACCGTTTGAACATGTGATAACATAATAAATAAATAAATATCTTTGGACATTATGACTCAGCGCCCTCTAGTTCCGTGGTAAGCAACGAGGCTTGTGTTACGGATACTAGAAGATTGATATACTACATATATACTTTTTTTGTAAAAACATACATATTATACATAGATACATCCATGACTCGGATAAAAATGATTTAACTCAGCAAAAACATTTGTAAGATCACTTTCGAAAAGTCAGTGTTCTGCCTAGGGTTGAACTCGAGACCTTTAACTCTCACAGTCCACTGGTTCACATCACAAGGTTCTCACAGCTTAAAATGGTAAAAATAAATCTCTTGATTTTGATAACGATAACAATATTCTTTTAAATATTATTGGAAAGTTTGTATGGATGTTTGTTACTCTTTCACGCAAAAACCGCTTAACGGATTAGAATGACATTTGGCATACGGATAGTTTAGTACCTGGATTTCTGGAGGCACGCACCACTAACTTTTCGGAAGTTATGTGCGTATTTATCACAAGCTCAAACGGTGAAGGAAAACATCGTGGGGAACCTGCATGCTTGAGAGATTTGTCTCGATGGCATGTGAAGTCTGCCAACCCGCGGTAGGCTAGCGTGGTGGACTATAGCCTAATCCCTCTCAAAATAAGAGAAGACCCGTGCCCAGCAGTGGGACGTTAATGGGTTGATGATGATGATGATGATACCATACAGACAAAGCGGCGGGTTGAAGTTAGTATTTTATTTAGTAAAATACCAAAAGAATCAACTGGAATCAGCTATCTGATTCTGTGTTTCCCTATGAGTACAAAGAATATCTCAGTCGTGTTGTCTACAGACACAAACAAAAACTTGTTTTTTTAAAACATAGTACTGTAACTGCCGGGACTCGACATAGACGATAAAAGTTTAAGATTTGACATAAGATATGGCCGTCTTGTTTGACGTTTACGTAAAAAACCGGCCAAGTACGAGTCGGAATCGCGCACGAAGGGTTTCGTACAAAATTAGGCAAAAAATGACGTGGGAGCCCCCCTTAAATATTTATTTTATTTTGTTTTTAGTATTTGTTGTTATAGCGGTAACAGAAATAGATAATTTGTGAAAATTTTGACTGTCTAGCTATCGCGCTTCTTGAGGTACAGCTTGATGACAGACAGACAGACGGACAGACAGCGAAGTCTTAGTAATAGGGTTCCGTTTTTACCCTTTGGGTACGGAACCCTAAAAACTATACGAACTATTTCTTTTAATTGATGAGCTTTAGTTAAAATATTTGGCAAAGGAACATTTAAAGTAGCATGTAACTTATTGAAGATCATCAGGTATGTCTGATCAGCTCTGTCAGTCGATAAGTCAAATTGTTAGCTTCATGACTGACTTCAAACTGTTTGTACAGTTCTGTGGAACATCGTGTTATTTAAGAAAACCACGTAACTTTCAAAACGTATTAAATAAATAAATAGAAATTGGTGAATTCCTTCAAAAAGGTCAGGTGCGCAGAACTCGTAACCGGCGCGCGTGCATGACGAGATGTATGAATGTGGACGAGGCAAAAGTGGTATGCAGGGACCGTAGCGCGTGGCATTTTGTAGTTTCTGCCTACCCCATGGGAAAAAGGCATAATATGTAAGAAGTGTAATGTATGTATATATAAAAATAATAATTATTATTAATTGCATATTCTTAGCGGTATAAAGTATAAAACTATAGGAATCGACTTAGAGCATTAGATAAGTCGATTTATTATCTGTTCTACTGAGGATCGAAACTGAAACAGTTCTCTCCTCTTTCAAAAAATGATATCAGAAATTTATCTGATTAACCGGATGAAGAAATGGCAGTTTTCAATATTCACCCAGTTTATACGCAAGCCCGCGTAACGAAACCATAGCGCGATCTAATTCGACGCCAACGCCATCTATCGAGCTCAACGGTCAACTTAGGAGGTACTCTTAACGTACACCAGTAAATATTGAGGCAGTATTTGGGTTGGTGTTTATAAACAGTTCTTAATTATATAAGCTATTTAAGGAATTGTTTAGAGAATCCCGCCATAGACGATCGAGAAAAAAAAACAGAGTACGTAAGTTAAGCAATTTTAATACGCACGATTAAGGAAAATAAGTGTGTCGTCGTGTAAGTCGGATGGCTTTTGTAGGAGGTAGGGCATAGCGAGATTTCTCTCTCAAATCGAGCTGCCCGACTGGGCAAGTACCTCCGCCTTACAGAAGACCGCAGTGAATAAACAATGTTGTCTTTCTGCGAGTGAGTAAGGTTACCAGAGCAGGGGCAGTGACTATTCTGACAACATGGGAATTCCGTTTGCTATCAGTTCAGTAACTCCCTATTTTAAGAAACCTGAACGGTTTCTAAGGGGTTTGGCAACGCATTTGCAAGCCTCTGGTGTTGCAAATGTTCATAGGTGGCATCGAGTTAATCTAATCCGACGCACTTACCTATTCATTTCTTTCACTTACGCGAATATTAGACATTGAAAAAAGACCGAGTTTATTTCGGCATTTCTTCTCAGAGGTCGTCATTTAAGAAATGTATACTAGATACTAAAAAAAATATTACATTACTTGTAAAAGTGTCTTTAAAAATATATATTTACAGAAATAAACAATAATTAATTAAATTATTAAATTTAGTCTGCTCTCGAAAATGCTGTAAAGGATTCGAAATAATAGTTAATTACCCAGGATAAAAACTGTAAAAAACTATATATTAAGTCGTTATTACTAATAACGGTCCGATTAAAATTAAAACATTGACTGTGTTGCTTGAAATAAAACATATGTATGTTTACGGATTTTATCACATTATATTGTACAATATAATTGTATTATGACGTATATTGACGACCCAGTTTGTCCAGCGGTAGTTAACACTGCCTTCTATGCTAAGGGTCCCGGGTTCGAATCCCGGTAGGGACAAATGTTTGTGTGATGAGCATAAACATTTGCATCCGAGTCATGGATGTATCTATGTATAATATGTATGTATTTACAACAAAAAAAAGTATATATGTAGTATATCACCCAACTAGTATCCGTAACACAAGCCTGGTTGCTTAGCTCGGGACTAGATGGCGCTGTGTGTCATAATGTCCAGGAATATTTATTTTATTTATTTATTTATTTATTATTTCATCCCGAAATTTCGGCACCTTTACAACGCGTATGACTATTAACTTTGCCCTAATTTTGTACGGAACCCTTTGTGCACGAGTCCGACTCGCATTTGGCCGGTTTATTTAATCCAAACGTTGTTTAGCCATCGACACGAAAAGAAGAAGATATAAATATCAATCGATAAAAAAAAACTAAAGAAAGTTTTCGTAACACCACCACAAAAATGTTCCCACATCGCTTAGAACAAAAAACGGCACAGAACAATCAATCACAACAAGTGTCGTATTAACGGTTATTGACGGCTCGCGCACGCGTCATCGATCACGATCTACAGATCGTTGATCTAACGCTGAATAACATTAGCGCCATTAACTATACGGCAAAGTAGTGCGGTAGTTTCACTATTGTATGTCCACGGAAATGTTTCACATATTTATTTCAAGCTTTGGTAGCCTGGTGGTGTGACCAGTGGACTGAGGTGTCAAAGGTCTCGAGTTCGAACCCAAGAACGCACCACTGAGTTTTCGGAAGTTACGTGCGTATTTATCACAAGCTCAAACGATGAAGAAAAAAATATCGTGAGGAAACATGCATGCTTGAGAGATTTTCTCGATGGTATGTGAAGTTTGCCAACCCGCAGTAGGCAAGCGTGGTGGACTATTAGCCTAATCCCTCTCAATTGAGAGGAGACCCGTGCTCGGCAGTGGGACATTAATGGGTTGATGATGATACTTTCACGCCTGTCGTCCCCAAAGGGTTCGGCAGAGGTGTACTAATGAACATTTCACCGGTATGTTTTTAGGTCCAATGTAATAGGGAGCGAGCCTATTGCCATTAAAAGGGCTTGAATCCAAACTCCGAGCTGCTACTGAGAATTAAAAAAAACCTTAATAAATTCGAATTTGCAATCTTCGTTTCTCTTACCCATAACTTAGTTGTAAACGGTACCATTAGATCTATTTTACACCAAAGTGGAGAGGTAAAGAGATGTGTAGAGATGTGTTTTGAGACGTGGAAATAACGAAATCTGATTGGTTATTCAACACACGTCTCAGCACACCTCTCCGCTCCGCTACGGTGGAAACTGGCCCTAAGTGTTCTCTACCACTCGACTTGTACTTCTGTGAACACATATGTACATACGGTCACTACCAACATTAAACATTAGCGCCGCTGTCAAGAGCGAAACAAATTTAATTACGTTTAAATTCACTAGTTTTTTGCTACAGTTATAAACTGAGATCGGAATAGGATGAGTATCTTTACCTAAAGTTTGAGGAAGTAAATAACATAGAGTTGCTAACACCTCCTCAAAAATTCCGGCATCATCAATATGACGATTAAATCCCAGGACTAAGCATTTAAACTATTATTATTATAAACCAATAGACATGTATTTCTTAAAAAACGATAAGAAAACTTTCAAGAATTAATAGTTTTACAACAGAACTATTAAAATATAGCCAGATTCTTCAATACACATACACTAACGCCCTTTTTCATATGGGGGTAGTCAGAAACTACAGATAGCTACCCGCTACGATCCCTGTATACCATTGCCTCATACATACATCATAATTTAGTTTAAATGTATTCAAAGCGCAATAAGTAATTTGCAATTTCTTAAAACCCTGTTTTTTTTATGGTGATAAGGGGGCAAACGAGCAGGCGGCTCACCTGATAGTAAGTGATGACCGCCGCCCATAGACATCACAAGCTTGCAAATGCGTTGCCAAACCCCTTAGAAACCGTTCAGGTTTCTTAAAATAGGGAGTTACTGACTTACTGAACTGACAGCAAACGGAATTACTCACTCGCAGAAAGACAACTATTGTTGATTCACTGCGGTGTTCTGTAAGGCGGAGGTACTTCCCCAGTCGGGCAGCTCAATTTGAGCGAGAAATCTCGCTATGCCCTACTTCCTATAAACCCTAAATTTAAACGGAACCGGGATTCTAGAGGAGGTATTATCAACTCTATATTACTAACTTCTTCATACTTTCGGTACTTAAAAACGTTAGGTCTATCTGTTCCGATCTCTGGTTATAAGCAACGTAAATAAATAACACATTATTTTGTTGTGTGGGTTGAAATTTCGAGGTCATTATTAACGCTGAGATGATCGATCGTAATCATGAGTGAAGAATGAGGGCGTGTGAATGTTGTTTTAATCTTTTTAATAAAAAATATTTTTGCACATGTTTTAAGAGAGCGCGCTTTCACTTGAAATACGAAAAGATAATGTCAAAATATCTTGAGCTTATCTTTATATCTAGAGGATTTTGAGAAGTGAAGTAATTAGGCTTGTAATTCAGTTTGGATGTTGTAGGTATATATAATAATACCGGCAGGGTTGTGGTGCATGCTTTTGCAAATCCCCTGGCCCCGGCAATAGGGTTGGTGGCGTTGACGGGTGCGGTTTTTTTGTCGGTAAACGCTCAAGCGGAGTCCGACACACCCTATCGCCTCCAGGCGACGGGAAGGTCCGTATAGGATTATCCGTAAAAAATTAGACCGATAACACTAAGACAAAATATGTTATAGATATAAAACTACTTTTTACGGATTTTATCGCGGTATATTTATTTTAGGTCAGGTCGCAGTACTCGTAAACGGCGCGCGTGCATGATGAGATGTCTGAATGTGGACGAGGCAAAAGTGGTATGCAGGGACCGTAGCGCGTGGCATTCTGTAGTTTCTGCCTACCCCCATGGGAAAAAGGCGTGAGTGTATGTATGGATATATGTATATTTATATTATATTAACCCGACGTTTCGGATCATCTAAGGGTTTTTGTCGATAGCGCATGAAATCGGTCAACTGGTACCTACTAGGCCAATTCGGACTACGGCTGAAGATATGAGGCTTGTGCCCAACAGTGGGACTATTGACGGGTTAAAAATGATACCAGACAAGCGTTGTATCAAAATGCTACTCAAATAATGACATTTTGTAATCGCTAAACGTCAGTTCTTTTTATTTTTCCGCTCGGTAAAATGGAATTTTGTATGCCAGTTCACACAGTTATAGTAAATTAATTAAGTCAATATATAGATTCAATATAATATTAATACTTTTAAAATATAATCATTTTCTTATTTAAAAATAGTTTACCACAAAAACAACATAATTGCCGCTGCTTCTTCCCAGCAGAAACACTAGGAAGTAGTGAAGGGCGGGCGTTTTTGGGGGCTATCTTTATAACCGACGTTCAAAAAGATTAATTTACTTTGAATAAAAATTCTTACATGCAAATAATTATAATATCAAATTCTTACAACAGATTAAAAAACAAGATGATATTAATAAAACATCCATAAAACTAAATCCTTCGTTTTTTACTAGCAATTAAAAATACCTGCACGTATTATGTGCGGTTAAACTCGATGTGAGACCGAAAATACAGCTACGAAGAACTAATTACAGCTTAATTAAGTACTGTTATGTTTTCGAACTGTCATGGCAGATTTATAATACAAGATACAATGTTTTATCCGTTTTTATATCGAGATTCCAAGCGATACACACAGGGACTCAAGTGGTACAAAATTCTGTGTGGCCTAAGTTACATTTGTCCAGGTCAAACTATGTATGGGTTACCGTTTTGAACACAATTTGTTATGGACCCAGAGGCAAAAATCCGTGGGCTTAATCTGTACTTATTGAGGCTTGAGCTGTACTGTGGAATACTATGGAGGGAGCATTCGTAACATATTTTGTCAAGAGAGCCATTTGTCTTGGTTTGTACTAGCAATAGCAATGATAATCAGAAACATAAATTAATAATGAAAGAAGTTTCCAGAGAGGCTTTTTATATGAATATACAACATTCATACCAATATTATAAATGCGAAAGTATGTCTGTCTGTCTGATACCGATTAAGATACAATTTGGTAGACAGTTATCCCAAAAAAAGGGCAGAAGAAATCATCCCTTAGACAAAACGGAGGTTGAAAGTATATATGTGAAATCGATAATTTCAAAGTAGCTAAAAATAAAAGATAAAAAAATGGAACTTAATTGTATGATAATAAAATCCCCCTTCACCATGTCTTATAGGCACATTTTCATACATTCTCGTATTGAAAACGTAGAACTATTTTTTATACTCAGATCTAATAAATTAATGAATGTTAAAATGCAATAAAACTGTCCATCATAATCAAGAATAGATTTACAAAAAATATTATCTAGACAGCCGGTTTTGAAAGCTCATTTAAATATAAACCAACTTAATATAATTTCAAACATGTGTATTATCTTATATATCATTCAATTAAGAACCTTATATGGAAGTCACACGATGCTAATTGCGAAGTTCAAAAGCTATATATGTAGAGTCTATATTTAACCACTTTTTTTTTAATCTGTGCCAAATTTATAATATGAACTTGCCGCGACCAAACAGGTTATGATCAATTACTGAATGCAATTTTTTGTTCGATCGTTTTTTTTATAGTGTTCGTGATATAAACCATAATGTTTATAATTATTTTAGAATGCAGAAGTATAATTAATAACACTATTCTAGTGTATAAAGTGACTGTAATGACACTAATAATCAATTAGTTTAGTTGTAAGAACTGGTTTACTGTTTATTTCGAGATAGCTGCAAATGGTATGATAGCCTGGAGCTATGATAGCCTGGTGTTTCGATCAGAGGAATTTTGGATGTTATGGGCATATTTATAGACGACCCTATAAGCGCAGCGGTATTAAATGCCACCTTCTGTGATAAGGGTCCTTCATTCGAACCCCAGTAGGGGTAAATGGGTGATGAGCATGTACATTTGTCCTAAGTAGTATATCAAATATCTAGTATCCCTAACACAAGCTCATTGCTTAGTTCGGAACTAGATGGCACTGTATATAATCTCTGAATATATTTTATTTAGCATAAGTTAACACGGCACGAAACCATACTTTGCTGCTACCTACTGAGAATAAAAAAAAAAAGAAATAACTAAACTAAACAAAACACTTCGCTAGACCTAGGAATCAAACCCAAGGCCTCTTACTAATCAGTCACAATTACATTCACTAGTCCACAAATGTGTGCAATAACTTTTATCGTCCATAAAATTCCTTACTCTCAGATGCGACACTACAAGTTATGAAAATAAATACAAGCTAAAAGGTGGTCGAGTATGTTAATGGCTGAGCAATTTTCAACTATAAAACCTCTATTACATATTATAATAAGGTTTAAAAGTGGTCAACCGCTAAGTCATTCAATGTACTTACAGGATAAACTGACATCAAGGCGTATGCAAATTTCTTTATTTATATACAGTTTTGTAAACTCTCGTTATAAAAATATTAAACAAAACCGATGCAAGCAGACTGCGGTTTAACAAAACAGAATGATTGCTTTAACCGCATGACAGTACACATTTTTGTTCGATATTTTAATTTAAAATACTAGCTTTTGCCCACGTCTTTATGTGCAAAGAATTAGTTATTCTTCATCATCAACCAATTATTGTCCCACTGCTGGGCACGGGTCTCCTCTCATTTGAGAGTGATTAGTCTATAGTCCACCACGCTAGCCTACTGCGGGTTGGCAGACTTCACATGCCATCGAGAAAATCTCTCAAGCATGCAGGTTTCCTCACGATGTTTTCCGTCACCATAAATACACACATAACTTCCGAAAAGTCAGTGGTGCGTGCCTTGGGTTCGAACTCGACACCTTTGACGTCTCAGTCCACTGGTCACACCACTAGGCTATCACAGCTCTTGAACTAGTAATTTGGGTAACTTATTTTCTTTTAAGGGTTGATTTCCGAGATAATAAAATGACCGACTTCAAATGTCAGAACTGGACCAAATTGAAATGAAACCACACGAGAATCCCAAGCTTTCAAATAAAAAAATCATTAAAATCGGTTTTACCCAGTCGAAAATATGAGGTAACAAAATATAACATAAACAAGTTTCCTTTTTTGAAATCGGTTAAAAACTATCTTATATCCTCCTTGCACTCATACTATCTTTAGAATAAGTATCAGGACAGACACTTTACTACTTTCGCAATTATAGTATTGGCTAGTCGAAGATAAAATACGAAGATAAACATATTATTATTGATAGTCACATTGACATTTACATTATGAGTAAGATAAACGGATAGACTTTATTTTTATAGTACGATAGTGCTATAACAACTGCCTCGTTGGTCTAGTGGTCGTATAGTATGACTGCCAAGTAAGAGGTCTTGGGTTCGATTCCCAGGTCGAGCAGTGATATTTAGCTTTTCTATGAAATTCTCAGTAGCAGCTCGGAGTTTGGATTCGTGCCCGGTTAATGGCAATAGGCTGAAAAAACGTGGTTGTACATTAGTACACCTCTACCTAACCTTTCGGGGACGACAGGCGTGATGGTATGTATGTACATATATGTAGCACGATAGTGACAAATAAGCTGCTAACGGCCCGCCTGATTGCAAGCGGTTACCGTAGCCTATAGACGTTTGCTACACCAGAAGTGTCGCTCGCATTTTGTCGGCCCTGTATAAACCTTGTCACTCCTTTTTGCAGGAATCCTATGTCGTTTAGACAGCTTATTCCGAAGCCTGATTGTACGCGAAGTGAAGTTCCTCTTAAACTCTATAGTACGCGACGATATCGATGTTATAACCATAAAAAGGAACACTCTTGATTCCTGTTTTAAATAAAAATAAGCTTAACAATAGATTACAGAAAGTGAATTGCTAGAAACGATAGTCCATTTTTAACCGACTTCAAAAAGGAGGAGGTTCTCAATTCGTCAGAATCTTTTTTTTTTTTTGTTTTTTATGTATGTTCACGAATTACTTAAAAACGCCTGGACCGATTTGCAAAATTCTTTAAAAGGGTAGACTTCACAGATGGTCTCATTGTGACCACATCAGGATCTGATGATGGGATCCCAGGGAAATCGAGGGCAACCCTCAAATTTTATGGGCAATTATCACGTTTTCAATATATTTACTAAAATTGTTCCAGTATTTGCGTCTGATAGTCATCATTTGATGTTGATGAGCTGATGATGGAAGGTAGAACTCCTCAACAGTTAAGAGTTAAAAGAAAATTCTTTCAGTTATAGGCATTTATTACATTTACATGTATTCTCCAAAGCTGTTCAAGTATTTGCATCTGAAAATCACCATCTCATGTAATGATCTGATGATGGAAGGTACAACTCCTCAACGGTTAGGAGTTGAAGGAAAAATCTTTCATAGTTATAAGTATATATGGATCGCTAGTTGTATTCTTTCAGGCTATTAGATTGACCTGATATGAAAAGTTTAATATATACAACACTAAAAAGAAAAAAAAATAACTTTAAAAAAAAGAAAAACCAACTTCAAAAACTAAAAAGCAAAAAATAACTTCATAGAGTTTTACCTTAGTTTTAGTTTTAAAGGTATGAAGTCGGTGCCGATGATGTGGTGGTTTTAACCACCCCGCTCAAGGTCACTGTTACGTTTTAGTCAAACGTAATAGTAAGTGTACTTACTATTAAGTTTGGCTTGGCACCGACTTCATACCTTTAAAACTAAAACTAAGGTAAAACTCTATGAAGTTATTTTTTGCTTTTTAGTTTTTGTAGTTGGTTTTTCTTTTTTTTTATGATTTATGTATTTAGTACAACTTACCGATGATGATAAGCGCGGCAGTCGCGAGTATGTGTGTCTTGGCCTCCATTTTATATTAAACGAACACTTAATCTCAGTTTATCACTAGTCAGTCTTTAAACAATAACTATAGATTAATTAACACTGTGCGGTGTAGTCAGTCGTCCATCGTGCGAAGATTCTGAAACAAACAGAGAAGTTTATTAGTTCTGGGGTTACTATGGTACCATTATACCATACAGTACCTTATATAAGTGACCATACACTTTAATTTTAACCGTATCATTTTTAAGAAGGTGATTATGGCTCAAACACTGACCACACAAATCAGTAAAAAATGTGAAATAGAAAATTAATTAAAATCTTTGTATAGAAACAAATTCCTTGTAAAACCAACATAAACATAAAATCCATTTCATACTTTAATCATGGCGAAATTCAAATTTCAGGGTTTTATTGTGGAAATATCGAGCTGTAGTTAAATATTTGTTTTTGAAAGATAATACGCCTATGCAAATCTAAGAGGAAATAAACGTTGTGTAATAACTACAATAACTACAACCACTGTCGATACCAACGCTAAAGTTCATCAAACACAGCATGTTGACAGAACACGTCTAGTATAGGCTACAGTAACCGTTTACTATCTTGCCAAACCGTTTCGCAGTTGTAAATGATTTATTTATATATTTTATTTGTTTGCCCTCCATGTGGTATAGAATTGTTAATAAATGGTGTTAATCGGCCGTTGATTTATGGTGAGAGAGATAGCAGAGCCTATAATTATGTCTAACGAACCTGTTTGTCACATATTAAACCAAGATTTAGGCACGAGAAAGCTGCCCGCGCAGTGGGTACTCTGTTTGCTCATGTTAAACCAAAATGATGTTGTTGATACGTGTTCTGTTCATCTCTGTTGGTGCGGTTATGTGGTTTTATAGTTATACCTAAGAATAGTCACTCCTCTATCCAACTTTGGCAACCTTACTTATTTCACTAAGGTCTTCTGTAGGACGGTGGTTCGGGCAGCTCAATTTGCGCGAGAAATCTCGCTATGTCCTACCTCTCGAATCTTACATTGTAAATGGTAAGGTAAGACTAGTTCGTAAACGGCCGAAGTTAAACAATTGGTCCCTTTGTCCATACAAACAGAACCATTACAGCGTAGAAATCTCACAGTGTACGCAAACTTTCTAGTACTTTAGTTAGTGCGGACGGCGCGGCGGCCCTTTTCTTGCAACGGTCACGATTGCGACCTTGTATTAAATGCCATTTACCACCATGCTTTATAACTAACCACAGTGTAATGTATTCGTGGACTTTCCCCATTTTACCAGACAGTGTATTCAAATGTATATTGCCTTAAGTTTTAGATTTTCGTCAGACGTTTGGACCGGACTGTAGTGTTTAAAGGGTCTTATTTAGGTTGCATTTAAGTGAGACGGTGCTATGCAGCTTGTAAAGTGCCATCCCTTTCTTTTAATCTAAATAAGACTGCGTAATACAAGTTGTAGTGGCTTCATATTGGCTACTTCCCAATTCTCTGTAACCATACCAAAGCATACGCTAATAAAGAACATTTCAGTACTTTTTGTGGCGGTTTTTAACCTACTGTTTTATGACTGTTTTAGGTAGGGCATTCGTTGAAAAGTTATTCGGCGTTATATGGTGATAGACCACCTTTTTATATTTGTAGAACATGGTAAAGTAAACCTGAAAAACAAGGTATGTAAGCATAGGTGAATTTATGGTAAAATGGTAACGACTTTGAGTACCTGATGTCTCTAAGGAGATCTGAATGCGAACAGGCCAACCCACATTTTTGTAAACGAAAACGGACACATGCGAACGGTACAATTATGCATTTTCGGTAAATGGATTAATAAAACTGGGACACTATTATAAGATTAAAAGTAAATATGAAAGTGGGAAAGTGTTATTTATAAATTTCTGAGTAGCAGCTCACAGTTTGAATACGTGCCCGGTTTATGGCAATAGGCTCGTCCCCTATTATATGGGATCTAAAACAAACTGAAAGCTTGATATTTCAGCCTAATGGTGTGACCAGTGGACTGTGACAGTCAAAAGTCTTTAGTTCAAACCCACGGCACGCACCACTGACTTTTATAAAGTTATATGCGTTTTTATCATTTGCTCAAACGGTGTCATCGTTTGAGCAAATGATAAAAACGCATAAAACGAAACCATCGCGAGGAAACCTTTTTTTTTATGTGTGGAAAAATCCTTTCAGGTCGGGCGGCGGACTCCCCTAGTCGCGCCCACCCGCTGGCCACAGCTTATGGAGGCCGGAGGTCTGTTTGCGCCCTCCGGCGCCCGGTGCGTCTACTGCGGATCGGGAGAGAGGTTGTGATTTCTCTCTCCCTTTCCGCCGCCTTTTTTATCGCGAGGAAACCTGCATGCTTAAAAGCATGCAAGCAAAAGCACCGTCGCTGTACATGTATGCTAAGGTAGGAATACATTTTTATTAGAATATTTGAATGAAAATGTACCATTGGGGCATGGTGCATCACTGAAGTACAAAAAAAACATTCGCTCATTCAAACCATGGTGCGAATCGACTTATTCAAAATAGGTTGTTCTGCGATTCACACCTGATGCGAATAGCTCTTGGTGTGAATTGACGAAATAACCCACAATTGCACACGTTTTCCGCGTGTTGCGTGTAACCCTGCACCACAACGCGTATTGTCCTGCCACAGAGCCGAGAGTACCGCTTTAAACCACATTATTAATCTCGATGTCAACGGTACCAGTAGGGCTGTCGTTACGTAATAATATATGTAAAGAAAAAAAGGAAAAACATTTATTTTCGCACCAAATCAAAACCGCACGATATTGGATCAAAAAGCCAAGTATTTAAACAAAAAAGAAGAACAAAGAAATTTAAAATTAAGATTTATGTTGTACCTTGTAGGTATAGAAATTTTCTGAAATACCGTTTTAAAACCTTAAAAATCAATAATAATAGAAATCAATCTAAAGATTACTATAACAAAATTTATCAATTATAAAAAAATAGGCCACATCCAAATTGAGAACCTCCTCCTTTTTGGACTCCGTTAAAAAAGGTGTTGGGTGTTTAAAAAGCCACCAATTATGTATGTTTGGCAGCCCTGCCTCTCACCAGTATGTCACTCGGTCGGGCATGCATTTAATCCGAGCTTGAACCGTTCTCCGAGAACATTCCTTTGGTAACCGCCGATAATCCAGCATTTATTATTTTGACTGTCAGAACGTATATGAATTTTATGAATCTCATTCTTGGTATGCGGAACTCTTTGAAGTGACATTTCGTTGATAGTCTTGTGGCGTGGCCAGTGGACTGGGAAGTCAAAGGTCTCAAGTTTTTTAACTGACTTCAAAAAAGGAGGAGGTTATTAATTCCACTATATCTTTTTTACGTTTCTTACCTCATAAATTTCGACTGGGCGAACCTATATTGATAATTCTTTTGTTATTTGAAAGTTAATGCAGTTTGGTTCAGTTCTGACCTTGAAGTCGGTCTTTAGAGCGAATTATTTTATCTAGCAGAAGTTTTTAGGAACACATCGTGAGGAAACCTGTAAGTCTGATAGAATTCATATATTCTATTAAAACTAATTCCAAGAACTGCACGACCGAAGAACACAGTGAGCTCGTTCTATGTAAATCGGATTGTCAATAATAATTAAAAATGTAAGGTAGCTGTTAGTATTTATAACTTTAAGACGACCAACACCTCATTCAGCCCGTGACCATGGATGCTGTAAAGGATTCGAAACGTCGCGTCGGGTTAAAATAATATCAATATACCGCGATAAAATGTGTAAAAAGTAGTTTTATTTCAATGATCTAAATTATTGATAAATATCTGTATACGCTTAAATGGAAGAACAAGAAGTACAAGTCAAATTCAAACTCAAATGTTTTAAATCAATAAGACCAATATGACAGGCACTGTTTAATTGTAAAGAAGTAAGTGTTATTAAGAAGAGCTGGCAAGAAAATCCATAAATACTTTTTTAATTAAAATGAAAATTGATAATTAGAGATGTCATGTACGTACCGAAGCACGTTGTGTTGCTACGCTTTTTCTACAAGAAGATCACCTACTGTTTGTATTGCAAACACAGGTCAACAAAATACGCCTCCAATTGCAATTTGGAATCAGCGTGTTTAGCTCGTACGTCATTTGTGAGAACGAAGCAACTATTACATATAGGTAAGAACATTAATATTAATTTATTTATTTAACTGATGGCCCGAAATGTCTGTAATCGTAAAAATGTCGTCATCAAGAAGTCTCCAGTTTTTGTCTCTATTCATTGAAGTTTTTGGTAAATTACTAGTTTACCCAATTCCGATCATTTGTTATGAAACTAAACCTTTGTACCTATATTTCAACTAGTAAGCTACCGCCGACAGCTAACAAGAAACATAAAAACAAACTGTTTAATAAATTTAGATGGATAGAATAATATTTAGTACCCAGGTATCGTCGGCACACCGAAATTTGTATGTCTCGCAGAACCAAAGCGTTCGGATTCAATCATTCATCGGCTTTCTTCAACATCTTATTAAAGTTAATTGTGTAGTTAACATTTAACTATTGTTCTATGTTAATTGCATTTTCACCGACACCGTATACTGTTTAACGATAATACCAGGATCGCAGAAACGCGAAGCATTAACTTTCATCTCCGATAATGTTGTGTTAATGTTGCTGTTACTAGGGAAACATGTATGTATGGAAGTTTATCCTCACAATTATCAACCCGGTTATTTTTTGGCTCGCTGTAAGGTTCTCGTTGGAAGATGAGTTGAACCTATCACCAAGACTTCAAAAATTATTAGATATGAGATGATCATAATGTTTATAACCGGTATTCATAAATCATGAACTATTTAATTAAATTTTTAATAGGTAGGTATATTAGTTAACAATTTAATTTATGAATCCTTTTTTAAGGCAATTAAGGGCTCTTTGAAATATATGTTTTTCCAAGAGAATCAGCTATAAATTTTACTTCACTTTTTGTCAGGCTGGTGTAGAATAGAAAATAATGAACTGGGTTTCAAGAGGACTTTGCCCAGCAGTGGGGCATGAAAGAAGGATACATAAATGATAGAGCAAGTCTCTAACCCTAAAATCGTACTAGAATGTAGATATGATATTGCAACTCTAATCACCAGGCAAGCAGAAATTGCAAGAACCGTGATAATTCACTTTAAGAGTCAACAGCCTAAGATGGTTTCCGATGTGTGCTTCGAGGTCAGAAACTGGTATGCAGTAATATTTGCGCTAACGGAACACCAACCTTGACATTGTAGAGCAGATAGGTTTCAACAAACTCCAGCAGAAAAGCTTAAGTGGATAAAATCTAAACATTTTTAGATATATTTATCTTTACATACTTATGTTGGTTGGTAGTCAAATAAATTCCATTGTAAGACCTTTTAAACTACGCCATGGATCTTAATGCAATTTTCACCAATAGAAATAGTGATTTAAGTGGAAGAATTCTACGTAATACTGTTACATGTGTTAATGTGTTGAAATATAACGATCATTGTTCAAGATTACAGAAGAACAACATTGTTCAATTCAATTTTTTATAATGGCACACTATGCCAATGTCGACAATTTTGCCAATGGCTAAAGTCCCATGAAGAAGCGTGTAAGACACACACTTTAAAAAAAGAATAAGAGAACTTATAATGTTTTGTTGCGGAACAGTGTTGAATGTTGAACAACATTGCTCACGTTCATACGGCGAATATAATATGTCAATGACATGAAATGTCAAAACAATGCACACAGTCAGTTCAGAAGTCGAAAGAAGTCTCTACATAAAGTTTGGAGTCTGAATTTTGTGTGATTTTTAAAGTTTTTCGACACCTGAGCGAACATAGTCAAAAAAATACTCGTTTTTTTTTGTAACTGGTAATTAATTTCCTACATTAACTTTTTTCAACCTGTGTGGTATACCAGACATGCGGTGGTACAAAAAAAATACCGTTTATGACTGTACAAAAAGAGAATAAATAGCGTGAAGACAGCTTTTATTCAAACTTGTTCTCAAGTATCAAGGAAAATTGTAAGAAGATTGCATGCATGAATTAGTGTCAACAGCTACACAACCGTGCACAATGTACTAGGCAATCATAAAATCAAATGGGTCATTGCATTGTACGATCAACCTTGAGTCCGCGTGACCCATGACCCGGAAGAGTGCAACGAAAGTAGTTCTTCGTACAATACCTTGAAAGACTTTCACGCAATTTATGCTCGCCTAGTTCGCTGGGCACACGTTTTGGTTACTTTTTACTACTCATTTTTCCTTGAGTAAAAAAACTAAATCTGTATACTAAAATAGTAAATACTGATCCGTTTAATTAATTTACCAATAATTATAATTTTACTTTACATTAGAATAATCTCTACATAAATAATAATAGTAGATTGTTTATCTAGGGAGCAAACAACTATTTTAAAGGCGAGAGTGTTTTTTTTAATCCAGAGCGGAGCGAAGGATTCTAGAGTAGAATCCCGAGCGGAGCGAGGGATTCTTAACTAGAATCCTAAGCGCAGCAAGGGAATAAAAGTATGTCACTCGAGCTTAAAATAGTGTTGTTCCCGAGGTGGACACTCTACTTTTTATCACCCTCTATGAAAAAATAAGTAAGTGCAACTTATGAACAAGAATTTATTTACGTACAATTAAGAACCATAAGACATAAAATATAAATAATTAGAGGCTGATTTTTATAATTCAAAAATCTGAATATGAATCAACTACGAACGAAAGCAGAATGCATTTAATTTCGCGCGTTGTTTATTTTCCATCAACTTTTTTTAAATTTGGCGCGCTCGCAGTTTTTCAGCCAGTCACATATTCAATACAGTGTTCCCGCATGGTTTGTGATTCACCTCTTTGCTGATTGAAACATTTACTAACAATATCCACATTCCAAATTCAAATCAATTTTGGTCCCTAGGGATTAATGAGCTATTTTGGTCCCTGTTTACGAGGAATAAACTAGCTCTTTTTGAATAGATGTGATAAAAACATACATTTGCTTTTTTGGAAATCCCTTAAATTAGAATAGGTAAACTAGATCTGGTTGGGGGAGTAAATCTTGAGAACACAGAGCAACAGCCCCTTTGATCGGATTAAACAGTCTAAATTTTTTTACCAACCTAAGTAGGACATGTTTTTTAACCTATTTTAATAACACACACATACCTACCTACACTGTAAAAAATTGAAGCTGCGGTAGCTTTTTGAGAGGTCGGGCATAGCGGTATTCATCGGTCAAATTAAGCTGTCCGACTGGCAGTGTCGCCGCCTTACAGAAGACTGCAGTGAATAAAAAAAGCCTATCTACTGACATGGAGAAGGTAAAACTTCATGCGATTTTCTCGATGGCATGGCGTGGTGCTCTATCCTAATTTCTCACAAATGAGAGGAGACCCATACCCCGCTGTGGGACGGTAAATGTTGATGGTTGATGATAATTATGACAGATAGATTGCGTTATCTAAGTCGTTTCGCAACACAAGTACCGTAAGTAAGTTTTAAAACAATAATATATGGACATTATGATACAGCGCCGTCCAGTTCCGAGCTAAACAAAGAGCCTTGTGTTACTGATGCTAGATGGTTTATAACCTAAATTTTTGTAAAATACATATTATAAATAGAAACATCGATTACTGAGTTCAAATGTCTATGCTTTTCGCACAAACATTTGCCCCTACAGGGACACTTACCACATAATGGCAGCCATCGCTAGTCAGATCAATGGATCAATTAAAACTAAAATACATAGTAAATAAAAACCACTTCACTGCACGTGTTTCGCTAAAGCCAGCATATCCGCAATATTATGCTGGTGTATTCATTCTTTACACGACGAAGATTAAGTTACAAGCTCCACTTTCATAGTAATAATAAATAAAATATACATATAGTATAGTGTGTGTACTAGAGTTTTTCATAACTGCGTCTCCGTACAATTAGTCATTTTATTCAATCTACTTTTTAATCAATCTGATGCTTATTTCTAACCTCTTTTAAGAAATGGTCGATGCCATATTGTATAAACTTGCTTTCGCCCTTATGACTGATGGTATTCTTGATAAAAACTATTCTATGTCCTTCCTCGATGGTCAAACTATCTTCATGCAACTAAATTGATTCAGCGGCACGAAGAGGTAACAGAGAGACAGACACTTTCAGATTAAATAAATAAATATTTCCAGACATTATTACATGGCGCCAACTAGTTCCGTGGTAAGCAACGAGGCTTGTGTTACGGATACTAGTTAGTATGATATACTACATATATACTATTTTTTTGTAAATACATATATATTATACATAGATCCATGACTCGGATACAAATGTTAATGATCATCACACAAACATTTGTCCCAACCGGGATTCGAACCTGGGACCCATAGCACAGCAGGCAGCGTTAACTTCCGTTGAGGTTTAGCTCGTCGAATACAAACTATTTATAATATTAAGTATGGATGTAAGTAAAGTAATTAATAAGTTCGCTCGTCTACGCTCATGTATAGAGCAGACATTCAATTTCCGTGAACCGCGTTGCTTTTTTGCGGAATATTAAATAAGCCCAAAATCCTACAATAGATAGATATACTTAATTTTTATGCGAGAATCAGTAGAGCTTGTCTTTTCAATAACATATATGATAGTACATACATATCATCACCCCTTTTTCTCATATGGGAGGCCAGAAAGTACAGAACTTTTGCCTTTTCTATCACAGCTCTTAAAGAGTGACCTTGAACTTTCCCATGAGACCCATATTGAACGTTTCACAAATCGTTCTAATGCTTTACAAATTATTTCTTCCCACGGCATATCACAAAGAAAACAATTACTGTATTTAACCCAGTACTTTTTTGTGCAAAAGAACCGCTCTCCGTCCGAAGAGTTTCGCCAATGGTTTCCGTAATATATTAAATAAGATTTGTTTAACGGTTACCGATTTTTTCCGCCATTCAATTTTGGAACCTGTTTTTGTTCGTATCGATTTAACTTTGGAAGTGTGTCAAATTAGCCACCATTAGTGTCGCTTAGTTTGCAAATGTCTTTTTGCAATAATGGCTTTACAAAAAAGGTTTGAGAAAATGCCCTGATTAAGTTACTCCGTGGAATTCAAGAGGACAGCTGGCAGTGACTGGAGGAGAAGAGCCGAAGATTGGGCTCTGTGGCGTTCACTAGGGGAGGCCTATGTCCAGTAGTGGACGAATATAGGCTGATGATGGTAGAATTCAGATGAAAAATTCAAAAGACCACTTGACCTAGCGACGGTACTGCAATCTAAAGAAAAACAAGTTTAGACTTTTACATGCTTTTATTTCACAAACAGGCCCGAAGAGATAACATCGTTGAACGGCTGAAACTGAATAGCATGTTCTATAAATTTCCGTCGCAGATGGACTGCAAACAAAATGCTAACGGAGTGCTATATCTGTTACGCATAAATATATTCTTCTGATAAAATAAACAGTGTGGAATGTTCAGTATGAGTTACAGACATCACTGTGATGAAATGCAATGAAATGATCTAGATAGGACTTGCTTGGTAGAATCATTAAATACTCCTACATTTTTTTGGTCCTTCGAGTCGGGTTTAAAAAAACGTACTGATATCGTTATCCTGCACCACTGTTCTATTGCTATTATTTCATATTTATCGCGTACTGGAACCGTGATGAAGAATACCACATCTCCATGGCGTGATCAGCCTGCCCATACTAGGCTGACGAGGAGGGCCGAAGCCATCTCAAATAAAAGAAGACCTTCACCCAGCAGAAAGATAGAACAGAAGTGGTTCATGATAAAGGTATTTGATAAGCAGCAGAATACATCAGGCTCAATCATCAACCCATTACTGTTCCACCGCTGGGCACGGGTCTCCTTTCATTTGAGAGGGATTAGGCTATAGTCCACCTCACTAGCCTACTGCGGGTTGGCAGACTTCACATGCTATCGGGAAAGTCTCTCAAGCATGGAGGTTTCCTCACGATATCTTCCTTCACCGTTTGAGCATGTGATAAATACGCACATAACTTCCGAAAAGGTAGTGGTGCGTGCCTTGCACTCGAAAACTATGACGTCTCAGTCCACTTAAAAAAATATGAAGTGTTTATCCAATGTGCTATTTCCATATAAATCGCAAAACTAACACATACATGAATTCAAGTCAAATTAAGAACATTAAAGTTAAAAAAAGAACGATAAAGTAATCATCATACCAAAAAAAAAAAACTATTCTAAATTCCAAAACTCATTATTTATCTTATATTTAAGTACTTACGTCGCAAATTGCAATGATTAATGAAACAGTATTATAGTGATTTAAGAAAAAAATAGCTAATATAAAACAATGATAATAATCACAAAAGTCTTTATAGTTTATAGACAACCCGAAGTGGGCAATGACTTTGACCTAGACAGCCAGACGAATGAAATTACCGCATTATTGTTATTTGAAAATATCCGTTAAAAGCGTATAGCAGTTTGCCGATGGAGTTCATACGCATTGATTTGTTTGTCTGTACGTAGCTGTTCTTATTAAATGTATATAATTTATTCTTATATGATTGAACTTAGTGGAAGATACGGTTAATGCCTTTGCCAAAAATTATGTCTCAATCCAAAAATCCGTTTGAATTGAATACTTCTTAATTTATCTTATTTTTTTTAAAACTACGTTTTACGTATACTATCATCACGATTTTTTTTAATAACTATAATGATTCATTGAATGAGGAGAAAATTTAAAACATACTTAAATTTTGACTAGCTAAGGATAATTCTTTGGCATGCCCACATGCCAAAGAAGAATTAAATCTATGTCTTTCTATATATATAGATTGACACCAAGGATTAATACATACACACCATCACGCCTATCATCTTCGAAGAGTAAAGCAGAGGTGTATTAAGGTACACCGGTATGTTTACAGCCCCATGTGATTGGGGACGAGCCTATTGCCATCAACCGGGCACAAATCCAAACTCCGAGCTGACGCTGAGAATTTAAAAGCAAAACGCAATAACACTTTTCTCTACCTGGGGATTGAACTAAGACCCTCAGCAGTTGCACTTATCACCACTAGACCAACGAAGCAGTCAGACCAAGGATTAGAAGCACATTAACGCTTCCACATTTCTCGTATCCTCGATCCCACGGCACATGGCATCACCATTATGCCGTAATACCATTTTAATAGCGGCCATCTTGTGAACTAGGGCATCATATTATTGTAAAGCAATTTAAAAATATTTACTCTTATTCGAAAAATCTTACCGTGTCCTGAGCTCCGTGGAGCATCTATCATGTTTAGCTTGACTACCATAAATAATTGGTTTGGATATATTATAAGTTGGGTTCGACTAATTTAAATATATGTTATGACATGCTAAATTAATTTACATTAAGATGTTGAAATATCTATATAAATATATTTTATTGCAAACAATTGTTTTTTGTATCAGTCACATAAAATAATAATTAATCTAATAAGATTGTTTGTTACAGTTTAAATAATAATTATTGCGACTAGACCATACCCATTTTCAAGATACACTGCATTTTTATTTTTTTCTGAAATTGACATAGGAATTGCTGAATGTGGAAACCCATCGTTCTGGAATGTAATAAATTGGTTATTAAACTCACAAATAAGATGAAATATCAGGCAAAGTGTCCCATTAATAAAAAGTAACAAATGCAGCAAACAACCTTTTTGTTTTTTCAAGTAGGCTAAAGGCCCGTTCGTCAAAATTAATACCAGGAGAATATATCTTTATAAGCAGTAGTTATCTTAACAACAGATGTATTAATTACAAATAACCAAACCTCGCCTACTGGTATGATATCTTGTTAATAATAGTTAACGGTGCCTTGCGGCAACGGCACCGCGATTAACTGAATTTTGACCGTTAAACTAATCTTAGATTTACAAACTGTTGTCGGAGATACGGTCTCGTAAGGCGATGATTTTTTTTTGAGGCTGTGCTAATTAATAAATTGGGCGATAATTATTAAATTGGTGAAGTGAAAACAGGCCTATTAAGAAGGCTTTCTTATTGGTCTAGTTTTCGTGAGATCCGGAGTTCGATTGCCAGGTCAGGCGGTGTTGTTGGGATTTTCTGTAAAATTCTCAATACTTATAACCCTTAGTCGCTTAGACCCATAAACACGTACTGTACAGTAATCTGTTTTATTATTATTTAACCCCCAAAGCAAGAGGGGAGTGCTATATTTGTCAATCAAATGCTTAGAATAAGTTTAAATTAGTCTAAGTCTTTATAATTAATGGCAGAATAGGAAATCCATACCTAAGCCATTGTAAACGAAAGCAAACAATTTTGTAATTTTTATATTGTTTAAAAGAGTATCTATGGAGTTCCTTGCCGGTTCTTCTCCATAAGACCTACCTTTTGGAACCGTGCAAATTCAATTAAATTCGACAATTCAAAAGTACCTGTAGGTAGGTATTGGTCTAATTGAAATAAATGATTTGACTTTGACTTAAGATTTGAAAACAATGAGAATGCCTAATTAGCATAAGTCAATTCTTCTATCTTCTTCTTCGTGACTTATTAGAAAGAGAAAACAAAACTGGCCATATGTCTACTTCAAAATGACAATTCAAAACTTTCCTCTAAGTAAATTAACAATATTACGATTTCTTCCAAATCATCACCGTATTGTGTACAAAAATCATTCAATCAACAACAGCGTCTACCAAATCGTTGTCTGACCGATAAGTCTAATTTCTTATTACCTACATCGATCACTTAAGTGTCAAGTAGATACCTGTTTTTTCTTTAACACGAACATGAATGAAAACGCACACAAAGACAGTTTTTTTTCACCTCTATAATGACTCCAAGAATCACGAATAAAGATAGCTACACAAGATCGATGCGATTGAAACGTATTTTTATTCTTGCGTCAAACTTGGTGAAAAACGGTTGGGGTTGTTTTTTTGATGAATGAAATTTTTGGAGTGAGTTTTTGTTTGATTTTTGCTAGTTTTGACACCCTTGGACAGTTTAAGTTTTAAGAATTAGTTATTTTACGTTGATTTTTGTCTTTTTCGGCTCTCTCAAGGACGTATACAAAGAGAGTCAAACTAATTTGTACAATAATGTTACAGAATGCCTGAATAGTAAGAGAAAACAAAAAGCCCCAATATAATTTTGTTCGACTCCAAAATTGATCTCAAGATCTCATGATTGAATGATTGATTGAATGATTGTTTATTTCTGTAAATAGATCTTTTTAAAGACACTTTTACAAGTCATGTATTTTTTTTTTTTTTATAAACTGACTTAACCAATAAGACCGACACATTATCATCATCTTCATCGACCCACTGCTAGGCACGGATCTCCTCTCATTTTGAGAGGGATTAGGCTATATTCCACCACGCTAGCCCACTGCTGCTATATGTATATTATAGTAAAAATATATTTTGAAAACTTTCCACCAGATCGTCCGTATGTAGGCAGCCTTTGGAATTAAGTATACAGTACATTTGAAAGCAAAGTATGTGAGTGCGTTTAAAAATGAAAGCTTTAAACAAACTTACGTTTTTGACGTGTGAATTGGCAGATACTCAAACTAGTCAGCTGTCCAGACCACTATGTAATAAATAACGTCTTTATAAATTACTATTTATTACCATTCTTTGAAGTTAACATACCATCTTCGAATAAAACGTTTAACTTTGAGTCTTATTTCTCGTTAATCAAGCTTTGATATACCTTTAACATCATCATCAACTCAATTATTATCCCACTGGGCATAAGTCTCCTATCATTTGAGGAATTAGCCTGTACTACAATATCTTAATCCCGGTTGGCATTGGCAGACACCATTGAAGAAATCCTTTCAGGCATGCAATAGGCACAAAAATTCGAAAAGTTTGTGGTATGTGGTGGTTAGAACTCTACGATTGTCTTCACAATACATTGGCCATACCACTAGGCTATCACAGAATAATATATCACAGTTATAGTATAATTTAGGACGGAAGAAATATTATAGGCATATTAATCAGACGGAAAACCCAAGCATGTCAATAAATTTATACCTACATACACCCGAAAATTATTTCGCTTGTCTCGATAAACCCGTTAAATTTTATTATAATTATCTTTCCAAGCACTAATGCGTCTTTTAACCGGTTAACTGTATATGAAACCTTAATTTTTACGACGGGTACAGCTCACCAAGAAATTACGTTATTTCGGGATGCATTTCAATACAAAAAAAGAAAAAAGGAATCTTGAAGCTTGATTAACGGGTAATATTGGGATTTAAAGTCAAATGTTTTATTTCAATTAGACCAATATAACAGGAAGTTTTTAATTGTCGCTGGTTTGAAACGGTTCAAAAATTTGGTCTTTTGAAGAAGGGCCAGTAAAACCTTTCGATAATACCTACTTTTAAGAAACGTGCAACTATTATTGTAATGAACCTGTAATATTGGTCTACTTGAAATACAAATACCTATTTTAATTTGATGAAACGCCATTTAATAGTATTTTAAACAAAAAACAGTACGTAATTAATTACCTTTCAATATTCAATATACTAAAAATATAAGAAACATTGAGCATTCTAGGGTGGGCAGGGCTCACCTGGCTTCCCCACCGAAGAATGGTCGTACGAAATTTCTATCAATTAAGTACATATCTCCTTAGAACATCAGATTACGGAGACGTGATATCAGTTGCTTCATATACTGCAGCAGCATCTGAATAAACTTGAAGTCGACCCCAATACAATAGGGAAAAAAGACTAACAAGAAGACTATCATAATGTTAACGATATAGTGATTGCAGAAATGCAGATTGAATACTATAAATCACTATTATATTTAAAAACACGGAACCTGTTCCGCAATATAGCTGTGATTTATACCAACAGTTCATTTTTCGAAGTGAATTGTTCAACGTCTAGCGAGTGGGGTCAACTGAGGCTGTCAAATCATTTAATGGTGTTAGTAGATAAACGTACCATCCATCACTGCTGTTAAGTCCGTTGTTGTAATATTAAGCGTTTCACCCGTAATAAATTATTCTTATTGATAAGTACCTAGTATATTTATAGTACCGGTATGGTTAAATATAAAAACCGGTTCCATTTACTTAAAATACTTGTAAGTGTCTTCAAATTATTAAAAAAAAACAACTAAATTTCAAGATGATTCTGCTTTTATATCCAACTACTTAAATGTAATTCAAATTTGATGAACTTGTTAGTGAGAGTAAGGACATCAATGTACTTAAATGTACATAAACTTGAGTTTCTTTTTAAATAATAAATTCAATATAATAAAACGCATTAATGGGCAATAAATAACAGTAAGTCACAAACAAATAAAAGTAACTCTCGCAGGCCATAGAAAAATATTTTAAAACTAACTTTTTAAACAAACAAAAGATTCTTCAACAACACCTGCAAAAAAACTCGCAAACAGTCATCACCATTATAAGATTTCGTATCCTCAAATCTATCATCTAGACATCACCTGTAATCACCTTATTGATCAAATCTTCTGACAGAATGAGGTTCTCAGATCATTGTTAATCATTACTATCCACTTGAGACGCACTTATCTTCCAAACCTGATTACAATCCATCCACATTAACATTAAAAATGCGGAAGTATGTCTGTCTGTATGTCTGCCTCTTCACGCTTTAACCGCTGAACCGATTTATATTAAATTTTGTATGAAGATAGGTTGAGTCCCAGGGAAGGACATAGAGTAGTTTTGTCCCGGAATTCGTCCTTTAAAAGAGTAAAAAGGGGGACGGAGGTTTTATGCAGAATTGGTAATTACTTTAAAACTGAAATATAAAGCTTTTATAATTTAACTTTTAGTTAGAAGAGAAATAAAGAATGTTAATAAATTTTTGACAAGATTGATAAAAAACAGATTAGATAAAAAATTTGCTACAAAAATGAATAGGCGGGACAAAGACACGGGCAAATGCCATACGTATTATAACTGTCAAGAGGTGTTATTAAGTCAAACACACACCGTTCATCTTCTTATATTGTTTTGACAGCTTTAATAATGGGACAAGTGAAAGTACTATTCGGAACTGATATTTATAACTTTCGGTTTTACAACACATGTGAAATACTTGAATTAGTTCAAGTGACTTTTTCCGTCTCGATTCATTGTGGCCGATAAAAATCGAATTGCTGCCAATTACAATTCGATGTTCGGAATGAGGAATCGATTTAACAGTCGTTAAATTTAAATGGCGATTTTTTAAGAATCGAATACTTTCAATGTGGGTTTTAGTTGCTTTATTGATAATTTTTTTGTAGAGAAAAAGTTTGTGTTGGTTTAATAAAAAAATGGGACGGAGGAAAGAGTTAGAATAAATTCAATGCATTCTATTTCATTGTTGACGTGTTTGTTTTACATTAACTGCTTCATTGGTCTATTGATCGTAAGTACCTACGACTGCTAGGAGGTCGATTCCCAGGTTGTGTAAAGTGTTGTTATTGTGAGTTTTTCTAAGAAATTCCCATTAGCAACTCGGAGTCTGGATTCGTAGTTGATGTTAATTGGCCCGCCAAGTATTACATAGGACCTAACATAATGACCTAATAAAATATGAGAATGCGAACATGCATACTACACAGGTAGAAAACAAACGAATTGGCTTAAAATCCTTAGTATCATAATATAATAAAACCGCGTTCTTTCAAACCTTATTCATATACATTTTGCGGTTATACGACCGTATTAATTAATTCCAGGCCATCAATTCAAAAAGATCGATTTCAACAACCAGGCTTACATAAATCTCTAGCAGTCATTTAATTAATTAATCATTTACACAACCATCCTCTTCAATTTCTGGCGTCCTAGTACAAATAATAAAAAAAATCCTTTCATCATTACAAACAGACTGCGGAGAGAGTTATCTTCCAATATCACCGATAAGTTCCTCTCTCGACAATAGGACTTTTAAGACCAGATAGAAAGGACCAGCTTTGTTTGAGCCCCGTCACCTCTGTCTTGTCTTCAGGATTGAGATTGGAGGACGGGTCTTATAAAACTGGTGGATGATATAAATGGTTGGCAGATGCCGTAAGTATTGAAATACTCTACGGCATTCTTGTGTGAATGCATTGGATCTGACGTCCTAGTACATGCCCGATATTATTCTGTATTAAACGTGAATAATATGGTGTATTATTTATTTAAGCATACAATATATAAATGTTTATAGTCATATTATGGTATGGAAAATAAGGGTTTTTATGTCTTTGTTACATAGTCTACAAATAGCAATTTGTGTTAGAACTGTTAGAAGTCAATAAATAAGTTTTAGAGTGTTATTATTTAAATTTATGTCACAAACTATCGTGATATACATATATTATTATCAACATTGAGAATTTTAGAAGCTTGTTAAAGGCACCAACGTGATTTTAATATCTCACAAAACATCATATTTTAAAATCAATCACGCAACTTTCTTCATATAATTACGTTACGAAAGTCCATCACAAGAACCATTAAAAAATCCAGGCTAAATTATGCAGAATATTAATTTCTGCAAAATTCCTCACTCCACATTTTTAGTCCCGAAAATAAGAGAACTACATTTTAATGAGCGCACCTTTTTCGTGGGATCCTTATAATTCTTGTTATTTTGAAAAAATACGCTGGAATAATCGCTCCGAAAGCGTATATTCACGGTCTGGTACAACTATCATTTGTCTTTGCCTGCTGCCATTGTCCGCCATGTTGTTTTATTTGTTCCCGCCACCCCGCGCTGTCATTAAACTTTTTAATATTTTTATTTGCGGCCAACGTAGATTACTGTCCGATTAGGTTTTATTAAAAACTTTATATGGAAAACTGTTTATTTTCTGCGTTCTATTTCTTCTGAATCTCTTAGATACATATTGGCTTTGTAAGTTTCTGTAGCTTAATTACTGACAAGTGCATAACTTGTCAATGATATAATTGAAAAAAAAATATTCGTTAATGTTAAATTCTTCTTTAAAAAGTTAACGGGGAAGACTAGACGAGGAAGGCGGAGGGCAGAGTCTTATGGTGCAGTTTTGTGGAGGCCTATGTCCAACAGTGGACTGCAATATGCTCAGTTAATTGATCGATTAAAGAGTACTTTGATTAAGATTTTCTTTCAAAGTTCTCATAATATTTTTCTCGGCATAAAACCAGTAACTAGATTGTGATTTTTATTTAACATTAAACGAATAGAAGTTCAAATAAATATACTTTTAAAATGATCTTAGGTATGTAACAAACGTTCTATGGTATTAACGCTAGCCAGTGCTTGTATTACTTTTTTAATTACAAAATAGACACTGACTCCGTGTATTCTGCCACAGTTGGAACTATTTCAATTTAGTTATATTTCTCAAAGGAACTGTTTCAGTTCTATGTAACGGGATTTAACTACAAACGCTACAAAAACATACCTTTTGTATTGTTTGTACAATCGTTTCTGTTTGTAGCTAAGTGCTTGAATAAAATGTGCTTAATTACTGCATTGTGGATTATGGAAATGTATTCTTATTTATTGAGTCGATTCCCAGCTGTGGAACTGGTTGCTTATTATGCCAATGTTGCAAAATTGAAAATGATTCCTAAACTGACATTAAAATTTTTAATTATATCATTTCGAGACGAAAGAATAAGGTTCAATGTACGATTTAATCATCACACACCATCATACATGAATGTTCAAAGGAGTATTTAGAGCATTATTAAACTTTCAAATACTGATAGATATTTTAGATAAGGCAAAAACCCAAACTCCGAGATACTATAAAGAATTTCACAGAAAAATCCAACCAAACCTGGAAATCGAATGCAGAATTTTATAGTCAACAACCTAATAAGCCAGTTAAACATCATAAAATTAAATTAAAATTGTTTTGAACTACATAACTTACTTCAATTTATAACCTTTAAAATTTACAATGCTCTTATTTCTCATTACAAAAAACGGCATCACATAAAAATAAACAGTTGTGTCCACCCGTTTTACTTAGCGCACCAGATTCTATAAAATTTTATGGCAACATTATGGTCTTAATGGATATTCTGATAGTTGACACTGTGGTACAAAGTAATGCAACCAATCAAACCATTAAAGATACAAAGCCTCTCTTAAAGCACGAATTGTACGGCGAAAATGATAGCACGCAGTCGACGATAATACTTTAGGGTGGAGCAAACTAAATAATAGATTTGAATTGTACACTGATTTCTTATATCTTTGCAAATATTAGACATTGGCAATAAAATTAGGTTTTGAATAACTTTATCGCACTGTATTGAATATTAGTAAGTATGGATTGAATTGTATTAGTTTCAGTCTTCACATCACTAGCTGGCTTCTTTAATCTCTTTTGATAACTCTTGTTTTCTTTTTATAAAATTTTGCCGCCCACTATGATTTTGTTCTGTATTAGGGACGCGACCAAAGGCATAAATCTCACACAAATACCGACACCCGGAACAACTACCTGTAGATCGCACAAATATTTGCTCCGTTTGGAGCCCTTTATTAAGTTCATTTATTAATCCGCTGTGGGTACATAACTACATAGGGTGCTATTTACTTTAACAGGCTCCGAATAGTGTATAAAAGTTGCGTTAAAAACTCCTTTAATTACTACTATCAATAAAATAACAGGACGTTGCCTTGGTCCGGTTTAAGATTTTTAGAAGTACGATTATAGTTATGTGAAAGATTTTTAAATTTAATTCTTATTGTAATTTCAATTTTCGACTCTCGTACTTGATAGGGTAAGGGAATTGTATAATTAATTGATATAAAGCCTCCTTGAACCAATATAGTTCTTAAATGTATGAATATAATCTTGCTTTAGCTTTACTTTCTATACAAATAAAGACGGCTTACTTTAACTTCTTATTCTGTTAGTCACCCCGTGAGATATAAAGAGTTTCTCTGTAAGTTGTAGTTGCAAATCTGGACTAATAAATTTACATGTTTTAAACATACTTAGATTTTAAGATAGCTGCTACACTTAAAATTTTACCGACATGCCGGTCTGATTTCGGAATACGCTGGAATTCTAGAAATGCATTTTTTCCGTGGAAAGTAACACGATGATCTTAATAACGTCCTTTTTGATACATTAACATGCTTTCGACACGGCTAAAGTGGGTTTTTACGTTTTATTTGCCATATTGTTAAAGGTCAGAAAGTATTTTATGCACTGATTTTGTTCTGAATGTACTAGGAGAGCATAACAAGGTAGCGCTTAGTATTCAGACCTCGTGTTTGATGAGCGTTGGGGCGGTGTGCAGCAAGGAGCTATGCTCGGACAAACAAATTTATGCAAACCTCACGCTTTGTGTACTGTGATGATGAGCTAATTATGTTTGTTGATGTTAGTTCTTCGCACTATGGTTTAAATAAGGAGTCACAACGTCATGTGAATTATGTTCACAGTTAATATCACAAGACAAACATCCTCTAGTTTTATAATAATTGGCCATAAAATTGAGCATTTCTTTATTAAAAAGCACATACAGTTATAATAAAATGAAAAATTTTATGGCCTTATAATATTAATAGTTAATAATGTTGATTAATTTAAGATATCTTATCAACCCATCTACTGTACCACTGCTAGGCACGAGTCTCCTTTCATTTAAAAGGGATTAGGGTAAAGTCGACCACACGCCATTGAGAAAATTTTCAGGAATGCAAGTTTCTTCACAATGTTTTGTCTTCACCGTTGGCGTTTGATAAATACGCACTTGACTTTTATAAGTGCGATTGAAATCGAAACCTTTGACTTCTCAATCCACTAGGTCACCTAGGTTGTCACTAGGTCTTAATTTTCTTCTAATCTAATATAAAATCTCGTGTCGCAGTACTTGTGGTCGCACTCCTCCGAAACTGCTCAACCACATTTACATATTTTTTTGTATTTGTATATTTGGTAGGTCGTAATGTAGTTTTATTTTTTATTTCTCCATTTCTTTTGTAACTAATATGGTAGAACAATGTGAGTGGATTAGCTAGTATATTATATAGATGGTGATTATAAACAGGTGTAATATGTACCTATGTGTATCATGATTCGTAAAGTATTAGACACACATGCTCGTAAAAGTGAATATAACATGTATACAATGCAAGCTTGCGCCAGTGTACTCTCTGGATACAGTACAGTTAATGCTATAACACGTCCATGTGAGTACTCTGTGTAATCTCATGATGCTATGCTTTCCACAAACATTACCAATATTTCATTAAATGAAACCACATTATACATACAGAGATACATTTTGAAATAGTTGTAACTTTAACAAAGGTGAGAAATAACTAATTATGCTATAATTCATTAGAAATCAATGGTATTTTTATTGATGTGATTGGAAATGTGTTCAAGAATAGGTATTTGCATATTTTTTCCCTCCAGCAGTATTTAACTGTCCACTTTGGTACACCATATTTTGATTGCATGTATGTATGTAAAAATTTTATTTTAAAATTTTCAATCTATTAATTTATTTCTAGGTGGGGTAACTGTTTAAATCTTAGTACTAAAGCTAACACAATCAAAATTAAATAGTACATGAAAGCTGACTAATAAAATAGTTACAATAAAGCGTCTCAATTAACATTTACCCGGTTCGTTGGCAAGTAAACCTACTTTCACAAAATGAATAATCTACACCAACTTGCTAAGCAACAGTAAGTTATTATTTCAAACCATTTCATACTAGAAACTATTAACTATGTTCTTTAATATAACATACATACTTGCTATCAAGTCTATCGTCCCCAAATGATCATGCAGAGGTGTTCTAATTATCATCATCATCAACCCATTAATGTCCCACCGCTGAGCACGGGTCTCCTCTCAATTGTGAGGGCTATAGTCCACCACGCTAGCCTACTGCGGGTTGGCAGACTTCACATGCCATCGAGAAAATCTCTCAAGCATGCAGGTTTTCTCACGATGTTTTCCTTCACCGTTTGAGCATGTGATAAATACGCACATAACTTGGGTGTTCTAATGTCTAACCGCATTTCACCAGTATGTTTTAGGTCCCATGTAATAGAGGGCGAGTCTATTGTCATCAATCAGATACAAATCCAAACTCCGAGCTGCTACTGTGAATTTTATAGTAAAACTTACGTGCTCTAGGTTGTAGCTGTGACTGAGGGGCAAGAGGTTTTGGTCGAGTGATCAATGAGGCAATTAGTAGGTATGTTATTTTAGTATTAACGTATTTAGTCTTTAGATATAAAGAAAGAATGAAGGAGGGGTACAGAGCTGAAACAGATGGCATAGATCAAAAGACGCATAATTATGCAGATGAAGTTACGTGCCTAATTATCACGTGCTCTAACGGAGAAGAAAAAGATTTTCGACGGCATCTGAAGTCTACTATCTTGCGTTACTGGCAAAATGCAAGTTAACAGACAAGTGGTGGACAATGACTAATTTCTCGAAAAGACCCATACTGACCCAATAATTGGGTTACTGATTAAATGCTCAGGATTGAAGCAAGTATAAAAATATTACAACATAGTTTAAATTAATACATTTCTGATACCTATCTTATGAAGATAATCTTGATAACTTAATCTTCATAATTTTAAACATAGCTAAATTTAAAATATTCAATTCCATTTTTCATTATACAAAAAGTGTTATACAAGCCAAGGCGACAGCTACTTTTAAAAACGGCAATAATTTTCCAAACTTTGCTGAATTTTGATCAAGGCATATCTATTACTGGTAATGATGAAAAAATCTTGATTAATAAAATATATTTTCAAATTTTCGAAATATTTTTTATTTATCTTATTGTCGTATTGTAACCTCATTGAAAAACAAACAAACGGCAGTATTGGAATAATACATCTCCGATTAAAATACTCGCAATGTTACTACGCCAATGAGCATTGCCCAGTGCATTCACTATAGGGTCAGTGCTCTCAGCCATAATTGAATTCTAACAAAACTATCGAACCGCTAAATCAGTACCGTAAAGCGCTGCCCGCTAGCATTGAACAAAACTGTTCATTGTTAAGTTTATAAGCAACAAATAATGCAGCGATTCAAGCGATTTATTTACATTACACTGAGATGGTGACCGATTTTGGATAAATGGTTGCAATTTCTATTTCAAAATGGGAATTTAAGTTCGAAGTTAGAATAACCAGCCTGCGTGCAAATACTGTAATTGTGAAATTCGAATTACCAAGAAATTCTAACTACATTTTTTTATTTACGAGAAACCAGTTTTAGTTTTGCATGGTCTAAATAATTACGTAGTACATACACTTGTATACCTTGCAGAGGGTTATTAAATAGTTTGATGATAATAATACTTTTATACATGTATAACTAAATAATTAGATAATGTAATTATGCGCATATTTTTCATTGAATCTATCTGGCCTTGACCATGAGCGTTATAAAATATTTGAAACGTCTAGTTAAATAATAACTCTATACAACGAGAACATCTGTAAAAAATATACTTATTTGATTAGGACCTATACCCAAATATTTGTTTTAAAATTTGACACTGACATTGGACAACTTAGAAAAAACAATATACTCTTTGGATAATTCTTTTGTAAGCGTGAGATTTATCACCCTAATTAAAATACCAGATCAGATAACAATCAACACAATTAAAATCAACCAAAGCCCAACTACTAAACAAAGACCTCCCCCATACGTCCACAATAGCTAAAAATACTAACAACAAAAGTTTGTCGTCACAATCATTCATATTGAACACAAAGTTCTGCCGCTATAGGTGCACATAGAGCCCCCATTTCAATTCCGTAGTGACAATTTTCAATGTTCACAACACCGCAAACTATTACGCTACACAAACCAACGATATTTTTAAAAATCGGTCACCATGTTATTTTATAGCCAAACGAAACTCGCGATGAATTCCAATTCGGATCACGTAAAAGGCATTTGCAAACAAAGCGATATAGAAGGACCCAAAAACAATAGCAAAAGGCTCGTGTAGTTCTGTCCAGTTTGGGTTTGGACAAGCTATTGTGGTGACATTACGGATGTACATATATATCAAAATTGAAACTATGTAGCTTACTATCTAGTAAGCTACATAGTTTAAATTTTCAACATCCAGTTTAAATGTCTTCTCAGAGGTTATCAGTTTAGAAATTACTTCATCTAGTATACTTGTATATCTTTAAAACATATTACAAAAATACCTACCTTTAATAGACCTACCTTTTAAAGTACCTGTATTGGTCTAATAGAAATAAATGATTTGATTTGATTTGAAAAAATAATATAAAGTTAAAAGAACTATTCGTATAAAGTATTTGTTAGTTTAAATTTCCCAACTTAGCGTGGTGAACTACAGCCTGATTCGTTTTAATAAGGCTGGTAGCTGGTAGCTGAAATTTGGTGATAATTATATCACCTAAAATTCATAAAAAGCTATCAAAACAGTTAAAGCAACTCAGGAATACAGGAATCTAATTATTTTGTGCCTGGTTGATGACAATAGGATTAATAAGGAAATTTCAGCTTCCACTTCTCTCTCTATGAAGCGAGAGACGGAACATCAGTAGCCATTGGAACAAGAACAGATCGTAACAACTAGGTTAAGCCCAGTTGCTAAGCACCACGGTTGGGTAATTAACAAGTTACAGGTTATGTGGCAATAGCCTTGCCTTCTATTATAAGGAACGTAAAAACATACCAACAAACTCTAGATGAACCTGGGGAATTCCTTACAAGGCTAACCCTTAGTGGAATAGTAAAAAGTAAAAGTAAGTAAGGCCTACAAAGAACTAAAGCTTAAGAAGCTAACAAAAAGTCTCAAAAAAGAACAAAACGAGGTCATTGATCCATTAAAGTCTATCAATCTCATTGATAAGTCGCCATATCTAATCGGCCAGAAAATTGTCTCTAATGTTACATGCAAAAACTTGACTGCTGCCCAAATTGGCTTTAATTCTGTTCGCGAAAAAATGCGAATTTAGTTACTTTTTGTAATTAAAGGTTTAATGATTAGAAGGTTGTAAAGTTAACTTTCATAACGTTTTTGCTAAAAACAAATGTGGATCATTCGTATTTTTCTTCTTCTGATAATCCCACGCTGCGTGATGTGCGATTTCTACTCAAGAATCTTTCTATTCCAGATATTATGATGCCACTCGTGACTGAGCTCAGATAATATTAATATAACTTGTCAAAAAATATTTTAATTCCTAATTAAAAAAGAAGCAGATTTTTTGTAAACTAGTACCAGTTATAGTACTAGAGGCATCATAAATCAGTGATTAGAGAAGTGAATTCAATGTTCTTAAGTTCGATCCCAGCGCACGTACCGGTTACCGTCAACGGTATCATCAAGAGGGAACCCACATGCCTGAGAGATTTCATCGATAGCGTGTCTGCAAACAAACCTAATCATTTTCGAAAAAATGTGGAGTCCCGTGCCCGGTAGTCGGACATTAATTGAGACAGTTAAAGCAATTAGTGGAAATATTGACAGGAAATATAATAATTTTATCTTATTTTATACATTTTTATCTACGCAATTTTTTTGCCAGTTCCTGCCACACTTAATCGTCATCCTCCAATTATATTTCTACAAATTAATTAATGTGAATAACCACACAAGTTCGATCATAAAGATATTACGGAAGTTCTCTATCTTTGCTTCTAAACGGAGCTTTTTGTCAATGATTAAAAACTTCACTGGCCACTGCATTCCGCATAAAAAAAGCTCAGATTCATGAATAATTAATCTTATGGTGTACTTAACGCTTTATAGTTTCCTGTTGAACTTATATACTAATATTTAGAATGCACTTTAACCGTTACTTGTATGGTTAGCACAGTTATACGTATTTTGAGGAGAATTTTTGACGTTTAACGCCTGCGTCGGAAGTATTTTGGTTATTTCTTTTTATCTTCACGTTATGATTGATTAATGTATTCTTACGGGTTTCGAAAATCGATGTGCGAATGGCAACCAATTTCTGCATCTTTGCACGCAGGAATAATTTCGAAACAAGTATTTGTCTGTTGTACAGATAGTTTTTACGGGTCGTGAATTAAGTGTGGTATAGAAATATAGGATGTTCATATGTCCTTTGGGCGATTCACAGCAAATTACTTAAAAGCACCTTTGTATGTGTGCTGATGATGACAACTTAGGTATTTTGGCTACAGGCCACTGGGATTCAACTCGAGATTTTTGAATCACATTACACTAAGGTATCACAGCCCTTGATAATCGCAATATGATTACACTACAATTAATATAACATATCATAACGCATACCGTCCCAAAAGGGAAAGGCGGAGGTTAGTACACTAACATACACCCATATTTTGCCAGTATATTTTAGGTCCAATGTAATAATCTATAAACATTTAAAAAAAATTGCCTATTAACTATCAACCGCGCGCGAATCGAAACTTCGAGCTGCTACTGAGAATTTTATAGAAAAATTGAAAAACACTGTCCTACCTGGGAATGAAATCTAAAACCTCTTGCACAACAGTCGCACTAACGACCACTGGACCAACGAGGTAGTATTTACTGCTATCATTACTCTAGATTATTACCTTAAGGTAGATCATTATACTGGAAAGTATATTATTGATACGAATTTAATTCGTTCAAAAGGAACAGATGAAAGTTTTGATTACTCTGGACAAGGTATCGACGTTCCGATTCACACACAATTTGCTAGCTGATTAATTGCACGGATCAAACTGATTGCGAACGTCGGAACCATTAACACGTTGAAGTGTAAACTTGCTCTGATATCTACGGATGGCTGATTCTATCTGTTATTGCTATCAAAACCGGAATCGATACAGAGACATACAATTTGTTTTATATTGCTAGTATTAGAAGAGACATAGTTGTTCTATTTTGTGAAAAGAACAGTAATATTAGTACTGTCCCGCTCTGGTAAATTGCAGATGTTCATTTTTGTTTTCATTAATCTCTTGATGAAATCACCTTTGCACTAACCGGAACTTATTCGTTGGTATATTGATATTGATTTAAGCTGATGTTCTCGAGATATTGATAATGATATAACGCAATATAATCCGTATATAGTAGTGTTATTTCTATGTCTAATGATCGCGTAAATGTATCAAATCAATTTATAGATGGGTGCCAAAAGTGAACCTTCTAGAAAATTACAAGCAAGAGACTCCATGGACACTCTTTAAATAAACAATGATTACAATATTGATTCACTTTAGTTCACAATTTTGATTTATCAATATGAGAATACAGTTGACATTAGAGCTATTTTAGATTCAGTCCCAAGAGACTGCACCCGTTAACGAGCATTATTTGTGTATCAACGTTCGAATCATGTTGCAAGTGAATAAAATACATAGCAATGTTACTGATTAAACTTCGCTAGAAAATCACCCGGAACTTTATCAACATCAAAAAGAAAAACCCGAAATGATATAAAAAGCTCAGAATCTATCAAAAGTAAATAAAAGAATCGAATTAAATCAATCTGTTCAATGAAATACGGTGTGGTAAGTGCATTTCTTGCTCCACATTCGTTCAATTGATATCAATAAGTAGTTGATTTAATTCTTGACGAGCGGTGAGGAAATACTTCGAAGATACCCGAAGGCCTCAATGATGTGATTAAGATCATACATTATACAGATTTGAGAGCTGTAATAGCTTAGCGGTGTGACCAGTGGACCCTGAAATCATAGGTCTTGAGTTCAAACCTAACCACTGGCTTTCTAAAACATGCGTTTTATACAAATACACAAACGGTGAAGGAAAACATTGTGTGGAAGCCTACATGCCTAGAGATTGCCATGAAGGCATGTGCAGTCTGTAAACCGACACTAGGCTAACGTCATGGACTATAAATACTATATTTATATAACTCAAAGGTGACTGACTGACTGACATAGTGATCTATCAACGCACAGCCCAAACCACTCGACGGATCGGGCTCAAATTTGGCATGCAAATAGATGTTATGACTTAGGCATCCGCTAAGAAAATTCAACCCCTAAGGGGGTAAAACTGGGGTGCAAAGTTAATATGAAACTTTTATTTTTTTAGTTAAATTGCACGCAGACGAAGTCGCGGGAATCAGCTAGTACTATATATAGTAGTGGATTAGGATATCGTAATCCCTCTCAAATGAGAGGTGACTGGTGCCCAACAGTGGGAGAATAAATGGATTGATGATAATTATATACATTTACGTCTTCTTCCAATACATAATTTCTAGTTTTAAATTGGAGTTTTCTAGTCCTGAACTCTGTTTGGTTGTCAATGTTATTTACGATGGCTGTTTCTAATTTCCTTTAGGATATGTAGAAAGTTTCAATTATTATTAACTTTAAGATTTATATGAGTTGTAAAATAGCGAGGATCACTTGCGCTGGTGATTACAGGAACCAGATTCTTCTTATGGCTCGATTTGAATACCATTGCTGCGTTTGTATGTTTGCTTTCGCAGTTGAATACTGCGATAGAGGTCTTTTTCATCATGTATGACACTTTCTCCATTTTTGTTACGTAGTTTTTTAATTCTATGTCTCTATTGTAATTTCCTGTGCGAGTACATAAAACTTTTTAGTTTTTTCAATCTCATGCTATACATCTTGAAGTTGATATTTTTATTTGGATTCAAAAGAGTTGTCGTTCACTTGTTGTTTTGGATTTCTGTGATTAAATAATATTTTATTGTAGAATGATAACACAAATATCGTTTCTGAAGTCTAAATGTGTCACTTCTGTGCCACTTCTAAGAGATGCTTCATCATCATCAACCCATTAACGTTCCACTGCTGGGCTCGGGTCTCCTCTCATTTGAGAGGAATTAGGCTATAGTCCACCACGCTAGCCGACTGCGGGTTAGCAGACTTCACATGCCATTGAGACAAATCTCTCAAGCATGCAGGTTTCCTCGCGATGTTTTCCTTCACTGTTTGAGCTTGTGATAAATACGCACATAACTTCCGAAAAGTCAGTGGTGCCTACCTTGGGTTTGAACTCAAGACCTTTGACATCTCAGTCCACTGGTCACACCACTAGGCTACCACAGCTCTAGAAGAGATGTTTAAGTAACGATTTTGTTTACTTATGTTTCTTTAATTAATTAGTAGGCTTTAATTGTTCAGACGTTTGCTTTTTATACCACTAGGGAGACAAACAAAAATATTAACGTCAGTCACCATATCTTAGTTTGCTGGTTTTATAAATTAAATATTTCCGGACATTATTACTCAGCGCCATCTAGTTCCGTGGTAAGCAACGAGGCTTGTGTTACGGACACTAGTTAGTTGATATACTACATATATACTTTTTTTGTAAATACTGACATATTATACATAGATACATCCATGACTCGGATACAAATGTTTATGCTCATCACACAAACATTTGTCCCTACCGGGATTCGAAACCAGGACTCATAGCGCAGCAGGCAGTGTTAACTACCGTTGGACTAATTGGGTCGTCAATTGTGTCAAATGATTTAACAAATTAGATCACTGAGTTGTCTATATATTATTATGATGTGATTATTAAATTAAATAATCAAACTTGGCCTGGTCTTTAATTACGATAAATCTTTATACGAGAAAAATATGTTTATTACTTTTTCTTTCGAAAATAGTTTGGAATAGGCTTATTTATTTGATCAATTAAGCTATTCATAATAATATTTGTTTCATATTCAAATCCTAAGGTATACTCCACAATGCAACTGTTTGGTAAACTATTTTTTTTAGCTTATACATGTTTGCCTGATGTAAATTTAACCGACGCCATGATAATTTATTCGCAGTCGAAGTAATTGTACGTTTGTTTGTATTCTTTGACTTTATTTTCGCTTCATCCATAACGTAACAGAAAATGGCATATGCTAAAACTATAAAATGTCACTATGCAGTTGTGAAATGGCAAGAGAAAAAAAAACACAAAACCTACCTTTACTGACAAAATATGACACGCTGTTGTTAATTGAAAGATTGAAAAATACTTTTATTTAAAAAAGGATCTTCTAAAAGATTGATAGACATCATTGCTTTGTGGATGATGGATGAATGGATGTCAATTTTATCTTTATGTCTGTTGTACTACGAGAAGTCTGTGTTTTAGTTGTGTATTTAATTACTTCTTATTAATAAAGCTGAAATAAATCATTTTTTACAGATTATATCGCGGTATGGGTACTATTTGGCAGATGGCATGGATGCTGGATTTGAAACCTCAAGATAAACTAACAACAACATAACGATCAAATCCGTAGAAAGTAGTTTTATTTATACCAATACAACTTCTTATTAATTATATGTAATTATATTCTATTTGGACTACTGGATATTCTATTTCTGTAAATTGATCTTTTTAAGGACACTTACAAGATAATGCAAGGAATGCTCCTTAACTGAGAAGAAACACCGAAACAAACTCGGAGAATAATGGTCTCTTTTATTAAATTTCATATGTTATTAATCCAATATCGTACCTAGTTTCTTCCTTCCTATTGCCATCAACCGGGTGCCTAATTAAACTCTAACCTGCTATTGAGAACTTTACAGAAATATTTAGAAAAAGCCTCTGCCCGCGACTTCTTCAAAATTAGTAATTTTATCCGGATTTCCGGGATAAAAATTATTATATGTCCTTCTCCGGGACTCAAACTATCTCTATACCAAATTTCATCCGAACCGGTTCAGCTGTTATAGCGTGAAGAGGTAACAGACAGATAGACAGAAAGACATACAAACAGACACACTTTCGCATTTATAATATTAAGTAAGAATTGTTCTTGTGGAGATTTCTTCAAATTAAATAACCTTATTTATCGTCATGCCTGTTAGCAGTATTTTCTTTTAAGATAAAAATCTGTCAGTATCAATAGCTATAATTGTCATGTCCCCACAAATGCCCATAATTTACGACCAAACACGAATCATGATTCACTTGACCTTTCGCTATCGAAGAAAAGGATCGTAATAACATCAAAGGAGTCCAACAATAAGTCAATTGTGGTCCACTTGGACACCGTTAAGATCACAGCAGGCAGACGCCCAGAATACCGAGATCATTTTGAAAAAACTGTGCCAGCAACTGACCCAAATAATCTAAACAATACTGGTATTCATTTTTTTTCTGTATATCAATCGATGCTTCAAAACGTCTGAATAGGATATCGATCCTTATAAATTGCTATAACGGAGTTTTTGCCAAGTGTTTTTTTTTTTCGGAAATTATCGGGTAGAAGTGTTTTGTGGAGTTTTGAGTTTTTGTTATAGTATCATACGGATATCTGTGGTTTTTTGGGTGGGTATTTGTCCAATAGTTTAGTCATTTTGATTTGAAAAAGAAGAAAATCATGTAAGTATTTTATTGATTTCAGTTACGCGAATGTTAGACTTTGAAATATAATGACCTTTTACTGATTTTATCTGGTTTATTTGGTATACACATGGAGGAGTGGTAGACTAGTGGTCTGACCAGTGGACTGAGATGTCAAAGGTCTCGAGTTCAAACCTGGGCGCGCACCTAACTTTTCGGAAGTTATGTGCGTATTTATCACATGCTCAAACGGAGAAGGAAAACTTCGTGAGGAAACCTGCATGCTTGACAGATTTTCTCGATAGCATGTGAAGTCTGCCTCAGCTAGCATGGTAGACCATAGCCTAATCCCTCTCAAAATGAGAGAAGACCCGTGCCCAGCAGTAGGACAATAATGGGTTGATGATGATGATGATTTGGTATACTGATTTATTTATTTAAAACCCAAGGTTGCGGATACTTTACAGCATCTCACCAAGACAACCAATACCTCAGTCTCCGGCCATCGATGCTGTAAATGATTTAAAACGTCAAGTTAAAATAATATCAAAATACCGTCGTAAACTCCGTAAAAAGTAGTTCTATTTCAATATAAGAAAATTGTCCTAGTATGAATATGGATCCCAGATCTTTAAACTTAATTTTGGTCAAAAAAACATATTCAAAGAAGCATACATACATATACTCACGCTTTTTTCCCATGGGGGTAGGCAGAAACTACAGAATGCCACGCGCTACGGTCCCTGCATACCACTTTTGCCTCGTCCACATTCATACATCTCGTCAAAGAAGCATACTCTGTGTGGGATAATTCTTCTAAGGGCCGCCACCTTCACCAGTTCTTTCCATCCGTCCATGAACGGTTGGAGAGGACTTGGCTGCAGGTGGATCACTGCGTTGCCCAATTTCTTACAGGACATGGCAACTTTAAATGCAAGTTATTTTCTTTTAAGCTTGTTTCCTCACCATTATGTCCATGTTCAACATCTAATTGTGAATACGAGCAATCTGCTCATCACATACTGTGGGAGTGTGGTTTATGGCAAAGTGAACGCAATATTATGTTTGACAGTTTGCAAATTATATCTGGGGTGATTTACTACTCGGACCTTGTTGCGACTAGGATGAATTTCCGTGCGTTTATGCGTTTTTGCCATACCTATTATTGGAATCAGATATAATAGCTCATATTTTAGGACCCATAACTTAATAATGTCATCCGTGGTGCCTGGCAACTGGGCTTAACCCAGTTGTAAACATCTACTCTTATGTCAATGACATGTAAACTCTATTCTGTCTCTCGCTTGGTAAGGAGGGAAGTGGAAAACTGTTATTTTCTTACTCCTCCGATTTAATTTCATGATTAATTTCGCTGCGGGTTCCAAGACAGTTAATATCATTCCCCTGGGACACGTCGAGCTTCATTGTCTCGACGATATTTTGGATGGTTACTATTGTTGATCCTGGCTTACAGGAGTTGCAGTAGTAGGGACTTAGGGTGGTGGGCACGTCCCAAAAAAAAAAAAAAAAAGCATACTCTGTTTTATTCAATTCTATATGTTATTAAACTAATAAGGTAGCTTCTTTCTTTCAATTTCCATCAACCGATAGATCCTGGCTCTTTAAACTTAATCTTGGTCCAATAATCTTGTATTTCCACACTTCTTTTCTCTCAGAGCATATCCTTGATTGCACTAACATTTCCAGTACCATCTCAAAGCTAGACTTGGTTTTTATAGCTTCCTTACTGTGAATGAAAGGATCAGCTGCCGTCAATATAGCAGCCAGACCTTTCCAACACTGATTGGTTGTAAATTTTTAATGCCTACTACCTCATTGATTCTTGATTGGCTTTGTTGGTTTAGTGCGACTAACTAATGCTGTGTAAGAGTTTGATGGTTTGATTCGCAGGTTGTGCGGTGTTATTTGGTTTTGCTATGAAATTCAGAATGTAGCAGCTTCCTTAAATAGTTCCTTATTACAAGGGACATACCGAAATGTGGGTATATATTCAATATTCAATACTCAATAACTTTATTGCATCCCATAATGTATACAAAAGCTGGTGGGTAAAATTAAAGAGAAACAATTATGGACCCTGTCGGGCACTGTCACAGCAAGGGAGTTTTTAGAGGAGAGGATGAAGAGCGCTTTTAAAAACATAATATATTGAAATAAAGTTATATATTAGTGCACCTTTGCCTAACTCTTCGAGAACGATGGCGTGATGATATTTTATGTTATGATTCTTGATTGAATCGTTACTTAATATTATAAATGCGATAGTGTGTCTGTTACCTCTTCACGCTATAACCGCTGAACAGATTTAGATGAAATTTGGTCGAGAGATAGTTTGAGTCGTGGGAAATAATATAGGATAGTTTTCATCCCGGACATCATCCCTAAAAAGGGAGAATAGGGGGTTGAAAGTTTGTATACAGGTAACATTACTAATTTTACGCAGATGAAGTCGCGAGCAAGAGCTAGTATTAATATAAAATTTAATATTGTTTGGGTTATGACAACCCAATTAGCTCAGTAGTGGTAATGGCTAGCTTCTGTGGTAAGGAACCCAGGGCGGGTCCGAACTCCGGTAGGAGGCATATGTTTGAATGATAATAAAGCGAAAAAAATATATTGGAAGTACGAAATTTACAGTAGTAGTTTATAATAAATCAGAAAAGTAATAGTTATAGCAAAAGATGCAAATATAATTAAAAATGATAGCTAAAGGAATATACGAGAGTTACAACCTGCACGTCAGCCAGAATAAAAAACGACGATTCAAAATATATGGCATCGCATTACAGTTTCTTCTATCAGATGTTATATATTACTCGCTTTTGTCCGCGACTTCATCTGCGTTTGAATTTTATCCAATTTGCTTATAATATACATATATACCTCATCCTCCACTTTAAAAAAACTATCGATACTTCATTCAAAATTCCACCCGTCTTTCTGTCCATTTAATGGATGATTTTTGGAACAAAAACTATCCTTTGTCCTTCCCCGAGACTCAAACCATCTCTATACCAAATTTCATTTATTTCAGTTCAGCGGGTAAAGAGGTATCAGACAAACAGACAGACATACTTTCGCGTTTATAATATAAATATGGAAGAATATGGATGCACTTACATCTATACACACAATCCGCGCTTGAGATACAATGTACAGAAAGCCATAACCAACTTCCATCAAATCTTGCGCAAACGGTGAATCTAAAATATATTGAGACATTTCTCATCCCGTTGTGATTTATAATCTTGTATATATAATTGTTTCTTATAAACATGCAAATTGCATAATTTAGCAAGCTGCCACTAGTTTAATTATATCATCTATTTTGATTTCTAATGTCTCCATTTTTGATCAAGCTTTTTTCATGGCAAAATTCAATTTTTTTAAACAAAATAATGTTGACGTTACATTTAATGCAAAAGAAATATGAAAAAGAGAAATATGCAACACTAAAAATAAGATTATTAATGATCTACCACTACAATATTTTGATATTGAATATATCAGTTGTTCACGGTGTTCACTTTGTCATTCATGTTCATCAGTTTCATTACAGTATTCATTAAGTATTTTATAGAAGATCTTCTATCAAACCGTTGGTTGGCTGACTTTATCGTTGTACAGAGATACAAAGATTTAGCTAGCTAGTCTCTAGTTTAATAGAGAGTCTTTTGCTTGAGATTGAATTGAACCAATTCTAATACTTCATAAGAAAAAATAAAGTCTTATAATAAATCTTGCTAACGTTATTCCATTAATATGACATCTATCTATATGTATAAAAGGAGAAGCTGACTGACAGACTGACTAACTGACTGACTGACTGACATATCAACGCAGGGCCTAAACTATAAGAGTTAGACACTTGAAATTTTGCATAGGGGTTCTTGTTTATAGATATATACCTATGCAAAACTTCAGTTATAAATGGATACCATACATATGTATGGTATCCATTTATAACGGAGAGGGGAGCACTAAAAAAAGATTTTTATAAATTCACCCCCTAAGGGGGTAAAACGGGGGTGCAAAGTTAGTATTAAACTTTTTTATTATATAGTGCAAAAATATTTCTGACGTGTATCCTGCATATGTGCATGTCATCATCATCATCATCATCATCAACCCATTAACGTCCCACTGCTGGGCACGGGTCTCCTCTCATTTGAGAGGGATTAGGCTATAGTCCACCACGCTAGCCTACTGCGGGTTGGCAGACTTCACATGACATCAAGACAAATCTCTCAAGCATGCAGGTTTCCTCACGATGTTTACCTTCACCGTTTGAGCTTGTGATAAATACGCACATAACTTCCGAAAAGTCAGTGGTGCGTGCCTTGGGTTCGAACTCGAGACCTTTGACGTCTCAGTCCACTGGTCACACCGCTAGGCTACCACAGCTCTCTATGTGCATGTGGTTAGAATCAATTCACATGCACTTTTGCGGTACATTTAAAGTTAATCTGTGTCGCGAATCGTGATGTTACCGTTTGAGAGATGAAGTTCGTTGTTGAACGGTAGATATTTTACGTTCTTCAGATATGTTTTTTCTTGCAAATGTGCTTGAAGACAGTGCATGCATGTTAGCATGGCATGAAACCGTGGTGTAATACAACTATCAAGAATAATATATTATTAATACTAACTTACGTTTCACATGACAGGACTGACAGACAGACTGAATTAAAAGATCTGTTTGCCCACAAGTGGGATAGCTATAAAAAAAAACAAACTACACAAAAAAATAAAAATAATGAAAAAGATTTGGGCAAACATTGTATTAATATTATATTCTTTTTATTATCAAGTGCAGTATACATGCAAAAGTATCCAAAGTTAAATTAACTATTACTTTCTTTGAATACAAATGTGCGTAATGAGTATCTACTGTCTGTAAAACTCGTTATTGATTAAAAAGATACGCTTTTTAAAGGTCAAGCTTCAGTTGCACGCGTCGTAACTTAAGACATACACTTAAATTGTGTCTGTTTATATAAGGTTTATTTAATTTAAGTGTATTATAATGTGATTTATATAATTTTAAGTACAACTTTGAAAGGCTCACGATTTTTTTATGACAAAAAAAATTACCACTTATGTTTTTTTGTTGTATTCAATACTGCTCTACTTAAATCGAGATCTACTTAAGAGTTCTTAAACTTTCCAACTTAATCACCTTTTTATTTTTAATTAGGTTCAACTCAAAATATAATAATAGTAATGGTTTTAATATAAAGTGTATATGAAAAAATAAACTTACTCAAAATAATTCCTAATGCACGCGTCAACACACAAACACAGCTAAGCTCCAGCGAATTCAAATTTGGAACGCTTAAACGCGATCGGAACTGGTAAGAGCGTGATACACGTGCGGTTCCGTCCGCGGACGCCTCGCGACTGAGTCCGCGATCGCTTCTCCACAAGCTAATATATCTCGTATACTAGTTTTCATCGTCTTTCACTGGTTTAGCTTCGAGTCGACGGCCACCACTTTCTGGGTTAATGAGGAGCCTGACGGAGCCCGCGCTCGCCCGTTTTCTACGTTTTCGAATACGCGTTGGGTGCTGAGTGGTTTCGAACTGTTCGTTGCTATGCACTCCTGGTACATCGTTGATGGTTTTTTAACGTTTTTTTTTGTATAGTCATTAAAAGCTTCAAAATGAAACTACGTAGGAGGTTATACATACTATTACTTTTAATCCAAACTTTTTTTTATTTCAAGACATCTTAAACTTAAGCATCTTAACTGGTTTGTATAGAATACGGTATCATTAGCTTCTCAGTAGTCGACCGATCGCCTTCTGTGTCAAGAGTTTGTGACTTCGATTCGCGCAAGTAACATTTTTTTGTATGTATGATGAATACATTATGGGGGGGGCCTTGTGTTTAAAATTCTATACATCTATACATTAGGCCTATAATTGAAAATGAAGTTCATCAAAAAATTGATGAACCAACCAACCATATCTGTTCATCTCACTGTCGATTTTCTATTCGGGCAAAATCTTATTGCTCTTTTCATTTAAGGCAATTGCAGAAATAGGCAGTATATATTTTATTCTTTTCTTAAACGAGACGTGAAACCACCATTAAGGTTGTAATATAATGTATTTTACACAAGCACATTTTCTCTTCATCCTAAGCTACCTAAATCTTTCAATAAAACTCGTCTTAGTCATTCAAATCATGGCCAACAAACGAAATAGGAATAGCAAACACAGAATTTACTGTAATGAGCCGATAAAGAAGACTGTTGGCTAAAATACCGGTGTCTTAAAATAAGGGTCTGCGCAGACGAGGGATTTTTTTCCTAGGACCTGTCAAAACTGCTTTATTCGAGGGGACATAGGGCAAAATATACATACTTATTGGTGGGAAGTGATACAGCGTTTTTTCGGATAAAATTTTTCGTCTGTGTTTTGTTTTATGATATTGGAATGATGACCAATTAATCGGGTTGAAAAGGTCCAATTGATCCTATTTAACCCCTCCACGCAAAAAGAGGAGGGTGATATATCACCCAGACAGACACCCAGACACGTCATACTTATAAGTATGACGTGTCTGTGTGTTTGTCAGAAGCTTCGCAAGTCTAAGCGAATGAGCCGATTTTGATGCCTTTTTTTGTTTGAAAGCTGACGTGATCTAGATGGTTTTAAGCTACAATTTATGTGTACTTACTTAAAATATTTGAATTTTGTTATTCAATTTTATTGCATTCCATAATGTTATATTATAAATACAGGTGTTAAGGCTTAGTGCTAGATACAATTATGGAACCTGTCGGGCACAGCAAAAGTATAGTAGTGTGTGTTCCCGATAAATCGGTATAAACGATAGTTTTTTTTATCGAAGATAGGTCAGCGTTTGACCGCTATCTCACCTGGTGGTAAGTGACGATGTGGTCTAAGATGAAGCACGCTTACCTAGAAGTTGCCTATTCACTCGTGACTTGAAGACCACCAAATTGTACTCGTGTATCTGATTGTTTTTTTAATTTTTATTTTAATACTTCGTGTGCATCTAGCCATGTTGCATGTTGCCATAGGTACAAAATAAAAAACTGCGTTTAAAAAAACCGAATTTAAAAACTAAAAAGCTAAAAATAACGTATTACAGTTTTAACTTTTTTTTAGTTTTAAAGGTATGACAGACGGTACTGGTTTGAATCCCTAAATTCAAGATGACATGCGATGGGTGTACATATTCTTACATTTGGCTTGGCACCAAAATTTGGCTTGGCTTTGAAACCTTTCAAACAAATAAAGAATCATCAAAATCGGCCTAGCCGTTCCAGTAATCGATGAACAAACACAAAGTAATGTCTGGCATCTTTGGTATTTTGAATTGGCCTACGCAAATGTCCCACTGATCTTGCATTGACGTGCGTCGGGTCGTTGGGCTCCCTCAATAATGGTTGAGCTAGACGATGGCTGGCGCATACTTGCTTTCAGTATGGACAGGTCAACGCAAAGCTGCACTGGTGCTTTCTTCAAAAGGCCATCTCAGACTTTAACCTACATCGTCAGGCTCACATAATGTAACCAAAATGTTTGGACTATAACAGAGACCATGATTCTCTGAGTTTGTTTCGGCATTTCTTCTCAGAGGTCGTCAGTTAGGAAATGCCGATATCAACTAGATACTAAAAAAAAATCTTACATGACTTGTAAAAGTGTCTTTAAAAAGATCTATTTACAGAAATGAACAATCATTCACAATCATCATTTAAACAAAAAATAAAAGATTGAGAACCTCTTTCTTTTTGAAGTCGGTTAAAAATGTATGTAAAACTTCGTCCTCTGCTTGTGACCTAGTCTGTCCAAACTCAAGATATGAATACGATCGTGTATCATAACGGAATGAATCCGATGAAGCGCTACGCTTTAAAAGGGTCAGCATTTCTAGGTTGATATTATTTATAGCTTTAGCTAGTCTAAATCCTGTCTTTAACAATTTCAAAAGCTATATAGCTCATATGAGCTATATGCTAAGAATTTATTATCCTATGGCTAATAATAATAGCCACTAAGTATAGTTTTATAGCAACGTATTGTTACATCCTATTGCTGGGATTTTTAAGACAGGAGAATTGAGTTTAATTATTTCATTATGACCCAATTAGTCCAGCGGTAGTTAACACTGCCTTCTGTGCTATGGGTCCCGGGTTCGAATCCCGGTAGGGACAAGTGTTTGTGTAATGAGCATAAACATTTGTATCTGAGTCATGGATGTATCTATGTATAATATGTATGTATTTACAAAAAAAAGTATATATGTAGTGTATCAACCAACTATTATCCCTAACACAAGCCTCGTTGCTTAGCTCGGAACTAGATGGCGCTGTGTAATAATGTCCAGAAATATTTATTTTATTATTTATTTATTACATTATCAGCCCATTTCCCTCTGTATGAAAATTGATACCTCGAAACTATGTTTAATGGTTATTTCTTGACTACGGAACCCTAAAAAAGTCCCTACCATTCCACACTACCACAAATTCGCCCAAACACACATACACACACACACACACACACTAACTCTCATTTACAAATACATATATCGTAGAACTTATTATATTATAGCAAACTTATATTATTGTAGTATTTTTTTTCTGGGCTACTAAAAGAGGATAAAAAAATTATTCAAATTTAATAGATTTAGGCAAAGGTATACTTACTAATGTAATAATAATAATAATATGTTTATTTATTCTCACATCATCAAATCACAGAACAAAGTTAAAATGCATTACGCATAGAGACTGTAGCGACATCTATCAAGCTACATTCGAACTACTAATCCTACATCGCGCAAGTAACATTTGCACGCGAGATTGTATATATACACAACACCTCGCCTGGTCGGAGGATCCTCCTTTACCAGTGGAGAGATTACCACCTCCTTCCCTCCATAGAGACTGGTGTCTGATGTAGGTAAAACCTGTAGTACAGATCACCAGGGTCACCCTCCGTCCGTAGGACAAATAAAAATCTCTTGTATTTTAACATCGAATAATTTAAAACATCATCATCATCAGCCTATATTCGTCCACTGCTGGACGTAGGCCTCCCCTAGTGATCGCCACAGAGCTCGATCTTCAGCTCTTTTCCTCCAGTCACTGCCAGCTATCTTGCGCAAGTCATCGCTCCACCTGGCCGCCTCCACATTTAAAACATGAATCATAAAAAATCTAGAAAATTTAAAATAAAACAATCGGAAATTTTTAAATCAACAATGCCTACTTGGCTTATAAAAGTAAAATAAATGAAAGAAAAATAAAATGTTGGTTGGTGAAGTGAGTACATATATGTGTTTTTGTGTTTGAATGTATACCTCTCATTTCGCCGGTATTTTTTCAGTTCCCATGTAATAGAGAGCGTGCCTATTGCCGTCAACCGAGCCCAAATCCGAACTCCGAGCTGCTACTGAGAGTTATATATCATACAGAAACCTAATAACACTTTGCTTAATCTGGGAATCGAACTAAATAGGTACCTCTTGTTAAAAAAACGCAATTACAAAGTTACGACGTCCAACGAGGAAATAAAGTCGTAAAATCCTCTAGTATTTATTAACTTCAGTAGGCATCTTAATACTTTAAATATAATGATTAATATCTTAAAACATTTTGATAGTAATTAAGAGTTATCAATACAACCCCTACAATACCAAATCAAATTACACGAACAAAATGATTAAATCTTTAATTGTGCAAAATCTCGTTACTGAAGCAATATTTTTAATATTATTACCAGAACGCCCCTACTTTCTCTATTTAATCTACTTAATTCTATCTCCTTCAATACACAGTATATTCTCAACCAATTAATAAAATAACTTCTAATAGCTAAAGGGATTGTAAACTATTAGCAATCTGATCGTCTGCCAGTTAAACTTAACCAATTAAAGTTAACCAAACATTACATATTGGGTACCAGGAATGCAGAGACTGAAGGAACTTTAATAACGTTTCTGCTTTACACCACATACGTTATATATGTATGTATTTATAGGGATATTTTTTAAAGTGTTTTTGGGGTCCTATAGTTAACAAGGAATCCTTATAGTTTCTTATATGCGGCATATCTAAGACTACTTTAAATTACTTTAGTTTTTTTTTATGGTGATAAGAGGGCAAATGAGCAGGCGGCTCATATGATGGTAAGCGATGACCGCCGCCCATGGACATTTGCAACACCAGAGGCTTGCAAATGCGTTGCTAAACCCTTAGAAAATATTCGGGTTTCTTAAAATAGGGAGTTACTGAACTGACAACAAACAGAATTCCCATGCTGTCAGAATAGTCACTCCCCCAATGAGCTCTGGTAACCTTACTCACTCGCAGAAATACAACTATTGTTGATTCACTGCGGTCTTCTGTAAGGCGGAGGTACTTTCCCAGTCGGGCTGCTCAATTTGAGCGAGAAATCTTGCTATGCCCTACTTCTCTCTACCCTTGCTACTTTCGACTGGGTGAACAAATTTTGATCATTCTTTTTTTATTTGAAAGCTAGGTGCTGGTGACAGCTAAACATGCTTGAAAGCTAGAGTCATGACGAGATGTATGTATGTACCTCCTCGTACTAGAACGCTACAATTTAATAATAATAAAATATTTATTTACAGTCAGGATACATTTTCTGGTGTTCTTGTACGCAACATAATAAAAACTTTTTTGTTTCTCCTCAACTGTGATTAATCCATGAAAGTCTTACATCAACTTAACCGCTCTTTCGGCTACATCGTTTACTACCGTCAGTGCCGATATTTTCTTTCTAGCTTCTTGAAACGAAGTATTACTTAACCACAAAGCAGGACATTCATGTAGAATCGCCTTAAAATTTAAGACAGTTCTCTACATTAATGTTTTTGGGACACCCTAATGGATACATTTAATTTAATGTGCCCATGGACACAGCGCCATCTAGTTCCGATCTGAGGAACGAAACATGTCTTACTGATACGTGTTGGTGGATTAACTACATAGATAATATTTTATTGAGACATGCTCATCACATAATGGAATCCGCTGGATGCGTGGCGCAGGACCGGTCGTCGTGGCCATCCTTGGGGGAGACCTATGTCCAGCAGTGGACGTCGAACCGTTGATATGATGACGCACACATTTGGCAAAACAGGTATTTTAACCTCAAATATAGGTATATTAAAAAAATAACAAGTACCTAGCAATTGCCGTCATAGCGGGTGTATTTAAAGAAATGGCTATTACGTGAGTGCCGTAGATTACAATCACTTTATTACGTGATACCGCAACGTTATCATTTAGCATTTTCCCGGAAGATTTCATCTCGTGATGAACAATTTTTAGGGTTCCGTACCCAAAGGGTAAAAACGGGACCCTATTACTGTACGGTACAATATTTACAACCGAACAGCTCAGCATGCGGCGCACTTTATTCGTGCGCCTTCTTATAAATTCATAACTCTTTATGATTATCAGTTAGTACGTGTTCGACTCCCAATCGCGTAACTCATATCAAACCAACTAAGCTAAAATCATCCTCTTAGCTCTAATCTAGCATTAACCATTTAATATAATTTGTACTTATCAGTATAACTTTCTAAACCATATTATTTCGTATCATTCAACCATCCATCAATAAAAAGACCCGACACACAACGCCGCCATCAGCAGGTCTGTCTGTCACCAGGCTGTATCTCAAGAACCGCGATAGCTAGACAGTTGAAATTTTCACAAATTATGTATTGTTACCTCTATGACAACAAATACTAAAAACAAAATAAAATTCCTCCGGCCTCCCATACCACAAACGTGATTTTTGACCTTTTTCGCTCGGTATCAATAATGGCAACATATATAGGTACTTGAAACATTACTCAGTTGTATTTTTACTTTAATAATAAATAATAAAATTAAAATAAAATAAATATTAAAGGGGGGCCTCCCATACAAAAACGCATTTTTTTCCTTATTTTGTACGGAACCCTTCGTGCACGAGTCCGACTCGCACTTGACCGGGTTTTAGTAACTATATTGTTGTCTTAGATTGTCGTATAATAACATTAACAAGAACGTTTTTTTACGTTATATTTAAAGAAATTTAAATATAACGTAAAAAGAGGACTTTAGGATAGAGAGACTGATGTTTTTTTTTTGGTCGCTTTTAAGCTTTTGTATGTCGAGACCGTACCAGTACATGATCAAATTGCACGTGGCCGTCTTCTATTTATGACAGACTTCGAAGTCATCTGACTAATCACTTCCACTTTATAGCTGGAAACTAAAACAATACTTTACTTCATAAAACTCAGTTAAATTTAGATTTGGACACCTCGCGGTTACTTGCAAATAGTTTTATATTATTTAATTAAGATATCTCACATTGATAAAGAATAGTATTTTATCTGGTTGAGTTTTTGTATATACGACTCTACAGCTTATAACAATGGTAACAGATGCACTCTCATCATCATTAACGGGATTAAAAAAAATTCTAGATGTAGTATAGTATTGTTGTTCCAGAAAAAATATACAAAACATAATATGATTTTATCTGATTCTTCGGTGGAATTTTTGAGTTACGTACGGTACAGTCTAACAACCTAATTGGTGTACATGCAACTATCGACCGACCGATGTGTGGATGTAAACCAATTAGCTTCTTACAGTGTACATTAAACTACGTTAACCAATCGATCTAGAAGTAATATTCACCGAATGACTAAACAACTTACACTTGCACGCCTGTACCTAAAGATAGAAATGCATAAATCAAAATTATAAAGCCATGTAAAGAAAATATTAATAGAACTATGTACTAATTAAAATTAAAAATAATTAATAACCTTTAATAGAAACTAATACCTACCAGCTTCTACCTTACTCATTTTTCTCTTCTTCTATTCCTCCGTCTTTTTTCTCTCCTTTCTTCAATTTTTTCTGTCTTCCTTATTTCCATTCTCTCTTCTACCGTTCTTGTTTTCTCTCATTTAAGTTTAGTCAGTTAGTTTAGTTGTTACGGTAATTTTTAAAGGACCCGGAGTGCCAATAACAACTGGACTACACATAACTTAAAGTAACGTGTTTCGCTTGTGAGATTACAGTCGTGGCATACTCATTAGGATGAACTCGTGAAGAATTTATCTAACAATCAATAATGGATAGAAATCAACATGGAAATAGACCATACATATACTCACGCCTTTTTCCCATGGGGGTAGGCAGAAACTACAGAATGCCACGCGCTACGGTCCCTGCATACCACTTTTGCCTCGTCCACATTCATACATCTCGTCATGCCTCTAGCTTTCAAGCATGTTAAGCTGTCACCAGCACCTAGCTTTCAAATAAAAAAAGAATGATCAAAATCGGTTCACCCAGTCAAAAGTAGCGAGAGTTTGATTAGAGCTGCCCGACTGGGGAAGTACCTCCGCCTAACAGAATACCGCAGTGAATCAACAATAGTTGTCTTTCCGTGAGCGAGTAAGGTTACCAGAGCTCGTTGGAGGAGTGACTATTCTGACAGCATGGGTATTCCGTTTTCTGTTTAGTAATACCCTATTTTAGAAAACTTATAACATTCCTGTTTTGTGGTCAAAAGTTATCACCATAAAAACGAAATCTGAGGTAACAAAAATAAAAAAAAATACAGTCGAACCTCGTCGAACGTGAGAACCTCCTCCTTTATTGAAGTCGGTTAAAAGTTATCAGATCTCACGTAGAGTCAAGCTTATGGCACTACTCTACAAGGCCTAACTTCACAAACTCTATACCTTGATCAAAATATGTGGCTTGGCCATTTCGCTACATCCATATGGGTGTATAGTGAAAAATACATTCACTGTTCATTCCTTTCCTATGTTTATGTCTGTCAAGATTTACAAACACAAACACACACACAAATAACCGCACAATGAAGATCGTGTCGCCATATACGGCTTGTTATTGTAGATAAGTGTGTGTCCAATTTTTATTGATCATGATCTCCAACATTATCTAAGAGTCCTACACGCTTCCCTAGATGACGTTGGCGCACATTCATATTTACAACTTAATACTTCCATTTTATTCATGTTTGCCTGGTACAATTATATCATTTTATAACTCTGATAACAGGTGATATAACTTTAATTAGAAAAATACTTTTATTTGTAACTCAGTCCGCATGTGGACAAAACGTCTGGATTTCAAAAAAGCTATTTAATATAAGATATATTTAATTTTTAGTTAAAAACAAGAAAGTTGAAGAGAATCTCTAGGAAAATGGGTCAGCTGTTTCAAGTTATTGGGACGATTATAAGTAAGTACTGTGTTAATAATATTTAACTTCTAGTTTATGTTCATTCAAAATAATATTAAAAAATAATAATAATAAACAGAAAAAAATAATAAGAAATTTTCAGAAATTCAGATGTGAAATTCAGGATGAAATGCATGACCTCTTCAAAACAAAAAATCTCCTGAGGTCCTAGCGTCGAGAATTTTGAGTTAAAATTCCTTGTTCAATGTTCCATAAAATGTTTACAATATACCGTTACCTCTTCATGCTTAAACTGCTTTACTGATTTGAATGAAATTTTGTACGGATATAGTATGAGTCCCGGGGAAGGTTTTCTCCCGGAAATCATTCCTTAAAATTGCGAAAACGGCGGTACAAGTTTGTGTACGAAATCAATAATTTATTAAAAGACGGTACAAAGAAGTAAGGATTTTGAATTGACCTACACAAATGTCCTACTGATCTTGCATTGACGTGCGTCGGGTCGTTGAGCTCCCTCAATGTTGGTTGAGCTACACGATGGCTGACGTATGCGTGCTGTCAGTATGGACAGGTCAACTCATAGCTGGTACTGGTGCTTTCTTCAAAAGGCCATCTCAGACTTTAACCTACATAGTCAGGCTCACATACTATAAACACAAATGTTTGGACTTTAAAAGAGACCATGATTCTCTGAGTTTGTTTCGGCATTTCTTCTCAGAGGTCGTCAGTTAGGAAATGCCGATGCCAACTAGATATTAATATATATATATATATATATATATATATATATTTACATGACTTGTAAAAGTGTCTTTAAAAAGATCTATTTACAGAAATAAACAATCATATTTTCAATCATTTAAACTGCTTGGATAAATAATAAATAAATAAACATTCCCGGACATTATGACTCAGCGCCATCTAGTTCCAAGCTAAGCAACGAGGCTTGTGTTACGGATACTTTTTTTTGTAAATACATACATATTATACATAGATACATCCATGACTCAAATACAAATGTTTACGCTCATCACACAAACATATGTCCCTACGGGGATTCGAACTCCCGGGACCCATGCACAGAAGGCAGTGTCAAGTAGCGCTGGAGTAACTGGGTCGTACATACATACATTACATATATACACTCACGCCTTTTTCCCATGGGGATAGGCAAAACTACAGAATGCCACGCGCTACGGTCCCTGCATACCACTTTTGCCTCGTCCACATTCATATAATTGGGTCGTCATAATAAATAATAAAATTAAAACAAACAAACAAACAAAAAACAAACAAACAAACAAAAAACAAACAAACAACAAAATTAATAACATCAATGTAATTTATTTATCATCCGTCTATTCATACTCCACTCTTATGAAAGGGTTTTCTGCGCCATATTGATACTATTTATTGTCGAGATTAAATAACATCAATATACCGCGATAAATAATCAGTAAACAGTCATTTTGTTTCTATGTCTAATTTTCGCGTCAATGACTAATATGATAGACTAACTTTTGTCCGTGACTCTGTCTGCGGAATTAGACAGAGGCTGTTTAAGGAATTATTTCCATGAAAAAGACTGTACTGTATCCTTTCCTGCGACTCAAACTACCTTCATAAAAAATATAATCTTAATCAGTTCAGTGTTTAAAGCGTGAAGAGGTTACAGACAAACAGACACACTTTCGCATTTATTATATTAAAATTATAAAGTATGGATTAATATGTATATACACGTATTTTCTTTGCAGCTCCTTTAAATTATATATACTTAATCAACGTGGCTTTTCTGGGATTATAAACGCCTTTATATTGTGCAATATTTATTTAAATATTTACAGCAAAAGCAAACACGCCGAGCTTTAAGATACTTATTAAGATAAAATACTGTTTGTAATGTGTTTTTCCTATAGACGAATACAATAAGTCCTTTTAGCGATAACGGGTGAATCATGTCAATTTGAAACTTATCTCAATGTGATAAGAGCCACATTATGCGTCATCGTGCAATGAACGTACTATCAGAAATATCACTGAATTTGAGCTTGTGGAGACTGAATCCCAGACAATGAAACACAAATGCAAATGAAACATTTTTTGACAATATTTTTATTCAAGTATTGGAGTTTTTTTTAAACATTGCCCCTACAGTAGAATTTTGTCCTGTATTGTGAGTGCGTTTACAAACACAAAATTTTCACTAATTATAATGTAATTAATTGTTTCGGATCTGGGTGTTATGGCCCCCAGATTTTCACAAAGACAAATATACCCAGATCTGGAATAACTACGTTTAATAATATAAATATTTCCATGAAATTAAGGGATTAAAATCATTCATAAACGGACGGGGAGATACATTTATCCTCCCAAAATGTTTTTTTAAAATAAATTATAGCTTATGAGCATCAAGTATAATGTAGCATTTCTTATGGTGGAATAATTATTCAGTACCTATTTAGTTTCGGAGACTATTACAAACTAACAAAATATCTTGACTATTGACTTTGACCTATATTTGACGACCCAATTATTAATCGAGCGGTAGCACTGCCTTCTGTGCTAACTGTGCCTTCGAATCCCAGTAGGCACAATTTTTTGTGTGATGAGCATGAACATTCGTTTCCGAGTCTTGGATGTATCTATAAAAAAAAAGTATATATGTAGTATATCAACCAACTAGTATCAGTAACACAAGCCTCGTTGCTTACCACTAACTACTACTGGAACTAGATGGCGCTGTGTCATAATGTCCAGAGATATTTATTTATTTATCTTTCCTCTTCATGATATTAGTAAAGATCAGGTAACCAAGCGGCAGCTCGCAGACTACATGCCCTTAATCACCTAGATTCCAGCTAAGCTCAAGTCTTAATTCATCAATGAGCTTGGCCACCCCTGGTAATCCTTGTATAGACTGACAAAGAGATATTTGTTCCCAGTATGCACTATGGGAGTCAACATGGGCGTGATTTTCGCCTGGCCAGCTTTCACGTTAACGCTCTTCGGCTCCTCAAACACGACCCTGAACAGGCCGATGACAGAGACAGAGACATCTCTGTTTGGCAGCATGTCTTCCATCGGTGCACTCATAAGCACCCCCACCGCAGGATACATGCTTGACAAGCTAGGCAGGAAGAACTGTTCCATTGTCTGCTCCTTGGGATTAGTGGTAAGTACTCTTAGTATTTTATGTAACATTATTTACTCGACCTGGCCTTCATCGTGATTTATTTTGTAACATTATTTACCCCTATTGATCTGGCCGTCATCGTCATCCTCATATCAACCGTTAGACGTCCACCGCCGGACATAGGTCTCCCCCGAGGATCGCCACGACGAACGGTCCTGCGTCACCCGCATCCAGCGGATTCCAGCGACCGTCATCGGTCCACATTCCCGTGGGCCTGCCCACGCTGCGTCTTCCAGTACGTGGTTGCCCCTCGAGAACTTTCAAGTCCCATCGGCCATGCGTTCTTCGAGCGATGTGCCTTGCCCACTGCCGCTTGAATTGACCTGGCCTTGCTACTCTTCAACTCATGAACTATCCAACAGTACGAGATCAGGCTACAGAATCACTACGTTCGTAGCGTACATAGTCAAAATCTATTTTTTAGATATAATTAAAGACTGGGGGAATCTATGTTTGCCAAGGTACCAATCAAAATTTGTCCTCGAGATTAAAAAAAAATATTATTTGACTTTTGCCAAAAACAAAATCACTTGCTATGAAAATAAACTACAATCCATTCCGTAGCAATATATGTAAATAACTTGAATAGGTTACCGTTGCCCATTCGCAGAAAGATTCACACAGGTAATAAGTAATTTATAGCATTGTTGCAAACATACCCACCACTTCATATGAATCAAAATTCGAACGAGTGCCATAAAAAAAAAATTAGCAGAAGACGCGTCTTTAATTCTGTTTAATTCGCTTCTTTGTTTTAACTTTTTCAACTATTAGATGCATATTATTATCTTTTCAGATGGTCTGGATGATTCTAACGTTTAGCAGACAAGTGGAAGTGATCCTGTTCGCCATATTCCTGTCGGGGATCGCTAGTACGGTCTTTCTGGTTGGATCCGTCTACATCAGCGAGATCTGTCAGGATTCTATCCGAGGTGCCATGACAGCTACCAACATGGTATCCTATGGTGTAGGCATGCTGCTGTCCTACCTTGTAGGAGGGTTCTTGCCGTACACCATGGTGCTGTATATCGGGCTAACTTTGTCTGTCTCTGGAATGTGCTCACTGTTCCTTCTGAAAGAAACGCCGATACATCTGCTGAGTAACGGCAAAGAGAAGGTAGAATATACTGTATCTAATATATTTAAATTTAAGTTCGAACCCTAGGCACGCACCACGGACTTTTCGAAGTTATGTGCGTATTTATCACATACTCAAACGGCGAAGGAAAACCTCGTGAGGAAACCTGCATGCTTGAGAGATTTGTCTCGATGGCATGTGAAGTCTGCCAACCCGCAGTAGGCTAGCGTGGTGAACTATAGCTTAATCCTTCTGAAATGAGAAGAGACCCGTGCCCAGCAGTGGGACGTTAATGGGTTGATGATGATGATCATGAGTATATATAAAAAGAGTTAATTAAGGATTTGTGCTAATACAGTTTCTGCCTGGAAATAGTGATTCCGGTATTTAAAAAAATGCAAAAATTGTTATTTCTTCTCAAACATTGTGATTATACAAGACAGCTTCAGTAAGTGACAAATAGTATTTGTATTGGAGCTGTCTCGCTTCTTCCCTTAATTGTTTTTTGATGGTTGGCAAACAGTTTTCGCCCCGCCTGATGGTAAGTGGTTACCGAAGCCTATAGGCGTTTGCAATACTAGAGGTCGCTCGCGTGTTGCCGACCCTGTAGACTGCTTAAGTTTCTTAAAAAAGGAGCTACTAAAATGAAAGCAACCGGATTTCTGGTGCTGTCAGAATAGTCACTCCCCTATCGAGCTCTGGTAACCTTACTCTTTCGCATAAACACAAGTATTGTTGTTTCACTGTGGTCTTCTGTAAGGTGAAGTTACTTCCCCAATAGGGCAGCTCAATTTGAGTGAGGAATCAAGCTATGCCCTACCTCTCGCATCTCGCAAATAAATATTAACCAACAATCTTTTCCAACTAATATTTGAATTTATGGTAAACCACTTTCAACTTAAATACATTTGTGTTAGAAGATTATGTCGTAAATCAGTGGCTTATCTTCATAAAAGCAAGCTTCATAATAATTAACACTATTCTTTTAGGAAGCAGCAAAATCTCTAGCATTCTACAGGAGCTTGAAGTTGGATTCTAAAGAACTCTTAGAGGAAATAAACAGTATGAAGAGCTCTCTCAACCCAGATTTAGCTGATGGTGGTGAGTCACGTACAATTAATTTAATTGACCAAATATTTATTGTCCTTCTACTTGGAATTGTTATCCTCTTGGAGCGATGAGAGTAAGATTATAATTCACTAAACTGGTCTCACATTACACCAGTTTAGTTTAAATAGCAGATAGTTGAGAGAAATTTAAAAAAGACAGGAGTCCAAGCTGATGACCTTTGACTTTCACTTTTGAATCTGTGTACACTTAAAATATTATAATTTATTAAGACAACAAACTGCCTCGTTGGTCTAGTGGTCACGCAGTACGTCTGCCAAGCAAGAGGTCTTAGGTTCTATTCCCAAGTCGAGCAAAGTGTTATAGAGCTTTTCTATGAAATTCCCAGTAGCAGCTCGGAGTTTGGATTTGTGCCCGGTTAATAGCAATAGGCTCGCCCCCTATTACATGGGACCTAAAACATAGCGGCGAAACGTGGGTGTACATTAATACACCTCTGCTTAACCCTATGGGGATGACAGGCGTGGTGGTATGTTATGTTATATTAGACAACAACAAATGTTTGCTGCAGTGTTACCCAATTCCTGTGCAGCTCCTCAAAATACTTTCAGTTGACGCTTTCATCTTACAAACAATCTGTTAGTAATAAGCTCTTCCTCATTTGAGGCACAGAATCTTTATTCTTAAATTTCATTCATTATGTGTGCGTCTAGAAATCTCGGATCTAAGTCCTCTAGAGGTTGTACTAAACACTTATCGTGGCAAATAACTGTTCTACCACTTAAAGTGACATCGTCAAAATTGATTGAAGGAAGAAATTCAACAGTTTTGTCAAAACAAGTCTTATTTACTGCAGCCTTATCAATCGCATGCGTAAATTCCTTTCAACCAACATCATAGATATATCAGCCTATTACTATTCACTGCTGACAGTAGTTGAACCTTCCCCAAAGTGCGCCAACCATCCCTGTCTTGGGCAGCTTGCATCCATCCGCTGCCATCCACCTTATTCATATTAGAAGTCCACCATATCGCAAGGCGTTTCCATACTACGTTCGCCCAAACGCGGTCTCCATTCTAATAGTTATTCAACCAACAACCAACAGTAAAACAAGTCTACATACAAATGTCTAATGTTTTCTACGTAGTATGTACTACGTACTCTTGAAATGCTGAAAATAAAACTATTCAATCCCACAATAAAGAGGTTTTATCTTCAATTATTTATCAACATCTTTGTGTAATAAAGTATATCGCATAAACAGTTTCACGTGGTTAGTGTTATCTATTAAGGAATGTTAGGAAAACACCAGTTTATAAACTGGTGTTTTCCACATAATGTGTCATATAAAATTAGTGTCCAATAAAAAAAAGAAAATATTTGAATAACGAAAATAAACTTTAGCATTTTTTTTTGTGACTTGTGCTGATTTCTTACACATTCAAATACTAGATAGTGAAATAAAAATACGTTTTACAGATTTTATCACCTAGGATAATTATATTAAAAATGTTTTCGGTCGGTACCTGTCCGACAAACCGACTTTAAATCTGTAATCAAAATTATTTTAAGTACGTACTAAAATAAGAAGAAGAATTCGTATTATTTATCTAAATGACGATAAAAATTACGTTAGCTACATGGCAAATTTATTTTTGAATTGCTAATCACATGTACCGACAATTATGTTATATTTTCTATACAGATGAGACGCCTGAAGCAGAGAAATTGAATCCAGACACTAAACCTGCTGAAAAATTATCATTGTGGCAATTTATTAGTGAGTATTACATATTATATTGTCCCTATCATATATTGTGTAATTATACCTATATTATGGTTGGCAACGCCCGAACGACACCTCTGGTGTTGCAAACGTCTACCCGCTTACCATCAGGCGAGTTGTAAGTTTATAATCGTATAAATATTTATTTTAAAACTTAAACTCTAAGTATGTAATAAGGTTCAAAACATCATGATGAAAATACGTATTTTTATTTATTTAATTGATATTTCCTTGAACTCTGGCAAAACGTTGGCGTATTGTCGCAAACATTTTTCATTTAATTACAACATGTTTAATTCTAAAATCAAAGTCAAAATATTATTTTTTTCAAAATAGGCCAATGGAGGCCAAAGTAGTAGCCAAAATTTTATTGGCTATTCTTTTTAAACCTCGATGATAAAGACACTTTTTCTTCCCAAAAAACACTAGGAAGCGGTGAAGGTTTTTGGCAGCTGTCTTAATTGTTGATATTCACAAAGAGCCAACCCTTTTGTCCTACCCTGTCTAAGTTTCAAATTAATCTATGATACGTTATGGTAGTATTTAATACGTAAGATAAAGAGATTTAGTATATTAGTATAGACCTACTAATATAATATAATAATATTTAAAAAAATAAAGATTTATCATTTAAAAGAATACTTGTTTTTACAGAAAAATCCAAGTCATCACGGCGAGCATTTTTCGTGACAACTGTGGTGATGACCGCATCCATCTTCCAAGGTTTAATAGTAGTCCAGATTTATGCTGAGCCTCTATTCAAAGAAACCATACCCTCGGCCTCACCGTCTCTGTGCAGCGTGATGCTCGCAGTAGCGACGGTGATAACTGGACTGTTCGCTGCGTACATGACCGAACTTCTTGGGAGACGGGTGAGGCTCTTCTGTTTTATGATGGCCTGGTAACTTGTAGTGTCATTAGGATAAAATCTTTTGTATTTTTTCTTAAGTTTTATTTAGGGTGTGTTCTCCTCCCTCCAGCCAACATGATTATTAACCCCGTCAAATTTACTTTTATTTGTTTTTTCTAAACTCTGATGATCTATGTCACCCTGGTTAGCGAAATAAGCTGTTTTGTACAGACATAGATCGCAGGCACAGGTCCATCCTTAATAGAGTAAGATCCCAGGGCCGCCAGACGTCACGTATTTTCTGACAAACCAAATGTGGATTATTGAGTAGTGCTAGTATGTACTAAGAACGCATGCCTACTAGCTATCTTGCCTAGTGGGCCAATTTTCAGATATCAGGTAATCGAGGTACATACAAATATTACCATTTACAAGAATGGACCATCATAATTTACGTGAAGTTAATTAATTCCTTCGGGAGCTTTAAAGCGTCTGCAAAGCAATATGGCCGACGGAAAGTGTCGGGGAGTATTGGCGACTTATTTTTAAGGATATTGCCTAAAATATACCTAAAAATCAGCTTGGAGAATTTACGTGAGGTAAGTAATATTTGTATGTACCTTGATTACCTGATACCTGAAAATTGGCCCACTAGGCAAGATAGCTGGTAGGCATGCGTTCTTAGTACATACTAGCACTACTCAATTATTCACATTTGGTTCGTCAGAAAATACGTGACGTCTGGCGGCCCTGGGATCTTGGACTATAACTGATAATCGGGCGTAGCGGCCGTCTGCGACAGTGAAATTTATTTACCTCTATTTATTTTTCATTTCAAGGCTCTCATGATCTATGCTTCCCTGGGAAGCGGAATAAGCTGTGTGGTACTAGGAACACAGTTGCAGTTCCACTGGGGTCCGGCGTGGGTCACTGGGGTGTTCATGTACGTGTTCCCAGTGATGTACACCTTCGGAGCTGGAACGGTACCTTTCGTACTTTTCGCCGAAGTCTTTTTACCTGAGGTAAGTTTCTATCGCCAGTCATCATCATCATCATCATCAAACATTTACTGGCCCACGTTCCTCCTCTTATTTGAGCATAGAAATATTGTCAGTGGCCATATTAATTATTTATTCTGTCATTCTCTGCCCTCTGTTCTATTAGACGCAACATGACTTTTCTCAGAAAAGAGAATAATTTAGTAAATAAATCCGCTAAATATTTCTGCCTCTCTTTCTCTCTCCTTCTGCCTTGGCAAATAACAAATTTCTATGCAAATAATTATATCCGGGCATTATGCCGAAGCGCCATCTAGTACCGAGTTAAGCAACGAGGCTTGCATTACGGGTACTAGATAGTTGATACACTACATAGATATATATTCTTTTGTACATACATATTATACACAGAATAAATTCATGACTCAAGTACAAATAAATGTCCATGCTCATCACACAAACATTTGCCCCTACGGGAATTCGAACCCAGGCCCCTTTAGAAGGCACTTTTTATACCGCTACCCTAATTGGGTCGTTGACAGGTCAATGTAATAAAAAAAATGCTAAGAATGTTTAAAATAAATGTTTTTCTTCGATTTTCAGGTCAAAAGCTTATTCTCCATGATACTGATAGAGTATTTGTGGCTTTGCAACTTCGTGGTCCTCTTCATCTTCAACCCGCTCCTCAACGCCATCGGCTGGGGTCCGGTCTTCTATGTCTTCGCGACCGTCTGCTTCCTTAGTGCAGTATTCTCTCTGTTCTTTTTGCCGGAAACAAAAGGTCTTTCTGTGGAAGCGATCCAAGTATTATTCACGTCGAAACGAAAAACACCGAAATTGTACTAAATGCGTAGGTTATAAATAGATTTTTTGTTAAGTGTTTTTTTCTGTTTTATTTGGCAATCATCATTCATCATCAGCACCCCATTATTGTCATTGTAATCATAACTAATGTGTGATCACGAGTAGACGTGATCACACATTAGAGTGTTATCACTGTAGAGTGATCATGGATACTGAAAAATATCCGTACGGTCGAGAACAAAACAATATCAATATACCGCGATAAAATCCGTAAAAAGTAGTTTTATTTTAATGTCTAATTATACGCATAAGTATGAAAAATTTGTAAATTCTGATACATCAAATTTACTCCAAAAGCAAATAGCAACTTAATTGTATCTACCAGTAACGCCATCTAGTACTTAGCTTGGAAACTTCGTGGCTCGGTATGTAGCTGTTTTGATATTTTGGTTCATCTTAACACCGCCGACGCTGTTGATAAAAAGATAAATTAACCTCCTCTTTTTTTAAGTCAGTTAAAAAGAAATGTAATGATAAAAAAATATTATTATTTATATAACTTTTTTATAGAATTCAACAAATAAAGTACCAGGGATGCATAGATGAAAATGAAATTAGCATACACAATATACCACTTCATAAATCGATGGGCTTCGAACATCAAATATGACCTCTATACCAATGTAGGTACTGATACAAGTTCTTATGGTGCATTCGGCTTGACCCCTTTGCCTGGTCATAAAGCTTTACAATGGAACCAACATTGTTTGCCATGCATGCCATTGGCACACTACCCCCGTTTCATATAATTTCACCTTTATTGAATGGTTTTGCATCTTTGTACTTCGTATGAGTTATGGGCGCCTGGTATTATCTGCCATCTACGTCAGCTGTACAGTAAGTATTAATATTATTTTAATACATACTTCTTATTATTTTTTACACAATAAAGCGCTCCCTAACGGCGAGTTAAGTAAGCTGAAAATTGGAGAGTATTTTTAACCTTGAATAGTCGTTTTTTATACATTTTGTTTAAGCGTTGCCGATTCTAAACATAAGTTAAGCTAAATTCAGTATTTTTTAGATTTCATGTAATGGGCATCGGGCACAAATCGAAACTCTAAGATACTACTGAAACAATACTTTATAATTCTCTGCTCGACCTGGGAATCGAAACCAGTACCAACTGCTCCAGTAGTCGCGATTGCGGCCACTACTAGAACAACAAAGCAGACTTTAACTTCTTTATGCATAGCTTAAAAAAATAGACTACACGTTGGGTGGTTACTACTGCCATCTATTGATACATTTTAGAACTCGACACTTATCGTACTAGCTACTCTGCTCGTTACTCCTACGTAAAACCATGGGTATATAATCTTGCCTGCATTCATAGAAAACCGCGACCCTGTCACCCACTTTTTTTGTAACACTAACTATTTTCGTTACGTCACGGCAAAATTTAAATACTACCTTTAAACAAATTTTTAGACATAAATTATTCGAACCGACACTGGAAAAAAGAATTATGAGACAAAGAGGACACACAGTGTGTTTGTACATACTCGTGTGCGATTATTTATGTGTTTCGGTGTAATTTGCGTTGTTTTCTGTGTTCACATCGAGTTATCCTATAAATGTCCTATTAGTTTTGTTATATTCTCCTCCTTTTCCAATGGGTTTCATCCTAATGTATTTTATTTGGTTCCAAAAATTATCGACACTGGTCTAAATTACATTTTAATTTTATTTAATCGACTGCGTTCTATGATTCTTTTGCTGTGTAAATAATACATTTTACATGATTATATTATTTTCCATGGTTTTATTTGTTTTTACCATGGTACGGCGAAATATTGCAATAAGTGCCATCTGTTGTCAATCAAATGAAATAAAATTAGTGCCTGTTACGTTTACAGCTGAGCTGTGGTAGCCTAGTGGTGTGACCAGTGGACTGACATGTCAAAGGTCTCGAGTTCGAACCCGGGCTGACTTTTCGGAAGTTATGTGCGTATTTATCACATGCTCAAACGGTGAAGGGAAACATCGTGAGGAAACCTGCATGCTTGAGAGATTTCTCGATGGCATGTGAAGTCTGCCAACCCGCAGTAGGCTAGCGTGGTGGACTATAGCCTAATCCCTCTCAAATGAGAGGAGACCCGTGCCCAGCAGTGGGACGTTAATGGGTTGAGGATGACGTTTACAGATGGCGTTGCAGTCGCCAAAAATGTCCAAGTTGCCAGTCTATTTCCGATAGTTAGTATATATTATTCTATCATCTATGGTAAAACTTAATGTATCACAAAAATATGTGGACAAACGCGACACGAAATATTTTATACAAAGACTTTTTACTTTTAATGTGTACTCCATGGACGTTCCTTTTTTTATAGGTCCATGGTGTATTCTAATATTTTTCTAGGTTTTTCTGCTTACTTCGAACAGCTGATATTTTCACGATGTCTTCGCATTTAACTCTGCTTTGGACTGATACGTTACCCTCATATACATATAAATAAACCTCATAGGTATATATAATGGTCTTTTAGATTCTGTGGAGCTCCCAAACTTAGCTGTAAAACTGTGTAACTTTGTCACGTGCACGAGGGCAAAACAGGCCCCTATCTCAGCATTATGCTGAGTTAGCAGGAATTCCCATGTAGCGCTGGTTAAGCTAAGAGCTCCCGTCAGAGTCATCCTTCCCTGATGTTCTACTTAGCGTGGCTTTTGCCAATCCACGGGTATTCAGCCCTCCGCGATGACACAGCGAGAACTCCATAAAAAAAAGAAACTCAAATTCTAAAATCTGCAATGAATCATCTGAAATTAACTGCTTTATTGGTCTAGTGGTAGATGGTCATAAAAATGTGACTTCTGAGTCTTGAGTTCGATTCCCAGGCCGACCAAAGCGTTATTGGGTTTTTCTATGAAATTCTCTGTAGTGGCTGGGTTTAGATGTGTACAGGATTGATGGCAATGGGCTTGGCTCCTATTGACATAAGACCTAAAACATAACGGGGAAAGCCTGGGTGTACATTAGTACACCTCTACCTAACCGTTCGGGGACGACAGGCGTGATGGTATGATATTAATAAACATACAAAAAAATCAAAGGTGATTTGAAGTGAGTCATAAATCCTAACTTCACCTGAAATCAATATCTATAAAATATGTATTTCGGTTCCTATTTTTGTACTAGGCATCTATAAGTTAAAAGCGTTCGGTAGTATTGATTTTTCTTGAATGACAAACTATGTCCGGTTATTTTTGGTAGGTCAATTTGAGTAACCCTTTGAGTCTAAGATCCGGCTGGAGAATCGCTACGTTCATAGATTGCTGTGACGGGATTTGTGACAATGAGGAACACAGAATCATATTGAGAGATATGTATCTAAAGTTGGTTTCAATCTTGTCTGAAGCTGCAGCAGGTGCATATAAGCAGAGGGGATCGCGGAGGAGAGGTGGCTATATCGCTGGGTGGAATAAGCATGTGGCAGGTTTACACAAGGAAGCCAGGCTAAAGTTTTTGGCATGGGTTCGAGCTGGTAAGCCTAATTATGGCCAGGTATATACAGATATGTGTGGGAGTAGAAATGTTTAAAAAAAAAAGTTAAAATGGTGCCAAGACAGACAGGATCAGATTAAAATGGATACTCTTGCCACACATCACACCACCAAGGACTTTAAGTCGTTCTGGAAGCAAACAGGTAAAATGAATGGGAAGCCTGGCTTCCCTGTGAGTGTAAATGGTATAAGTGACCATTCTATGATAGCTGATCTTTTTAAAGATAATTTTAAGATTGAACTTCATTCTGATTCCACTGCAAGCAGATATGATATAACTGGGGCTATCGCTTTAGAACGAACAGTAAAATTTACTGCTAAAGATGTACGAAAGGTTATAACTGGTATGCAGAGTGGTAAATCTCCTGGACACGATAGTCTCAGCATTGAACACCTTAAGTTTGCTGGTGTTCACCTGCCGCGTGTGCTATCCATGTTTTATAATCTGTGTTTGTGTCACGGTTACTTGCCTGAAGAGCTGACGAAAACTATAGTAGTACCAATTGTTAAGAGCAAGACCGGTGATGTGTCGGATAAAGGTAATTATCGGCCCATCTCGCTAGCGACAATAGTAGCCAAGGTGCTTGACAGCTTGTTTAATAACATACTGTTGCAGCACATAAAGCTGAATGATGCCCAATTTGGTTTCAGGAGTGGGTTATCAACAGAGAGCGCGATCCTCTGTCTTAAGCGAGCTGTCAGGTACTACACGGAGAGAAAGACACCGGTCTACGCGTGCTTTCTGGACTTATCAAAAGCCTTTGATACGGTTCTGTATCATAGGCTATGGGTCAAGTTGGAAAGTGCGGGTGTGCCGGTTGAAGTCATCTCTGTGTTGCGCTATTGGTACAAATGTCAGCGTAATCAGGTAAGATGGGGTAGTGCACTATCTGATGCATATGGCTTGGCATGCGGCGTGCGGCAGGGGGGTATAACCTCTCCTCTGTTGTTCAACCTTTACCTCAACGACCTCATCGATGAGCTCAGTAGTACTCATGTGGGTTGTTTTATAGACGGAGTTTCTGTAAATAATATTAGTTATGCAGACGACATGGTACTGTTGGGTCCATCGGTGGGTGCGGTACGTAAACTGGTCTCTATCTGTGAGGCGTACGTGGTGGAACATGGTTTGAGTTATAACTCAAAGAAAAGTGAAGTGCTCGTTTTTAAGAGTGATAAGCGTGATTTAGTGCATGTTCCACCTATCATGCTTAATGGTACAGCTCTACGGATGGTGAGCAGCTTTAGATATCTGGGGCACATTGTGATAGAGCACTTGCAAGATGACGCAGACATAGAGAGGGAACGCAGAGCACTGGCAGTCAGGGGGAATATGCTCGCACGGAGGTTTGCTCGCTGCTCGTGTGAAGTTAAGATAAACCTTTTTAAGGCATACTGCCAATCTTTTTACGCGAGTAGCATGTGGGTGAACTACACTCGTCGGGCTGCCAATACTTTGCGTATCCTATACAACAACATCTTCAGGATGCTGATGCGACTGCCTCGCTATTGTAGTGCGTCTGCGATGTTTATGGAGGCCCGAACAGACGGCTTTCATGCGATTATTCGCAAGAAAGTGGCCTCCATACTACATCGTGTGAGAGGTAGTAGTAACAGTATCCTGCAGATGATTGTTACTCGTGCGGATTGCCCATTCCAATACAAATGGATGCGTATTGGGATGGGTGTTCATTAGAATAATTACAATTATTTCTTTTTTTAAATATATTAAGTATGTGTTAATATGAATTTAATAATTCGAAATAAATAAATTATTATTATTATTATTATTATAGCGTACATAATCAAAATATATTTTTAGGTATAATTAAGACTTTAACTTGAATAGGTATGGTTGCCGATGCCCATTAATCCGCAATAACTACCTACTATATTTAATCAGAGATTTGACCAACTCAGACTACAAAAAAAAGCTAAAAACTAAACGAATAATAAAGCCTAATATCCATAGACTATTATTATAATAACCCAGCGACTCTGGAGTTCCTGGGGTACATTCCTTGGTCGGGGAAATGAGGTTTTACCCGACTGCGTCAGAAGGAGGGTTTTTTTTAAATTCGACTACCGCCTTACTTGTAAGCAGTTGGTATCAGAGGTGTCCTGCCGAACCTGCAAAAACCGTTTTATGTTTTTCAAATTAGGGGAGTTACTACACTGACAGCGAACAGAATATTATTCAGTAGCTTAGAATTTGTATTACAAATAAGGACGCTATTACATTTTTCTACAAATAACGGTGTTTTGCAGGTACAATTTTAATGTATAAGCAATCATATATGTGAAGATATTATGGTCTCAATTTAAAGGTAATCTATTCATCTTCAGATTGGCATCACAAAAAATGTATCACATCATACAAATTTTTCCCATAAATCCGTTTTCACCATCACAATAATCACAGAAAATGTATAAAAATAGGGTCTGATTACGTACCATTTTAAAGTAAACTTAGAGCATATTTTATCATCAAAATTATATAAAATTACGGCATATATAGTCCTCTATACGTTCGACTAATTATTTTGTACCTAAATCATTACATTTTTAAATAAACAGCAAAAATATGAACGCTTGCAAATTTCTTCATACATTTTTCACTCGCAGACTTTCATTCCGCGCTCAGACGCGCTTGTGGAAGCATGTGCGTATCGCTCTGTCGCAAAAAATAAATTACGAAAAAAGTCTGTGTCATACACTCATATAGTCGTTTATCGTGACCGGAAGATGTTGATACTTTTTCAAATCTAAATAAAAGTAAATACGACTTTAATAATATTATTAAATTTATTATTAGAATGTTATTTTGGGATTGATGAATAAGATCGGGATTTGGATACTAACGGCTAAGCAGTCGTTGACAAGGTTGAGAAATGGATGGGTGGAGTTAAGTCATATTAAACCTGTAATTTAGATTAGGCCTGAAAGTAGATGGGTAGGGTTAAGCTGCTGTTGGGCAAGTTAAAAAATAGATGGGTGAGGTTAAGCAGCTGTTGGGCAGGTGAAGAAATGGATGGGTGGGGTTAAGTCATATTAATACTGTGATATAGATTAGGCCTGAAAGTAGATGGATAGGGTTAAGCTGCTGTTGGGCAAGTTAACAAATAGATGGGTGAGGTTAAGCAGCTGTTGGGCAGGTGAAGAAATGGATGGGTGGGGTTTAGTCATATTAAACCTGTGATTTAGATTAGGCCTGAAAGTAGATGGGTAGGGTTAAGCTGCTGTTGGGCAAGTTAACAAATAGATGGGTGAGATTAAGCAACTGTTGGACAGGTGAAGAAATGGATGGGTGAGATCAAATGTTACTAAAACAAGGCGAGAATAATTGGGATTAAGAGTCTGTATGTGAGTCCAAGAAAAGGATGGGTAGGGTTAAGCATTTGTTAGTGAGGTCGAGACTTTATGGGTGGGGTTAAGATGTCAACTCCGTTCCTGACGGGTGTTCCCTGACTAGGCTTGTTCTTACTCGGCCACTGAATGACTGTACTAGTAGGTAAAACTTTCAGACGGACTAGTTCTGTCTTCTGGTACTATTAGTACCACCTACAACAGTACCATAGTACAGTATATAGTGAATTACATTTTATATTCCTTCATACTTTGCAGGTTTTGCCTATAATTCTTACAATACCCGATTATTCTTTATATGAAATATTATCATACCACTTATTCATACACTGATTTTATATCGCTCCCGCTCGTTTAGTCGCGTTTCGAGTATTTCAAGTATCTACAGTCCTACAGTTACTCAATTACTCAATTCTTTATTGCATTCCATAATGTGTACATTAGTTGGTAGGCATGTTAAACATTGGATCAATTATGGACCCTGTCGGGCACAGCAAAAGATATTTTTAATAGGAGAGAGGATGAAGGCGCTCTTTGTCAAATAAGATAAAAACTATATAGGTATATTAAATTAAATTGTATCATTATAGTATCGTATAATATAATTATTTTATAATAAGTATTTCTATATTTGTTTTAGATATGTTTATGTATTTATATTTTATTTTATTTATTGCACGTTTTTCATTTTTTTTAAACTATAAATTATAATAATCTAGATATTTTCAATTTTATTAAGCCTTGTAGAATGTTATAATTTTTATTTTAAAATATATTCTGAGTTAAATTTAAAATGAAATATAGGTATCATGTTATTGTAAATTTTATTGTTAAGTATTTTTTTATATAAGTATGTGTAGTTTTTACCGCAGACTGTTGTTTAAAATTTTAAATTTACTAGCTTGTTGCGTGCGACTTCTCGTTCGGAACCAGAGACTAAGAATACTGACATCTCGAACGAACGACGTAGTACTAAAAGAATGATGTATTATTAAGGAAAAGGAATAGTTTGTTCTTGTCAGTGTCGGGATTAATTCTTATTAGTACTTAGTACGTGAACTATCTCTGACCGTAAACTTTTGACAATCTTTTTATTAATTTGCAATGTATATATTTAACTACTTAATTATGTTTGTTCGGGTGGATTCTTGCAAGTCAATTTTGAATCTTCAACCGATTGAGCTGAAATTTTGTATAGACATATTTGGATGTTTAGTTGTGTGACGTCATTCCGGAACACCCATGGCGGACTAGTTATTTGTGATGCACTTTACAACATGGGGATAAAAAACTTACTAAAAATAACTCAATATGGATATCAAATTATAGGCTTGCTGTGAATAACTCTCAAAATATTGTAACATCACTCTTAATCCTAAATTTAGTTTTCTTATTGTAGTTCTAGTTTTCATTAATAAAGGTAAACGAATATTTTTCCATTATGTTTTTTTTTTACTTTTAAAAACATAAATACATATTAATCATAATTAATGAGGTATAGCAAAATAGACCGAGTCATGAATGACTCGGTCTATTGTGAATGCATTACAGCGCATTGAATTCACATATAACGAAATAAATTAATCTTTAAGATATTTTACTTAGGGATATCTGCAGACCAAACGTAAAGTAATTCGTATCGAATGTACACCAGGTAGCAAATAACTTAATTATCACGAAAATAGTACGGTCACTAAACTTTCTGAATCAATTCAAATAAAAATAAGAAATAATAACAAGGATCAAGATTATTTAAGCGATGTATAAAATCGAGCGCTCAGTGGTTTCAATGTGTGCGTGTCCGTAATGTTGCTGTGTGCGACTCTAAATACCTAAATTTGAGTTCCAGACTTTAACCTACATAGTCAGGCTCACATATTGTATCCAAAATGTTTGGACTTTAAAAGAGACCATGATTCTCTGAGTTTGTTTCGGCATTTCTTCTCAGAGGTCGTCAGTTAGGAAATGCCGATGTCAACTAGATATTAAAAAAAAATGTACATGACTTGTAAAAGTGTCTTTAAAAAGATCTATTTACAGAAATAAACAATCATTCATCATTCATTCAAGTATCTAGTGTATATACATCTTTCTGCCCGTCAGCCAATATAAATGTTACGCAATTAGAACATGATATACAAAGCAGTAATTAATGATAGTTGTACATCATACCTAGTTTGTACGGTATTAGGACAACAACAATGTTAGGAGCTAGTTTGTAAATGTTAACAAGTTGCCCGTGTTTCAACCAGCTTTACATTCTGCTTTCCTGGTACACGCACCTTATATTTAACACCACGCGAGGTCTTAACGTCGCAAGGTTTAATACGTACGACTATTATGATGAAACATATGTATCATATCAAGTAGCTCTCGACTTTGCAAGTGCCATATTCCCCCATAAAATACAAATTACCTTAAGTCAATTCTTAGTTGAGGTCATCCACATGTGAACTACCTACCAAATATTTCGTGTCTATGCCTGCCTGCCTGGTGCCTAAGGCTCCTCCTATATCGGTGTCAACGTCTTTGTCTTTGCATACATGCATACATACATACACTCACGCCTTTTCCTATGGGGGTGGGTAGGCAGAAACTATAGAACGCCACGCGTTACGATCCTTGCATACCACTTTTGCTTCGTCCACATTCACAGGTCTTCTCATGCATGCGCGCCGGTTATGTTGGGGCCACACTAACGAGAAATGCCATTAATTATCGCGATAATGGACGTTAACCGTTGGTGTAGCCACAACTTAACGCTATAATTTGACAACGGCGTTAACGTTGCCGTTTGGCATTATGCAATAGCTCAAGTGGCGGTACATCAAAGAGATTAATGCGATGTAGCGGCCACATTACGTATTGTCAGTGTGCGTCGAGAGCGCAACGGGAGCGGATTTGCCTCAAAATCGCACGTTTTTGTCTCGAAATACGTACTATGGCGACGGAGTGGAGTAACGAGAAATTAATTACTTTTCTTGAGATTCTGCAAACAGAACCATATTTGTGGGATCCAAAACTCAAGTTTACACTCATGAAATATAGAGCTCTGTCGACGTCCATCTTGCTTGAATTAAAGTAAATTCAACGCCGTTTTTATCGCCAATAATGAGCATTCATGTTGATCGTTGAAGTGTAGCCACCCATTTTAATGCGGTAAAAATTACCGCAATAATTATCGAGATAATGTGCATTGACGTTAAACGCTACTGTGGCCCCAGCATTAGGAACACACCATAGATAGAAATTAAATAAAGACTTTTTTTCACTAACTCATTGAAAAAACTTCCTAGTCAGAACCTTACAGCTCTACATATATAAAAAAACGAATGTCAGTGTCATTTTTGTTTACAATTTTATAGTAAATATTTTCAAGAACATCAATTCTATGACCAGTACCGTTGCACTAGTAATAGCTTTATCACTGCTTATAAACGAAATACATATAATATTTGATTGTAAGTAAGATTCTTTTGGAAGCTATGAATTATTATTATATTTATCATGGATAGTTAACCTACATAGTCAGGCTCACATATTGTAACCAAAATGTTTGGACTTTAAAAGAGACCATGATTCTCTGAGTTTGTTTCGGCATTTCTTCTCAGAGGTCGTCAGCTACGAAATGCCGAAGCCAACTAGATACTAAAAAAATATTACATGACTTGTAAAAGTGTCTTTAAAAAGATCTATTTACAGAAATAAACAATCATTCAATCATAGTATGATTCTATCCATCATACTTTCCATTATTTAACCACAATCTCACCTGATGGTAAGTGACGATGTGGTCTTTGATGATGCAAGCTTGCCTAGAAGATACCTATTCACTCGTGGCTTGAAGACTCCTAAATTTTAGTCGTCGGGAAATATAAACTCAGGTTACTGATTCCATTCCCAATCGCAGTGCGCTTAAAAAAACCATCTATACAAGAACGGCAAAAGGTTCTTTCCAATATACAAACGAACACGTCCATCTCTTTATGTGTTCCTGGTAGTATAATAAAGATTTTATCGCAATAATGGTAACATTCCTTACACCATTTACAGCCATCCGGACACCACTCCTATACTGAACCAAAGATCTTTCTCAAATTTTACCATTGCATTCGAACTAGGTTTTACTCTCAACCTCGTCTACGTATATTTTCTTACCCCCTTTGTCGGTCTCTTCAAAGATGATTTCCGGGATAATAACTATCCTATATCCTTCCTATCCTATCCCTGGAACTCAGACCATATTCATACCAAATTCTATGTAAATCGATTCAGCCGTGTAATCGCGAAGAGGTAAACAGTGGACGGACAGTCATTCATACTTATAACATTAAGTATGGATTACTCTCTAATGAAAACGTTGTTTGCAGCATCTATTCTACAGAACAAATACTTCACATCAAATTTGGTGTACCTTATAAGCGTCTGCTTGATTCTACGAGAACTGCCACTTCTGCCTTCAGTCTTATGGAGAAAATGTCACATTGTGTTTCATATAATAGAGGTAAGCATGAGCTTAGAATGAATAACCATAGAAATATTTATTTAATCCTATAGATAGTGTAGCGTGTTGGACTGTAGCCTAATCCCTCTCAAATGAGAGGAGACCTGAGCCTAGCAGTGGGTCGTTAATGGGTTGATGATGATAAGAAAGAAAGAAGAAAGAAAAATATATATTTGTGACTCGCACAGGTAAACAACACATAGGTACACAAAATAAAAAAATAAGAAATAAAATACATTAAAAAACAATGTTAGCCAAAACCTGTACGAGACCAAAAAGGCCCCTATCTCAGCATAGTGCTACGACATTGGATGTCGCAGCGCTGGTATTCTGATAGTATAGGTACGTAACGTAACGTAACGTAATATATATATATACAACAATAACTCTATACATCAAATGAGGTTTGATGTATAGAGTTATTGTCACCATCAAATGAGGTTTGATGTATAAAGGCGGATACGCCTACATATATATATATATATAGTTTAGCCGTGTGGCCGGACTGTAAAGTCAAAGGACCTGAGTTCGATCCTACAAGTCACACAACACTGACTTATCAAAATAACAGTGAAGGAAAACGTCGTGAGGAAACCTGTGAAGTTGAATGAACGTGTGAAGTCTGCCAACCCGCACTAGGTCTCTAAGAGGATTTATAATCTCTCTCAAAGGAGTAGAGACTTGTGTGCAGCGGTGGTACAGTGAATGGATTAAATGATGAATCCCATACTAAAAATTTGCCAGGTGTAAATTGGTAAAGGTAAAAAGAAAAAAATGCAATTTTTTAATATTTGAACTTTATGCAATTTTTTAATATTTGAACTTTTCCAATTTCGTTACGAAACTCTGCTTATTGCAAAATTTTACGATTCTAACTTAAATGAAAGTTAAGATTGTAATTTATTTGCCAGTAGCAAAATATGCGATACATTTGAAGGCGAACGCACATTATTGAAGACCCATATAGTCTAGCGGTAGTTAACACTGCCTGCTGTGCTATAGGCCCCGGGTTCGACTCCCGACAAATGTTTGTGTGATGGGCATAAACATTTGTATCCGAGTCATGAATGTATCTATGTATAATATGTATATATTAAACTAGTATCCGTAACACAAGCCTCGTTGCTTAGTACGGAACTAAATGGCGCTGTGTAATAATGTCCAGAAATATTTATATTTATTTATATTATTTTGTGAATTCAAAAGTGATTTTGGTTTAGTTTTGATAATCGCTTGAGTTATGGTAACTTTACGGTTGTAACGAAATCAATTTTCCAAGTATTTATGGAACATCAAGACTCTCTCCCTCTCCCCTCTCCCCTCTCCCCTCTCCCCTCTCCCCTCTCCCCTCTCCCCTCTCCCCTCTCCCCTCTCCCCTCTCCCCTCTCCCCTCTCCCCTCTCCCCTCTCCCCTCTCCCCTCTCCCCTCTCCCACTCCATCCTCTCCCATCTCCCCTCTCCCCTCCTCTCCTCTCCCACTCCATCCTCTCCCATCTCCCCTCTCCCATCTCCCCTCTCCCCTCTCCCCTCTCTCCCCTCTCCCCTCTCTCCCTCTCCCCTCTCTCTCTCTGCCTCGCTCCCAATTGCCTCCCTGAACTGCAAGACTGGTGTTTTCATAGGGTAAAAAGAACCCTCGGCAACCTATACACAACATGGATGAAACTCCAAAGAAACACTAATATAAAATGGAGGTCCATAGAGCGTACATGCCACCACGCCTGTCGTCCCCGAAAGGTTAGGCAGAGGTGTACCAAGATAAATATATATATATAATATATACAATACATATTTACTTAAATGTGGGTATTAAATTTGACACATTCATGTTCCATCGACATGAAGAAGAAGAACTAATGTATACCCACGTTTCGCCCGTATGTTTTATGTCCCATGTAATATAGGGGGCGAACCTATTGACAAACCAAACTCCGAGCTGCTACTGAGAATTTCATAGAAAAGCACTTTGCTCGACCTGAGAATCGAACCAAAGACCTCATGCACGGCAGTCGCACTATACGACTACTAGACCAACGAGGCAAAGATAGATAGAATATTACACCAGAATAGCGCAGGAGAATAGTGATTCATTAAACATTAGTGGAGTTTGACGAAATCTGCCCAATCTAGTCACTATTTAGTCAAATTTAGCAAAATTTATCCGAAAACTAAACATTTCTGTTACAGATACCAATCGCCATAGTATTACTAGAGGGTTCGCTTTATTACATATGGGAGTTTATCCAAGACTATTTACTCTTCAACGCTGATAATATCCTGGTGCATTTGTCCGAAGAAAGAGGGCTGGAATGGATTGTCTGCCACCTGTGTTGTGGTCAGAGTAACTGCTCAAGTAACTTTGCTGACGTAACACTTAAATGCCTGAGCTTCACTGTGTTGTTCTCTGTCTGCCTTTTCTTTATCAGGAATAAATGATAGCTACCTTTTTTACAAATAATCTATTTTACTTCTGCTCCCCTAGTGTATTTATTCTGTGACTTTTGTTTTATCTTTATTTTTTTCTTGCAATAATTATACATATATGACTCTCTTATACATGACTGATAAAAGTGTCTTTAAAAGATCTATTTACAGAAATAAAAATAATTTAATCATACATACACTCACGCCTTTTTCCCATGGGGGTAGGTAGAAACTACAGAATGCCACGTGCTACGGTCCCTGCATACCACTTTCGCCTCGTCCACATTCATACATCTCGTCATGCACGCGCGCCGGTTATGAGTACTGCGTACACGACCTTTTTGAAGGAGTTCACCAATACGGTCGGTGTATGTCCTTCTAGAGCGCCCCCTCCCGGCGTTTCCACTAACATCCGTCTTATAAATTCCTTTCGTCAATCGCCTATCATTCATCCTTTCAACATGCCCAAACCATCTCAGTACATTCTTCTCAACTTTTGTCACTACGTCGTCATCGTCGTCAATTTAATGATTTAATAATTTATAGCCTATGTTACTTGGGAATAATGTAGTTTTCTAAGAATTTTTGAAATCAGTCCAGTACTTTTGAGTTTATTTGTTACAAACATACAAAAATACAAATCTTTCCTCTTTATAATAGTATGGAACTATCTTCTAATTGAATAAAAAAATGACGTACTATTTTAATTCCTCTCAATTCTGTACATAACCCACACACATAATTACAGCCTAGAAGCTTATTTCAAATGCAAGTGCACGTTACGTATTTCTGGCAGACTAATTTCGCGCTATTTGCTGCAAAAGATAAGATGAACGTGGCTAGGTCAAAAGAATAAATCCGACACACATCGTCGAGCTCCGAGACAAACTTCAGGAGTAACGGGAAACGCTACAGAGGATCATCTAACATTCATGTATCATCATGATGACGTCCACTGAGGGACTTAGGCTCCCCCCCCCCCTTCCCCAAGATTTTATGTATCTAATTTACAGAGTCCTTACGCACATATTAGGCATTGAAATAAAGCTACGTTTTACAGATTTTATCACGGTAACTATATTGATGTGCATGTAATGCCGACGTTCTGGATTCTCAGGTACTTGACTGATTGTCAATAATTACGTTAGTTAGAAATACCCATGACTCAGGTCAAAAAAATGTCCATGCTCTGTACAGAACATTTGCCTCTATCAGGATTCTAACCCAAGACCCTTGCCACAGGAGGCAGTGCAAATCGGGCCGTCAAAAAAATAGAGTCGAATTGATAACCTCCTGTTTTATTGAAGTCGAAAAAATAGAATCTATGATGGGGTTCCAAACACAAGACATAACTTCATAGTACATAAGTATAATTATTTAGGGGATTCCAGGACATGATGATGTCAGTCCAGCAGGACATTTGTATACCTCACTTATAATACTCGACATTCTGAATAACCTACATAATTATTTGCAGGTATTTGCGAAAACAAGGGTTCGTAAACTATACCCAGTATTTTTTAGACCAAAAACCAGGATAGGTTTCTTTCCTTACATAAATAATAATCATGGAGTTGTTAGTCAACTTAATCTGCTTTACCTACTATATAATAACAACATGCTATAGTACCAGGTCATCATAAACGCATTGTAGTTATCAGGAAATTGGCACAGTAACGCGACACTGCTGGGTGGGCCCTCGTCAATTAGCTTTATGATCGTCATACGAGTACTTTGTAAACAACACCCGTTTAACGATTATGATCTCCTGGTATATTAGTACAGAGAGTATATGACAGTGATAAAATAGTATGATTATTAATTATCATGGCTTTCAAATGCGGCTGTTAGGTTATTAAATGCCTATACTAGCTAGCAGGCATTTGATAAATAATTATGTACGCTTAGTAGGTTGCAGCGTTGTAAATAAAGCCTTCAGAGAAGAAGATAGGATTTGTTTTTTTTTTCCTTTTTAAATTCTGAATTTCTCTCACGTGGGTGCGTTTGCAAACACAAACATGCATGGGAAAAACTATCTGTAGGCATAAATAAATACATTTGTTCTGTGCATGAAACAAAAACGCGACGCAAAAGCTGATCGCTCGACTGCTGCACAAACTTTTGTATTTAACTACATATTTACGAATCTTCTTCGAATCATTGCTAACAATATTTTAGCAGGTGCTAAGTGGCTCATGAACAACTTGTTCCTGAATATTCATCCTGACGGTAATATATTCTCCTATCAATTTCATTACAATGGGTCAAATTTTAAAGCATGAATACCAAGCTATTTGATGGTAAGTTGATCGTTTAGCTCGATAGATGGCGTTGGCGTCGATTTAGATCGCGCTATGGTTTCGTTACGCGGGTTTCCATATAAGCTGGGTGCGTAGTTTCAAGTATTAAATCAGGGGGCCAACGCCCCGACGCCGAATCCTCGCGCCCCTTGCGGGGCGCTGAGATGTCAAGTATTAAGTTTTAATTAATAAATATATTTATTTTTGAAAGAGGAGAAACACGATTGTGGTTTAATCCTCAGTATAACAAATTTCATACCAACTCATCTAATGGCTTAAATAGGGGGTGGATATTCTTATTTTTTATCGTGATCTAGGGGAAAACTAGATCACCATCGCCCATGGACATTTGCAACACCAGAAGGCTTGCATATTTGTTCCCAACACCTGCAGAAACCGTTTAGGTCTCTTAAAAGTTGGGAATTACTTAATTGACAGAAACGGAATGCCCATGCTCTCAAAATAGTCACTTTTCTAACGAGCTCTGGTAACCTTACTAACTCGCAGAAATACAACAGATTGTTGATTCACTGTGGTCTTCTGCAAGGCGGAGGTGCTTCCCCAGTCGGGCAGCTCAATTCAAGGCCAAGGCATCTCGCTAAACATAGACCTCTCATAAAAAAACAAAAATCGTATAGTTTTCTATTTGTATACCATTAATAATATGCAATTAGGAATTAAGCTAACAATTTGACTAAATTGATGATCGGCTGAACAGTCTAGTTGTTCCACCAATATTTCCATAAAGTATTTTTTTTTAACAAAAGAGTAAATTAAGATTGCAATTAATGATAACTAAAAATTGCGATCGCGTTGGCATTGTGTTGTGTATGAGTATCGTTAAAATAAGAGCTGTGGAAGCCTAGAGGTGTGACTAGTGAACTAAGATGTCAAAGGTCTCGAGTTCGAACCCAAGGCTCTGACTTTTCTGCTCAATGCTCAACGGTGAAGAAAAACATCGTGAGGAAATCTGCATGCTTGAGAAATTTTCTTGATGGCATGTGAAGTCTACCAATCTGCAGTAGGCTAGCGTGGTGGACTCCATTTAGGAAATTTTTGATAGAGGAGAGAACCGTTTGTGGTTCAATCCTCAGTAGAACTAATTTCGATTTTCTTGATAGCATGTGAAGTCTACCAATCCGCAGTAGGCTAGCGTGGTGGACTATAGCCTAATTCCTATCAAATGAGTGGAGAGTGGAGATCCGTGCCCAGCAGTGAGACAATAATGGGTTGATGATGATAAATTGCAAAAAATATTTTTGCAGACGCTTAGTGGCTCATGAACAACTGGTTTCTGGATATTTATCCTAACGGTAACATTTTTTTCTATCAATTCCATTACAATCGCCAAATATAAAGCGTGTGACTACCAAGTTTTTTGCTTTAAGTTGATCGTTTAGCTCGATAGATGGCGTTGGCGTCGAATTAGATCGCGCTATGGTTTCGTTACGCGGGCTTGCATATAAGCTGGGTGCGTAGTTTAAAGTAATAATTCTACAGTAATTAGCATTCCAATTTTTGAAAGAGGAGGAACACGATTGTGGATTAATCCTCAGTAGAACAAATTTCGTACCGACTCATCTAATGGCTGAAGTAGGGTGGGTATTCTTATTTTTTAACGTGATTTGGGGGAAAACTAGATCACCATCGCCCATGGACATTTGCAACACTAGAAGGCTTGCATATTTGTTGCCAACCCCTGCGGAAACCGTTTAGGTTTCTTAAAATTTGGGAATTACTTAATTGACAGAAACGGAATGCCCATGCTCTCAAAATAGTCACTTTTCTAACGAGCTCTGGTAACCTTACTAACTCGCAGAAATACAACAGATTGCTGATTCACTGTGGTCTTCTGCAAGGCGGAGGTGCTTCCCCAGTCGGGCAGCTCAATTCAAGGCCAAGGCATCTCGCTAAACATAGACCTCCCATAAAAAATAAAAAATCTTTTTTTTTTTTAATTTTTATTAAGAAATAAAAATTCCACCTCAGGCGGGACTCGAACCCGCGTCTTCTGGATTGGTACTCCAGACGCTCTGCCAACTGAGCTGCCAATTTAAAAATCTTAGCTTGAAATAAGCTAAAAAATACAAAAAAATAAAAAATCGTATAGTTTTCTAGTTGTATACCATTAATAATATGCAATTAGGAATTAAGCTAACAATTTGACTTAACTGATGTTCTTTAATCGGCTGAATAGTCTAGTTGTTCCACCAATATTTCCATAAAGTAAATAATTTTGTTTTAACAAAAGAGTAAATTATGATTGGGATTATTGATAACTTGAAATACCGATTGCGTTGAATTGTGGTGTGTATGAGTAGGTACAGTTAAAATGGGAGATACCTAAACTTTAATGTATCTATACATATTTTGATTGACTGTCTGACGGTTTAACTTTCTACTGGCGACCTTCTAATTTTAATAATAAGCGTTCTGACGTCCGGTTCCTGGCGACTTCCAAGTTCTCCTAGTTGTAGCGTTCTATTAACTGCCATGTTAATGTAAATATTTAATACCTCTTTGTTACGTTAATATATATTTTATACATTTACGCAACTTTAAGAGTTTCCTATAAAAATATTAATAAGTCATTAAAACGCCAATTACTTACGTATTTTCTTAGAATAATTGCTAACAATAATTTTGCAGGCATTTAGTGGCTTATGAACAACTGGTCTGGTCATTTATCCTGACGTAACATCTTTTTCTATGAGTTTCATTACAATTGCCAAAATATATAGCGTGAAATCCAATTGTCTAAGTTGGCAATTTAGCTCAATAGATGGCATTGGCGTCGAATTAGATCGCGCTATGGTTTCGTTACGCGGATTTGCGTATAACTTGAGTGAATGCTTACGAAAAATTTAAGCGCTACCCTGGCTCAAAACTCCATTTAGGAAATTTTTGATAGAGGAGAGAACCGTTTGTGGTTCAATCCTCAGTAGAACTAATTTCGATTCGACTCATCTAATGTCCTTGTGTACTCGTGTAGATTAATACCACAAAAAATATAATATGCAATTAGAAATTAAACAAACAACTTGACTAATCGACTTACACAGCTGGATGGACATATCTTCGATAATCGACTGAACAAGTGAACAGTCACGTACTTCAACCAAGATTTCCGTAGTCACAATTTTTTTATTTATCTTCTTCTGCGTAGTATAGTAGTTTACCCATCTGTCATCATCATTTCAACCGTTAAACATCCACTGCTGGACATAGGTCCCCCCAAGGATCGCCACGACGACCGTTCATATGCCGCCCACATCCAGTGGATTCCAGCGACCTTTACCAAATCGTCAGTCCACCTTGCCGGGGGCCTACCATCTGTGGACATTTATTTCGCCCTTTTTTAAGAAATTATTGATTCTGCATACAAACTTCTAACCCCGTTTTTCCCTTTTTAAGGGATTATTTCCAAGATTAAAACTATCATAAGTCCTTTCCCCGGATACAAACTATATTCATACTAAGTTTCATCTAAATCAGGTCAACCGTAACGTGTGAACGAAGAGGGGAGGGTTTGTGGCGGTTTCGATAATCGTCGGTTATGGATAGACCTGGTGAGATTAATTAATAACACCCTTTATAACTGGTAAGTATAATAAGAATAACTGATTCTGATACATGTTCTGATAACACAAAGCCTGAGAGAAATCTGTATTTGTCTACGCTACGCACGACGCTCGCGTGGGCGCACTGGCGACTGGTGACCCGCCCCAATGCCCCGCACGGTGGAGGCGAAGCCGTGACATGTTAAGCGGGAAGACGAAACAGACAGACAGATATACACACTTTCGCATATATAGTAGTACGAAAAAAACTATCAATTATCTACCACAAAACGAGCGCAGATACACGCATTAAACTATATGTTAGATTAACATGGTAGCGTGAATATTAGTGGTGACGGTATTGGTGGCGTCAGTATTGGTGGCGTCAGTATTGATGGCGTCGGTATTGATGGCGTTGGAATTAAAAGCTTTGGTATTGATGGCGTCTGTAATGGTAGCGTCGATATTGGTAGCGTCGGTATTGATGGCGTCGGTATAGATGGCGTCGATACTGCTTGCGTTGAAATTGGTGGCGTCAGTAATTATAGAGTAAGTATTGATGGGGTCGGTATTTACGGCGTCGGTATTGATGGCGTCGGAGTTGAAAGCGTCGGTATTGGTGGCGTCGGTATTGATAGACTTAGTTTCGATGGCGTCGGTATTGGAAGCGTCGGAATTGATGGCGTCGGAATTAAAAGCTTTGGTATTGATGGCGTTGGTATTGATAGAGTACGAATCGATGGCGTCGGTGTTGAAAGCGTCAGTATTGATGGCGTCGGAATTAAAAGTGATGGTATTGATGCCGTCGGTATTCATAGAGTAAGAATTAATGACGTCGGTATCGATAGCGTCGGAATTAAATGCGTCGGCATTGATGGCGTCGGAGTTGATAGAGCAAGTATTGATGGCGTTGGTATTGGAAGCGTTGGTATTGATTGCGTCGGTATTAAAGGCGTCGGTATTGATGGCGTCGGCATTGAAGGCGTCGGAGTTGAAAGCGTCGTTATTGAAGGTGTCGGTATTGATAGAGTAAAAATTTATGGTGTTGATATTTGTGGCATTGGTGGTAGCGTCGGTATCGGTGGCGTCAGTATTGGTAGACTCAGTTTTGCTGTCGTCGGTATTGGAAGCCAACATATTGATGGCATCGATTTTATTGGGGTCGGTATAGATGGTGGCGATGTTGTTGGCGTCGGTTTTGGTGGCGTCGGTATTGATAGAGTAAGTATTGATAGCGTCGGTATTGTTGGCGTCGGTATTGATGGCGTCGGGATTAAAAGTGTTGGTATTGATGACGTCGGTATTGATAGAGTACGAATTGATGGCGTCGGTGTTGAAAGCGTCGGTAATGAGGGCGTCGGTATTGATTGAGTAAGGCCCCCTTTTCTCCCTTTTAAGGGATGATTTCCGGGATGAAAACTCCTATGTCCTTCCCCGAGTAATTTCATCCAAATCGGTTCTTCGGTTATGGCGTAAAGAGATAACAGGTAGACAGACACACTTTCGGATTTATAACATTAGTAAGTACTAGTAAGTGTGGATTGGAACTAAATTGGTTTTTACGGTTTTTTTCCCGGTATATTGACATTATATAATGTTTTAACGAAAGAAAAAACCTCTTGATAATAATTAAATAAATAAATAATAAATGTGTATTAAATAAAAGTGCAATATATTTTAGAATAGGTATCTTACAATTAAATACAAATAACTCTTATTAATTTCCTTAGTAGCAATATTCCTGAATTAGGTTAGACCTGTGTTTCAGGGTATCACTTTACTAAGCTTACAGGAGGTTGAACAAAATTGCATAGGAAATAATATCATAAATACTTATTCAATAGAGGTATTAATTTTATCTATATCTATTAATACAAAAATTAAGCAAAAACATAATGCAAAAAAATATTAGAATCTAGGTATTAGTTTTTTTTATTTCTAGCATTTAATGGATTTGGATGGAATTTAGTTTACACATAGTTTATCACTTGGATTAACACATTGGCTATTTTTTCACATACCATGCGGAAGTTACGAATCAATAAATATATTATTTAACCTATCTATCATTTTTGTAGGTACCTATATTATATATATACATATATCAGCCTATTGTCGTCCGCTGCTGAACGTAGGCCTCCCCCATAGAGCGCCAACTATCCCTGTCATCCATCCGCTGCCAGCCACCTTCTTCAAATCGTCGGTCCATCGTGTCGCAGGTCGTCCTACACTACGTTTGCCCAATCGCGGTCTCCACTCTAACATTTGTCTGCTCCATCGGCCGCCCGTCCGTCTGCAGACATGGCCGGCCCACTTCCACTTCAGCGTGCATATTCTAAAGCAATGTCGGCGACTTTAGTTCTTTGGCGAATGAGTTCGTTGCGAATTCTGTCCACCAAAGAAACTCCAGGCATTGCTCTCTCCATTGCACGCTGAGCAAACTAGAATTTGTGGAATAGTCCTATATTATATATCAGTCCTATTATAACCTATATTATACTGACCTATAAAATCAATTTCTAGCAACACCTAGGCCACTAAAAAAAGGCTAGAGCTGTTCAAGCATGACAATAAAAAAATCAATGTATGACAGTGTCAATCACGTTCTTATACAACTTATTCAACATAAATATAGGTCACTGGCAACATTTTCTACCATCACACTCCTACTACATCGAAATAAAGTCTAAAATCGTAACACACGCCGTAATGCTGTTGGTTTTCACAGAATCCAATGTTATACGACGAAGATGGGTCGACTATATCTAGGAGATAATTGTGGAAATGTAAGGGACAATTTATATTGGACGTATAATAGGAGCTTTTGCTGTGAGATTCGGTGTTGCAAAACGGGAAAATTCTCCACATTTTCTTGCAAATATATTGAATTAACGACCCGTTCCAGTTTCGCATGGGTGTACATATAATCTTAAAACATTCACCCTTGTGGTTTTGTTTAAGCCTATGTTACTCAGGGATATTGTAGCAATCTATTTGTGAAAGAATTTTTTAAATCAGTTCAGTAGTATTTGAGTTTATTTCTTCATTACAAACATACAAAAATACAAATCCTTTCTTCTTTATAATATTACAGTAGATGATACGCTTCCCCACATTATAGAATCAGATCTATTGCTGATTGTTTTATATAGCGATGTATGTTTTTTTAACCGACTTCCAAAAGAAGGAGGTTATCAATTCGACTGTATTTCTTTTTTATGTTTGTTACTTCAGAACTCTCGACTGGGTGAACCGATCTTGATGATTCTTTTTTATTTGAAAGCTGATGCTTCCCGTGAGGGGCCCATTTCAATTTTGTTCATGAGAAAATTATAAGTCTTAATTAGTTTTGAAGTCGGTTTTTTTAAACGCAGTTTTTTTTCATTTAAACTGATCCGATTTCTGAATAGGGATTTTGAATTCTCATAAACCAAATGATGTAGTTTTGATATATAAAAAGTATCTGTAATATTCTACTTGAAATAAAGCATTTTATTTTGTGTTGTTTGTGTTATTTTTCGCTATTTATAAATATAGCTTCTACCTGCGATTTCGTCTACGCAGGGTTGATACTAATTGTTATAAATTGGCCAATTTACTCAATACATACTCTAAGACATACCAATGTATTATGAGCTATATTATTGGGAAGTTTCATTAAAATCCTTTAAATACATAACATAACATAATCCACACATACATCCATACAAACTTTTAAGTTAACAATATTAATGAGATTCGTAGACATTGAAAAATAATTAATATTTTTATTATATAACGATGCAATGTACTGTCATTCTGTCTCCAAACTAAACAAATAAGTTAACACTGTGTATATAATATACTAAATAAACAATGTTTCTGCCTTTTTTGTCTCTTCATATTATTTTCACTACACTCTTTTAGTAGTTACAAACAGGCTATTTAAGGAGTTATTAATGAATATTTGACGAAGTTCGTGAGGCTTGGTGTGGCAACCCACACTAACTGTTGCTGGGCGGCAAGTGACGATGTATACTACTGATGTATATAGAGCTGATGTTTACTGGTGTGTTGTGTGGATTTTTGTATGATACACATGTCATGTTCTCTTAGTAGTGGACTGGTTAACATACATGTTATGGCAAGCTAATGAATGATTCAAAAAAATATAATTAGGCCTCAAACCACATTACCTACTTATATTCAAAACAATAGTTTATTACTCATATTAAAAACACAATAGTTTAAAAATATTGTTTTTAGATTTTTTATTAAGGTGCTATAAGTTAAATCTGTAACAATGGGTTCTTTTTACGAATTGTATCGCTGTATATTGATTGAATAAGAGCGTGAATGGTCATCCACGGTAAATGATCGAAATCAAATAATATTACAGAGTTTTTTTTCCAATGACCGGTATTCACGTAAGTGAAAATAATATTTAATATTTGACTTTATTTTTTTCGTTTATTTTTTATATTAATAAGATAGTTCTTAAAATCTTAATTTGAATAAAAATTGTAATTGTTTCGTATTTTTCAAAATACAAACAAACATAATAAAAGCACATCGTATTAACAGCTCTATACAAAGCTAAACCACCCTAACCAACCAACAGGCGGCAGTGTGCCCCCGACCGTGCGACCGCGTACACGCGTACCAGGACGCCAGCAACGCGCGGGAGATGCACAGGTACGAACGAACGAACACAATTTATATATTTCTAATAAACACGCAAACAATCACCTCCCGGGTACTATTTACTTAGTACTTTAATCACGAAGTACCAGGACCGCATAAGTTGAAGGGGTGTTTCGCAAACAAACCAGTGATCAATTCGAGTCGTCTCGTTGAAATTTGAGATGAATTTACATGGATTTTGTTATCGTGTCTTCTCTATTGGTACAACTTCATAACATTACATATTTGTGTTGCTCTTAATAATTAAATAAATAGTCTCTATATAGATCACATTATTCAACATTAATAATAACTGTATTATTTTTTTGCAACATTTTTCGCATAAGAAAATCATATTTCAGAAAACGGTGCTATTAAAATGTACTCTGAATTTACAAATGAATAGTTTGAATTTAAAAGATACATAGATGCAATATATTGTACAAATTCCCTGAAATTTACTGTTGAAAATCATTGGTGTATTTACTTTTACTACGTTGAAACGCTATGTAACCTTTAACCTATATAACTGTTCTATTCATATACATAGGCTATGTATATTGCATTGGATATTGTGAAATAATAAGTTTGAATATACCTACACAGATCAAAGAAATGTGATTGTTTGAATATGTCGATGAATATCAATGAAGCTTCAAATAATTGCTTTTATTTTAACAGAAATTTTGATTTTAATAAAAAAAAAGAGATTTACTTTAGACAAATACCACAAGTAGGTTCAACATTAAGCTATTATTGTCCCATTGTTGGGCACGGCGCGTGCATGACGAGATGTATGAATGTGGACGAGGCAAAAGTGGTATGCAGGGACCGTAGCGCGTGGCATTCTGTAGTTTCTGCCTACCTCCATAGGAAAAATGCGTGAGTGTATATACATACACTATGTATGTAAGTATGCTGGGCACGGGTATCTTCATAGTCTACCACCTCGGTAGCCTATTGCGGGTCGGCAGACTTCATCGACTTTATCGCCATCGAATTTTTCAGGCATATAGGTTTCGTCACGATGTTTTCCTTCACCGTTTGAGCATGTGATAAATACGCATGTAATTTCTAACAGGTTAGTTTTAATTGAATTCGAGTAAACAAAGTGATGTTGTTTAATTGCGTCATAAATTGCTGACTATAAACAATAATAGGATAATTAAGTTATCGTGATTAATGGGATTGTCTCGATCCAATTAGGATTCAAATATCTCTGTTTGTTTTGAAGACTGTAGAACATCATTAAGAGATTAAAATAAAAGCATTTTATTACGGATTTTATCGCGGTATATTGTATGTTGTCCCGACATTTCGGATCCTTTTTAGCAGCCATGTCACGAGCAGAGTCCGAATGAATGGATTAAATGGATTGACGTTAAAAAAATTAGAACATCTAGGTACGGAATCTGTGTGATCAAAAGATCTTCAAGCTCTTTAATAAATTAATAAATACTAAAAACTGTTAACAATGAACGTGACACAATCAAGATGTATTTAATTAAATTAAAAGGAAAATTATCTCAGCTAAGTATGCTTTACAAGTTACCGAGTGATTGTCGTTTAACGAGCAACTAGGGGCTTTCTTTGCATTATTGATTAAGCATCTTAAACATCGCCAGCTCCTGTATAAAAAGTTTATTGACTTAAATCGTCGACAAGTTGCTATAACATTTTTGGTAGGCGTCCATACTTTTTTATTACTGAATTACAAGCGCATCTTCTAACCGTAAGTTCAGTTAATAGTATTAAATTTTTACTACTTCTATTATAAAAAGCCAATGCTAAAAGTAGGTTTGAAAGAAAATAGCTAAAGTTCCTCAGAGATTGAACTCTAGACCGTTTATTACTAATAGACTGACAACTCGACTTAAAAACGTAAAGGCAAACTGTTTTGTTACTACACCAGGCCTACACCTCTGCTAGTCATATATTCCATACCCAGGCTTGATGGTACGTAAGGCATCATACTAGCTAGTAAAATCTCTTCATCTTCTCAGTTGTTCTTTAAATAGGTATATATTTTCGGACATTATTACACATCGCCATCTAGTTCCGTGGTAAGCAACGAGACCGTTACGGATACTGGATAGTTGAAATACTAAATATATACTTTCTTTTTTTGTAAATACATACATATTATACATAGATACATCCATGACTCGGATACAAATGGTAATGCTCATCACACAAACATTTGTCCCTACCGGGATTTTAACCCGGGACCCATAGCACAGCAGGCAGCGTTAACTATCGGTCGTTCTTTATAAATATCATCATCATCAATTAATTATTATCCAGGGGTCCGGTACAGGTCTCCTCTCATTTAAGAAAGAAAGAAAAAATATTACACATATAGGTACACAAAAGAAAACGTTATTAACACAAGAAGAGTTAAAAACCAGTACAAGACTGAAAAGGTCCCTATCTCAGCATAGTGCTACGACAACAATAGAATTTAAGAATACAATACAATTTAAGAAGATTGGTAGACTTCACACGCCATCGAGAAAATTTCTCAGACTTGTAGGTTTCCTCAAGATATTTTCTTTTATAGATCTAGTTTGATATATCTACTATTACCTACAGTCAACAGCCTTGTAAAGAGTTTCATAATACGTTACATAGTGACAGTACCAAATCAAACTGATAGCGAGTATATAGAATGTAATTTCAAACACGCGTTGGGAACTTACAGAATACCGCAGTAAATCAACATCAACAATAGTTGTCTTTCTGCGAGTGAGTAAGGTTACCAGCGCTCATTGGGGGAGTGACTATTCCGACAGCATGGGAATTCCGTTTGCTGTCAGTTCAGTAACTCCCTTATTTTAGGAAACCTGACCGGTTTCTAAGGGGTTTGGCAACGCATTTGCAAGCCTCTGGTGTTGCAAATGTCCATGGGCGGCGGTCATCACTTACCATCCGGTGAGCCGCCTGCTCGAAACAAAACTAAATAGACGAAAATAAGAATGATACTTTCCTATGAAATAAGTAGGTTACTATACACGCCTGTCGTCCCCGAAGGGTTAGGCAGAAGTGTACTAATGTATACTGACATTTCGCAAATATCTTTTAGGTTGCATCTAATAGGTGCCTATTGCCATCAACCGGGCACGAATCCAAACTCCGACATTGCTGCTGATATTATACATAAAGAATCCCAATAATAAGAATACTTGCAGAATTGTAAGGAAATTCTTGCAAAATGATACAGAAACAGAAATTACCATAACTAACACACGAACACATACAAACACACCCATCACAAGCTCACAACACAATACCATCTTATCATCATATAATTACAATCACCAATATCCTACTCTAGGATGATAGCACTTGGCTTCGGCCCGTACTAACTTATAAAACCGGCACTACAAGCCGAGATACAGAAATGTATGAAAACATAATAATAAATAGTTTTATTTCAAGATATTATTATGACCTATTGTTTATTTTTTGGTTATGTTATTGCAGGACTGGTTATGTTATTGTGTATTTTTGTTAAAGATAATATTTTGACATCATAGAGTAAAATAATACTACAAGGATCGTCTTCAAATATTTATGCAATACAAACACTAAATCAAAAAATAAAACCATTTAAGTTATGATCGAACAACGTATTATGTTTTGAGATCTGTCAAGCGAACGAAGCCTTTATTTTATTGTATAAACAGAGTAACAAATTTTATGACATGAAATGCTGACATTGGTAACATGAATTTAACGACATCATTTTGTCGTCACATTATATCGTGTCGAACCATTGTTTTTTTAACTCATTTATTTATTTTTTATTGATTTAATAAGTTTATAAAGATACATGGTATTCTTATAATGTAACATAATGTTCCACAAAACTGTACAAACAGTTTGACTGTGGAATCAAACCAAATTAATATAAAGTTAAAGCAGAACTATGGAGTGTCTTATTATTATTATGGCAAGGTATTTAGTAAATATTTTTTTAACATAGATTTGTATTTATTTTTATTGGATTCAGCTCTGATGTCCGCGGGTAAACTGTTGAGCAAATAAGGAATACGTTTTTTTAGAGTCCTATCTCCATACATATTTGTAACTCTAGGAACAATAAATTTACCCGAGGTCATCGACCTAGTGTTATAATTATTAACAATATTACTTAGTAACGATGAATGATGTTTTTTTTCGTGTCGTGAGTGCTTGTCCGCACTAGGAGTTTTCTCGTGTCGTGACGTAAATTTTTTATTAAAACTATGGTCTACTTACACAAATTGTTCACATACACAATGAAAAACGACCTATAGATTGTACAAATATTTGCTACGTGCGGATAAAACCCGTAACCCGTGACACACAAAGCGATCGCTCAGCCACTGCGCCAATCAGTGACCCGTACACACGAATTGTATATATGTCTGGAAACTTGTGTTTTCTGTAAAGTAGGTAAAACATCATACGACGTAGTTGGATAAGATTATGATACCCTAGTAATATGAGTACGAATCGTCAAGAAATAGGTCTCGCATTCGAGTCCAAAACACGCACGGCCCTGACTTCTCAAACTTGTGTGTTTATTACTGAAACGGTGAAAAAAAACGTCGTGTTTTTTGATGGCGAGACAATTTTATCAATGGCCTGTAAAATTTGTCAGTCCGCACTAGGATAACGAGGTGGACTATGGCTTAATGCTTCTCACCGTGAGAGGAGACCCATGCCCAGGACAATAATTCGGTTGATGATGATGAAGTAATCATTAATTGACCGAAGCTGGCCACCAAACAACCCTATGATATATTGATATGACAAACCAAGTTTATATGTTTGATATCATCATCATCAATCCATTATTTTCCCACTGCTGAGCACGGGTCTCCTCTCATATGAGAGGGATTAGGCTATAGTCCACCACGCTAGCCTTATACTGAGGGTTGGTAGACTTCACAAGCCATCGAGAAAATCTATCAAGCATGCAGATTTACTCCGAACTTTTCCTTCACCGTTTAAGCATGTGATAAATACGCACATAACTTCCGAAAAGTCAGTGGTGCAAGCCCGGGTTTACTTCGAGACTTTTGATATGTCAGTCCACTGGTCACACCACTAGGCTACCACAGCTTTTTATGCTCGATATAACCGACCCTAAACCGTTTTATTTTTTGGAATAACATCACTAAACTGATTTTATCTTTCTTATAACGTCACGAAACGTCTCCTTATCTCTTATACATGGAACGTAAAAATCAACGTAGTACAGCGTAGTGTAGCGCTTAAGTTATGTCAACGATTTACTTTCTACTGATCTTCTTCTTTGCCTTGTTGGTCTAGTGGTCTTACAGTGCGTCCGCCGAGCGAGAGGTCTTGGGTTAGGTACCCAGGTCGAGTAAAGTTTTATTGGGATTTCCTATGAAATTCTCAGTAGCTTCTCGGTTGATGGCAATAGGCTCGCCTCCTATTACATGGGACCTAAAAAAATATATCAGTGAAAAGTGAGTGTACACCTCTGCCTAACTGGGACGACAAGCGTGATGGTGGTATGTTACGATATGTTTTATAAAAATACTTTTTACGGATTTTATCTCGTTATATTGATTTTATTTCGATACGTAAAAAGCAATTTTATTTCTAATATACAGAGTATACTCATTACCGGTATTTTATACCTTGATCTTGGTGTTACCTCTAGTCTTACAACAATAACTGTAACAACTTATAACTATAGATGAAGTAAAGATAAAAGATTCGTAACGTCTAATTTTAACAATATCAATCAATACACGACGATAAAATCCGTTGCAAATAAATTTATTTTCATTTACATTCTTTCAGCATATCGTCCAACGAAAACTCTTGTAATATGTACTACAGTATCCAATAGACAATTTAAATTTCTCAAAGGCAATGTAACTCGAAAAATGTTTTTCAAAGCATACTTGATCTACAAAAAGCTTTGAGTGTCGCGGTTTGATGAAAGCGGTATCGTGAGCGCGGAGTCTGTGCGGTTTTAGTGGCGACGGTGAGACGGTGTCTCGCGGTGTGTCTCTGTTAGGCTGTGTGTTTATTACAGCGAAGCGGAGCGGACCGGAGCGGTGCCGAGTTAAGCTGAAAACATCAACCAAAAAGAAGACTGTTGTCAACTAGCTCAGCTCAGCTACGCTTTGCTCACAGACTAAATTTAATTATGTCATTCGTGGAGCGAGTCAACAGATTACAGAGCTAAATGAAATGTAAGCATCTGCTCTTTTGCCTTGTGCCAATGGTATTTTGAACTCATATCTCGCTTGCTAAGGACGGTGGTAGAAAATGACAACAAAACACGAACTAAATATAAAAAATAATAATATGCTAAATCTTTTTCGTAGCACGACGTGCTGCTGCTTTGTCTTCAAATAACCAAAGTTTCCGCAATACACAGCACGGCAGAGTACTCACGACTCGCCGAACACAGCTCAACTAAATATTACTGTGAGCTGTTTTGTGTAAACATATCTTTACTTACCTGAAACAACGCGATAATGCACCGACGTAAATGCTTTGTCGTAAATATAGCTTTTGTTTTGGTTGAAATTAGGGATTCTTTTAGCGAAATAATGTTATTTTGAAAACTGACTAGCATTCTTTTAAATTATATAATATTAGATGTTTGCTTTGTAAATTATCTTTAAAACTGGCAAATTTTGAACTACTCGTTAAAAACGGTGGAGGAAAAACATTGTTAGGAAGTCAGGGTGTGATGTCTACCAGTCCGCAGGAGTTCATGAAGTTGGACTAGATGCTCTCTTATTCAAAGAAAACGCGATTGTCAATGTCCAATGTTTTACATAAATAAGATCAATATTACAGTTAATAAATAAATATTCCTGGACATTATGACACAGCGCCGTCTAGTTCCGTGCGAAGCAACGAGGCTTGTGTGGCCAAGCAGCTAGATAAGAAGATCAAACCCCTATACACCATCTTCGAGATCAATTTCTCAAGAAACTGTCGAACAGCGGTTCTTCCGGGCTGAAAATACAACCACTTAACTCCTATAGCTAGCTGAGGACCTGGTACTTGAATTGAGTGGCCTGTGAAACTAAAACCTTTTTGTGTCAAAGGCTTGGCATTGATAGAATAATTTATTGCAAATAAAAAAGGGATTAATAAGACGACCCAGTTAGTCCAGCGATAGTTAACACTGCCTTCTGTGCTATGGGTCCCGGGTTCGAATCCCGGTAGGGACAAATGTTTGTGTGATGAGCATGAACATTTGTATCCGAGTCATGGATGTATCTATCTATAATATGTATGTATTTACAAAAAAAAGTATATATTTAGTATATCAACCATCTAGTATCGGTTATACAAGCCTCGTTGCTTATCTCGGAACTAGATGGTCCTATCTATGTTATAATATAATGTCCAGATATCTATTTTATTCATACATACATACATACACTTACGCCTTTTTCCCATCAGGGTAGGCAGAAACTACAAAATTCTATTTTATTTCTGCGAACAAAATCAAACAGACTATGATATTAAATAAAATAATTCATTAACTCTGAACATAGGTAAAGATAAAGATAATTTATTTGTAAAACATGAGTGCATATTGCAATGTTAGATGTTAGGTTGGTTTATAATTGACCTTACATGTTTTGCCACGTTGCGGCTGACAAAATTACAAAAACGAGACAATGAAAAACATTACACAAACTTTAGCATATTGCCTACAACCACACTTAACTACGAGTATAAGTTGTATTCTGCATAATTATGAGATGAAAATAAAGCAAAAAATATGAAATAAAATATGTGGTAAAAAATACTCAGATTTTATTTTACGATGTCGGTCTAATTAAATTTTAAATGTAGCTTTAGCAGTCACTAAAATAAAAATAAAAATAAGAAACCCATATATTTCGTTATTTGAGGCAACAGTCTCACCGCTAACGAGTGGCTTATCTTCTGTTGACATTTTTTCGTTCAATTGATTTCTGTATAGTTTTGTATAACTGAGTAAAATATTGTATAAATAATAATAATTTCAATAGTTGACTGTTGCCTGCAGAGAATGATAACAACTGCGAATCGAAGTCAACCTCTATCTTTAAGAAGTCATGGTTTAAGAGTTTGAATAACGGTGCAGGTTGCATTGCTGATATTTGTAAGCCATTGCATAGCTTCTATCGCGGGCCTTGAGCGCGGAGACCGAATCCAGAAATTCCGTAACGAAAATAACTTAAGCGGCACAACGATGACACTTTTTTTTTTAATCTATTGCATAGCTTCTATAGTGCCTGCTCAGAGTTTCGGCGTTAGGCCTCTTTGTATTTACTTTATGGTACGACTCAACGAAGCTCGCACGAATCGAGACGAGCTGCTCCGAAATCGGACGAATACGTAATCAGCTGTTTGTGAGAAAGTATAAAGGTGTATAGGTATTTATTTTTTGTTATTTTTGAAAAATGCTTTAAAAATGCTATGCAATAGCTTTACCGCGGCAGTCTCCGAGTGCCACACGTCTTTTTTTTTTTTTGAACACATGTAATGTCTGCCAACTCGCATTAGTCCAACATAGTGGACTATACTCTACACGTGCCCAATTCGAGGAAACCCTTACTTTATAGTGGTACGGCAAACTCTTAGTATTACTATTTATCACAGTGACAGAAGCTACCAATGCAATAAATCCCCCTAGTAAAGCTTGCTTTGGCGGTCACAACACTCGCTGAGCGAATCGCGCTTGATAGTTAGCTATCAAGCGAGATTCGCTCAGCGAGTGTTGTTATTAGTATTGCTTATTGTTGGCAATAAGAAAAAATCTAAGTAAAGTAAAATTTTATTGTTTTTGATTAAGTATTATAAGTTCTTAGGTATACATTAATAAGTGTAACATCAATCAGCCCTTTTTGGGCATACAATAATTCAAAATCTAGTCTTATTATAACTACAGTTACATACAAGCGAGTTATCTACATTTTTATGTATTACTGACAATCTTTTATAATCATCATCATTATCAACCCATTAATTTCCCACTGCTGGAGACAAGTCACCTCTCAATTGAGAGGGATTAGGCTATAGTCCACGACGCTAACCTACTGCGGATTGGCAGACTTCACATGCCATCCAGAATATCTCTCAAGCACGCAGGTTTCCTCACGATGTTTTCCTTCACCGTTGGAGCATACAAACATGTGATAAATACACACATACTTACGAAAAGTTGGTGGTGCGTGTCTCGGGTTTGAACTCAAGACCTTTGACATCGCAGTCTACTGGTCTCACCACTAGGCTATCATAGCTCTTCGTCACTTAATGATTGTTAAACTGTTCCTATGTTATTTGTCTTGAATAATTTGAAGCTTCATACAAAAATAGCTTTTTTTTTATAAGCTTGCTTTATAGCATAACGTCATAACGCGTTGACTGTTTTTTCTATTTAAAGCAATTCGGCCAACCTTTATTAAAAAAATAGCGCATAGAGTTTCTAATGCCCTTTATACTAAGGTCAACAACAACAAAAATACATGCAATTTTTTCCAAAATTCCCAATCAATCCCAAATGTGTCCAAATGCCCAATCTCCCTTGGTGCTTTAAAATTAATTGTACCAGGGCACTATAAACAGTAGTCGTACTAGTTAGGTATATAGAAACTCGGTGAAATGAAGTCGGAGCAGATAGTATCAAGACGAAGCGGTACGATCGCCAACTATAAATTACACCCTTTCAGCTATGGCCGTTCGGGTTCTGCGAAATTACACCTCCTTCAAGTTTATAGTTCCTTGATACCTAGTACCGTCTGGTTCCGTGAATTTACTCTCGTTTGTTGTAATATTGCAGCATCTAACTTATGAAATACTAGTTGCCTCCCGTGGCTTTGCCAAATAAAAAGTAGCTTATGTGTTAATCCAAATAATAAACTATCTGCTATATGAATGAACTATATGCAAAATTTCTTGCAATCCGTTAAGCAGTTTTTGCGTGAAGGAGTAACAAACATCCATACAAAGTTTCGCTTTTATAATATTTGTAGGATACTGAGAGTTTCCAAGTTATGATTTCCTGGTGTCGGTGTATACATATTTTTCACCAAGGGACGAAAGTAACAGATAAGTAAAGGCACGCATTAAATCTATAGCCTCGGTGGATTAACTTAACCTCACTGAAAATAGGTTTTTTTGAGTGAGATAGAGTTAGCATTGCGTATAACTTCAGGTGGGTCCAATTCATAATCAAACTGACTGTCCCACTGCAGGGCACGGCTCTTATCTCATTTGAGAAGGATTAAGATGTGTTGTTAAGTGTGGTGTGACCAGTAAGCTGAGAAGCCAAAAGTCTCCTGAGTTTGATCCCAAGGCACGCACTACTGACTTTTCAAAAGTTATGTTATTCATCACGTGCTCAAACGGTAGAGGAAAACATCGGAAACCTGTGTGCCTGAGAGATTCTCAGGCACACAGGTTTCCAATCTTTCGATAGCATGTGAAATCTGCCAACCCGGCTAGCGTGGTGGACTACAATAGCCTTATTTATATCAGAGCCCCACTGCTAGGCAAGAGCCAGCAGTGGGGTCCAGGCTAGCATAACTTTAGCCCAGATAAATTATAGGACTTTTAAGCTTAGTTAAAATGTAGTTTAAAAGATGAATTGCAATGCTTATTCACATAGGACACTACTTGATGAAAATATGGCCAATTCATTGTCAGAAATGTGAAAGTGGTCTCATTTGGCCGTAGTTGCGTTAATCTTCTTACAAAACGGACTGGCAATCGGCCAGACCAGTGTGTAGCACGAAGAAACAGTGATTTATTCATGAGTTTTCATCCTTCTGATTTAGTTTCAAAAACATTATCTAGGATTTGCTTGAGCTCTGAATTCAAACCGGTTTTAACTCTACAAGTTGGTTTTTCATTTTCAAAACTGCGTTTTACGGTATTTTGGTGCGGTATATTGATATAATTTAATAGCATTTTTTTATATCAATGGAGAAGGCAGACAAAGAGAGCCGATTCCAAATAATGGGATAAGAAGAAAAGAAAGGAAAAAAGAAGAAATATATAATCGTAATTATCAGTCTAAAAGTTGGTCTTATCATGTGTTGAAATATAACTACTTCTAGATAAAAAATAAATAAGTAAAATTGAACGAGTAGGTATGCCGTACAGTAAATCTTATTAATTGAATAAAAAACTTTATATAAATAAAAATATCGTGACAGTTAATTTAAGAAAAAAACGCATATCAGATGAGAAATCCTTCAAACTGTGACAGCTATTTTAGATTGAGACTTCTACCAACAAAGTAAACCAGATAACTTTGAAACCCGAACTTTTGTGCTTTAAAAAGAGGTCGTTTAGGTACCTACCTTTTTATTGAAATAGGACGCGGTTGAGAATGACCTGTGTCACGAAATGCGGCCCTGGGACGAGTAAGACGAGAAAGAGTATTGCTTGTATTCACAACCTCGCTTAACCACGTCAAAGGCTAGTGTGTGGGTTGTACTTACCTTGTTATCCTGTCGCTTACGGGTATTACGGCACCATTTGAGGGTTGAAGTCGGTTGACCCTGACTAAAACGTGAGGGCGAATTTGATCTTACAATCCTTGTTTTAAGTTTAAAATGTAAATCTTAAATTAAAACAAGGATTGTATTCTCTCTCTCCATTTTATACTGTTTTACATCTACGAAACTTAATGCCACGCGAGAATACTACAAATTGAAATAAAAAAAAACTATGTATAGCGTATTTTATCGCAGTATATTGATATAATTTTATCCAGATCGGATGCCTCACGGCTGCGAACAGTGTGTAATAGAGGTCGACCCAATTGTCACTATTTAGGCCCTCTAGCATAAACCTAGGGCATGCATTGCGTGCCCTGAAAAACAAGAACAATGTAATGACGTTACGATGAAAAAAATACCTTAAAACAATGCATAGACATTCTGTATTCTTTAGTTGTCTAGTACGTCGTGAAGTAAATTGCGTTAGAGTAGATAGTAGGTTGGACACATGACAGTTTGTTTTCAGTTGACATATAGCGGTGGGATGGGTGACCGACCTTCCCTTGTTTCTTTTCCGAGGATTACGAGTACTTCCAAAAAAAAGGAGAAAGAGCTTGAGACGAAGCTTACTGTCCGCTGATGATAAGCAGTTGCCGTAAGCCAATGGATGAAACTGAACGTCCTGTAAAAAACCATTTCATATCTTCCTTTTTTTTAATAACCCCATGTAATACCTCATTTTGTATGGACATAGTTTGAGTCCCGGGTAAGGATGTAGGATAGTTTTGGTCCCGGAAATCATCCCTTGAAAGGGTGAAAAGGCGGGTAGAAGTTTGTATGTGGAATCGATAATTTCTTAAAAGCGGGTCGAAATAAATCATTTTACGCGGATGAATTCGCGGGCTTTTAAGCCAAGCATTTTTCTCCTGCAACATTTCCAGACCGTCAATATTCTTTTACTATGTACTAGGCAATCATAAATAGCAGAGAGCCAACACCTAATAATTCATTGTCACAGAACAATACTAGCCCACACACTTTTTGTAGTTCCTACGCGACGGGAATCTGATAAAGGTAAAGCTTAATGTGCTTTTAAGTGCTGTATGAGCTATAAATAGCGTTAGTAAATAGTACATTTATGTTTGATAGTTTTTATGACAATATTACTGTGACCTTTTAGCCCAGTTGTCCATGTTTTCACTTTCTTCATTTGTTATTTACTGTCCTATCGCATAAGTCTCCTGTAATTTGAAAAGGATTATGCTATAGTTCACCTCACTGGCCTAATACGGTACTTGCTTCACACACCATCGAGAAAATACATAATATACCATCACGCCTGTTGTCCCCGAAAGGTTAGGCAGAGGTGTAATACTGTACACCCACGTTTCGCCAGTATATTTTAGTTCCCATGTAATAGAATGCGAGCCTATTGCCATTAACCGGGCACGAATCCGAACTCCGAGCTACTACTGAGAATTTCACAGAAAAACCCAATAACACTGCTCGACCTGGGAATCGGACCCAGGACCTCTTGCTCGGCAGTCGCACTCTCCAACCGCTAGACCAACGAGGCAGTTATCAGTTACCATCAAGAAAATCTCTCAGGCATGTAGGTTCCTCTCGATATTTCCCTTCACTCTTTGAGCTTGTGATAAATACACCCTGAACTTCGAAAATTCAATGGTATATTCCTTGTGATTAAACTCAAGATTTTTGATTTCACTGGTCAGACTACAGATTGCAGCTTTAAAAAATAAAAGATGATTAATAATTATTTATCGCAACTGTCAGTTAAGATGTGGTTTTTTTACTGAAACCTCAATCACACAGCCATATTCTCTATTTTTTTTAATTTAAATTCGGATTATCTTAATTTCAAAAGCCTCACGAATCATCCTGGTTAGCAATCGATTTTCTTTCGCAAGTTCTTGTGGGTTATCAAATTTGATCCAGCATCTATTACACCAGATTGTACTCTCTATGTTCTGCAGATAAGAGTGGTTTTGGCATGAACGTGTTTTTATTTTATTTTATAAGCTAAATTTATTTAATTCATTAATAACGTCAGTAGCATGCACTCGGTCCGAAGTTTTTCTTTTCGCATGGCATGCACAGTGTGGGCTCTAAATTAAGTGCAGTGACAATAAATAAACTTTATTTAATACCACTAGGTGCCTAAATGACCGGTGTTTATTGTAATATGAACTTAATTAATGATAATTATAATACATATTGAAATAAAACTACTTTTTACGGATTTTATGGTCACCCATATTTAACAGCTTCATTTAACCAATGAGGTAGATTTATATCAGTTGTAATTCTATAATTAAATCTGTCATTTTTACAAAGACCACAGAGAAAAAATAATTAAATTATCTACGCTCTGGTTTTGCCTCATCTTTCTTACCATAAAGAAACGAATACAGCATGCAAACTTTTTAACTTAAAAAAGGCATAAAGTTTAAGATTTATTACTGCAAAAAAATACAATCTTGAAACTTTTATTAAAAGATTCGAAGTTCGAAAAGTATTTCGGTATTAGGAGTTCAGACAATATGAAGAGGTATCAGAATTTTTGTACATAAGCCATACTCTATTTTGTTTACTATGTGAGGTCTCCTTTATTTTGCTGGTGACCTAGTTAATAAAAATTACGCCCGTGACTGGCAAACTAGTATTTTTTTCAGAGTGACAGATTTTTTATTAATGTTTATTTACTTCTTTTTATCTACCATCCTAAATAACATGAAAATGGATATAGAAAGAAAGAAAGAAAGGAAGAAAGAAACATCGGATAGGTTAGCGTTTGACAACGATTTCACCTGATGTAAGTGACACAATGTGGTCTAAGATGTACGTAGCACTTTTAAATCAGACAGGAGTGAGGGTGGGTAGTGGCTGAGCATAACCTTATATTTTTATGATGTCTTAGTACTTACTTACACATCATAAAACAAAAAACCAAGACATTATTTAAACAGCACACAAGATTTCAAAGTAATTGAAGCCGAAAAATAAATACTGTTTCAAAATAGAAAATTCTCGACTTGGCAATGCGCTTAGATACATTACTCAAAAGGAAATTAAATTCTAAGATTCCGACTACGCCATAGTAGCAAATCTGTCGTTTATTAAGAGGAGAGGTTATTATCCGAACCCCGGCAATTTGCACCGGATGATAATAAACCACCATAAATTTATACATTAATGTAAACGGCAACGGATTTGCATGTCCTCTGGTGTTGCAGATGTCCATGGGCGGTGGTAATCACTTACCATCAGGTGAGCCTCCTGCCCGTTTGCATATATTTTTTGATGGAAATAAGGGGTATTTCCATCAAAAAATAGATGTATTATCTAAATTACGCTTCTTTTAATTAAATATTTATCCTTACATACACGTTAATGTATTTAGTCATATTACGAGAAATGAATGGTAAATAAAATATGACTAATAATTTGAATAATTAAATATATTTTTGGATGTTATCGCAATATTTTTATTCGTAAAAGGTGAAGGTAAATATCGTGAGGAAATCTGCATGCTTGAAAGACCCGCCAACCCGCAGCAGGCTAGCGTGGTGGTTTAAAGCCTAATTGCCTCTCAAAAAGAGAGGAGACCCGTGCTCAGCAGTGGGACATTAGTTGGGTTGATGACGAGGGTAAATGTTAGGTATTGTTATAACATCAAGACGACCGACACCTCAATCCGCCTATTGTCATTTATGTACGCTGTAAATGATCAACAATATCAATATACCGCGATAAAACCGGTAAATCGTACTTTTATTTCAATATCTACTATCACATAAACATAAGAATACTCGATATCTTTATTGCATTCTATAAACAAGTTAGATATTGTGTTATTACATAAGGTAATTGTGGGCCCTGCAGGGCACGACAGTTTAAAAGAGAGGAGGATGCTTATCGCAAGTTATATTATCGCGCATGAAGTATATACTAGTACCTATGATTAATAATGCTAAATATGAACTAGCCAACCTTAAATCAGCTTTTAGGGGCCCCCGAACATGGGGGGGTGCCTATAAACTTCTTATTGAACTAGCAAAAATAATCCTACAATCGAAATCTAAATAAAATAGGCTGCATGCAACACGACGTTAATCATGGCAACTCATTAATAAAAACACAGGAAATTCCCTGAAAGTTTCAACTTTAAAAATTGTACACTTCCTGCAGTGACCGATATAAAACCTTAAAAGTATAGGAGCCCCCGTATTTCTTTGGGCCCCGGGGCCCTTGATCACCTAGATACGCCACTGACTTGTTACACAATGCTTTGCACATCACGACCAGAGATTGGCAGCACTGGCGTGCCACGTGCGAGCCATATGAAGCAGAAGGTTCAATAAATATATTTATTATTTATTTATTTATTTAGTTTTAGGATATCCGGATATTATATTAACCTTCTTGTTATTAACCTAGCTTTTGCACCCGACTTCGTCTGCGTAGAATGGTATCCAATCTGCTTTTCACTTTTTCGTTTACAGACAGATAGAAAGACAGACAGACACAATATAACCTCTATTATCTCTTCAATATTTCTTCATCGTTGACCAAATTATATTCAATTCAATTCCGATCATTTATTTCAGACTTTACAGCCCAGACAGTGTTAGTAGTACATCCAGATAACTTAACAATATGTCAGTAACTCACGCTTGGTTATATTGATGTTGGTCTTCTTGAGACAACAGAGCAGCAGTAACCAGTAACTAAGTATTGTGTCAACTTTAAAAAGCTACAGCTTAGTAGCCGAAGATCTAGATTCTAGACAAAGTTTTGGGGAACAAGTGGAGGACAAAAGGGGATCAACTGGCGATTGGTTCACCTACAAGAGCTGAGTACTTAAATTAATAATAATATAACAGCTTAACCAGGTCGTCAGTCCACCTTGCCGGGGGCCCACCCACGCTGCGTCTTCCAGTACGTGATCGCCACTTGAGAATCTCTGGGGCTTGAGCTCCATCGGCCATCCGTTCTTCGAGCGATGTGCCCTGCCCACTGCCACTTGAGTTTGGTGATTCTTCGGGATATGTCAGTGACACGGGTTCTTCTACGGATCTCCTCATTTCTGATTCGATCACGTAGTGAAACTCCTAACATAGCCCTCTCCATCGCTCTCTGAGTGACAGTGAGCTTCCTAATAAGGCCTAATTTAGTAGTGTGCTAAAATTACTACTCATGAAGATTGTAAAAACAACCACATCGGTAGCATCTCAAATGATCCTTCTGCGAAAATGTTTTCCTTGTGTATTGTTGATACATGTCCCGCATCCATTGTTCCCGAGACGAGTTGGGCGCAACTATGTCGTCACATCTATCTAACTGACAGGCGCTGGAAGGAGGCTGAGGTGTGTAGGTACGTACTTAGAGGCTTGAAGATTAATTCAAAACTGTACTGTGTTTCTATCGTCAATATTTATACCACAAAACGAAGCCAATGGGTGTTTGCAATACCAGAAATGTCACTTGCTCTTTGCGAAAATCTGAAATGTTACCTACTGATGTCAATTATATAATGTCTAGTACACATACTCACGTGAATATTGATAGTATACACTTACACAAATACTAGCTATATTGCTATTACTCTACTGGTATAATTTGTATTATTAATTTTAATAATAATTACTGGTCTGTTACTGGATTTTTGCTGAGAATACTTTGAAATAGTAAATCTGGCGTAATGTTTAGGGATAGCAGCAGTGAAGTGATAGGCTGAGTAAATTCATTGATACTAGAATAGCATGGCGATGTAGAAAACTGTGTTCTACTAAAACGAAACTCTGTACATAACTATATTTTTCTAGTACATTAAACCAGACATCATACACTTCAAGAATCTCTCTGAGGCATAATTTCTAATTCCAAACGCAATTTTGATACTTACTTTGCCAACAACAAACTTCTAAATCGCTTGAGTCCGCTGGGGATCATCCCCGAGTTGCGAACCTGAAGGGACTGGACATAAATATGAGCAGTTACAGTATGTTCGTAACATTTCACGGGAGGTCCGCCTTAAAAGCATCAGTTACCACAAAGTTAGGAGAGAAAGAAAATCCAGTACAAATGACACACAAAATCTGTAGTTGGAAAGATCCGTGTGTTATACAGCTGGACTTGGTAACAGCTTATCACTTGCTAATTGGTCGCTGGAACCAGCTGGATGCGGGTGGCCCAAGACCGGTCGTTGTGGAAATCTTTGGGGGAGGCCTATTTAGAGAGGCGTTTTAATATATTTTTTAACCTATGGACGTTTGCAACACCAGATGTGTCACTTGCGTGTTTCCAACCCTGTAAAAAAACCTTTTTACTCTTTTTGAGAAACCCCATATGATGAAAAAACGCCTAAACCTAAACAGATGGTAGTTCATCGTAGCCTGATCGTGCGTGGTATAAAGTTCCTTTCGAACTGCACAGTTCAAGATGATATTGGTTGAAAGGTGTGAGAATGAATTTGCATTTGCCCCCAATATTTTGAACCTTCTGTATTTAGACTTACAGTAATAATTCACAGCCGAAACTTACATTATCTGGACTGGTATTTTATTGCGCGCATCATAAAACCTACGTGAGGCCGTCGTGTAATATGCTTTATAGGATTTCCTGAGGACACGCCCTGTGTACGTCTTTCATTGAAGTTTTCTTTTCTGTTTATTCATTGACGTTCTTCAGCTTGACAGGCGAAAAGGGATTTTTTTCAAGGGTAGCAAGCTTGTTGACGGCCCGCCGGATTGAAATGGGTTACCGTACCCTATAGATGTTTGCAACATCAGAGGTGTCACTTTCGCGTTGCCAACCTAGTAAAAACTATTAATGTTTGAATTGTAAACAGTAAAGTTAAACATAAAAGTAATTTTGTCATAAGACCATAATTTGTATTACAAACTTTATTTTTGCAGGCCTGATCTAAGGCGGATCATGTAGATCTATTAATGTTAAAATATAATAAGAACCTGTAACCATGTTTCTAGCAAAATAAATATATTTCACTCCTTTTTTAAATTATCCCATGCTGTAGTTTTTACATCGATCTCGCATACCTCTTACCAAAATATTGTACTGCAGTGCATTTTATTTTAAAAGAGTGTCTATGGAGTTTCTTACCGAATTCTTGTCCATGAGATCAACTTCTTGGAACCGTGCAACGAGGGTCGTATCGTTTTGAAACCTTTTGATTTACTGAGATGATGATGATATTGTATAATATGGTACTTAGACCAACGGGTTAACGTGATTTCTGAGGTCCTTTAGCACGGTAACCCATCTGTAGGCTGACCTCAACAGGCACTGCTTAACCTCATGTATTGATCAATGTACTTTTACTAAGCTACAACTTTTTCTCCTTTAAAATAGCGTTTTAACCAAATAGTAAACTAATTAACTAGTATTTAGTAGAACAGAAGTTTAAAACTAATCTAAATTCTCCTCGAGTTAGTTTAACTACTTAATTACTAGAGTTCTAGTATTGCTAACATATATATAACTTTGTCTTGATAAAAGTCTAAAATCATACAAATAAATTAAATTGAAGTGTCGCTTTATAATTTCAATTTAACAGCTCTTTTGATTTATTTAATAAAGCACAACCACATCATCATCACATCAAACAAAACAGAATGCGTTCTTTGAGAAGTATGTGTGGTGTAACTTTGAATAATAGATTGAGGAATGATGTGATAAGAAAACGTTGTGGTTTGATAGACGACGTAGTGTCACAAGTTGAGAAGAATTTACTGAGATGGTTTGGGCATGTTGAAAAGATGAATGATAGGCAATTGACGAAAGGAATTTATAAGGCGGATGTCAGTGGAAACGCCGGGAGGGGGCGCCTTAGAAGGCGCCGACCTAATTGGCGAACTCCTTCAATAAGTTCAGTTGCGCAGTACTCGTAACCGGCGCGCGTGCATGACGAGATGTATGAATGTTAGACGTTAGACTCCACTGCTGGCAGTGGACGTCTAACGGTTTATATGATGATGATGAAGTCGCGGGAATAAGCTACTATACAAAAATAGCATAATTGCACTTGGCATTCACATAACTTGGTGATATGACGACCCGATAAGCATTCCATAACCTCGCCCAACACACTAGTCCTACTTAAAGTACAAGTAGTACTTATTTATTTCAATTATAAGCAGCTATTAGTTCCCATGAGAATCAAGGCTTGTGTTACGAATACTAAATAAAAATAAAATCCATTTATTTCAGGTAGATATTCCCATATTATACAATTTGTCAATTTAGTAACATCACATAATTATAAAATAAACGAAATGTCACAAAAATAATAATAAAAATACAAGTGCCATGCAAATTTTGAAGAAATAAATAAATAAATCAGTCAGCATGCCGCCGTGACTACATGCTTTCTGCATCACATTCTAATATAAGGGCAGTCCAACCGCCCTGCGATTAACGATAAAATGATACACTAAATACTTTCTTGTAAATACGTAAATATTATACATAGAAATATTCATGACTCAGGTCAAATACAATAGCTAATATACTATTAGCGTTGCTGAGAGCCATAAAGCATGTCATGCTAGGAATTCATCTCGTAGATCGGATACCTAACGTCGAGATTAGACGATGAACAAAGGTAGAAGATATAGGTAAACGGATCGCGAGACTTAAGTGGAGATGGGCAGGGCACTTAGCAAGACGGGAAGATCTCAGGTGGACCAAAGCAGTAACCGAGTGGTGGCCAAGAGATGTTAAACGCACTCGGGGCAGACCACCAGCCCGATGGTCTGACGACATTGCGAGGGCAGTGGGGAATCTGTGGGTGCGACTTGCACAAGATCGGCAACAGTGGCGTCATAGCTGTTGGTGTCACCGGCTGGATAAATAGATAGATAGATAGGTCAAAAATCGTTTAATCGATTATCACACAAACATTTACCCCTACCGGGAACACAGGACCTTTACTACATAAGGCTGAAGACCTTTACTGCCACTGCGCTAATTAGGTCTTGGATAAACTTGAGCGCTTGCAAAATTTATGTATACGTTTTATCTTTAATCTCCGTAAGTATGATCATGTCTCTCAGTTTTGCAAGGATCTCAAGTGGCTCCCATTCCGCCTCCGCAGGAATACGAGGATATTATGTCTCCTATTCAATGTCCTTCACAATCCCTCATATCCATCTTACCTTCAGGATCGTTTCTCTTTTTCCAACACACCTAATGTTTCGTGTAGATCCCACCTTAAATTCCGTCTTAGCTGTCCATCTCACAAAACTGACTTCTTCTCTTACTCCTTCTCTGTCCATGCGGTCAGGCTGTGGAATAGTCTCCCGCCTAATATACAAAGCTGTGGTTCCATAACCTTATTTAAGAAAAAAGTGAAACAACACTACCTCTCCTCTTTGTCCTAGCCATTTGTAAATTTATGTATGTATATTATTATATAATATAGTATATATGTATCTATGTATATGTGTAGCTATAGTCTATGTAAGTTTATTCACCTACACACACTCATGTTCTCTTTTATACTGTCTCCTCTCTCAGGCCTACTGGAAGAGATTTCTGTAGAAATAAGTAGTGCCTTTGCACATTGTTTATATATTTTTTAACTGTCCTTTGTATTTTGTGTGTTTGTACAAAAAATAAAAAAATAAAATAGGTTGTCAAACTGCCTGATATTCTACAAACATGAACTCCCTAGCTTAATTCCCATATATTCTCGCTACCGCATCTTTTATTTAAAGTCACATCCATTGCCCGCTAGATGCTAATTTCGCTCACAATTATAAGCTACTGCGCGCAATGTTATACGTGCTTCGCGTGCATATCGAGATATCTGAGTTTTTTCCTCCCTAATTCACGGTATGGGAATAAGGGATTACACACCCTACAAGGAGAATATTAGAATTTATTTTGCTTTGTCATCCAATAAGGAACTGAGAAATATTGGTTCTATTCGTAAAATTAGAAGATAGGCTTTATAATTATTTTTATTTCTTCCATCATTGTTTTAGTATAATAAAATAAGAGATATTTTGATATTTATTTCTAAACGTTCCTTTGTTTAAATGTTAAACGTTTTTTTGCTATCACGTCGTCCCCCAAAATGGGGTCTACTCCAATTTCGCGACAAAATTGAAATAGAAAACGTGAAAAAAAAATCTAGGGTTTCCCAAAATTAAATTTAATATTCACACAGTGACATATATGCAAATATTAAACATTGAAATGCGGATTTTATAGTGGTATACTGATGTTATTTCAATCCTAACTTTTCTGATCCTTTGTTTTATGTTTGTTACCCCATAAGTTTAGAGAGGGTGAACTGTTTTTGATGATTCTTCTTTTATTTGAAAGCTGGTGCATTACGTGTGGTCCCATTTGGGCCATTTCTGACATTTTAAGTCGTTTTTTTTTGTCGACAGAATATACAATATCCTACTCTACCCATATATAAAATCCATAAAAAGGTAGGTAAGTAGAAGTTTTACTTCAATGACCGGATTTATATATTCATTTCAAATTATTATCACCATCAAAGCTCCCATTTCTAATTATCAGACATTTTAAACCCTAATTGTGTATACGTTATACTAGCTATAAATTATCATACATATACCCACTGCAAGCCCACACGATAGCACGATACGTGACTCTACGTTCAATTGTATATTATTAAATACTTTGAACTCAGGCAGGTAATAACTAAACATGCAACGAACTTATTATTTTTTCAGGACATAATGTCACAGCGCCATCTAGTTCCGAGCTAACAACGAGGCTTGTGTTACGGATACTAGATGGTTTATATGTATAATATTTAAATATTTATGTGTATAATTTTTTTTTTTTTTTTTTTTTTTTTTTTTTTTTTTTTTTTTTTTTTTTTTTTTTTTAATATTGTTCTCATGTAAGTTACTACTGTCTTAATGAGAAATAAAGATCTTTAAACCGAAAAAAATTATGTTTATATGTATAATTTTTAATATGCCTGGACATTACGAAACAGCGCCATCTAGTTCCGAGCTAAGCAACAGGGCTTGTGTTACGGATACTAGCTAGTTGATATACTACATATATATATTTTTTTGTAATTACATACATTTATACATAGATACATCCATGGCTCGGAAACAAATGTTTATGCTCATCACACAAACATTTGTCCCTACCGGGATTCCAACCCAGGAGCCATAGAACAAAAGGCAGCGTTAACTACCACTGGACTAAGTGGGTCGTCAAAAACTATATTTGATTGGTTATTCAAAACACATCTCTTCACGTCTCCTCTCCTCTCCAGATACCGGGGCATTGGTCCTAGACTGAGATACTTATAGAAAATACCTTACCGCAATCTAGTAAGAAGTTCCTCTGACTTACAAAAAATCTTTGTCAAAGTTTGCCACTCGATTGGTTCCTCGAGTTGAGAGTACCTACTTGAGGTCCCAATTTAGACGGAAAAGATCAATAATACGGATGCCTCTGTTACTTCTGAAAGACCCTCTGTATCCCCAACTCATATCATTAGAAGTTGTTACGAGGCTTGACCATTTTATTATAATTATCGTACAAATAAAAACAATTAAAGTGTCTGTTTATAATTTCAAATTAACAGCTTCTCACTTTTTTTAAATGCACTTGAATGAATATACGATACTAACATTAAAAAAACTTGAGAGGTGTCAAGGGACACCCGGATGGAACGAAGTTCCTTTTTACAATTCCTTCACTAATTAATCGAAAGGAACTTCGGTCCATCCGGGTGTCCCTTGCTTTCTATAAGAGAGAGAGAGAGAGACAGACAGAGAAACATGCGCACGCCGCACGGCTTACAATAGCTTACTATAGCAAAAAGTGTCGTTACAACTTTTAGTCTTAATTCTTTCCGTCTAGCCCCCTTTCGCAACGCGCAATAAGGAACTTCGTTCAAAAAAAAAATATATATATTGTCTGTCTGTTTCTGACCTTTCTTGACTGTCTGAACTTTCACTCGCAGATAGTTAATGTAGGTACACCCCTGCGTAACTCTTCGGGGATGACACAGGCGTGATGGCCAGCAGTGGCACTTTTGACCACTAAATCAACGGGACAACGGGGTCTAGTAGTCCCTTTTAGTACATTTTGAAGTGTGAATTGTTTGTCTCGTCGGCCGCTCACAAACTCGTCTCCTAAACATGAAATATTAGGTCTCCTAAATCCCAGGTTATGCATTGTATTATTGAGGATTCTGGGAAATCCTCTGCAGCAGCTCGGAGATTACATTCACCCGGTAATTGGTAATAGGCTCCACAGTAATGGAAGCTGAACACATTACGACGCACCGTGTGGAGAGAGAAGTAGCGTAACTGTATATTATATTGTTTTATTAAAAGAAAAGGATCTTTTAAATAGGTAACACTATAATTTAGAGTAAAAAGCAGGGATGTTATGGAGCTTCGTAACCGTAACCGAAACTATTGGATATCCGAAATAACAATATATCCGTAACCGTAACCGTATCCGTTACACAAGTTTCGGATAGTTGTCGTATAAGGGCGGAGTCTAAATAAAATTTGGACATTTTTGGTCATTATCAATTTTGGTAATGTAGATTCTACAAAATGTAAACAGTGTGATAGAACCTTTTCCCGGAAACGAGTTGGCACTAACTTCACTGAAACTATCCGAAACGAACGGATAATCCGAAATAATTACATATCCGTAACCGTATCCGAAACCGATATAATTTTATTCCTATATCCATATCCGAAATATCATATCCATAACATCCCTAGTAAAAAGTACACATAAAGTAAGAAGGATAGGCAATAGACTGCGATATTACATAGCGTATAATTTTATTAGTAATTTAATCGAAACTATCGTTCATCAATCTGTTTCTTTCATTCTTAAGTAATTATCGATTCCGCATCCAATCTTCCAACCCCTTTTTCGCACTTTTAAGGGATGATTTCCAGAATTTAGATTTCATCCATTCCAAAGGCAAATACGTTGAACTTATAATATAACTAGCCTTTGCAAGCGCCTTCGTCTCCTATATTAATTAAGATTCCTACAACTTACAAACAAGATTGATGTTTAAAGCTTTGTCTAAAAGGCATAATTTTGCATAAATTTTGCTAATAATGTTGAAATCGGTTCATTCAAATGACGTCACTTCTGAAACTAATTTCAATTCCAATACAAACAATGGGATTCCAGAGACCGACCCGCAATGCTATGGAACAATATCATTAGATAAAATAAATTTGTATCAGCATTGAAATTGGTTTCATTTAAAAGCGTATCTATTTATATTCTTGAGAGGAAGGGCATAGTAAAATTTATCACCCAAATTGAGCTGGGGAAGTACCCCCACCTTACAGAAGACCGCAGCGAAACAACAATGGTTGTGTTTCTGCTAGTAAATAAGGTTGCCAGAGCTCGTTAGAGGACTGAGTATTCTGACAGCATGGGAATTCCGTTTGCTGTCAATGTAGTAAATTGCCCATTTTAAGAAACCTACAACGGTTTTTACAGGCAACGAACGAACTACACCTCCAAACATCACACATCCGACCGATTACCAAAAGACGGGTCTAAAGCTAAGCTTGAATGCCACCCATGTAGTTTAAAAAATAAATAGTTTCTTTCTGCCTCTTCTGAATGACACCTACTTTTTGGAACCGCGCAACTATTTTTGACAATTCAAAAGCATGTAATATTAGTCTAATTATTATCATTAAATTAAATAAATTAAAACTACTTGTAACATATTTTATTGCGGTATATTGATATTATTTAATCCTATCCACGGACGATATACCACGATAAAATCTGTAAAAAGTAGTTTTATTTCAATGTCTAGTATTCGCAAAATTAGGAGGTAAATGGGCCTTCTAATTTTGCAAATATAAATTATCCAACTTACATACATACACTCACGCCTTTGTCCCACGGAAGTAGGCAGAAACTACAGAATGCCACGCGCTAGGGTCCCTGCATACCACTTTTGCCTCGTCCACATTCATATATCTCGTCATGCACGCGCGCCGGTTACGAGTACTGCGTACCTAAACTTTTTAAAGGAGTTCACCAATTAGGTCGGTGTATGTCCTTCTAGGGCGCCCCCTCCCGGCGTTTCCACTAACATCCGCTTTATAAATCCAACTTTCTTTTATTAATACGTTTTTTATAAATATTTATTTCTTGCACACCCTAATAATAATATCAACATTAGATCTATTTTCAACGAATAAAAAAGTAACGTATTCGTTCATACATTCCAGTATATTTCCAAATAGAATTAATAAACACGAGCGTCCCTATCTGTATTTTCCACAACTCCTTTTGAATATGATTTCCTGGTAAGTAGATCTCATTTCGTGCAGTAACCAAGTTAAGCGCATTAGCGTCGGTTGTACTCTCTTAGTATTATAATATCTCTATGTTGCACGTACTCGTCCAAATTTTGATGCGTTCACATTGGTAGTAAAATGTAGGTGTTTTTCCCCGTTTTCATTTTCTTTATTATTTTGATTGTATCGTTGGTGCGTTTATAAAGGAATATGAATGATTTTTACTAAATTAAATATTTATAATTTGTTTATGATGCAGGAAAGTATACAAATAGTCTTGGAAATGTTAAAATATGATTTTTATTGTACGTTGAATGAATTTGAGCCGTTTAAATGCGTTTAATTTATTCATCAAACTATTTACGTTTGTTTACCGTTAAATTAAGTAAATTTCAACTCATAAAGTCAGAATATGGACCTTCTAAATCGATATAAAAACTATTTTTTTATCTGTCCTTAAAAATAAACGTGATTTTGTAATTGTAAGTCTCTTTCCTTTAAAATAATTAGATTAATCATTTACAAAGGCGATCCTTTCTGTGAGCTCAAAACCTGAACAACCTATCCTGTTGCAAATGATTGAGTGAGTGATAAGCATGAACATTTGTATCTGAGTCATGACTGATTCCATGTTTAATGTGTATATGATTACAGAAAAAATATATGTAGGTATACGTAACAAAAGCCGCTCATTGCTTAATTCGGAACTAGATGGCGCTATGTAATAATGTCCAGGTTTATTTATTTACTAGCCTACTAGCTCGCCTCACCGATGTAAACGCGCCCTTAACATTAATACTCTTACTGCCTCTCTGCCTAGAAACTAATGCATTCAAGTAGGAACCTCTCTCAATTATAAATGATACTTAATGGCACAAATCCCTTTTGAATGGCTGACCACGCCAAGTATTATGCGTAGACCATAGTAAACAAATATTTATGTTCAATACATGTTTGAGAGCCGTAGTAGCCTAGTAGTGTGACCAGTGGACGGAAATGTCAAAGGTCTCTTCAAACCCAAGGCCAACCCACTGAAATTTCGAAATTTTCGTGAGGAAACCTGCATGCTCGATGGCGTGTGAAGTCTGCCAACCCGCAGTAAGCTAGCGTGGTGGACTATAGCCTAATCCTTCTCAATTGAGAGGACATTCGTGCCCAGCAGTGGGACATTAATAGGTTGATGATATGTTTAGTTTAAGACAATAAACACCTCAGTCTGCCTGTGACCATGGATGTTGTAGAGGGTCTGTAACAAAGGTTTGATGGTAGAAAAGGGCTTGTGTTTAAACGCCGTCCTAAAAATTTACCTATTTTACATACATACATGCATACATACACTCACGCCTTTTTATTTATTTTATTCACCTATTTTACTACCAATAAAATTCGAAAAGTTCACCAAAATGGATAAATGGTCACCAAATTACGTTTCCTAAAATATCATCAAATAAATCCAATTTTTCTTATTTAGGTCACCAAAAAAAAAGACCTTACTAACTCAGCGAACAAGACTTTTCACAATTTTTGACTTTATTTGGTGACCATTTATCTATTTTGGGAAGCAAAATGAATATTTGTACAATGCTTGCAATTATTTTGATGTTTGTTTTATTATTTTGGATCATAATATGCTTTACTTTAGGACCCTTTTATAGCCTATTTTTTGGGGTTATTTATTTTATTTGGTGCTTAGGCTTAGGGTCTTAAAAATATTTCTGGTGACCGTTTAAATTATAACCGTAGAAAAGCTTACGGTCCCCCTGATGATAAGCGGCTACCATAGCCTATATGGACGTTTGCAACGCCGGAAGTGTCGCTTGCACGTTGAGCTATATAAGCTATATACATATATACTGTGTATATACCTTCGTGCGTTTTACTTCTATCGACAGTCCCCAAAGACTGCCCCGCATGTTTTTTTTATTAAACGCCAAGGTTGCCAAACAAACTTACGGCTTGATGGTAAGCGGTTACCGTAGCCTATAGATGTTTTCAACACCGGAGGTATCGCTTGCGCGTTGCAGACCTTGTAAAATCTGTTTTTAGGTTTGAATTTGAGACCTTTTACTTTACAGTACACACCACTAAGGATATCACGGTGGGCTCTAACACTGAAACTTTTAAGACATTAAATTATATTAAAAATAAAACTCAGCTTCAAGCGCGTAAAAACTTTTTTATAGCTTTAATATCAGGACCATACTCACAGGTGACGCCAACTGGTATCACAAAAGCCCTCATTAAATTATTTATTATAAGTTTTAAATCTAATTAAGGACTTAAAATAATTTTGAAATTAGTTTATGTAATAACCAAATGTGAAAAAGTCAAATATTTGAGCGATAATATGTCAAAAAATATGTTAGGAGTTATAAAAAAGTCGGTAAAAAACATGTAGTAATTTACTTACTACTCTTCTAAAAAAAAGTGGCTGTGACATACGGACGGATAGACAGACAGACAGACATGACGAATCTATAAGGGTTCCGTTTTTTGCCATTTGGCTACGGAACCCAATAAATGACAACGTATTAATTAATAAATATTGACAATCAATTCAATATACCAGGACCTCATAACTTTCAAACAGTTTCACTTACTCAGCATATTGATGTTTGCTTAAACCCAATTACAGTTCTCTGGCATTCAAATATGTACACAGAATATATTGATTAATTGAACTCTACTCATGTGACCTGAAATTTAATAAATTCTACCTTGTGATAACTATAATACGTATCATTTTACATGGAAGCTTTCCAAATAAGTTTCCGTATGTTGTGCTTCATAAAATTTTAGGTGGAGATAAGACGGTACCTAAGGGTGTTTTTCGCATAAAAGTTTTTCTGGTCAACGTCCAACCTTTTTTGCTGAAGTAGTTCGAAATTAGGAATTATATTGAGGAGAGGCGACAGAGATAATTAAATTCCATACAATTTATGTCGTTGTTTATGTAGCATTGCAATTCTACGGCCATGGCATAAAAGGCACCTCAAATGTACATATTTATTACTTAAAACTTAAAAAAATATTTGGAGGTTTGCAGCTTGCATGAGACATTTTATAATTAATGCTGTAAAGGATTTGAAATATCATAATTAAATATTACTAATAAACCGCGTTGAATCGCGTAAAAAGTAGTTTTATTTCCATGTATTTGCGTAAGAAACAAATAAATTAGCTTTACTTTCGCTTTGAATATTCAGGACTTTCCAATTTTTTATCCAATCAGACAACTAACTAATTATAAGTTAGATCGATACTGTGGGCTATTTCTAAATATATTTCCATTTGAGAAGTAATTATAATAATTTAGTTTCTTTGAAATCTCAACATGGCGGCGTGTGAAGTTTGTCATACGGTACCAGGATAGCATGAAATAATAAATGCGTTGATGACAATTGAACGATGAAACTTCACAATAAGGCTTTTCTCCTATCCCGAATAAAACCTATTTACGGCTTTCCAATCCCGCTCTGCGTCCCATGAGAGATGTGACAATCACGTCCACTATGTCCCAGCAACAATTCCAACACTAGGTCATCATAAATGGGAAAGTTTTAATAAAATAAACAATAGGGGTCACACGCACCGGAGAATTGTACTAGACGAAACTAAATTTCCAATTTCTGCTAATCTTTTTAGCTACGTTTGTGTGTACATATGTATTTATGTTTGACCACTAAAACAAAATTTTACCCCCGGTATTGGGAAGTGCGACTGCTGAGTCGAGCCGAGGTTCTTGGGTTCAATTATGGGGTTTTTACTTTTTAGATTCTCAGTAGTAGTGCCCACTTGATGGCAATCGGCTAACCCCCTATAACATGAGACCTAAAACATACGCGCAAAATGTGGGTGTACATTTGCCTAACACTTCGGGGACAACAGGCGTCATATGTTACGTTTATGTTATTAATTATTTCTTACATTTCTAATCCTTTACAGCATCCATGGTCACAAGCACTAAATACCCAGTCAAAAGATGCACATAAATTATATTAATATCCTTATCGCGATAAAACCCATAAAAGATTCGTAGATTTATTTCAATCCATTAAAATATTTACCTGTCTAGGTTTTGGAAAATGTTAAATAAATATACTTGTTTACAGTACCTAAATATGTGTTTGTATGTCTTCAAATACACGTGCAGACAAGATTTTTATGAGACCACCTATATTTCTGCAATAAAAACTTTTTATTGCAGATTCCGCAAACATTTTGCCAGAAAACTTCTACTAACGTATATATTATTTGTATTTAATGTTTTTCTTCTATAATTTACTATAGCAGAAGTTTATCATACACTAGCTGCCTCACGCGGCTTTGCCCGCATGGTATAAAGCGCCGTAATTGAAATAAAAACGTATCCCGCCATTTTTGTTCAGTAATAGTATTGAAAAAATATATATATTTTGTTGTTTACAAATATTATTATAGAGGATTCATATCATGGGCGTAGATAAAGTCTTGTAATTAAATATTAAAAGTTAAAACACTCATGTGATACTATTATCACACTCGGATAGACCCACATTCGTGTTTTAGTACCCCTGATTATACAACAGTTGCATAAATAACTATAATAATATCAAAATCACATTTTTAAATTAATTAATTAAATTCATTATCGATATAAAAAAACTGAAATATGTGATATATACGTCTAACGGTTGAAATGATGATGATGATGATAAGACGAATTAGTTAATTAGAAAGAAAGAGTTCTTACAAATAATAGATAGATTACAGGTTAATAGAGTGTGAATAATAATAAACTTGACTTACGAAATTCCCCCTAACTTTTCCATAAAATTACTACTACAATACTATACAATTACTAGGACACCATAAAACATCCCTACATTTTAAAATGGACTTGTGCCAAATTTGTTAAATGCTATCAACAAACTTCAGTAGCTAATTGGAGCTACTGAAGTTGCAACCTATTTCATAGCAGTTTTTTGGTTAATTCCAATAACAATGATTCAGCTATTTTTTTCAACAAATTGGAAAGCACCTACTATGACTATGTTGTGACTATATAGGGTGGCACAACAAGCATACGGCCTGTGTGATAGGAAGCGGTTACACCAGAGGCGACACTCGCGCGTGGCCGACCCTGTAGAAACCGTCTCGGTTACATAAAATAAATATTATATTGATTCACTGCGATCTTCTGTAAGGCAGAGACAAATACTTGCACTCTGGCAGCTTGAACGACAATTCGCGATCCGTCCTACCTCTCAAACCTCCCTTTACTCTTTTCTGTTGTTATTTAAATCTATAGAAATGTTCAAGTTTATTATTACATAGCGGAGTCTTCAGCGTCAATTTGATATCGTCACAGCGGTACAATTTCCTTAGGCGAGAGAAAACGGATATAGAATATTGAATATTTCCTGTCTCACCTATGTATGTATGTATATCTTGGTCATGTTGAAATATGTTTCGACCTTCAGACACCTCAAATTCATGATCGCCTAGTACGTGGCTTGATGTAAGGGGTGAATTTAAGATGATTGGGAGATTCAATCGAGAAAATTGAACAAGAAAATTGGGAAAGCTTGCTTGTAAAGAAAGGAAGAAAGATACGGTTCTCGAATTATTCCAAATTGAAAAAGTCACGTAGTTTTTCGTTTTGAAATTTAAATTTGTTTATATGTTGTATTTATATAAAATTACTCAATTTCACTTGAATTTTTTAAATTCCGAAGATATGAGACATTGAAATAACACAATTTTTGACTGATTTATCGTTTTGTATAGGTACTTTGGTCTACCTGTGACCATGGATCACTAGATATTTATTTTTTTAACAGAAAAATTTACTAATACTGTTCTTCAAATTAATTTACTTCCTCACCGCACTGGACTCAAAGACCAATGAAGCGACATTAAACAATAACTACCTACTACATTTTTTTTTAAACGTTTCTTCCCTTTCGGGATGAGGCAAAGGAATCTAGTCAATACAGCCTAGTCTTCAGTATTCTTTTATTTTATTTATGATGGATGACTGGATGATTCACGATAATGGTTGATGATAGGGTGAATTAATGGTTTATGAACGGTCATAGATGATTGTTTTTTTTTCCTAGTTTCAGTAAATATGTGGTTCTTTACTGAAACCTAAGGCGGACTTCTTGGGAGAATTTGAAAGTCACGTTACACTGTTTTGTTTCATTTGCCAACACTCATGCACGTTTTCAAACACTTAACGGTTAATAATCCACCATTATTATACATTAAAGTTTATCAAAACACAAATTTTAGAAAATAAAACAAAGCTGCTGAACATGACGCTTCACTTTCCCGCCAAAAAGTCCACTACATACTACAGTAAATTTTAAAAAAGTACTCGAGTAAAATGAGTATCTATGTAATGAGTTTTTAATAATACAGTGTGACAAGACCCGTTCTGTTTTTTTTTTTCATTTTGTACGCCACTTCAAAGCTAACCCATTACTTTGGGCCTTCACAAGACGAGACAATTCGTACTAAACCGGTCAAGTTCGATGCGGACTGACGTATTGAGGGTTCTATACGAGAGCATCAAAGATGATAAACTTAACTTTGCAGTTAAAATACCAGTTCTATTATACTCTTCTGCTGCAAATACGTCTAAATTATTAAATTAACTTCTTCGAGTTGGCAGGCATTACATGCCAACGAAAAAATCTCTCAAGCATGTAGGTTTCCTCACTATGTTTTCCTTCACCGTTTGAGCATGTGATAAATACGCACATAACTTCCGAAAAATCAGTTGTGCGTGCTTTTTTGGGTTTGAACTCGAGACCGCTGACGTTGACGACCGGTAAACGATTCGCCGGGATTAAATAATATCAATATGCCGCGATAAAACCCATAAAAAAAAACATTAGCACCTATTCGTAGAATTACAATTTCGCAATACCTGGAATTAATTATTTTAAAGTGACGCATGTCTATGACACATGCCTTTAATGATTCGAGCTCAAAGATAAATAAATTCTTACTAGATTTATCGCCAGTGTCAAAATATGCATTATAAATTCCAGTAAGTAATTGAAGATAAGTTAATTAAATTTTATTCCTTGAAAGCTCTAAGTGTATTCTTTTTGAAACGTAGTGTTTAATACTATTTCCACATTAATACTTCAGAAACAAACTGGCAACAGAGTAAAAATGGTATTCACTTTTTTATTTTGAGGTACGGAACCCTAAAGATGTGACAGTGACAAAGATAACAAGTCTGAAGGAGAATAAAATTAAATGAAACACTGGAATAATTTTGCGTAAGTTAAATTCCAAATTGTTTTCAGCTGTAATATCTAGATATAGAGTATATATTGACGACCCGATTAGCACAGCAGTAAGGCTGCCTTCGTGGTAAAAGTCCCGGGTTCGAATCCCGGGAAGAACAAATGTTTGTGTTTGACATAATACATATGTACTATGTATTTACGAAAACCAAGTATAAATGTAATGTATCAACGTTCTAGTATCCGTAAGACTTGTTGCTTAGCTCGGAACTAGATGGCGCTGTGTTATAATGTCCTGGAGGAAACCTACCTACTTAAGAAAAAAAATTTTTTTTTTCGATTTTCTTTCCTGAAAGACGCGGCATTAGCATATCACCTGGTGTTGCATATATCCATGGGCGGCGGTGATTACTTACCATCAGGTGAGCCTCCTGCCCGTTTGCCCCTTATTTCCATTTAAAAAATCTCTGTATTGTGTAAAGTCTGCCAACCAATCTCTCCCAAATGAGAGGAGACCCGTGCCCAGCCGTGGGACAATACACGTCACTAGACAAGTAATAGTTTATTATGACAACAGCATTAAAATATCTTCATGTATGCAACGTTCAAAGTTCAAATGAACAGTTGTACCCAGTCTCTTTCATATTCTCCTCTGATTAATTCCGCTGCGGCATCCAAGACGATTTAATGAGTTCTCCGCGACCCGACAGTCGTGATGGCTGGCGGTTGCACCTACACATATGACTATTGTAGACTGCAGGCTATGTAGAAATAATGATTTTATAGATACCAATTTTTGTGTAGTGTGGTATGTAATAAATGTATGTAATTTAATCATATATGATTAAATTACATCTAATGATGACGAAATATTGTTTTGTATGAGAATATTTAAACATTGAAATAAAGTTATTATTAATTAATCCATTGGTAGTTAATGCTGCCTTCTGTGCTGGGTCTACCGGGTTTTAATCCCGGTATGTAAGTAAGTTTGAATAAATGAATTTGAATTTGAAATTTGAAATCTCGATGTTTTAAATCCTAAACTACACTAATATCAATACACCGCGATAAAATCCATTAAAAGTAGTTTTAAATAATAACACACGTTAAACCAAACCATTTAACTTCACACTGTAACATTAACTAGTGACAAAACGATCCAAATCTCATTGAATAACACAATAAACTGGCCACTCCCATTGAATATATCACATAAAACGATTTAAACTTAAACACTCGTAACATTATAATATTGCAATAATTCAAATATCTAATGGTACATTGTATTTTATTGAAAACTAGCTTTTATTTCAATGTGTATTTAAACCAAATCGACTGGAAACTGATTTTATAGATACATTATTATCATGCTTCAATAGTGAGTGTCACGGTCAGCGGCTTGAAGTTAAGATTTCTGCCTGAATAATGGGTATAGACGTTCGCCCTATTAAATGCGACCTAAAATCATAACATGTTAATTTTATATATTAAATACTATATGCACAATAAAAAATAAATGTACAAAGGCGGACTTAAGGTGGAAGCTCCACGCTAGCCCGCGTAATTCAAATTTTCGTACGTTTTTTGCAATTTGCTCGTCATTGTCAGGCTGTACATTGAACAAAATATGATTCGCGCCTGTAATAGGTATTTAGTTACAGAATTATAATCATTAATATCATCAATACAACCCTCACATTGCATACAATTGGATTGAATGACTTTTTCATGAAATAGACAATCAATACAGTTATATGCACTTTGAGGGTTGTATTGATGATATTAATGATTATGATTCTGTAACTAAATACCTATTACAGGCGCGAATCATATTTTGTTCAATGTACAGCCTGACAATGACCGACAAATTGCAAAAAACGTACGAGATTTTAATTTCGCGGGCTACCGTGGAGCTTCCACCTTAATGCCTTAGGTATTTTCTACCAGTCTCCCTTAGAGTGGGTCACAGACAAAACATTTAATCCATTGATTCTGGTTATCATACAAATGAAAGAGCCTGAAAACAAACCAGAAAGCTAACGGCTGTCGTTTCTTATCATCATTAAACCATTGACCTGACCTGCTGGACACCGGTTTCCTCTCATTTGAGAGAAATTAGGTCTTAGGATAAAAGTCCACTATACTAGTGCGGTAGACTTCACACGCCGTCTGGATCTAATTCATCTAGATTTCTTTACTATAGCTTCGTCCATCACCCCCCTAGTTCACACGTCATCTAGAATCTTCTTATTCGTGTCTAGGTTTCTTAACTATATTTTTCTTCACTGTTTGAGGCTGTTTCAGTCTCTTTCCAAGTACTTACTGTGGTCAGTTTCTGATGCGTATTTTTTCCATCTAGTGAACTGTGATGTCAAAGTCCAAATCGAAGCAACGCGGTGGTTCAGTGTTGCTTCGATTTATTTCGTTGTTCGAAGGATTAAAAATACTGAATGGCATTCAGTCATATTAGTTGCACGTTACCAAGGGATTTTTTTCTAATGACTTGCCTGTTCCAAAACTAATTTTGAATTGAATGAAAGCTTTGATTGATAAACACAGTTCGCTTTTTATTAAAAAAACACATCTGGATGGCTAAAAACTGACCTCAGTAAGTAGCTAGAAAGAGGCTGAAGTTGATGACTGTAATTTTAGGATAAAAATAGAAATTGTATTGCGAGGTTTATGTGATAGATAACAGTTAAAAGTTGGACAATAACAAACATTTTTTCGAACAACTCGAACACTCCTCGTTCTGGTACCAGGATAGCATATTTATCAGAAGACAATTTTGTGACCCTTAAGTAGTTCTATCGACCAGCCACTAAGCGTTTGCAATTATTTATTCAACGCAGGCGACCCTAAAAAGCCGTGCGTAGTTCGCATGTAAACGACCAATCCTCTTTTTAACCGACTTCCAAAAGGAGGAGGTTATCAATTCGACTGTATTTTTTTTTTTATGTTTGTTACCTCATAACTGTGGATTGGGTGAACCGATTTTGATATTTTTTTTTTTATATGAAAGCTGAAGCTTCCCGTGGAGTCCCATAAATTTTTTTTTAGGATCTGATGAGTTGATCCTTGGGAAATCGAGAGAAACCCTCAAATTTACTACGTAGATGACGCGTTTATTGTTCAACTTCTTACCTCATAACTGTGGATTGGGTGAACCGATTTTGAAAATTCTTTTTTTATATGAAAGCTGATGCTTTCCGTGTAGTCTCATAAAAAAATGGTGAGGATCTGATGACTGGATCCTTGGTAAATCGAGAGAAATCCTCAAATTTTCTACGTAGATGACGCGTTTATTGTTCAACCTCTTACATACTATCACGCCTGTTGTCCCCGAAAGGTTAGGCAGAGGTGTACTAATGTACACCCACGTTTCACCGGTATGTTTTAGGTCCCATGTTATAGGTCCCATGTTATAGGTGGCGAGCCTATTGCCATTAACCGGGCACGAATCCAAACTCCGAGCCGCTACTGAGAATTTCACAGAAAAACCCAATAACACTTTGCTCGACCTGGGAATCGAACCCAGGACCTCGTGCTCGGCAGTCGCACTGTATGACCACTAGATCAACGAGACATATAATACAACGAACCTATTACAGACACTAAAAAGTAAAAAATAAAATAAAAAACTGCGTTAAAAAAAACCGACTTCAAAACTAAAAAGTTAAAAATAACTTAATACAGTTTTAACTTCTTTTTAGTTTTAAAGGTATGAAGTCGGTGCCAGTGCCTGGTTGTACACTACGCGATGGGTGTACATACCTTTACATTTGGCTTGGCACCGTCTTCATACCTTTAAAACTAAAAAGAAGTTAATACTGTATTAAGTTATTTTTAACTTTTTAGTTTTGAAGTCGGTTTTTTTTAACGCAGTTTTTTATTTTTGTTAGTTAAAGGACTGATACAGTACAATAGTGATAGCCATGTGAATACTATTAATTTGCTATTTTGCTGCAGAAATTTTCACATACGTAAATGTGGACGATGTAAAAATAAATAGATATACATTATGACCAAGCAATAAGGCTTGTAGTTGCGGAAACTAGATTGTTAATAAACGGCACAGATATTTTTGATTGTACACATACATACATATTACACATACAAATATTAATGACTCGGGTCAAAATGTCCATGCTTTATCACACAAATATTTCACCCTACTCGGTATTCAAACCAAGAAAGCAGAAAATATGTATTGAACTATATAAAAGACCCTGTTTAATGGCTAACAATCGCAATAAATGGTATTCATTATCTATGCGATAATTTTATAGCTCGTGGACAACAACGTATTTCTTGCATCTGTTGAAATCCCATGAAAAACTATTATTACGAACTATATGAACTGTAAGAACTAGAGCGACTTCGTGTCTGCGTAGAATTCAATTCAATTCAATTCAACTTTATTGAATTCCATAATTTTATAAATACAGGTGGTAAGGCTTAGTGCTAGATACAATTATGGACCCTGTCGGGCACAGCAAAAGTACAATAAGAGAGTGGAGGAAAAGTGTTTTTTTAGCAATTTATTTTATTTAATAGTGTAGGTATATAATAGTCGTAGCGATTCTTGGGGGAGACCTATGTCCAGCAGTGGACGTTTAACGGTTGATATGATGATATAGTATAATAAAATATATATTGTATTTAATTAGTAATATTATCCAATCTGCTTCTTCTTCAAACTGCTTATCTATTTCAACCCACTTTTAAGAAATTATCGATTCCGCAAACAAACTTACATCCCCTTTTTCGCCCTTTTAAGGGATTATTTCCGGGACAAAAACTATTCTTTGTCCTTTCTCGGGACTTAACCTCCCTTTGTGAAAAACATCATCTAAATCGATGTAGTGATTTAAGCGTGAAAAGGTAACAGACGGATAGACCAGACAGACTGTAAGTATGGATGCCTTTGATAGGGCAGGCCTTTTTATTAGTCAATTCAATGTTTAGTTTATTAGTCTAAGTGTCTTCGTCATCATCATCATTATCAGCCTATATTCGTCCACTGCCGGACGTAGGCCTCCCCTATTAAACGCCACAGAGCTCGATTTTCGGCTTAGTTAATATACTCGTAATATTCCGATTACCCACTCCAAAACAAAAGTATTTCTTGAATGGAAATAGTTTTAAGGACCCAGTACGCATATTTTCCTACTTGGGAAACCAAACAGGAAAATATGTACTAGGGCAGTAAAACCATATAAGAGGTACCTATAAATTTAAACGGAATATGAGTTCATACCACCGACATGGATATCGCGTGCATTCATTCATGCATCTTGTATGCAGCTCACGCGATCCGAATATTGAAACCCACGCGACTTGAGTCGTCTCATTAATATTTACCCATATACCAATAAGACTATTCCCTGAGGGTAAGCAGATGTGTATGAATGTCCGGTAATACAACAGCTACATAATTATATATCTCTACAAAAGTTATGATAGCCTAGTGGTGTCAACGGTCTCGAATTCTTCGATACTAATAAGGACCACCGTTTGCGGGTCGCATCTGGACGAGATTGGCACAGGACCGAAGCGAGTGGCATGCATGGAAAGAGGCCTGTCTGCACCCAGCAGTGGGATCAGAAAGGCTGTGGATGATGATGATGATGAAGGACCACAGAATTTTCGAATTTATTATGCGGTGAAATACTTTGAGGAAACCAGCATGCTTGAGAAGTTTTTAATAATGGCGTGTGAAGCCTGCCTACTTGGACCAGTCTATCGTGGTAAACTACGGCCTAATCCTTCTCAAATGAGAGGAGAGGTTCCCGTGCCCAGCAGTGGGACAGTGCATGGGTTTGATTACCTACCTTAAATAACTGTTTTATCAAAAGCTAATGAATAAATTAAAAAGTAATAATTAATTAAATTAATAATGTAATACAGTTTTTTCTTTAATATTTGCAAAAATACAACGTAGGGTCACTTTCCCAGTACCAGGCATGCATAAAATGTAAGCGGTTCATGTAATTCTCCCAAGAGTAAGTAGCAATATATCTTTGTAAATCGGGATTACCTGACAGTTACCAGAATATATGACCCCAGATCAGTAAACCCTTTCTAAATAAATAGGGGTGAACAGTGACAGTTATGAACTCTATTGGGACAAGATCGCGTTACGCAATTATGGGTTATTGAACCGTACCGATACTAATCTTTTAAGGTTCAATTTTATCTGACAAAATTCATGTAAAATTGAACCTTTAAAATAGTACGAAATCTGTATTGATAATAGTGTCAACGGCAGCTGTCATTGCCGTAACTGCAATGACAGTTGACTTTGACATTTGACTTTGACTATAATAAGGCCATGGAAAAAAAATATGTGAGGAACCCTACGAACCCTATGAACAACCATCAAGAAAGTTTGGCACTGATTGTCGGTAATGCCGTCCGAGCTTTCATAAGATAACATGACATTAGTAGAATATTCTATTACGACCTTTGCCACAGGAAATTAAAAAAATTAATAGAGAGAACGTTTTTAAAGTTTGTTGATAAATAAATAAAATATTTAATATTAGTACCAATACAAGTTAAAATGTGAATATTATTCTAATCTTAAAATTTATAGTTACTATACTATTTCTAAAGCTGTGGTAGCCTAGTGGTGTGACCAGTGGACTGAGATGTCAAAGGTCTCGAATTCGAACCCTAGGCACGCCACACCACTGACTTTCAACACACTCCACAACACACTCCACAACACACTCCACAACACACTCCACAACACACTCCACAACACACTCCACAACACACTCCACAACACACTCCACACTCCACAACACACTCTACAACACACTCCACAACACACTCCACAACACACTCCACAACACACTCCACAACACACTCCACAACACACTCCACACTCCACAACACACTCCACAACACACTCCACAACACACTCCACAACACACTCCACAACACACTCCACAACACACTCCACAACACACTCCACAACACACTCCACAACACACTCCACAACACACTCCACAACACACTCCACAACACACTCCACAACACACTCCACAACTCACTTGCTTGGTGATACAACCAAGCCTCTCCTGTTCAAGTATGTAGGAAATTGTACAACCCTTAGTAAACTAAAGGTTGTACAATTTCCTACATACATGGGCTGACAAATATAAAACGTCCCCCCTAATACTATAAACTCGAACGTTTATATGGATGTAGGTGTGGACGTTTGTTACTCTGTCACCCCTAAACCGCTTAACGGATTGAGATGGAATTTGGCTTACATAGTTTATTATCTGAGTTAACACATAGGCTTTAACTTTTCATCTATATACTATACGGGCAAAGCCGCGGGCGGAAGGAAGCTAGTATAAAGTAAGATTTTTACTTACTAGTTTACTACTTACTAACTAACAACAGTTACCTCAATAGTCTCGCACTTATTTCATTGTTCCGTTAAACCACAATGACACAAATACATTTGGTTAAGTTTATTTTCAATCGTTGTTAAGTAGACTTTCGTGCTTAACGCGTTCAACCGCGAAGCGTTTTAAGTACAAGTAAAGTAAACATTAACTTAAACGTTGCGTGCTGTGCAATATTTATTGGGTTGCCTACCAGGCGACCATAAAAGTTAAGTGGCGACCGCCCACTTATTGTGCTGGTAAGAATTTAACACATTAAGAATAGAATAATTGAATGGGCGGTGATGATATCTTCTTTTTCCGAGCTTTTTCCCAACTGTGATGTGTTGAACACTTGTTCACTATGCTACATCACACACTGGCTCGATGCCTGTGGCAGTGCTGGCGGTCACCTCTCCAAAGACTGGCCTCGGCTGGTCAAGCTTAACCTCGTCGACTGTTAAGCCGGGATAGTGAAATAAATATAGTGTATTTGATTAACAATGTGACGGAAATTTGAACCTAAAATTATATTTTATTTCCATAAAAATAGATCTTTTTCGATAAGAAGATTTAAATCTATGTATGTCTTAATTACTAGTTGGTGTCGGTGTTTCCTAACTACCAACCTCTGAGAAGAAACACCTGATTTATTTTAATTCCAGGCATATATTATGCAATATCCAGTACGCGAGTGTCATAAGTCATCAATCAAATTATCATTCCACTGCTGTTTACGGGTTTTCTTTCATTTTTAGACGGATTAGGCTATAATAGTCCACCCTAGTCTACTGCGGACTGCCAATCTTTTATTCGAATTAACACGCCATCGAGAAAATCTCTAAAGCGAGCAAGTTTCCTCGCGATGTTTTTCTTCACCGTTGGTAAATAAACATTACTCCCCAAAAGTTTGCGGTGCGGGCCGTGGATTCAAACTCGAGAAACCATTGACTTGACCAGGCCACTCCACTAGGCTATCATAGCATCTGTGTGCAAGTATCACCATGTCTTTTTTTATGGTGATAAGGGGGCAAACGAGTAGGCAGCTCACCTGATGAAGTGATGACCGCCGCCCATGGATATTTGCAACACCAGAAATGCGTTGCGTTAATCTGATATCGCTGAAGTATATTCAAAAATATTGAATATTTTTGAATATACTTCAGCGAATACTGAATATTTTTATTATGCAAAATAAACTTCTAAAAACCACCCTTAATGGTCCAATTATATTTAATCCAATTTATGCGTTCAGTGGTCAAATTACATGATGTCGGTTCATCAAAATTTATGTCGTTTCCCCAGCGGACGCCGCGGTTAGAACTCAATTAACTTTAATTAAATTATGCGTAGTTACTTATAATATGTTTGGGTAGTCTTGTAATGGAGAATTTTTGAAAGAGTGTTAGTGTACTTAAAAAGTCTGCTAAAAGTTCTTTAGACATTTCATACATTTGACTTTTGTAGGCGGTAGGGCATAGCGAGATTCCTCGCTCAAATTGAGCTGCCCGACTGGGGGTATCTCCGCCTTACAGAATACCGCAGTGAATCAACAATAGTTCTTTCTGCGAGTGAGTAGGTTACCAGAGCTCGTTGGGGAGTGACTATTCTTCATTCTGACAGCATGGGCATTCCATTTGCTGTCAGTTTAGTAATTCCCTATTTTTAGAAACCAAAACGGTTTCTGCAGGGGTGTGCAACGCATTGCAAGCCTTGAGGTGTTGCAAATGTCAATGAGCGGCGGTGATCACTTATCATCAGTTGAGCCGCCTGCTCGTTTGCCCCTTATTGCAATAAAAAAAAATCCTCCTTCAAAAAGGTCAGGTGCGCAATACTCGGAACCAACGCGCGTGCATGACGAGATGTATGAATGTGGACGAGGCAAAAGTGGTATGCAGGGACCCTAGCGCGTGGCATTCTGTAGTTTCTGCGTAGGCCCATGGGGAAAAGGCGTGAATGTATGTATGTATGTATGTATGTATTAACCAGTACAGTACACCATTGTCTGTAGTATCAACTGTCGGAAACGTTTAAACAAACCACGATAATAATAGAACCTGCATGTTTTACCCCTCATGTATAAATGCATAAGTACCAGGGCACCAAACACGCTGAAGAGGTTTATCTATATCGCATCGCGCGATATTACTGCACAAAAATGCATATGAAAATATTTAAAGGAAGCCTATGCATGCCATACACGCTACAATCTATCGGATAGGTAACTTGTGTACAGACCGGAGCGTGTATAGGGTTAGATCTGTGACTGACAGTAAGCAGGTACCGTAGTGTATAGACGTTTGCTACACCAGAAGTGTCGCTCCCGCGTTGCCGACTCTGTAAAAACCCTCTTATATATCGTAATTAGTAGGGGAGTTATTACACCGACAGCAACCGTAATTCCTATCACTCTGCTAATCAGCTCTGGTCCCTTACTCACTCGCAGAAACACAACTATTGTTATTTCACTGCGGTCTTCTGTAAGGCGAAGGTACTTTTCCAATCGGGCAACTCAATTTGAGAGCGATACCTCGCTATGCCCTACCTCTAATACATAGTTCTAATAAATAGGCTAGGTTTACTTAGTATACCTACACTAGTAGACCTCTCCGGTAGACCCGTAGCGTGCACGGCCGGAGTTACGTGATCTGCTATGCAATTTGCATGCCAATTAAAATCCAGCTAGAACAGTAATTGCATTACAGGTACCAGGGCCCCATAAAACTGTGGAGCTTATCTATCAAACAGCTGACGTTCCGAAACTGCCCAATATAGCATGTACGAGTAACAATCAAAACTTTGAAGCAACTAGGGATGGGCTTGCATTGTATCATATCGATTGTCGATATCGATATCTCATGAACAAAAGTTAAGTACTAGATTATGTACCTAAGTTTAGAAATATGATGTTTGTTGAAAATTCTCACGTAGGTGACAGAATTCGATATTCTTATTGAAATGAAGCCGTGAGTGCGATTTCGATGAGATAGCACATCGGAATTGCGGTTCCGTGGTGCCCTTGTAAAGTTTGCAATGAACAGAGGAATATGATTCTTGTTATTTGCTGACTTAGAGATATATTTATCCAATTTTTTTCTTTAAAAATATTTTATATATAAAACAAATGTTGCAAAAATCATCACTATTCTTGCAACATTTATAGCATCAGACATCAGTAAATTGTATTAAGGCATATGTGGGTATCTTATCGACATTTGCTATTTAAATTCGTCCCATCACTAGATGCATGCCCGTCGTTGCAATAAAGTTAAATTTAGTTCTAACCTACAAGCTATTTCAGACTTTGTTTCAGTCTAGACTTAATAGGCTATTGAAAATATCTCAAAAGCTTACAACTGAAATTAGAGCCGGTATGACATTCATAAAAAAATATATACTATGTAAGTTTATTGACGTCGATTTTTAATTAAGAAAGTTGATGTAAAATTTTTATTAATTTATAGGATCTACATTATTCTGAAACTAAATATTATCCATTAATAAGTTATTTATCGTTTCGATCCAAATTTGACCAGCTTATCATTAGATATTAATGTTTTTTTTTATGGTGATTACGGGACAAACGAGCAGGAGGCTCACCTGATGGTAAGTGATGACCGCCGCCCATGGACATTTGCAACACCAGAGGCTTGCAAATGCGTTGCCAAACCCTGTAGAAACCGTTTAAGTTTCTTGAAATAGGGAGTTACTAAACTGACAGGAAATAGACTTCCCATGCTGTCAGAAACCACGAGCCCTGGTTGATTTTATTACACGTACTAACACAAATATGAGATAAATCTACTTCTTACGAATTTAACGCGGTATATTAATAATATTATAACCCGATATTTTACAAGCAAACTCCAACAATTCCATAATAGAAGACTTTAAGACATTTTCAGTATTGTAATTGTGAGAACAATGTAATGAATTTATTTACGTTGACATAACACATTCATTTAAGTAACAAAAACAATTTTGAATAGGGATGACAAGCGCTTCGAGTACATCGCCAAACGGCCGAACTTGAATCAAAGTTACAATATTATTTTTCACCGACAGCTAGCACTAGATATTTCGACACCCCTAGCTTTCATTCCTAATAACTCAAAAGGTACCGAGGTCCGCGTCAAGCGTCGCTAGTCGATTCCAATATCGTGAAAATTTCCTTCAGTGAATTTTTTGATAAGTCGTTTACATTAGGTTCAAAGTCGAGATCGGATTGAAATTCAAATAAAATATTCGATTCACGATTGCCTTAAGATATTCCCAATAGTAGCTTGCAGTCTGTATTAACATACATAACATAGTGTACAAGAAATTTGTCCCATCTATTATCTGGAACTTTGTCATAAAATAGCAAAGTACTATGGTATCTTAGAGAGAGCTGTGTTAGCTTAGTGGTGTGACCAGTGGACTGAGATGTCATATGTCTCGAGTTCGAACCCAAGGCACGCAGCACTGACTTTTCGGATGTTATGTGCGTATTTATCACAAGCTCAAACGGTAAAGGAAAACATCGTCAGGAGACCTGCATGCTTGAGAGATTTGTCTCGATGGCATGTGAAGTCTGCCAACCCGCAGTAGGCTAGCGTGGTGGACTATAGCCTAATCCCTCTCAAATGAGAGGAGACCCGTGCCCAGCAGTGGAACGTTAATGATGATTATGGTATCTTAGGGCATATCAAGATTCCTCGCTCAAATTGCACTGCCTGACTAAGAAAATATCTCCACCTAACAGAAGACCAAAGTGAAACAACAATAGTTGTTTCTGCGCGTGAATAAGGTTGCCAGAACGCGTTAGGGGAGTGACTATTCAGAAAGCATAGCAATTCCGTTTGCTGACATTTTAACCTGCTCTATTTTATGAAACCCAAAACGGATTTTTGCTGGACCAGTAACGCGCGAGCAACACTTCTGGTGTTGCAAACGTCCAAAAGCTATAGTAACTGATTACTATCAGGCAGGCCACAAGTTGGTTTGCCACACTTGTGGTAAAAAAACTATATTAGACCCATGTGACATAAAACAAAATACACACAGCATCTGGCAGGCTCCATTAACAATTAATTCCCCTACGTGACTTATGTCACAATTACTCACATCACAACCAATCGCCCCAATCGATACGCAAAAAGTGTTAATTTATGAGATTTGGTAATTCCCAAGTTTACTTCAAGTTTGGAGGTCACTTACCGGTTGCTGTTTCCTTTAGCATAATATACGTTGTCTTTCTATTGGGAAGAATAATTACTGTATAGGTGCATACAAATTTGGTAACATGTTATGTAACTTGTGTTTTTATAACACGCCCACATTACTAAACATTGTTATACAACATTGTAACAGATAACGATACTGTACATATTAGAATAACAATGCTATATAACAATTAAAGTGTTGTTTTCGTACCTGCGTAAGTTATATAACATTGTTGTAAAAATTAATAACATGATATTATAACACGTTATATAACATTCAGTCTCCACATTACTGAAACATGTTATATAACAACGTTTTATAACATGTTATATTATGTTATATGTACGCAACTTAAGGCGAATATTTGAAGAATAGAATATTACAAGTGTTCAAATTATTTATAATTTGATAGCGCGCTTTTTTTACATGTTATAACGTCTCTTGAGGGCGTTGCGCTAGCCTAACTTATATGATCGCGTGTATTCTAGACCGCTTCAAATAACGTGGTACCATTTCTACCGCATAGATACTAGGGTACTGATATAACGCGCGGTATGCGTTGTGAGTACAAAGCTTACTATATATGTTATAACGCTATGCGCTATTTAACTACCAATAACACTATATGCAAGTTGTTATTGTGTCTGGAAATTTTAGCAATACGTAAATAAATGTTGCTTTTTCTGTCAGTAAAATATTTAAATGGGTGTTAAAACTTTGGAATTATGTTATACAGTCGAACAACCTAATTGGTACACATGCAACTATTGACCGATCAATATGTTCATGTAAACCAATTAGCTCGTTCGACTGTACATTAACGTTAACCGCTTGCTACCGTCACGTTAAGTTCCTGGAGCCATGACTTGCACGCTGAATACCTGAACTAACTAACTCTCGTTAGCCTGTGATAAACTGAAGACAAAATGGCCGCGGTGGCTTTTCCCGGATGTGGCCACTTACACGCTAATGGCTGTTTACACAATGGACGATGTACATTATCTTTTATATTTTGATAAATAACTTGTAACTGCTTCGTTGGTCGAGAAGTTAGTGGGACTGCTGAGCGTGAGGTTTTGGATTCGATTCCCAAGTCGAGCAAAGTTTTATTGGGCTTTTCTATGAAATACTAGTGAATTTCATAGAAAAACCAATAACCAATAACACTTCTCAGTAGCAGCTCAGAGTTTGGATTTGTGCTCGGTTGATGGCAATAGGCTCGCCCCCTATTGCATGTGATCTAAAACTACCAGCGAAATGTGGGTGTACATTAGTACACCTCTAACCCTTTGGAATGATAGGCATGATAATATGTGACCTAAATTTCAATAAATGAGATAGCAAGGTTCTGCCACCACTACTTGCTGAAACTCACCATAAATTCAATTAAATTTAAATACAAGCATAAAACTGAACGACTGAAGAATACGGATAATTAAACCCAAGACCTTTTGTTCATTAGTCGCACTTTACGACCACTAAACTAACGAGACAGCATGACGCTTTCGTTTTTTTTAAATATCTATAGCCACACAAATCGTTTTGGGTATTATTGCTGATCAAATCTCCGTTCCATTTCATATTTTCAAAGAATTTACTAACATTTGCATATATTCAGCAGCCTCAACGAATATTCTCCACAACATCTACAGTGCAAACAAAATATTCCAGTTTTAGTCATAAATAATCTGAAGTTTTTTGTAAATAAAATGGTGAAAGAGGTTTTATATACAAAAAAGGTTCTTTACTCCACAAACCCGAATGCTGAAATACTTTTACACAAACCGTTAAATCGCTGATTCACGTAGAGCCTGAAATTTCTTATGTAACCTCGCGATCCTGTCCATGATTTGCGTTATTTTAATTAAAACTATGTATACTGCGTTTAAAAAAAAAAACATTATATCCAAACTAATATTATAAATGCGAACGTATGTTTGTCTGTCTTTCTGTCTGTTACCTCTTCACGCTATAACCGCTGAACCGATCTAGACGAATTTTGGTATGAAAGTAGTTTGAATCCCGGGGAAAGACATTCCCGTGGCTTCGTATGCGTAAAATTAGTAACTTTATTTGCATAAAAACTTCTACCCCCTTTTCTCCCTTTCCTGGGACTCAAACTATCTCTATACCATCTGCCTTTCATTTGAGAGAGATTAGGCTATAGTCCACCACTCTAATTAATTGCACGTTGGCAGACTTCACACGCCATCGAAAAAATCTCTCAAGCATGCAGGTTTTCTCACGATGTTTTCGTTTACCGTTTGAGCAAGAGATAAATACGCATATAATTTCCAAAAATCTATTGGGTGTCTGTTTTGGGATTGTAATTTATTTATTTATTTAAATACTCCTTACTTTTATCTTAACAGTGAACCCAATGCGATAGTGCAGCTTAATTATGATTACAAAAATTTGGTGACGAACTCCTTTATTCAAATGAAACTTTTTTGTAATTTTTATTTCATTTAAAAGAGTATCTATGACGTTCCTTGCCAGCTTCATCTCTTGAAACCGTTCAACTTGTTTTGGCAATTCAAAATTGGGAAATCCCGTTAGGGACAAATGTTTGTGTGATGAGCATAAACATATTTTGTATCCGAGTCATGGATGTATCTATGTATAATATGTATGTATTTACAAAAAAAAGTATATATGTAGTATATCAACCAACTAGTATCCGTAACACAAGCCTCGTTGCTTAGCTCGGAACTAGATGGCGCTGTGTCATAATGTCCGGGAATATATTTTTAAAAAGTATCTGTAACATTAACCTATATGGAAATAAATCATGTGACTTTAACTTTGACATTGTATATTACTTGAGAAATTTCAAATGTATTAGACAAATTAATGTAAAAATTTATGACCGAAGTTAGAGAGAAGTTTTGATATAATAAGCCTTTTATGTTTCAACTTCAGTTGAACATAATCAGCTTTAAGTTAAAGGCTTTGTTCTAATGTATTTTAAAGTTCAAAATCGCATGGCGTTTACAATTATCGTCACCAAAACAGGAAGGTCCCAAAATAATTTGGGATTAGTTAATAGTATTATTTTGAAGTAAAATAATTAAGCTCTATCTTTGTAAGTACCTACGATAACTGAGCAAACTGCAGGTCTGTGGTTCGATTCCCAGGTTGAGCAAAGTGTTATTGGGTTTTTCTATGAAATTCTCAGTAGTGGCTCAGAGTTAAGATTCGTGCCGGGTTGATAGCAATAGGCTCGCCCCCTATTACATGGGACCTACCTAATACATGGCGAAATGTGGATGTAAGCCTCTGCCTAACCCTTCGATGACGACAGGCGTGATGGTATGTTATTATTCTAAATATTTTTGATTTTTTTCATATACCGTAGTATAAGATACTTTATATAAATAATAAAATAAAACCTAGGTCATACATATTTAATTAATTCTAGAAGCATCCTCTCCAAATAATATTTTCTCGTGCAACGACTTCCTAGTACCAGGGCAGCATAAAAGCGAGAAGAGTTGTTATTATGCAAATGGGGAATAATCTGTGTGTTGTTGCAGGAACCGCATCGAGCGAACTTCGTCGAAACGATGGCGGGGTTCCGTACGCAGGGTTGTGTCGGCAGCTATCTGTAAGTGCAAATCATACCTTCACGCCTCCATCCCCGGAAGGTGTAGCCAGAGTTTCTATACCCCTAGGAAATTAGGTTATTGCTGTGAGCCAGTCTCAAAGTCTGCTAATGACTATTTAGAACCTTATTTCCTTACGTTTAACAGTTTTAGTTGTAACCACAGGTCCAATCATTTCATTGACGGCCTGTGCGTCACGGGGTTCGATCCCCGCACGGAGTAAATATTTGTACGATCTACAGGCATTTGTTCCGGGTCTGGGCGTTTGTGTATGTGAAAATTTGTGTTTGTAATTTGTGTTAACCCACGACCCAGGAGAAAATCCTAGCTAGACCGATGGGGCATACCATCTATCACAACTGTCGTCCCAGAAGGGTTAGGCAGAGGTGCACTAATGTACACCCACGTTTCGCCGGTATGTTTTAGGTCCCATGTAATAGGAGGCAGAGCCTATTGCCACTAACCGGGCAACCGATGAGGCAGTTATCATCATATGTCAAATTTATAAAGAAAATGGATTAGATATTGAAGAAAATTGTATACAGATGAATTTCAATATACATGATCTTGGCTAATGCAGTGTGGGTCCTGACATAAATATTTCTACTTCATGATTCCACTCTCTGAAAGGTTGTTTTCGATAAATAGGAGATTATATTCACTCTCACGGATCAAGAATAAAGATAGGCTTTTAGGTTGCAAGTTTTTCGGCCGTGTATTATAGGTATATAGGATTAGTTAGGTATATAATACACTGTAAAATTTCATGCTTGTGATATTATAAGGGAGAAGAAAAAAAGAGAGAAAATAAGTAAGCCGTTAAAGTAAGTAATGACGACTCGGTGGCGCAGTGGCTGAGCGATCGGCTTGTGCGTCGTGGGTTGCGGGTTCGATCCCCGCACGGAGCAAATATTTGTACGTTCTGCAAGTAGTTGTATTTTCACATACACAAACGTGTATGTGAAAATATGTGTTTGTAAACGCACCCACGACACAGGAGAAAATCCTAGTGTGGGGCAACGTTTAAAAAAAATAAAAAAAAACATATTTGGTATCTAAAGTTTATTTATACAGGCTCGAAAAAATTTATGTACTAGGGAAACATACCTGCCTACATACTATCACGGATGTCGTCCTGGAAGGGTTAGAGGTAGAGATGTAGGTACTTATTGTACCTATACCTACATTTTGCCGGCCGGTTTAAGGTCCCATGTAATAAATAATAGAGGGCGACCCTATTGCCATCAACCGGGCATCAATCCAAACCCGAGCTGATACTGAAAATCTAAATAAACTCAAAGGTGACTGACTGACTGACATAGTGATCTATCAACGCACAGCCCAAACCACTGGACGGATCGGGCTGAAATTTGGCATGCAGGTAGATGCTATGACGTAGGCATCCGCTAAGAATTTTTGAAAATTGACCCCCTAAGGGGGTAAAACGGGGGTGCAAAGTTAATATGAAACTTTTATTTTTTTAGTTAAATTGCACGCGGACGAAGTCGCGGGAATCAGCTAGTTTTATATAAAAACCCAATAACACTTACTAGGGAAACATAAACATACGAAGCAAACATCAAAAATTACGCAAACCGTATAAGCCAACTATGATAATAAAAATACAGACTAAAAAAATAGGTACTCGTTTTTATAAAATACATAATAGAAAATACTCCAAGCTGTTTTTCTACTTTTTAGTTGGGCTTGCAATCAAACCGTGTTATTTTTAAACTAATAATAAGTTATATAATATTTTTAGTCTTGAAATGAATTCTAAAGATTTTTTCAATTTAATCGTGACTTTAGAAGGTCTTATTTACTTTGAAAGACATAACATAGATATCTAATATATACGTACCTATACAATACTCAAGCTTATAAAAGCTTGTTAAAAATCTATAAATATTATGCTACTGCTAAGACATAGCACAGACTATATCTATACTCGGAGCTGTGGTAGCCGAGCGGTGTGACCAGTGGACTGAGATGTCAGAGGTCTCGAGTTCGAACCCAAGGCACGCACCACTAAATTTTCGGAAGTTATATGCGTATTTATCACAAGCTCAAACGGCGAAGGAAAACTTCGTGAGGAAACCTGCATGCTTGAGAGAATTCTCGATGGCATGTGAAGTCTGCCAACCTGCAGTAGGCTAGCGTGGTGGTCTATAGCCTAATCCCAATCAATTGAAAGGAGACCCGTGCCCAGCAGTGTGTATTAGGTCTGAGAATTAGGTCGTGAATTTTTCGTGAAAGAGTAACAAACATACATCCATATAAACGTTCGCGTAAAAACATTAGTAGGATGTACATCTATTAATAATGAATATCTCTAATGACCTATTGTTCTATAGCCAGTGATTCAGTTCTTGTGCCATATAGGAATAAGGTTCAACATATAACAGCCGTTTGTAACACAGCACGCGTCCGCGACATCTGGGGCCCAAATCTGTAATACCTGGTAGAATTATTATTGTCCATTGGTGTCCTGGTAGAATAATATTAACCATTATCGCCATCTTTGCATAACCTGAACGTGACTTGAAAACATCACTTTCCTAATGTATGTCGCATATAATCAATGACATATTATTATATTTTATATCATTGCATATAATATACACTGTTGTTAAGTCCTCGGTTTATGATCAAATAATTTGTCTAATTCTTCTATCCCCCCCCACATGGGAAAAATATATGGATGTATGGTCTACAGGTAGTTGTACCGGGTCTGGGCGTTTATATATATGAAAATATGTGTTTGTAAACGCACTCAGAGAAAAAAAAGAATGAATGAGAATGCCGAAAAACTTATCTGTTTTTTTTTTAGTTTTTTCATGTTTAACACAAAACATTTATAGAAATAATCTTTTGGAAAGAAAAATACTTTTCCGGGTACTTGCGAATCTTTAGCTTAATGATTTGAAAAATTGAACAATAGCTAATAATAAAACAGAATTCGTGACAAGTCACAGCCAAACAGTGGAAGAAATCATCGTAACGAAACCTGCATGTTTGATATCATTTCTCGAAGACGGTGGCGCTGGCGGCGGCGGTGTGTGAAGTCTGCCAACCCGTACTAGGCTAGCGTGGTAGACTATAGCCTAATCCCTCACAAATAAGAGACCCGTACCCTGCAGTAGGATGGTACCTAAATGGATTATTGATAAATACACACGTAACTCTGAAAAGTCATAAGTTGCTTGAAATTAAATTCGAGACTTACACATTAGGCTTTTTAACCGATTTCAAAAAGGAGGCGATTATATTTTCCACAGTATTTTTAAGTTTTATTCTCAGTAATGCGAATAGTTATTTAAGTTCGAATTTACTTTTCCAAAATATCTATTTGAAATACTATTAAAAAAATAACATTACAGTACTCAACCAAACTCAAATGGCTCACTTTGAATTGCAAAGTTCAATTTAAAATTCAGTAACGGACTTTCAATGATAGGGTGGGTGGTATGCAAGAAACTGAATATTTAGCCGATTCGTATTATCATTCTGTGAAATTCAGACGCTGTTATTTCCTACCGTTGCTTTTGTCTGTATTGGTTTACATATTAAGTTTATATTTCCTGAATGTTTTCTAACCTCGGTCGTACTGAAATTGTTTTAGGTGTGTTGTTTATTGTTTTTTATACCTATTATCTAGTGGTCTAGTGGTTATTTTAACCCCTAGTAGGTACGCGCGTTATAAGTCTGTTTGTTTGCCATATTTGGTATTGTAGAAATTAAACCAGCTTTTTTTTTAACTTATATTAATTAGGGTTTGACCACAATCTCACGCTTACCTAGAAGATATCTATATCAGATATTCTTTTTGTATAATACAATGAATAATATAACGTGTATATTTAACAACCCGTAAACAAACTTACGGCCCGATACTAAGCGGCTAACACAGCCTATATACGCTTGCAAAACCGGAGGTGTCGCACTCGCCAGGTCGACCCTGTAGAGACCATTTACCATTTTTCTTAAAATAATGTTAAATACATACATACCATCACGCCTGTCGTCCCCGAAAGCTTAGGTAGAGGTAATGTACCGGGCATACTAATGTACACCCACGTTTCGCCGGTATGTTTAGGTCCTATACAATAGGGGCGAGGCGGTTGCCATCAACCGGGTACGACTTCAAACTCCGAGCTGCTAATGAAAATTTCATAGAATAAGCCACTGCTCGACCTGGGAATCGAACCCAAAACCTCTTGTTCAGAAGTCGCACTTTACGACCACTAGACCAAAGAGGTAGGCAGCATAATGTCAAATATGTTTTTTTTTTCAGATAACCTGTCATGTTTTACCCACGGCTGCAGTACGGGTTGGGTGTCAGGAGTACTAGGGAGCGAGGCGCTGACAGGAGGTGCGTGGCTGGCGGCGCTGCCGTGCCTGGTGGCGTTGCCAGCGGCGCCCTTCTTCGCAGTCCTAGCTGACGCACGGGGACGCAAGGCCGGAGCATTTTGTATCTGCATTAGTTTCATTGTAAGTGTTAAATCTTACATTTTCTCACAAAACTTATTGAAAATGTGACATAGCCTATATACTAGACTTGATCAACTTGCTAACCTTTTGTCATTTAGTAAATTTGTAAGTGTCATGACACTTTTTCATAACAATTAAAAACTGCCCATACGAATTATTAATCAGAACTAAGGGATCGCAGGAAAATACGTAAAAAGTTTAGTTTTTTTTTAGGGTTTCGTATCCAAAGGTAGATACGGGACCCTATTATTACTAAGCGTCCGCTGTCCGTCCGTCTGTCTGTGTGTCTCTCTATCAGTCTGACACCAGGCCGTATCTCTTGAACCGTGAGAGAGCTAGACAATCGATTTTTTCACAAATGATGTATTTCTGTTGCTTTTTACTGTGTATTAATAACTATGTCAGGCAGCAGCACCTGGTAAATGGCACGAAGCTCTTGTGTATGAGAGTCCGACTCGCACTTGATCAGTTTTTTATTTCAATGAACCAAAATATCAAATTGCAACTCCACATATATTTATTTAGCTTGCAAGATTTGACATAAACAACTAGCAGGCATTCTGACCCTCCAAAAATACAAAAACCTACAATTTTAAAAACCTGTCTTCCAGATTAGCTGGTCGCTAGCAGCATGGTGCGGTCCGCGAGGAGTGTGGGCGGCCAGGGTAGCAGCGGGGGCGGGAGGTGCCGGTGCACTGGCACTGGCCCCACTCTACTGCGCAGAAATAGCACCCAGAACGCGAGGCTTAGCAGCCATGCCTGCTTTAGCTTGCAGGTATGGACTTTTCCGAGCACGAGACAAATATATTGGAGAATGAGCTGATGACATATAGAAGAGAGTCTATAATTTCTACTGCCAGAAGGAGACTATAGTAATCATTTAATCACGTCGAGTTGAGTGACTAGAATATATTTATTCTATTCTAGTCACTCATATAGTCACTTATATAGAGTACAATTAATACATAGAGTACGGATTTGTAGACTTCACCACCCGGCTGACATAAAACCTCAGGTCTTCTAATGTTTTCATTCGTCTTTTAAAAGTACACCATGATTTCAAAAATAATAACTTCAAAACTTAAAAAGCCCCTGACACATTTTGAGGCGGCCATCTTGAACCGATCTTCATCAAACATAGTTAAGAACACTCCCGACTAACACACCTTTCAAACCAAAATTGGTTCAACCGTTCGGGAGCTACGATGCCTCAGACAGACACACACACGCCAAATTTATAACACCCCATCGTTTTTGCGTCGGGGATTAAAAACGACCTTCACGGAACTAGATGGCGCTGTGTATTAGTATCCAGATATAATTTATCATTGTCGTTTTAGTTGCGGCATTCTATTTGCATATGCGGCGGGCGGGGTCATGTCTGCGCATGCCTTGTCACTGTCGATGGCGGTTCCACCTGCTGTACTCCTGGTGGCACTCATCTGGTTGCCGGAGACACCATCGTTCCTCATCAGCATTGGAAAGATACAGGTAAATAAAGATTAAGATATTCAAGATACCATATTTTTTTCAGTTTAATCTTATACACATTTATCCAGTACCAGTTAAATATATTTTGTAACTGCCTCACTTGTCTAATGGTCGGAAGCGTGACTGTTGAGCACTAGGTCTTGGGTTCCATTCCCAAGTCGGGCAAAGTGTTATTATGTTTTTCTATGAAATTCTCAGGAATTCAGATTGGTGCCCATTACTACACCTCTGCCTAACTCTTCGGGGACAACAGGCGTGATAGTATATTCTGTTATGTTAATAAATTTTCTTTTGTTCTATCTAGGATGCAGCGAAAATAATTTGCTGGTTCGATGGCTCAGACTTTCGCGAGGACCTAACTGATGTGATAGAACAGCAAGAGGTGAGGATCAGGACTTCAGACTCCTATGGAAAGCGGGAGCCCATCCGCCGTCAGGACTCAGATGCCTTCCAACCTATGCTCAAGAGAAGCAGTGGACTGGACTCCAACTCCGATAAGGATAAGAAGAACGAACAGTCCGCTTGCAGGGAGCTTTGTAAGTTACCCTACGATATGTTTATGTTGCCCTGGTATATAACGTGATTATAGATGCTAAATAAACAGGATCTTCGGGGAATTCTTAGGATGTGGAAAAGCTGCATGGAAAATGAATATTCAAATTCTCGGTCCTCAGCAAAAAAAAAATTTTTGGTTTTGATAAAGACGGAACCTTGTAGAAGGATATAGGCTACTTTTTATCAACTTACCACGTGGGCGCAGCAGTGGGCGGAAGCTAGACTAAAATATAAGTTTATTATTATTTATCAGAGTGATTGTCTTCAACTTTTTTTGATAAGATGGTTCGAAGATCATCAATCAATCTACCATTATTAGACGCAAGGAACTTAATATGGACTTCTACGAAAAGCATGACTTAGAAACATATATCCTCTAACTCCACTCTTTCATGTTCTTCCCCAGTTCGTCACCGCCGCTCCCGCCGCGCTCTCTTCTCGTGCCTGGTGGTGCTGAGTGCTGCAGCTGGCAGCGGCGCTGGAGCAGTAAACAGCTTTGCAGCCGCTGTCCTACGACACTCTACCCATACTGTGCCGCATTTAAACGTGACAGCTTATAACTTAACCATGTATAACGGGTAAGTCAGGATTTTGGTACCAGGATAACATATGTTTGAAGAATCATCTGGCAGATACTTCACAGTCACCATCAAAATTTTATGGTTTGCTAGAATATAGCGCCGTATAAACTCCAGTAACTATACTTTGGACGACCCAATTAGTCCAGCGGTAGTTGACACTGCTTCTGTGCTAAAGGTCCCCGGGTTCGAATCCCGGTAGGGACAAATGTTTGTGTGATGAGCATAAAAATTTGTATCCGAGTCATGGATGTATTTATGTATGTATTTACAAAATAAAAAGTATATAATATGTAGTATATCAACCAACTAGAATCCGTAACACAAGCCTCGTTGCTTAGCACGGAACTAGGTGACGCTGTGTGTCATAATGTCTAGGAATATTTATTATTTATTTATTTACTTTGGCTTCAAAGTTTTTTCTGCGTTTGCATTCACGCTAATTTCTCTCTCTTCAGGACTATTCCTCGTACATTATTCGAGCCATCAGAAGCTGGTTCGGTATTATGTGGCACAGCACTAGTCCTTGGAGCTGCCGTTGCTACTGTGTCTGTTGACAAGCTTGGTAGAAAGGTATAAAGACCTAAAACCTATCTTACTAACACAGCAAATGAGCCTGAAATGCCAATTATCCTATTACCTTCTTACAGATGCTGCTACTCTGGTCCTGTTCAGGCATAACCTGTTGTTTGGCGATCTTAGGATTGTACTGCGACCCCAGTCTGCGCCTGCACACCTGGTACTCTCACCGCTTGTGGCCTTATAGACGGACTCAACACATAAAGGAAAAAAGTCTGCAATTAACAGAGAATTTTACAGAGATCAATATAAACCCAGAATGGAAGAATTATACAAGTGAAATTACTGGATACAGGGTCGGTGTAGCTAATGAGAGTGTTTACAACGACTGGAAAGTTCAGGATGTAGTGAATAGCACTCAGAATGTTGACGTGGCAAGAGAAACCCTCTGGGCACCTGTGGCTCTGATGTCACTTGTAATGTTTTTGTACAATATTGGACTGGGATCAGTGCCTTACGTACTTATATCTGAATTGTTTTCCATCAATGTGAGTATTTAGAGAATTTTTTTTTTGCATTACTTATTAATACATAAATTATGTCAATGTCATGTTTTTCGTATATCAAATAAATACCGTTGCCTGTAGGATCATCGTCATCAACCGTTTTATTGTCCCTCTGCTGGGCACGAGTCATTATCTCTTTAGTTTGCCACACTGACCTGAGAGTCGACCGACTTCATACGCGATCGAAAAAAATTTCTGCAAAATCATATGCACGTTACTTCGAAAAGTCAGTGGAGCATGTCTTGGGATAGAAGTCGAGACTTGACTGCACAGATCACTGGTCACATCACTAGGTTACCAGAGGTTCTAGGATCATTCCATTGCATTATAGGGTCGTGTTGACTTATGAATATGAAATATGCCAAGAAACAAGTTTATGTATGTATAAAAAATCCAACCGTTGTAAGTAAATTACTAATAGGTACTTAGCCAGAATGTCTTCTTTGGCTTAACTAATTATATTTTAATGTCCACAGGTTAGAAGTCTCGCATCAAGTTTCCTAATATCCTGGATGTGGCTCAGTAGTTTCCTCCTCCTTCGATACTACGGCAGCCTCGCCGTCTCAGTAGGCCTTCACAGTATATACTACATATGCGCCTCTGTCACACTCCTGGGCTCCTTGTACATATTCTTCATTATCCCCGAGACTAAAGGAAAATCCCAGGAACAAATCGATGAGGACCTAGATGGACCATTGCTGGTGCTAAAACGAAGGGCCAAGAACCGTGACCAACGATGACAGAGGATGGCGAAGATAATCTCTGTGTTCTTATTGTTATAAACTGTTGTTGGTTTATGATGCCCTGGTACAACGGGTAGGAGGTATTGCCTAAATAAGTCGCTCAAGATTGAATAAAAAAAACAGGTAGTGATTGAAAACAACATATCGAGATGTTTCCGATTAATGTTTGAGTTTTAAAAAAATGCTGGATCGATTTGGAAGTAACTGTTTTAAGTTGTCACAATATTTTCAAAAGTTCAATGGGATAATGTCTATATAGGTAGGTATATCATATCTGACCATATTGAGAGATGTTCACTTTAATTTGTTTGAATTAAAATATCAAATCTCATTTCTTTGCAAATTTTCTGATCAGTAAGTATTCTAAATATATCCAGAAAGATACAAAATTCTCATCACAGAAACATTTGCCCCTACCGACAACGGCATGCGAACGTTGACATTTAAATTCAAAAACATTTAAGAGCAGATATTTTTTTATCATACCACTAGGGTTGCAAACATGCTAACAGCCTCCCTGGCTGATGGTAAGCGGTTACCGTAGCCTATGGATGTTTGGCAACACCGGAGGTGTAGAACCCTAGAGATACTGGAGATCAGATAGAAGGTATTAACAAATAAGCGTCAATATCAGCCCCAAAATGATGAATTGGAATTCTAAATGTTCGATGTACTTTGCACACTATATATTTGTTCCGATGTTTGTGATAGATTTGTAAACGAGTCATTTATTATATGTGTGTTGGAATTGTTGTAATACTACACTAAATAATTGTAAAGTACTATGTCGTGCTGCCAAATAAGTATTAACATTGTGTTCTGATGTGCGATGTGTTATAGAAAATAAGTATGGACAAGATATTTTAGGGTGGCTTGGATGAACTACAGTTTGGAATAGTTTAAATTGTACACGAAATATTCTCATATTTTATGTTATCCTGGTAAAATTTTTCTGTGACCCCCTGTTACCAAGTTACCTTTTGTACCACAAAAGGTTACTTTACTTAACAAGAGAAAGGACTTAAGTACGAAATCATGAAAATTATTTGAGCTATGGGTTTGAAAATTGGTAGATTATATAGATAAGAGACAACAGTTTTAAACTGAGTCTTAGAATGTTGACTTTAAGTGGAGGGAATAGAGAATCGTCCAAAAAAACCCTCGGACAATGTAGTAATTATAATATTATTAATAAACTTAACATACTATCACGCCTGACATCCCTAAAGTGTTAGGTAGAGGTGTAGAAATCTACATTTTGCTGGTACGTTTTAGGTCCCATGTTGTTCCCATAGAGGGCTAGCGAGCCTATTGCCATGAACCGGACTCGAATCCAAGTTCCAAGCTGATTCCGAGAATTTCATAATAAAAAACCAATAACACTTTATTTACTCTACCTGGGAAAAGAAACCAAAACCTTTTTGCTCAGCAGTCCCACTTATGACCACTGGACCAAGGAAGCAGTAATTAATAAAATATAATGAATTTTATGAGTAGTTCTGCCAGCCATCTTAAAAGTAATTTTATTCTTGTTCAAATTGCTGTAGATAGGTATTGATTTGCTAAATTCAATTAAATATAAGAAATAGTAAGAATATACATAGTTTATAAAACAGTGTGTGTTTAGTAGGTAGGCGACTATAATAGATTTTGCTCACACAAAGTCAATAAATTATTATAAAAAAAAATAAGTGTGATGATATTTTTTGATTAGTCTGTTTGATAAACAAAATATACTTAAATAAGGTTTTATCAAAAACAGTTTCATTACATTTTGAAAATGATGTTCACAAAATAATAAAATTACCAAAAAAATACGTCGGCAAAAATCAACAGAAACTTTAGTTTGATATAAAAATATATTCAATTATTGTAATTATTTATACTAAGATAAATAAATGATTACACTATTCAGTGGTAATTTAGTTTGGAAAATTAAAATGTGTTATAATTACATTATGTCCTTTATAAGATACAGTATGATATTTTATTTAATTCTTACTTATTAAATGAAGTTCAAATCGCACATTATGGGTGTAGATAGGTACATACTTACACAAAATACATACAATGTATGGATGCGAAAGATAGTCCGTAAAATAATGATATATATGTGGGTTACTCGATTTTTAGCCAAATTTTATGAAATATAGAAAAACATATTTGTGTAAATTGAATGTTGTTATCAATAAGTACATTTTGTATGGATGAATAAATGGCTTTAAATGTGTATTGAAGTTTATTTTAAGTAACATTTTATTTATACATATATAGGATGTATTTGTATATCATCATATCAACCGTTAGACGTCCACTGCTGGACATAGGTCTCTCCCAAGGATCGCCACGACGCGTGACGACCGGTCGTATGCCGCCCGCATCCAGTGGATTCCAGCGACCTTTACCAAGTCGTCAGTATTTGTATATACTCGTCGATTTTTTGTTCTACGAATATTAGCTGTTTCATTGCCGTCTTTGGGATAGTAGCAAAGTACGATTCGAACTACTACATTTGGAATCGTACCGAAAAAAAACAGCAGTTGCCTCTCCTTCCCTTGTCCTTGGGGTCTAGGTAATCTAATTCATCACCATCCCGACAGGGTCCTAGGTCTGCCGTCCGTAGCCTCGCAAGAGAACCACGGATTGTATCATGGTGGTAGCCAAATATCACCGACTGTTGTGACAAGCTATGGGCCCTACGGCGCTTTCTGACAGATCCCTAAAAATAACACGCCTTTGGTACACTATAGGTTTTTGTAAATACATACATATTTTATATAACTCAGGTACAAATCTGTATTATATTATAGGTTTGAATCCACAACAAAAACAGCATTATCATCACTGCGCTAAGAGATATGTCAAAAAATAAAACAGCCTGTAGTTATAATAAACATTTTAATTGCCAATAATACAATTTACATAAATGCATATAAATTAATTAAATTCTTGAGATTCGCCATCACAAATCCTACTTTAATTACAATTACTTAAGATTCTAATTTAATTACAAGTAATCTCTAAAGTTAATTGATATGTTCACTTTTTGTCTTACGGGAGACCTGGTTTGTAATACTAGGCTATAAAATCCTTCTCCAAATCTTTATCATCGTCAACCCATTATTCTCCCACTACTGGGCACGGGTCTCCTCTCATTTCAGTTCAGGCCCAGATTTAGGGAGCACCCGGGCTCCACTATAAATTTTCTACCCTGGGTTGAAAAATAGTCTATAACAATATTTTTTACCCGTGACCGTGATGGATGTATAAATAGTTTTATTAAAATGTTTAGTATTTACGTAAGTAATCAGTACATATTTTATTATTGAAATGATTTCTTCAGCGTATTAATATATTCCCATTAGACCTCGGATAGATATTTCCAAAATTATTCTAGAATTTTTCGATTTTACTCAATCTGTGCCCTGTATATTAATAATGTTTGTATTCACCCTTAAAATACCACCTCCAATTTATAGACTCCTAGTACTTATCACACATCAGCTTTTCATAAACGATTCAATAAAAAAAGGCTTTATTTATTGTTAAATCGACTGAACAAAAATCCTTCTTTTTTTTTAAGTCAGTAAAAAAATCCGTGTGTCAGTGCATACTTATGATAATATCCACTGATAGCTCAATTCATTGCATTCAGTATAAAACGAGGAGCAAATTGAAAATAGGGAAACATGACGCCTAAAATCAGGAGTTTTTTTTATTTCACCTACAAAATACAAAAGGAAAAACAATCTCTTAAATCACTAAAATCAAATTCCCAATCTTTGGCAACCCTAAATCACAGTCTAACAAAACCCTGCATTAAATCATCATACAACTTTTGAGTGAGAGGAACATACTCCCCAGTCTTCTGGTCCAAGAAATAAATGGGGTCACTGACGACCCCCAAGTTGTAGCCTTGCTCCATAAGGTCTTTCTTCTTGAGCTTGAAGGTGGCAGTCAGTGGAGATTCTGGCAGGATTCTGATGAAGAGGGGTCGAGCGTATGCTGGTAGAGAAGAACGGAGGCCCTTGGCTAGAGATGTGAGATCTACAGTTTTCTCTGGGTCTGATATCGCTGCCATACCGGCTTTACCTTCGGTGTTGGGTATCTGTGAACATGAGAAATAATTTAAGCTTTTTTTGCAACTGTCCGTTTACTTTCGAGTTTTACATCGTAAGACAGGTTTAAAGGTTGTGCCAATGAAATATGTTTCACCTATGGACTTTGCAGGGTCAAAGATAACCAATATCAATTGTAATCATACAAACATAAAGTTGAAAATTTATAAAAAAATGCAATAGTACATTTTAAGGAACCCAACCCACGCTCCATTTAACAGCGACGCGGAGTACTTTTTTTCGGATATTTGCTTTTTTATTCATTTTATACGCGTAATAAAAATAATTAGGAAGAAGTTTGTAACAAGTTAGTATATTGAAAATAATTAAATAAAGTTAAGTCAATCAAGTGACCAGAATAGACACACATTGACAAATAAAAGACAATACAGTAATTTAATACTCTGTATTATCAATCTGATGAAAGAGTTCAATTTAAAATGTTCTCTTACCGTAACACCATACACAACAGCATCCTTTAATCCTATCAATGTGCTGATAACTCCTTCTACCTCAGCCGTCGACACATTTTCGCCACGCCATCTGAAAACACACAGAAAATTGTGTTTAGCTATTGCAGAACCGTTTAAAAAAAGCTTTTAAACGACTAAAGCAGTAGATTCTTTAAAGAAAAAGGGAGTTAAAACGGTTCCAAAGGTTCATAGTCTACAATAACTGCTTTCCAGTCGGGCTATAGGCATGTTGACTATTTTTAACATATCAACTGTTACTTCTTATTAAATACTGACTATGGAAGGAAATAACTCTCCCCAGTAGCAAGCAATAAAGGAAGATAACAAGAATGACCCCCAAAACGGGCTATAATTCTTACACACCGTCTGATTGTTACCAGGATGACATAAAAACAAAGAGCTCACCTAAACGTGTCTCCAGTACGATCCTTAAAGTAGAAATATCCATAGTGATCCATCACCAACACATCACCAGTGTTGAAATAGCAATCCCCTTCGACCCTCACGTTGCGTACCATCTTCTTTTCCGAAGCTGTCTTGTCAGCGTACCCCGCAAACGTTAGGATAGCTTTCTTCGGGTCTATTTTGCCTAGCAGGAGACCTGAAAACATAATATTAACTGTGAAATTCTGTCATTTACTATCCAACAACTAGGCATAGGTCTCCCTCCCATTTCCTAGTCAGTAGGCAGGGTTCACACGCCATCGAGAAAAATCTCTCAGGCATGCAGATTTCCTATTAAAGTTTTCCTTTGCCGTTTGAGCATGTGATAAATACGCATGTAACTTCTAAAAGTCAGCTCGAAAAGTGAACTCGAGATTTTAGACTTCATAGTCTATCATAGGTTTTTTTTTATGTTGATAAGGAGGTAAGCGAGCAGACGGCTCACCTGATGGTAAGTGATGACCGCCGCCCATAGACATTTGCAACACCAGAGGCTTGCTAATGCGTTGCCAAACCCCTTAGAAACCGTTCAGGTTTCTTAAAATAGGGAGTTACTGAACTGACAGCAAACGGAATTCCCATGCTGTCAGAATAGTCACTCCCCCAATGAGCTCTGGTAACCTTACTCACTCGCAAAAACACAACTATTGTTGTTTCACTGCGGTCTTCTGTAAGGCGGAGGTACTTACCCAGTCGGGCAGCCCAATTTGAGCGAGAAATTTCGCTATGCCCTACCTCTACGAAAATAAACCACAATACTCGTATGTTAGGTATACATACCTGGTTCATGAGGGCCGCAAGTTATACATTTACCGTTGCTATCCCTCAAGATTTCGCCAGTAATCTCATCACATCTGTTCAGAAAAAAATATAAATAAAGTTCAACAAAAATATTTAAAATACAAAGTACAGTTTAAAAATTTATAATAAGTGTAGATCTTATACGTACTTGACTAAAGTGAGTGGGTAGATAGTTAAGAATATTCTGCTCAGGAATCCGATTGCCCCCACTTTTGAGTCCAAATTCACTGTAATAAAGTATATAAAAAACCTATAAAGAAAATGTCTCAGTGATTGTGTAAGAGTAACCAATAGTCATGAGGTCCTAGTAAGCTAAATTCGTACTGAGGGCCACTCTCGGTATGCTTTTATGTAGTACTTTATTATTACATCATCATCACATTTCGGCTACAACCTAAAGGTATTCGCATCAACAACTTATTTACAATAAACAGTATGTACAACATTTGAAAAAATATAGCTGTATATCATATGGTACATAATACCACTGCAATTTATCTAAACTAAATTACTATTTTCCGATAAATTAAGTGCAATTTACAATTGATCTAAAATAAAACTGCTTTGAGCTAGTATCATCAATCCTTTGATTTAACACTTTTAGTTTTAGCAGTTTTATCTAAATCATATTCTGAAGTGCCTTGAGCTACCAGCAAAATAAAAAGCCCCCCTAAAGCAAACATTATGGATAGGAACGCTTCCTGCCTACTGGATTGCTCTCTATCTAAGTGATGGATCTGTAGGCTCAGGGTCTGGCTCATATTCCACTCTTGACTGAGTAGTTCTTCCTCCTAGCAACCCTTTATCGTACATCTTTTTTAATTTTATAGTCCATATCAAAAGGTGGTAAGCCTATTTTTAGTATGCGACAGACAGTCTGACTTTTGGAGGTCCGACTGAGAATTAAAAAAACCCTAATAACTTTTTGCTCCAACTATCTTTTGAGCTTCGTTTTGTCTGCTCAGCACTGATGCTCACACTTAACTTAAAGTTTTAGCGTCCTTCGTCATGTTAACCGTTAGACGTGCACTGCTGGACATAGGATCACCCTAGTCCTTGTTACGTCTATTTTATTGGAATTTGTATCTCTGTATGTATGTCAATATAAAATTTAATGCGCTCACCTAAGTTGCTGTTCCCTTCAGTAGCTCCATAGAACTCCATGACCCTCTTAATACCGAATCTTTCCACGAACTCCGGCCAGATCTGCGGCCTTAGTCCATTGCCAAAGATCACCTTGACTTTGTGGGCGCGGTCGTTAGGACCAGGGGGTACTGTTAGTAGGAATCTGCAGATTTCACCTATGTATTGAGCTGCCTGAGGAGAGAAGAAAAAATTATTATTTATCACTTGATTAAATGAACGTTATGAACTAAACGCGTTTTCTAAAATTCTGCTAAATATGATATATCAGGCCAGCTCATCGTAATAATGAACTATTATTCTCTTGATCTTGATTTTTCGCTGTAAAAATTATTTAGAAAAGACTGGCGAGCTGGCTGAAGGCAATAGAAATGATTTCCTCAATTAATTTCCATATAGCTGATCCAAAAAAATTGTTTAATAATAAGACTTATAGATCAACGTAATTTCATTACAAGATACGCAGATCGAGTTGCTTCAAACTTACAAATGACGTTTTTAACGTATAGATTTTTACTGAGAATATGGTATATTTATCCGAGAAATTATGTTATGGTACCACAATTAATAGGTATAAAACTAATCATTTCTTTTATTGACAAATTAAGGGATAGAGATTTATAGCCCTTTTAGAAAATTCACAAGATATTTTTGACAGATTGTGGGTGCCTTTAAATTTCACGCCCTGGAATACAGATTACAGTAGAACTTACAGTGCATCCATGTTTCGCCGCATCGCTCCAATAGTTCGAAGCGGAGAATTTCTTCCTCAGTACCACGGTACAGCCCGACACAACAGTGAGCCCCGCTCCCAGCACGCCACCCGCTGTGTGGTGGAGTGGTAGCGGGTCGTATATCACATCCGAAGAACTTAACTGTGCTGCTCTCTGCACTCCTAGTGGAATCAGCATGTACCTGGAGGCAGGTGAAAATGAGGGTTAAGACGCTGTCTTAAAAATGTTAAACACAAACTTCTAAAATATGTTTAATACAGTTTTTTCTCTTTTTGTCCGACTTTATTGACATAAAAGTCTAATAATGTTTAATAGTAACATTAGTTAATATTTGAGTAAGGCACTAAGTAATCAACACGTTATTCTGTTACGCTAAGGGAATAATAGCGTCTGTTATTAATGACATAAGCAAAACTATACATTTTATTTAACTTTCTAATACTAACTCAGTAACGCTTTTAATAAGGTTCATAATCCCATTTTGCGGCATAACACAATTATGAGGCAGGTACAATATGAAATACTGGCCTGATTCAGATACATAAACACTAATTTTAAGTATAAACCTAAATATTATTACAATTTACGAATTTGAAACTAATATTCTACTAAAAATCTATATTCATTCAAAAGGTGGCCCTCAAGGTAATGACTTGGGTCCAATGCAATTCTTACGCGATTTCTTCATTATGAATATTATGTAGGTACCTTATGTTAGTAATAATAGCGGCTTTAGGGAAGCCAGTGGTCCCGCTGGTATAAATATACAGTAGTGTGTCCCTCGGCTTCGCTTGTCCGCAGTCAACAACAGGTTCTGGCGACATCTCCCGCAGCTCAGCGGCTAGCGGTGCTGTATCTTGAAGGACCGGAGCAGGATCTCTGTCCGGCGAGTTGTATTGGAAGAGAGGGATGTCTGGAATCTCATGCTGGATCTCTTTTATGGCTAAAATTGGAAATTCAATTAAAATTTTGGCCAACTCTGATGATAGATAATCTAATTAACAATGCATTTATAACAGGCTAGTGGTTAATAAACAAGAGTGACATAGTACGTGCACACTTACGACTGTTAAGGTATAATGTGCTTTAAGACAGTGAATTTAACCCAGGAATTAGAATTACTTTATTATTTCAAAATACTCCGATGATATAATGATGACTCAGTTGATACAATATAATTATAGGAAACATGTGTGGGCCTTGTCGGGCACGGCAAATGATAAATATTTGAATCGAGCGTGAAGCATAAAAAGACGATACGTAATTTTATTTTGGAAGTGACCAGCGTTGTTATATAGAACATATAAATAGAGCAAAGTCGAGGTCTTCACAATAAATATAAGTATGGTTATAATAGGAGACTAGACTGGCTTTTTTACCACAACATTTCTAAATAGTCTTATTGAATTTGTAAGAGGGATGGCGCTCTACAAGTTTAATAGCGCCATCTCTCTCTCTCTTAACTAAATTCCGAAGTTAAGCTTATAACTAAATAAACCACTCACCATCAGTCATTTCGTCTCCAAACACAACAGCTTTACAGCCCGCTATTCGGAGACAGTGTATAAGTTGCCCTCCCTTCAAACTGGTGTTTATTAAAGCAGTGGTGACCCTGATCTTGGCCAGGCCGATCCATAGGAAGACGTACTCCGGCTGGGTCTCCATGAACAGGGCTATCACCTCCCCAGGCTTGAAACCTTGGCGTTTGAAGTACCAAGATATGCGGTTGCTGAACTCGTCACCCTGCAAAAATTTAAGAAATCAAACGGTAAAAATTTGCATAATGTGAGTTTCGTTTCATCATTTCAAATTTTGAACCAACTTAACCAAGTTAAAAGGCTGCTTTGAAAGCGTCTTAGTCGTAGTGAAGATTTAATTCAGTCTAATTGTAACAGTTGGTTAATCTTACATTTTACTGGAATTTGCAGTTTATATCAATAATTAATTAATCTCGACTTTAGTTCAAAACCATGGTACACAGTAAAGTTTCAGAAACGTTGGGATTAAATACCGCGACAAAATCCTTGAAAAGTAAGTAGTTTATTATTTCAATGTTTACGCCAGGGGGGCCAATTTGTGGCCCGCGAGCCACATGCGGCTCTTTGGATAATTATTTGTGTCTCTCGATAAATGTACCCTTTTGTTTTCTGTGCTATAATATTTTTTTTTTTAATATTATCGTTCTGTATGTGTTTATAAAAGGCTATCATAAATTCGAAGCGTACCTCACGGAAAGTCAACGCCCTGTTATCCATGACAAACGCCCTTTTGTTAGGGTTCATCTTAACCACTTCGTTCCACCGCGTAACCACAGTTTTTCCTTGTCGCTCCCACAGCCATATCCTGAAGATAGTGTATAGCAGAACTCGTAATCCTCTGGAATTAAAAATATACATAGGTATTAAAATCATTACGTCTATATCCTTAAAAGAAGGAGTTAGAGAAGATACCTAGGATTTGTTGATACGTTTTTAGGCTCCTTACACAAGGGGATTCACCTACTTCGTATTATCGGATACAAACCTTAAGCTGTTAATGAGAATTGAACCCAGGCTCAGAGAGAGTTTCTTTTGGACCACTAGGCCAACCTTTTTGTTTATTTATTTACAATAAGAGATGCCCAGAACCCTTGTCTTTTGGTCGTACAGGTTTACGTTTGGGTTTTTTTTTGCAGTTCCAAATAAGTGGCCAGAGATACCCAGAGATTATAACTGGGTCCTATCAAGGTCGGCACGGTTGATACAGTAGTCAAACGTACGGCTTCTCACGCGTGTCACGGCTTCGATCCCCTCACAGAGCAAATATACGCTTAGCCTACCTGTAGTTTTGCGAGAGGTAGGGTACAGCGAAATTCCTCGCCCAAATTGAACTGTACATCCACCTTACAGAAGACCGCAGTGAAATAACTATAGTTGTGTTTCTGCGAGTGAGTAAGCTGGAGCCGGTTAGGGGAGTGACTATTCTGGCAGCATGGGAATTCCGTTTGCTGTCAGTTCAGCAACTCCCTTATTTTAAGAAACCTAAATGGATTCTGCAGGGTTGGACTATAGGGTCAAAAACACGCGAACAACACTCTGTTGTTGCAAGCGTCTCTAAGCTTCGGTAAGCGTTTACCATCAGGCGTGACGTAACCTTGGGTATAAAAAAAAAGTTGTGCCGGGTCTGGGTGTATGTGTACGTAAATATTTGTGTTTGTAAACATACCCACGATACAGGAAAAAATCCTTGAGTGGAGCAACTAGTTTTAAAAACAAGATTGGTAGCCGACAATTAAAATTTAAACCTACATATTTTTAATTTCAATAAACCGCGACAAAATTCCATAAAACAGCAATTTCATTTAAATTTCTAGTATTTGCGTACGTGATTTGAGACATTGACTCTTTTTCATTGAATTATCGCCAATTAGTATCACAATTACATTGTAAAAATATTCAATCGATACACGAATTAAGTTTTAGAGTGGGGTGACCTTGAATAGGATTAACATACAAATTTGGATGTGTGTGGATGGGATATAATTCAAAACATACAACCAGTTGTAGGATATTGAGGTCAGGAGGATAATATAATCATAATGTAAGATTTATAAACTACTCTTTAAGGATTTTATCGCGATATATTGATATTATTATCTCATGCTCAAAAGATGAAAGAAAACATAGTGAGGATTTTTTTATGGATTTTCCCGATGGCGTGTGAAGTCTGCCAACCTGCAGTAATAGGCTAGCGTGGTGGACCTATATACAGCCTTATCCCTCTCAAATAGGAGGAGACCCGTGGCACAGCAGTGGGACAGACAGTAATTGGGTTGATGATATTGATATTATAATAATATATTTAATCCCGATGTTTCGGATCCTTAAAAGCATCCATCCACGGTCACAAACAATAACAATTAAAAAAAATTACAACCAGGTTAATAACATAAAAATGTATATACGATAATCAGGATCAATATCCTCCCTTGAAACTAACTCTACCCACCCCACGCGATAAAACGTGATAGTTATAGTTAGTCAGTCATCTATCACATATTCACATGTAGCTTACCAGGCAATCATAGAATTACATAACATTTCAATGACGAGCGCACTCGCTCGCGTGTTCGACTCGTCCAATCATTCAATCATTGCAAGCAACTGGGAACCGACACCTCTTAGTACTATGGTACGTACATCTTGATGCGCCGCCAAACATAATAGGACTTATCCGGCCCACCTTCAAACATATTGTTATTTCAATAGATTTGATCGGAGAACGTCAAAACCAATTCAAAGCCCCATTAACAAGAGCAGTTTAAAGAGTTTGTCTTATTTTTTCAATATAAAGGGACAACAAAGTAAACAGCTATAGAATTCGTTAAAAATATTTTTATTTCACTAAATGGAATCGCATCCACTGGAAATGCGGGCGGCGCATGACCGGTGGTCGCGCGTGGCGATCGTTGGGCGAGACCTATGTCCAGCAGTGGACGTCTAACGGTTATATGAGATGATGATGATGAAATGAAATCCGTATGTTAGAGAACTTATTTCAAAACGTAAGCTTGTAACCATTTAGATATCATAAATGTCAGATAACAATTTAAGTAATAATTAATCGATGCCTCTTTCTTTAGATTAAATTTTAAAGTCCTATCAGAGATTTTCAAAAAATAAGTTTTATTTCGAAACGATGACCTACTTAGTGATGTTTTCGATCCTAAGACTATATACTAACTATTATATATCAGCCTGTTGCCGTCCACTGAGTCTTTTTTCTTTTTTTTTATTGCGATAAGGGGGCAAACGAACAGGCGGCTCACTTGATAGTAAGTGATCACCGCCACCCATGGACATTTGCAACACCTGAAGGCTTGCAAATGCGTTGCACAAATAAATTCTTAAAATAGGGAATTACTAAACTGACAGCAAATGGAATGCCCATGCTGTCAGAATAGTCAGTCCCCAACGAGCTCTGGTAACCTTACTCACCCACAGAAAGACAACTATTGTTGATTCACTGCGGTATTCTGTAAGGCGGAGGTACTTCCCCAGTCGGGCAGCTCAATTTAAGCGAGGAATCTCGCTATGCCCTACCTCCATAATCTGGATAACAGACTTCACATCATCGAGAATATATCTCAAGCATGCAAGTTTCGCGAGATTGTTTTCCTTCACCGTTTGAGCATGTGATAAATACGCACATAACTTCTGAAAAGTCAGTGGCGCCTCCCGCCTTGGGTTTGCACTTTTGTCAATCACCACAACTTACTATGATAATGTATATAAATGAAAGTTTTAAGCTAACTTATTTTTCTTCAAGAACAAGCGAGTTCTTGTAGAAAAATTCCATATAAACAACGTCCGCGTAATGCTTATAGAGTAAGATCCCAGGGCCGCCAGACGTCACGTATTTTCTGACGAAGCAAATGTGGATGATTGAATAGAGTTAGTCAGAAAATACGTGACATCTGGCAGCTCTGGGATCTTGGACCATTAAAAAGTGGTGATAAAACATTTTTTCTACCACCCAACAAAAAATACTAGAAAGAGCTAGAAAGATCCACTTAAGAATGTCAGCGGCCCGCGGCCCCCAGTTAATATAGAATGTGTGTACTAGGCCATCAGGAGAGGCCAAGGTCCAATGGGCAATTGCGGCAGACACCTTGTAGCCGCACAATGGAGACTATCAACTGCGTCCGGTGCTTCAGATTACTTGTTGCGGGTTATGTGTGCCTAGTCATTTAGGAGTGATAGGGACCAAGTCATGTTTCCCCGGGATGTGATGCGCAGTGTCTCGCACATGTTCCTCTGTTTTTTTTTCAACAAACAACAACAAAATTCCAAAAAAAATTAAAAATGTTTTTACTGGTGTGACCAGTATTAGTTTTTTATTTTAGTGGTGTGACCAGTGGACTGAAAGTCAAAGGTCTGTTCGAACTCCAGGCACGCACCGCTGACTTTTCGGAAGACAAGAGAGCATACATATTTATCACATACGCAAAAAATAAATAGAGAGGTTTTCTCAATGAAGTGAAGTCTGCCAACCTGTACTAGGCTAGCGTGGTGGACTATATAGCCTATTCATACCTCTCAAATAAGTGGTGACCCGTGCAGAGGGATAATAATTGGGTTGATGAGAAACAATAGACTAGCTTCAAAAAAAAATTTGGTTTTTTTAATGATTTGCCATAACCATCAACCCCTATAATGTGGCAAAACAACATGTACTGGGTCAGCTAGTAATATTATAAAAGCGAAAGTGTGTCTGTCTGTAACCTCTTCACGCAATAACCGCTGAACCGATTTAGATGAAAATTGGTATCGAGATAGTTTGAATCCCGGGAAAGGACAAGGATAATAGTTTTCATCCTGGAAATCATCCCTTAAAAGGGAGAAAAGGGAGATGGAAGTTTGAATGCGGATAAAATTACTAATTTTACGCTGACGAAAGTCGCGGGCAAAAGCTAGTATATGAATAAAACCTGGTATTGATTTTTAATTAAAATATACCTTATATTAATCACGGATATTGTAGCAATCTAATGGTGAAAGAATTACATATTCAGATCGGTCCAGTATTTTCGGAGCCTATTCATCATCATCATCAGCTTATATTCGTCCACTGCTGGACGTAGGCCTCCCCTAATGAACGTCACAGAGCTCGAATATAATACATACAAACTAAAAATCTAATCTTTCCTCTTTATAATTTTAGTATCGATTTATAAACATTTGTTGAAATGAAATGTTTTTTTTTTTTTAATTTCTGTAAATAAATCTATTGAAGACAGTTTTACAATTAAGATTTTTTTAGGCTCTGGATCGATTTCGATCGACATCTGAGAAGAAATGTCGAAACAAACTCAGAGAATTATGAGCTCTTTAAAATCTTTGTTTACAGTATGTGAGCCTGACGATGTAGGTCAAAGTCTGAGATCAAGATGATTATTTTGAAGCAAGTACCTGTGCAGCTTTGAGTTGACCTGTCCATACTGACAGCACGCATAGATACGTCAGCCATCACCATGTTCCGTTACGATTTTTTTTAAAGTAGGTATCCATTTGTCGCCATGTTATTTATATTTGACTAGCTGACCCAGCAAACGTTGTTTTGCCACATTATAGGGGTTGGTGGACTACCCCTAACTTTTAGGGGGATGAAAAATAGATGTTGGCCGATTCTCATAGATACCGGATAAGCACAAAAAAATTCATCAAAATCGGTCAAGCCGTTTCGCAGGAGTATGGCAACGAAAACTGTGACACGAGAATTTTATATAGAATCCTACACACGTCATTCAGCTCAATAAACAATGGTGCGTGCCTGTTTATGTTGAATTGCAAAATCCTATGTTTTTATTCAATGGAGTTTATCTACCTGTTTATATTTACGTTCTAGTGGAAGAAATTCTGCAACAAAACCCAGGCATTGTTAGGGTATTATGAAAGAATGGTGGACTTTGGCCCGTTTACAAGTACCAGGGGACAATGAATTGACAGAGTGTTCGAAGACACGCGACACCGAACTGACCCTTGTACTGTTGATAACGCGTAAATATAACAGCTAGGGTGGGTTATTTAGCTTTTTTAAATTGATCATTAACATATGTTACAAATGTGATCCACAAAAACTACATACCATCACGCCTGTCGTCTCCAACGGGTTAAGCAGAGGTGCACTGATGTATACCCACATTTCGCCGGTATGATTTAGGTCCCATGTAATAGGGGGCGAGCCTATTGCCATCAACCGGACACGAATGCAAACTCCGAGCTATTGAGAATTTCATAGAAAAACCCTCTAACACTATGCTCGATCTGGGAATCGAACCCAGGACCTCTTGCTCGGCAGGCGCACTGTGCAACCTCTAGACCAATGCTCAACGAATTTTGATGGAATTTGACATACAGATAGTTTATTATATACTTGGATTAAAGAATTTGCTACTTTTTATCTTAATGCTAGGCGGGCAAAGCCGCTGGTGGAAGCTAGTTTTATATATAAAAAATCTCGTGTCACGGTGTTTGTCGCTGAACTCCTCCGAAACGGCAAGACGGATTATTGTGAAATTTTGTATTTATATTGACTAGGTCTGAGAATCAGTCGTAGACTAGTTTTTACACCCCTAGGTGATAAGAATGTCCCTCACCAGTTTTTTTTTTTGACAAATCATTTTTTTGTATTTTTTTTATGATTTGGCATTAAAAAATACTTATGACCCTAAATTTTCACTTTTTTACCACCAACCCCTAAATTGTGGCAAAACAACATTTGCTGGGTCAGCTAGTATAGCTTTTTCCCGCGGCTTCGCTCGCGTTAAGAAGTAGTAATATTAATAAGGTATAGTTTTCATACAAACTTTCATCCCCTATTTCAGCCCCTTGGGGGTAGAATTAATCAAAATCCTTTCTTAGCGGATGCCTACGTCATAACATCTACCTGCATATCTTTCAGCCCGATCCGTCCAGTAGTTCGCTGTGCGTTGATAGATCACTGTGTCAGTCAGTCAGTCACCTTTGAGTTATATATATTTAGATTGATCGTTTCAACTGCCGCCCATGTTTACTAATACCGATAATTTATTGTTTACTACAAATTTTTTATTATGATTTATAATCACTGACCCGAGCTATCGAGCTCTCAGACAGTTATAATTAATCCATATCGGTTAAACGCTTACTACGCTGTAATTATAGGTAGTAAACAAAATACTTGGTTAAACTGTAAGAGTTGAGTGTTGATATAAAAATGTATTCATTACATTGGGGAGATGGGCCAATATCATCATCATCAACCCATTATTGTCTCACTGCTGGGCACGGGTCTCCTCGCATTTGAAATGGATTAGACTATAGTCCAGCACGCTAGCCTACTGCAGGTTGGCAGTCTCTCAACCATGCAAGTTTCTTCACGATGTTTTCCTTCACCGTTTGCATGTGATAAAATACGCACATAACTTCCGAAAAGTCAGTGGTGCGTGCCTTGGGTTTGAACTCGAGACCTTTGACATCTCAGTCCACTGGTCACACCGCTAGACTACACAGCCTTTATTTATGGGGATACGGGGGCAAACAGGCAGGAGGCTCACCTGATGGTAAGTGATCACCTCTGCTCATGAACATCTGCTACACCAGGAGACTTTCAAATGCATTGCCGGCCTTATAAGAGTGAATGTGCTCAATTCTTGAATGTTCCCAGATAGTAACGCTTTGGAAAGACCGCTGGTGACCGCTGCTGACAGCTGGTTCCACAAAATGGTTGTGCGAGGCAGAACATGCTTTAGAAATCTTGCTGTTATGGAACGCTGAACTTGGAGGTAGTGCGGATGGAACCTTAAGTTTTAACGCGATGTCTGATGGAATTCAGCGGGATCAAACCAAACAATTTTTTCGAAACACTCCCCGTGATAAATGCTGTAGAAGATGAGGGGAACCAACATCTTTAAGAAAGAAAAAAGAACGAAAAATCATTTATTTCAGACTCGTACAGGATATTACATTGAAATACAAAACTAAAAACACAAATTGAAACTGCTCAGCACACGGCCAAAAAAGCCCCTGTCTCAGTATTATGCTGCGTTAGCAGAAATGCCCACACAGCGCTGGTATTCTGATAGGGCCTTGTTTACGCAGAGCCAAAGGATCAATCCGATCGGAAAGGGTTTGATCATTGATAACCTGAGCCGTCTTTTATTGAAATGCGGTCAAATGGGAGTAGCTGGTCCTGGGGAGCTCCCACCCAGAGATGAGAAAAAAAAGCCGAACTGCTATTGAGAATTCATAATTCATATAAAAATCTCAATAATATTTAACTCGTTCTGGAAATCGTATACTAACGAGTAACTACCAAAAGGCAATAGACCAACTGTTTATAGGGTTACAGATAATGTAATAATTTGAAAGCTCATTTTGACTAAATATTATTAATCTATGTAATAATTTAGGTAACAAGAGCCCACTATATGCGGTCTGGGAAATAGTTGCCGTGCTAACCACATTCGTTGCGTTGTGTGATTGTGTCAGAAATGAGATATACAACATTAACAGAAAATTATTTGTGTATTGAAAAAGATTCTTGCATCTATATCAATTATATCTATTTACTAGCTGACCCAGCAAACGTTGTTTTGCCACATTATAGGGGTTGGTGGACTACCCCTAACTTTTAGGGGGATGAAAAATAGATGTTGGCCGATTCTCATAGACACCGGATAAGCACAAAAAATTTCATCAAAATCGGTCAAGCCGTTTCGGAGGAGTATGGCAACGAAAACTGTGACACGAGAATTTTATATATTAGACTAGCTGATCCAGCAAACGTTGTTTTGCCACATTATAGGGGTTGGTGGACTACCCCTAACTTTTAGGGGGATGAAAAATAGATGTTGGCCGATTCTCATAGATACCGGATATGCACAAAAAATTTCATCAAAATCGGTCAAGCCGTTTCGGAGGAGTATGGCAACGAAAACTGTGACACGAGAATTTTATATATTAGATATGTAAAAAAAATTATCCTCATCATGATGCCGTAACCAAGGGAAATAGGAGGCCGACGGAAAGTGTCTGGGAGTATTGGCGACTTATTTTTAAGGATATCTATCGCCTATAATATACGTAAAAATCAGCTTGGAGAATTTACGTGAGGTAAGTCATGTTTTTATGTACCTTGGTTTCTTCAAAATTGGCCCACTAAGCAAGCTAGCTGGTAGGCATGTGTTCTTAGTACATACTAGCACTACTCAATCGTCCACATTTCCTTCGTCGGAAAATACGTGACGCTTGGCGGCTGGGATCTTACCCTACTAGGAAATTACGCAAAAATACTTATAGTTGGATTATGTACTTACAGAAAATCCCTGTAATGCGTCTTCTTCCATATATAGATCCATTGATATCTATCTCCCGTCATGAAGTAAGTGCCGACGAGGGCAATAACTCCCATCATGGTGGGAGACCCTCGCGTCAGCCATCCTAACCCAGCGCACGATACTCCTACCAATGATAGAATCAGCCCCTTCCTCCTCTCCGCCTCTTCGAAACGAACTCCAGTCTTTTCTGTCATCCTGGTATTTTCATATGGCGTGGTGCATAGTTGTTTAACTGTAATCATAAAAAATTAACTTTACGTACCGAATTTTATTGTATTTATTTATGATCTCGGATATTTCCTAGTTACGGTAATTTTGGTATTTTCTTGCAATTATCGCAATCTGTCCCATATTTATCACTTTAATTTTTTACACAGTCATCATAGGTAAAAAATATCATCCGTAGCCTAAATTCGTTCGCTGCTAGAAGTAGGCCGTCCCCTTAATTATGTGTATCTACACAGAGCTTGATCTCAACTCATCCCATCCAGTCAACAGTCTGTTTGATTTCTTCCTTATTAAATGTTCCCACATACAATCATATGAAGCGCGAGAATAAATAACCGAGAAAAGATTTTTTTCATAAAATCATAAATTGGATTATTGACATGAATTTTTAGCTTAGAAACAGCTAAACCTTTTTTTCTGTAGTCTAAAATCTGTTGTTTTTGTAATGGAAACAAAAATTCTGGTGGTTGCTTAACACCTTATTATCTATTTAAGCTACCTTTTAAACAAACCGTAATACCCAAATAAATCTACAACAAAATCTAAACGTAAATATGTATACATAATTCGCTACATACTCTACTATCTTATCACACGCCAGTTAGCAATTGTTTTATTTACAACCAACTTATCAGCTATGTAATCCTGGTACCACTCGATCTTTATGACAATCGTTTTACTGACTGACTGACTTCAAGTTCGTTGACTCTTCGGGGTCAAGGTTGTCAGACCGGAGGGTCAGTAGATGGCGCATCTGAACTTATATTATAAAGAGAAAAGATATGATTTATTTGTACGTCTGTTTGTAACAGCCAAAAACGACTGAACCGATTTTCATAATTATTTTTCCCGTATAACAGTATAACTACATACATATATTATCAGCGAGTAATAAATATTAAGCTGTAATTTTGTCGGGATCTCTACAAAAATGACAGTAAAGTATGAATGATATTATATATACCTACCTACTACATATTTATAGTATTCGTGATAACACACAAACAATGACCTTATAAATACATCGATATAAGGTCCATTATACATGTCGAACTACTATAGTTAGTCAAAATACGGCGTAAGGAATTGTTGTTTTCTTCTATTTGTACAATACAAGTTTATCTTTCTATCTACCTAGCCCTAGCCTGGGTCGCTGATTAGTTATAAATCCCATCTCAAACTTACTTTTGTTAATTAAACTTTGGTACCCGACACCACAGACTCAGAATTTTAACAGATTAAGCAATACAGTAAATCTCAAATACTTCTTAATTCGCTATTTAGCAAAAATACTGCATTTATCACCTTTATTTCATCATCATTATCAACTTTTTTTTTTTTTTTTTTTTTATTTATCAGAAATACATTCACAACAATTTGTTTTTTCCATAATGCCACTTAAACCTTGACTCATTTACTGACTCACGAGTCACTCCTCAATTTAAGAGGGATCAGGCTATAGTCCACCACGCTAGCCTACTGCGGGTTTGCAGACCTGACAAGCCATCTGCCATGCCACTTTATGTGGCCTATATGTTTTCTTACGATATTTCCCTTCTCTGTTTGAACACGTCATAAACACGTAAACGATTTATTTAGAAAACTCAGTAACGTGCCTTCGATTTGAACTCGAACTTTTGACACAGCTACTGAAATTCCTTCAGCCATAATTTCATGATTCACATAATCAATATAGGTAATGTTTTGTAATGGTATTGTTGTACATCACGTCTGTAGCGGTAGGAGAGGTAGGCAGAGGACTGCTGATAGGTAGGACACATTCTTCACTACCAATGCTTAATTTGGTAATAAAATTAACTGTCTAAAACTCTGCGATAATTATCAAATATAATTCATTATTGTATTCATACTAGATAATTAAGTTGTAGAAGCAGTTTGAGAGTAAAAAATGTTAATTTGACTTTTGTTAATGAACGATTTGACAAATTCCTTTTGAAAGCAAAATAATGCTTTGAATTACAGTCACATTTAATTTTTCAGAATAAAATGACAGTTGATTAATTGGTTTTCTCAATAAAGAGGTCGTATCTTTATGACATAATATATGTATATGAAAGAGTCACAAACATCCACACAATTCAGCCATACGTAAATAACTACTAAATTCTATACTAACTTTAGTCTATAATATTTGTGGTTTATAAAGTGTAAATGACGGCGCATGCGTGCGTCGTCGATAATGTCAAATTTGGGAGTGGCTGTTGTCAAAGTCGCTCTAGCGGAGCGTCGTGTGAATGGAAGCGGTACTGGTATCTTGTTTTGGAGACGAGCTGAACAGGAACCGCAAGCGCACCACGTCTGCGACGAATCGCTTGTAATCTGCCCGAATAGTGTGGCCCTAGTATCGGATTATAATGAGAAGCCAGAAGATGAGGCCTCTCGATCGAAAATACGCCCACAACAACTGAATACATCATAAATTCTGATGAAGGCCTTCCTGCGCCGACATATATTATTATACAGAATAGTCTAATCATCAGTACTTCGCAATTTTTTAATTTCCAATTACTTTTGTAGAAGTCCAAACAAAGTTATGTTATACCAAGGAACGAGAAATCCGGTCTAAATTCTAATAGATACAAGTACCTACCTATCTATGATAATTTTAAGAGGCTACAAAAGGTCAAGATTATAAGGGAAACATTAAAAATATTTAAATTAAAACAACATCATTGCGTGCTATATAACATTTTATAATGAGGTTTAATCTAAACATATTTTTTTCGGAAGTAAATTATTGTAATAAAATAGTTTATAGAGTAACTGCGTGTCATCAATTTGGTCGTAAGCTTGTGTTTTGGCCGTTGCGTGTTCGAGTTTATGTATGTATGTATGTGTGTAAGTATGTATGTATTTAAGTATGTATGTATGTACGTCTGTTTCTTTGGCACGCCCTACAGCCCAAACGGCATGATGGATTTTAACATAGGGGGCTCGTTAGATTTGTTAGGACTGCGGAAGTGACATAGGCTATAAAAATATTTGGAAAAACCAAAATTGCCGATTTTGGACGCCATAATGTGAATAATAAAAATAATAAATAAAAATATCTCCATTTTCACCCAATTTCAATTAAATCGGTTCAGTGGCTTAAGCGTGAAAAGCTAACAGACAGACAAACTGTATTATCAGTATGAATTTTTACGTAAATAACACAAATCAATATAGTTTCGTATATTTTAAGTGTAATATTTTAAAGTGGAGTTAGTATTTTTACGTTACATAACTCTTCAATTACCGATTCGTAGTAAAACAATGCGGGTCAAGTACAATCAACATAATATATGAATGAACATTTTATGCTGTGTAATGCATAAAAATACTTATGAGGCTAAAAATACAGTACATTTCTGTTTATTATTACTAAATTTCTTAGTTACCGAAGGGCTAGTCGAGGCAAGGCCCCGTGCCCATAACTTCGTGGAGGGTCTAAAATCTTAGCAAACTTCATATTGAACTAGAAAAAAATATCCCACCTTCGGAATCTACGACTCGGTTTTTTTTGTCCCAGGGCCCTTAATCCTAGCTACGCCACTAGTTGTAAATAAATAATAATAAATAAATATTCAGGATCATTTTACACAGCACCATCTAGTCCCAAATTAAGCAGAGCTTGTACTATGGGTACTAGACAATGGATATAATACTTGTATACTTTTTTTTTGTAAATACATACTTATAATAAATAGGAAACACCCAGACGAACACAAACACTTATATTCATCACATAAATATTTGTGTCCCGTGGGAATCGAACCCACGACCTCGTGATCAGCAGTGCGGTACTCGAACCACTAGACCACATAGGTCGTCACGTAAGCTAAAAGGGTAGACCTAGCCTAGCCTAATCTCTCTCAAATGAGAGGAGACCCGTGCCCAGCAGTGGGACAATAACTGAGTTGATGATGTGTTGAAACCAGCCAACCCACTGTAGACTAACTTGGTGGACTAGAGTCTAATCCCTCTCAGGAGACCCGTGCCCAGCAGTGGAACAATAACTGGATTGATATTGGCCTTCCGTTCACTAAGCAAATAATTTAATTTATCAATCATTTGTAACGAGGGGTGCAATGTATGTATACATTGCCATACATGCGGGCGAATTTAAAAAATCTTTATCTAAAGATTACTCGGAAATCTGTGGCCCGCTGTAACATAATAATGAAATAGGGGGGACCCTATTGTCGTTCACTGCGCTCAAATCAAAACTCCAAGCGAGCAAATACTCAATAACATTTTTCTAGACCTGGGAGTTGAGGCCTGATCAGACGTTGCTTCCTAACCTCACGATTGCACGTTTTACTGTTGAGCACGAGGACCTAGGTAGGTAATTTCCAGGTCGAACATAAAGTATTTTCTGCTTGGTAAAATGGATTGGTATATGCTAGCTCACATAATCATAGTTAATTAATGCACTCTATATTGTATAGACTGATTATTGTATTATATAGAATCATTTATTAAATAAATGGACAGAAATGTGTTGCTGGGGAGTTTGTTGCGCCGCTTCTTCTTCCCAGCTAATTTTTTTAAGCTCGTTTTTGGGGGCTGCCTTTACTATCGACGTTCAAAAAGAACCAATTAAATTTGGCCTACATTGAATAAATGATATTTTGACTTCGAGCAAATTTCAATTGTGGCTACAAGTCGCCCCGAGCGATTTGATCTCCGCACGGTGCAAATAGGTAGGTATTACTTACAACTTGTTTTATGGTTTGGGCCTTTTTGTTTATAAACACAACCTAAGAAACAGGAAATAACCCAACCCTATACGATAACGTCGTCGTCCTAGTCTTTTTTGCAGCAAAATCCACCAAATCATATTTTCATTAATTATTTTGAAAATCACTACTGCAGACTGCACTTGTTACAGTAACATAATTCCTTACAAACCTCAATTACACTTGATACTAAATGAGAGAAATAACAAAACTTATATACTTATTTTCTCTAAAAAAACATGTAGGGAATGCTATTAATAACGTTTTAAGTTTTTGATCGAGTCAACTCACCTGAACAGATACCGAAGAACACAGAACAACACTAATAAAAACAAATTGTATTAATGAGGGCGTGTGTACCGCGGCACGACTAGCAGTGGACTGGCCGTGAACTGGAAACAACGGCCGTATAATAAGTGGACGCGAAACAAGTATATCGTTATCGGTTATCCGCTATACGCTATATAACGAAGTAACTGTAAAAACAATAACAGAAATATTGGAAGTTGACTTGATCGAGATTTTAGCTATGTTATCAAGAAAATCTGTACAGGTGATTGAAGATTAGTACTGTAATCTTTCAATGAATTATTTCGATTTTTTTTTTTTTTTTTTTTTAATTGATTGTACAGCTTTTTACAAATATATCAAATGATTTTATTTAGCGATATTCAATTCATTGGCATGTGAAGTTTGCCAAACTACAGTAGGTTAGTGTAGTGGAATATAGCCTAATCCTTCTCAAAAACAATGAATGTGGACAGCCAATGTAGCTCATCAGTGGGAAAGAAAATGGGTTGTTTATGAAGGATTCATGAATACATTCACCACGGCATAAGGAAGACAGAGAAATAGATTTTCGTGAAGATAAATGCAAACTTTTTCTTTAGTGATATAATGCTTCCAAATACTGTTTACAACCGGTTACAATTTAACCTTCACCGTTTGTTATTTTTTTCTAAGCCATCGACCTTGTATATATTTATCGATGACTATAAATAAATCATATTTATTAGATATCTATCAGAAGCAATATTACTCACCATATCGTAAATACGTAGACAAAACATTTATTTCTTTGGAAAACCTCCCCCATACTTCAAGCGATCTGACTGAGTGTTATAAATAAATAAATATTCTGCGACATTTACACAGCATAATCTAGTCCCAAACTAAGCAGAGCTTGTACTATGAGTACTAGACTCATACAGCAATGGATATAATACTGACTGCTCAGTGGGAATCGAACCCATGACCTCGTGATCAGCAGTCTGATACTCGAACCACTAGACCACGGAGGTCGTTATACTTACTATGTTTGTAGATCTAATTCAAAGAATACTTACATCTCAATTCGATAATCTTTTATTTAAGAGCGTTAACCCTTAATTGCATGTTCTCCTAGTAAACGTGTAATGTTCACATTCATCAACACTCCGAAAACTACCATAATATATGCATATATATATGCAAACAACATATGCGCCATGCGGGAACTGAATATGCGAATCGTGATAGAAAACTCAATAGCTTATTTAACAACAGCCCGATTGTGCCGTCATTTAGTTATTGTCATTGATCGGATTGGCAAGCATTTAAAGTTATATGAGCAAAATTCGATGAAAAATCTTTTTCGGTCGAAAGATTTATGTATTAGAGTAGGTTTAGAGAATCTAAATCTCAAACAATTTTCATTTGAACGAAATTTCGTTTTCGTAAACGAATGGAGCCTTACCGGGATTCGAACACGGGACCCATAGCACAGAAGGCAGGTTAGCTACCGCTGGACTAATTGGGTCGTCATAACTGTCTGGACTAATGAAAACATGTGAGCTGATAACATAACGAAATATCGCAGTATCGTTAAAAATAGCAGCTATTACACAATACCGTTATCGCTCCAGCGCTTCCCAGCACTACATTGAACCACCACACAGGGGACGCCGGTAATAAACACAATCGACATGTCGCTTACGACCTTCTAGCCTGCACTCCCATATAATTACATGCAGCGGATGTATGTAAAACGTCGTAAGTGCTACTGCATATAGTAAATTGTGACCTTTTATTAATTGGTAGATAATCAATATCCGAATACTCATTGATATTCTACGCTGCAGATATTTAGATTACCTATAGAATGAGCTATTGTCATTAATTTTTAATTGATGTTTTAAATGCAATGTTACAATGCTTAAACTGAATAAGTTACTATCTTATTCCGAATTAATGAACCGATTTTATATGCGGTTATTATGACACTGCGCTATCTAGTTCCGAGATAAGCAACGACGCTTTTGTACTATAAGGTTTATACATACATACTTGGATACAAATGTTAATGCTCATCACACAAATGTTTGTCCCTACTGAGATTCGAACCCGGGACCCATAACATGGTTAATCAGGTCATCGACTTAACCTTCCGCAGAGATTGGACCATGTAGGTTAAAATAAAAATAAATGTGTTATTTACAAATAATTTCTCCTTCAAATGAATAAAAAAAAAAAAAACAACACGTAACGTGTGTTGTTTTATTTACCTATCTTCATATTTATTTACCATACATACGTGGGCATATAGCCATATAGCCTTGTTTCCCATTATATAAATAAATTCACCAATATAGTCAACAGGACACTTATTATTATTTATTATTATTTTGAGTTTAGCAATACTTCGGTGAACTTTCTGCTTAATGTCTATACAACCATGCAGACTGACGGACAATCATTCTAAAAAAAACGAATGTTTGTTTTGTCTTCTGTTGCCCCATATTCTAATACATTTTCTTCAATATCTATAAATCTACTTTTTATTTCCTAAAAGAGGACGTTTTTTGAGAAATCCGTATATAAACTTTCGATCCCCTTTCGCCCGTTTTAAGAGATGATTTTTGGGATAAAAACTATGTTCTATGTCTTTATGAACTGCTTCATCATCAACCCATTAACGTCCCACTGCTGGGCACGGGTCTCCTCTCAATTGAGAGGGATTAGGCTATAGTGCACCACAAGCCATCAAGAAATTCTCTTAAGCATGCAGGTTTCCTCACGATGTTTTCCTTCACCGTTTGAGCATGTGTGCATGTGATAAATACGCACATAACTTCCAAAAACTTCCGTCAGTGGTGCATGCTTGGGTTCGAACTCGAGACCTCTGACATCTCAGTGACCAGTGGGGTCACACCGCTAGGCTACCACAGCTCTACGACCTACTAGGTACATACTATAAAATATAATAATTACTGAGTAATATTTTAAGTAAAAAAATTCGACATGAAACAAGCAATCATAAACTTTTTATTACCTACATGGATTAAAATAGTACTATAAAAAAAACTCAAAATTAATTTCCATTGTATTCTCCAATTCTCATAATTTAAATATTATAATTAGCATACCTATATTATATTATATCTGAAAGACGCAGCGTGGGTAGGCCCCCGGCAAGGTGGACCGACGACCTGATAAAGGTCGCTGGAATCCACTGGATGCGAGTGGCCTAGGACCGGTCGTTGTGGAAATCCTTATATCCAGCAGCCGTCATCTAGCTGATATGATGATTACAACTGCCTCGTTGGTCTAGTGGTCGAAAGTGCTACAGTTGAGCAAGAGGTCGTGGGTTTGATTACCAGGTTGAGCATCATTATTGGGATTGTTTAAGAATTCTCAGTAGCAGCTCGAATTTTGGAATTGTGGCCGGTTAATGGCAATAGACTCGCCCCCTAATACATGAGACGTGGGTGTACATTAGTATACATCTGCCAAACTCTCAGGGAAGACAAGCCTGATGGTACTACTTATGTTAACAAACGCGTTTTGTGAATAGTTCTTGAATAGCATACACAGGTAATCCTTTAGTCTCCGGCAAGAAATAGTAGAAAAAGATAGCAGTAGTAAAGCAAACGAAAGAAAAGAGATAGAATACTGGGGACAGGCCTACAGCAGCTACAAGGAGGTTGAATACGAAGAGGATCAGGAATTCCACTATCCAAGCCCATTCCACTAACAACATCGACATTATGCTCTTCACCTGTAAATAAAAAAAAAATTAATACCGGTATACATGGAAACGGAATCAAGAAAAAATATTGCAATATCAAAAAGTATCATTTTTTTCTCATTTTATAAAATACTAGCTGATGCCCGCGACTTCGTCTAAAAAAAATAAAAGTTTCATATTAACTTTGCACCCCCGTTTTACCCCCTTAGGGGGTGAATTTTCGAAAATCCTTTCTTAGCGGATGCCTACGTCATAACATCTACCTGCATGCCAAATTTCAGCCCGATCCGTCCAGTGGTTTGGGCTGTGCGTTGATAGATCACTATGTCAGTCAGTCAGACACCTTTGAGTTATATATATATTTAGACTAGAAAAAGAATTGACTTTTATAAAATCCTAACTGGACCCTAATTGTTTGATAAGATCAGATAAAAGACGCGAGAATATAATTTAGAGATATTATGGTCGACTTTTTCCTAGTGTTTTCCCAGACACAAGCATTCAAATCGTGTAAAAAAAAATACATAAATGTTTCAAAATGTTCATTTTTGTTAGTGAAATCATTTATAATGACTACTAGCTTTGAAATAAAACTACTTTTTACGGACGGTGAGTTCGTTCTGTGTAAATGGGATTGTCAATAATAATTAAAAATGTAAGGTAGCTGTTAGTAATTATAACTGCAAGACGACCAACACCTCAGTCGGCCCGTGACAATGGATGCTGTAAAGGATCCGAAACGTCGGGTTAAAATAATATCAAATATACAGCGATAAAATCCGTAAAAAGTAGTTTTATTTCAATGTCTAATATTCGCGTAAGTGTAAGAAATTAATATGACTACTGGCTTTTTCCCGGGACTTTGTCAGCGTAAAATTAGTAATTTTATCCGGATTCACACTTCCACCTTTTTCTCCCTTTTGAGGAAATATTTCTGAAAAGCTATCCTATGCCCGGGACTCAAACTATCTCTTTACCAAATTTCATCTTAATCGGTTCAGCGGCTATAGCGTGAAGAGGTAACAGACAGACAGACAGACAGACATTAGCTATTATTAAATAAGGATAGCGTTGTTGAATAAACGTTTTGGCTAGAACAATAATTAATAAAAGTCGGTCATTCACACCTGAGGTAAGAACACTTCAGCCAACACCACAACGGGAACAGTGCCGGCTCCAAACGTGTAGAACACGGTGTACACGTACATGAATAATGGTATCGTCCACTTTGGCCCCCACTCCGTCAAGATCTGTGTTCCTAGTACTGCGCAGCAGAAACCGGCGGCGATGGAGGAGTAGATGATGAGAGGCTATAAAAAAATAAACAAAAATATGTACCTTTATTAATTAGTGGATGTGGGCGCCGCATGACTGGTCGTCGTAGCGATTCTTGGAGAAAACCTTTGCCCAGCAGTGGACGTCTAGCGATTGATATGATAATGATGATAATTATTAATTAGTCAAGTGGACTCCTGAGCGTAAACATTTATCTCTCTTATTTGATTTGATTTTGATTCAGCGTTTGGATGAATTGCTGGTTTAATGGCAATAAATATAATGAAGAACTGTCAGTTGTGCCCAGAGCTTTCTATTCTGTCTCATTCTTCTTAATGTAATTAAGGGCGCATCTAACTATCTAACTTCTCACAATATTTCAGATAATATTGATGATGACAGAACATATCTAGTCGCAGGCAGATTTTTTTTTTAGTTTGCTAGGAAAAGCGTTAGAGCGTTGAGTGTAGTTACGATGCGCCGGTAGATTTGCACGCTCACCGGGGCGGCAGTAAGAAGAGAAAATAACAACTTTAACTGTTTGGATCAAACACCTTTTCCAGTAGCAAACGAAGAATTCTTTATTTGTCTCAGTATAAATTAGTGAGCAAGGTAGGTAAATGAGTATAGTAGAAACAACAGACAGATTTAATACAGAAAATGCATGAGGCATGTAAACTAGAGTCACCAGGTTCTAAAATATGGTATATAGTTCCATTTCTAATTAAAATTCCTTCTCATTTTCGAGGAAATAATTGTAAGAATGTCATGTTTGCAGTGTTTGCAAGTAGTAAGTAAGTTATTCGCCCTTTGAATGACTACCACTTAATTACCAGGAGAGCATAAATTCTAAAGATATACTCTTACCCGTCTCCCAACAATATCCGTAAGGCACGCGGCGATGGTACCGGAGATAAGCGTAACGACCCCCATCAGAACACAGCATAGGTTGGGGGAGATGACACCACTCGGCACTGCCTCAGCGAACATAGGTTCTGCGTACACCTGGACTACTGGCAATCCTTGCAGCACGAAGGCCACTTTCATCACCATTATGACGAAGAATTCTCTTTGGGTTGATGGTGAGTTTTCTGAAACGAAGTTATTTTGCTTGTCAAGCGTTTTACTTGGAAACAACTGTCCTCAGTTCAGAACAATTGTAGCGTTGTAGATTTACTTTTCATATAACAGTATTGATAATTTTATAAATCCTAAGATTAGGTCCTAGGTTTTAAAATGGGTCAATTATTTACCAGTACCTGCTTAAATAATTAATGAAATAGACTTACTGAAAAACTGCCAGCATGACATATCTTTAGTGCTCTTTAATGGTAGCTCCAATGACTCTTCAACCTTCGTCAAAGATTGAATGTCTGAAATTAAAACATTATTTATTACTTTTAATTCAACCAAAACTCAAATGGAAAACATCATCATCATCAAAACACCTTCACAGCTAAAAAAAACTCTTTATAATCAGTCTTTGTGGAAACTAAAATAACCAGAAAGAAAAATCAGTAAGTTATTGAAGTATACCTTCTGTATGAGGGCTAAACATTCTTCTAAGCTTATCCAGCTCTTCTTGAACTTCCGGGGAATTCTTCTTTTTACTTCTGTAGAATGCTATTGATTTTGCAGCGTCCTGAAATTAAATGAATTACTTTGAAATAAATATAGCACCATCTTGTTCCCTTCCTCCAAAAGATAAATTTTGATTTCTCCTCATGTAGAAATACCAGGGCAAGCAGTGATAAGCTGGTGATACGAGCATGATCTACTAAGCGACAGGTCTGAATTTAAATTTAATTCAAAGTATGCATCTCTATATTGAAAAATCTTGCCTCAATTGCTTCAAACTTTGAAGAAAAAAAGGATTTTACAAAATGGCTTACGAATGTTGCCTAAGTGTACCAGGCCAGCATAGTAGAGTTAGAGATAGAGGAGAACCCGTGCATAGAAGTGGAGCAGTGCAGTTGATTATTCATATTGTACCTCCTCCCGATCTCCAGCCATGAGCGTCACAGGCGACTCCTTCAGCACAGCAATAAGCAAAACTCCGATGACAGACAACGATAGGCACGTGTACACCATCTGCCTATACGTTAAGTAGCCACCGAGGAAGTACGAGACCAGGATCCCGAAGAAGTAGAACTGCATGGGTCCCGCAGTCATTGTGCCTGAAGATGGAAATTAAAATGGTAACGTCGGGATTAAAAAATCCATAAAATAGAATAGGTTTAGAAGTCACAGAAACTCAAAGAAAATGCTCTCAATCTCAAACACGTGTTCTTCTCATTTGTGCAATCCTGATCCATCTGTAGGTATCTTCCTTAGATTTGCTGTTAAATATTGATTACGACTAAGTACAGGTAAATGTCCTGTAGCATCATGATAAAAGCGACCAGCTTAGCTTATACCACCCCCACTGTAAGAGAAACGAATATAGCCCAAACATCCCCTTAAAATCTGTCGCCCTAGTCTCCAGCCTACTCAATCTACTGGAAAAACCGCCACTGGATAGTTAGTACCTTATTAAATAATTACATCTTACCTCTTATGGAGTCCTGGCATATCTCGCTGATGTAAATAGTCACTTCCAAGAAGATCGCGAATCCCAGACCGCCTATCAACATGGCGGTAAGGATAACTTCCACACGGGTCGCCATTGCTATCATGGACCATGCGAGCTGAAATAAGAATAGATAGCAGGGCTGTATTTTCCAAAGCAAATTAGAATTGGAAAATCCTAGTAGTCCTGACATAACAACATAATAGCTAACTACTGATAACTCATTACCTGACTACTGTATATTTATAGTACCCTGGCGGTGGTACCTTGCACTTCAAATATCGACTTTGCTTATAAAATACGTAAGGATTTTTTTTTAAATTATAATGACTACCTGGCATTTTTAAAATGTTTTCCACTTTTTATTTTCAGAACTTAAAAATGTAACAAAGAGGCCTTAGAACCTAGAGGTATACAAAGATTTGGCTTTAGAGAAGCTCCTTATATTTCGGTACTAATAATTACTTAGGCAGTAAATACCACATAAGCTCTTCCAGATCTATGTCACCCTAATACTCACCACGACAGAGCCGAGAAATCTTTAGGGGTAAATTTAAAAAGTTGGCTTTAGAGAGCTACTTATATTTCGGTACTAATAATAATTACTTAGGTAGTAAATACCACATAAGCTCTTCCAAATTCATGTCACCCTAATACTCACCACGAACATCAAAGAAGTCAACATGGCCGACTTCTTCCTTCCCAGCTTGTCGAGTATCAATCCAGCAATAGGATTAGATATCAAAGATCCAATGGCAGGTAGACTTCCAAGAAGTGACTCTTCAGTGTTACCCATAGGCCGGTGAAGTGTGGTGTTCTCCGATTTGAAGAGTGTGATGGTGGAAGACGGCCACGCGACTATTAGCCCCATATTTGTGCAAGAAAAACATACTGGAAATTGATAAGAACTACTGAAGATCTGACTTAGCGTTGACTTAAGCAGCATCTTACATAAAACAACACACTAACAGCATTTTGGTTATCAAACTCGTTGAGGGCACGGTATTAACTGTTATCTAATTCTCCCCTATTTCACCGTCGTCGTAAGGGCGACTGCTGTCTCGTGTTTCGATTCCCGGGTAGAGCAAAGTGTTTTTGGGTTTTTATATGAAATTCTCAGTAGCAACTCACAGGTTGGATTCGCACCCGTTCGATGGCAATAAGCTCGACCATGGCACCTAAAACATACCGGCGAAATGTGGGTGTCCATTGATTCTTTCTGATTGATTTGACTGATTTGACCTCTGCCAGAACCTTCGCAGACGACAGGTGTGATAGCAAGTTATTGCTGGAACGTTATTAAACTGACCATAATTTACTTCCAATTTGCTTATAAACTTATTATAGACAAAAAGCTACTAGTTTTAAAGAAAAATCCCAATTAGTCCAGCGGTAGTTAACAGTGTGATGAGCATAAACATTTGTATCCGAGTCATGGATGTATCTATGTATAATATGCATGTATTTACAAAAAAAAAAATACCTGATATATGTAGTATATCAACCGATCAGTATCCGTAACACAAGCCTCGTTGCTTAGCTCGGAACTAGATGGCGCTGTGTCATAATGTCCAGGAATACTTGTTATTAAATACTTACTTATTATTATTTTTACTCGAAAGTAAATCAAACCCATTATACCAAGACAATTTTATTATTATAATGATCTTGCACTTCACACCGAATAAAGCTAATTAAATAAGTCAAAAAATAAAGTACTTACGAAAAACAGTGCTGAGAATTTGTATAAAAACTCCCATAATGGTTTTTTTTCCTTTTTCTTTACAATTTTTGTACTTGACTTTATGCATTAATAGCTACACGTCAACTATTAGTTAATTATGTAATTACCAATGAACTCTAATACATATTCAAATGTACAGATATACACATGTTACCATGCGTAACATTACCTATATAATTCACAATAAAATTACTTCTATTTCTTTATTTCAGTAATTCATTGCAATTATTTATTTATACGTAGATAACGAATCACTAACGCAATAGGTACATTAAGTATGGTTGACACCGCAGAATTTGATACTGTTTAGGCTACATACACACAACTGCACATTATGGTGACATATAAACTGCTCTATAACTTTACAGAATAAACTTAAGTCTAAATATAATTTATTCTTTAATTTATTATTTGATAACTGCAATCATACAGCCACGTTGTTAAATAGATCTCAGAATGAAGGAGTTCTTATATATTACAACCAGCATCTAAGTGTAGTTCCCGAAGAACACACAGTCTCTGACGCCAACTGTCTCGTACTAATATTAGACCATGACACTTGTATAATTGGAATTTATCGACCTACTAGCTAGCATAACACCACTGGGGTTTTAAATTCCATAGATCTGCTTCTTACAACTTTGAAATCATTTAAAAACATATTTCTTTGTCGCGATATCAATATAGACATAGTTCCTAACAGTCCTGACACTCGCTCATTTAACTACCTTATTATCTTAGCCAGCCACTGTATGCTCCCTAGCTACACGTTGCCGACTCGACAAGGATTACCATGTTTGGATCATATGATCATTAAAACTAAAATGGATGCTATATGTTTTGTATTTGAATCGGCTACTACGGATCACGAATGTGTTGGTGTAAGTTGTAGATGATAATCGCGACTGAACTATTTAAACACAATATATTGCAAAGTTAACTTTGAAAATTTAGATTTAGTTTTGCAACATATGAACTTTCAGCTAATCCTGGACTGTCAAGATGCAAACATGTGCACTGATCTACTGGTGTCGCACCTATCAACTGCTATTAAAGATAACTCTCAGGTGGTTAAAATTACCAAAAGGAAGGTGATTACGAAACCCTGGATTACTATAGAGCTACTTCGTTGTATGAGAAACCGCGATAACTTGTATAAAAAGCTAAAACGGAATCAAAGCGATGAAATAATTAGGACTACTTATACACGCTACCGAAATTTTGCAACTCTCAGATAAAAAAGGCTAAAAGAATGTATGAAAAACAGGCAATAGAAAATGCTAAGGATAATAAAAAGCAGCTCTAGGATGTAATCAAGGAGATTTGCGGTTCCAATAATAGACCAGAGTATTCATCTTCGCTTCTAACAGTCGAAAACCTTCACTCCAATATAAACCTAGTCAATAGGTTCTATGCGAATGTTGGAGCCAGTCTGGCCGAAAAAGTCCCCCAAAATGTCTAAACAAATATCTTCACCTACTCAAGCTAAATTTTGCCCGCTGGCAAGTCCCCTTAATTCATTTGTCATCCTTCCTGCTGATGAAGCAGAAATATTTTGCCTTATTAAATGTCTAAAAGATAACTGTGCCGTGGGAATTGACCAGATAAGTAGCAAAATGATTAAAAGATATGTGGTGTTCCTCACTCCTCCAATAACACACATATGCAATCTGGCGATAACAACAGGGGTTTTCCGAGGGCATTTAAAACTTCTGTAATAAAACCTATTTATAAGAGCAGCGGAAAAGACTGTGTGAATAACTACCGACCCATCTCCATTCTACCAGCTCTCTCCAAGATCTTGGAGCGCCTCTTAAATCAGCGTCTCACTAAATTCCTAGACTCAAACACTCGTTTATCTCCAGCTCAATTTGGATTTCGGATTGGCAAGAGTACTAATGGCGCGGTACATGAGTTAGTAAACTCTGTCGTTTCCAATCTGGATGACAGAAAAAAGGGCTTAACAGTATTCCTTGATCTTGCGAAGGCATTCGACAGTCTCTATTCCGCACCTTCTAAAAAAGCTGGATAGTCTAGGTATCAGGGGAACACCTCTTAAGTTGACGGAGGACTATCTTACTGGCAGAAAATAAAGAGTTAGGATCAACAATACCATAAGTGACGAGCTGACTGTCAACTATGGTGTACCTCAAGGAAGTATAATGGGGCCGACTCTGTGCTTGGTGCACATCAATGACCTGTGCCAACTTCCTCTCCACCAAGGCAATATAATCTCATTTGCTGACGACACCGCACTGTTCTTCAGTGGAGACTGTTGGGAAGAAGTTTTGGAGACTGCTCAAACGGGCCTTAACCAGGTTGGTGACTGGTTGCAAAGGAACATCCTAACACTCAATGTTACTAAAACCAAATACATCACCTTTGCAATCAGACCTGACCTTCTGCCACCACGTTCTCTTTCAATTACTGCCCACACTTGTGATTATGCAAACTCTTGTTCATGTCCAACTCTTGAAAGGACTAAAAATATTGAATACCTTGGCATAATCATTGATCAACATCTATCCTTCCAACCACACGTACAGACCCTTGTGCCCAGATTGCGCAAACTTATGTGTATATTTAAAACGTTAGGACACTCCGCCGAACGCAGGATTATCAAAATGGTCTACTATTCAGTAAGCCATTCCTTAGTAGAGTATTGCATCTCTTCTTGCCTCCCCAATTGCCTTCCCTTCTTTCTTGCCTCCCCATTTGGTTGCCAAAACACAAATGATCGAACTAGAGAGGGCACAGCGTGCAATACTTAAGGTAGGTGTCGGCTTCCCCTTCCGATATCCTACTGTAGAGCTGTATAAGGAATGAGACATACTCACGGTTCGACAGACCTTCATTCTGCGTACTGTAATTAAAAAATATTGCGAATTGCAATTTGACGCAAATCTGCTGAAACAACGTAGAGTGAAGATTCTGATTTTATTCAGAACATCATTCTTCCATCATCTTCTGCATGCAACATTACACTCATATTCACTATCACTCATTCATACATACACACTTATCCTAAATTACACTCATACTCAATAAACACACTCACAGCTAATTCTGCTTTAATTAATATCATTTTTTTTATTATTATTAATATCTATTTTTTTTATTATAATTACATAGATCTAAATAATTTTGCTTCTCAAAAACATTGTTCCATTTAATTGTTCCATTCACTCCTTTTTTGTTTCCATTCACACTTCGTTTGGCTAAGACAGGTGAAAACTAAATTTGGCAGTTCCATAAAATAAAAGTGAAGAGAAAAAAAAATATATTATTATTCAAAGTAGACCAAATTTTATTGGCCATAAAGGTAGATCCCAAAAACACCAGCCCTTTCCTACTTAGAGATTTCCCTGGGAAGAAGCGGCGCAACTAAATGCCCAGCATTAACTAATAATACCTACTACAGAATGAACTGCCAGTCTTCATCTCCTAATAATATTATATCACTATATATATTAAATCGTTTGCTGTAACTCTGTTTGGCACGGGACTCCTTACAGAGATTAATAGGCTATAGTTCACTATGATAACATAGTACAAGTTGGCAAACTGCACTCACAATCAGGAATGTTTGTTTCCAAGCAATGTTTTTCATCCCCGATAAGTCACTTTTTAAAGATAAGCGCGTATTAATCGCTAGCTGAAACGGTAAAGAATAAATAACATTGTGAGGAAACCTGCAGTAAACCTGGGAGTTTTTCCCGGTGGCGTATGAAGTGTCTCAACTCCCATTTGGCTAGCGTGGTGAAATAAGAACAGACCTGTGCCCAACAGGAAGACGGTAAATGAGTTAATGTTAAGACGTACATGATTTTAAAAGAAAAATGTCCGCCTTTTTTTGGCTAACGGCCCGCCTAATGGTAAACGGTTACCGTAGTCTATAGACTTGGCAACACCAGAGGTGTAGCTCGCGCGTTGCCGACCCTGTAAAAACCGTTTTAAGTTTTTAAATAGAGGTGTTACTACACTGACAGAAAACGGACGAACAGAAACGAACTCTGGCAACCTTACTCACTCGCAGAAACGCAACTATTGTTGCTTGACTGCGGTCTTCTGTAAAGCGGGAGTACTTCAATTTGAAAAATCTCGCCGTGCCCTACCTCTATTAACATTTTGGTGAATACCTTGAATTTGAACTTAAGACCTATAACTTACCAGTCCCTTAATCATATGAATGCTGCTTTACTGTATTAAAAATAAAAAAAACTTAACCCATTCTATGGCAGCGCCTTGCGAGTTCCACAGCATTATCTTCTAAGATAAGTGATCATTTGTTTTAAAACTTGGTCAGGGGTATTTTAGCACCATAAACTAATTTATTATATGTTTGACTGTGCGCAATGCCAGCATATACTCTCCTGGCGAGTTCACCTTATCTCGTTAGCAATGTCGGCTACCCAGCCTAGCGATAGAAAATGTACGTTCGTGTAAACGTTACAATTTGTCAGTGAGGTCTACAAAACACGCTTTAATAGGTACCTATCGGAACTAAGAAGTAGATTGTAATTTTTTAATTGTAGAAAAAGTGTAGGGTTCTTTTTACTGTAACGTGATACTGATAATATCAAGCAACGTAATTTTTTCTACGATTAACTGTTCTTGTAAGTATGTGTTTGTAACGGAAAGTTTAACTTAATACCTCTTAATTAGTATTTTATTATTTAATTAGTATTTCGCGTAGTGGCTGAGCGATCGGCTTGTGCGTCACGGGTTGCGGGTTCGATCCCCGCACGGAGCAAATATTTGTACGTTCTACAGGTAGTTGTTCCGGGTCTGGGCGTTTGTGTTTGTGTTTGTGTTTGCACCCACGATACAGGAGAAAATCCTAGTGGGCCAATGCTTTTAAAAAAAAAAAAATTATATGTTCAGGTAAGCGTTCGACCACAATCTCACCTGATGGTAAGTGACGATGTGGTCTAAGATGATGCACGCGTACCTAGATGATACCTGTTCACTCGTGACCTGAAGACCCCCAAATTGGGGGCCCCCGAACCCTCGTTGTACGATCGCTCGCTGTTCGATTCCATTCCCTTGTACCTAGGTATTAAAAACGACGAAGCGAAGCACTTCGTGCGGGTTACGGGAATTTCTAATTTTCGGAGTCTTACTTATACATAGTTTTTTTTACGGTGATAAGGGGGCAAACGAGCAGGCGGCTCACCTGATGGTAAGTGATGACCGCCGCCCATGGACATTTGCAACACCAGAGGTTTGCAAATGCGTTGCCAAACCCCTTAGAAACCGTTCAGGTTTCTTAAAATAGGGAGTTACTGAACTGACAGCAAACGGAATTCCCATGATGTCAGAATAGTCACTCCCCCAATGAGCTCTGATATTACAAATAGATCTATGTCCACGACTTTAGGCAATTCATATTTGCGGAATCGTGGTATAGCGTGAAATACGCGAGAAGATTACTTGTTCATATTATAAATGACACAATTCCACACTACATAGTCTATTAAATTGTTAAAAAACCGTTAAAATTTGAAACCAAAATTAGCTGGGACTTGCGCAACGACCAAAGGCATAGATTTTATAGAACACCTTTTTTATTATTAATTCGCTGACCAGTACTTCGTATCGCCATAGTACACAAAAATAGAAGATTTATCCAATTTGGTGCAGTCGTTTTGAAGTTATGCACGTATATACATACATTTCCGTGACACATTTTTATTTATATAGATAATAAGTTTGCGCTAGACCGCCAGTTCGCCTGATGCTAAGCGACATTATTGCGCGCTTACCTAGAAGTAACCAATTCACTATAGATTAGCACAACATGTAGTTTTTATATTTGTTAAAAAACCTTTTCACTCCACTGAGAATTTCTCCTGTGTCATGGCACAAATATTCACAAACACGACTAGACCAGACCCAGACAACTGTAGTACTTTTCGGATGTTATGTGCGTATTTATCATAAGATCAAACGGTTGAGGTAAACATCGTGAGGAAACCTGCATGCTTGAGAGCCTTTTTCGATGGCATGTGATGTCTGCCAACCCGCAGTAGGATAGCGTGGTGGACTATAGCCTAATCCCTCTCAAACGAGAGGAGACCCGCGCCCAGCAGTGGGACAATATTTGGGTCGATGGCGATGATGATGAATCTCTTATGTATATAAGTGCTGTCACGAATCAAATCAAAATCAATCAAATCAAAAGGTTTTTATTTCAAATAAACTTTTTCAAGCACTTTTAAAACGTTATGATTCTAGTTGCACGGTTCCAAGAAGTCGATCTTATGGAGAAGAACCGGCAAGAAACTCCATAGACACTCTTTTAAAATAATGGGTATTGAATACAATGTTCAGGCAATGGTGTGCGAGGTCAATGTAAAAAATGTAATGTATGTAATGTCTTAAATCGTCAATAGTCAAATTAGTAAGAACAAAATAAAATAATACCGTATGCATAATTCTTCAGACATTAACTACATTGACCTAACATTTACAGTAAGATTTTACAAAAAATATTAATGAAAACAACAATTATTTTACAATATTAATGAAAAACAACCTCAGGGTACCAGGGAGGCCACAAGCACTTCCGTATTTAACTCCATACATTTCCATCGTCAACATAGTCCTTAATTTTGTAATAGGCTTTCTTGACAAGAACAGATTTCACATGATTTTTAAATTTCTTGCCAGTGAGATCGGTGACAGATTTCGGCAGTTTATTATAAAAACGTACACAGTTCCCTAGAAATGATTTATTTGTTTTAGTAAGTCTAAATTTAGGTACCACTAATTTATGTTTATTCCTAGTATTAACGCTATGGTAGTCACTATTGATGTTAAATTTATCCTGGTTTTTCCGGACATACAAAATATTTTCGAGAATATACAGTGACGGAAGTGTAAGTATATTTATATTTTTAAACACTTCTCTTAAGGAATCGCGGGGGCCCATATCGTAGATTGCGCGGATGGCCCTTTTCTGTAGGATAAATATAGAATCAACGTCCGCAGCTGAACCCCATAGAAGGATGCCATATGACATAATGCTGTGAAAGTAAGCAAAGTATACAAGTCTAGCTGTAGGTACATCAGTGACTTGCTTAATTTTCCTCACTGCATAGGCAGCAGAACTTAACCTTCTAGATAGAGATGAGATATGTGGCCCCCACTGTAATTTGTAATCAACAGTAATACCAAGGAAAACAGTTTCATTAACTAACTCGAGTTTGCTGTCGTTAAGCATTAAATTAGTATCGCTTTGAGAAACGTTAGGTAACGCGAATTTTAGACATTTAGTTTTATTAGCATTCAGAAGTAGGTTATTCGCATCAAACCATTTAGATAACGTTTCTAGGCTCTTATTAACATTCAGAAGAACGCGATCTTTTCTATCGATTTTAAAAATTAGTGATGTATCGTCAGCAAACAATACAATATTAGCCAAATCTGACATCATGTAGGGAAGATCATTTATGTAAGCTAGAAAAAGAAAAGGACCTAAAATTGAACCCTGGGGTACACCCATTCTAACAATAGACCCTAAGGAAGTGACTCCGTCTATACTAACTTTTTGACGTCTTTCTGTGAGATAGGAAGAAACGAGCTCTAAAGAAAGCCCTCGTACTCCGTAGTAGCTGAGTTTACGGATAAGCGTGTTGTGATCAACGCAATCGAAAGCTTTAGAAAGATCACAGAAGATACCTATGGCATCCTGTGACCCCTCCCAAGCATCTAAAATGTGAGAGACTAACTTCGTACCTGCATCAGACGTCGATCTACCTTTGGTGAAGCCATACTGTCTGTTATGTAAAATATTATATTTTTGAAAATGTGCTATCATTTGCTCGAGCATCAGTTTTTCGAAAACTTTACTTAACGTTGGAAGAACAGAAATCGGTCTATAGTTAGAGGGATCCATCTTGCAACCTGATTTAAAAATTGGAATAACTTTACTTTCCTTCATTAAATCAGGGAAGGTTCCCGATTTTACGCTAACATTAAATATATTTGCAAGTATTGGAGCAATATTGTCTATGATTGAATTTATTACTTTAACAGATATGCCCCATAGATCTTCCGTATTTTTCATATTTAGACTTCTAAAAGCTTTTTTTACCGTAAGAGCTGAAACCTGAGAGAAATCAAAATTCGGTATATCTCTAGCAACAAATTGTTTCACTAGAGATTCAGCTAATAAAGATGATGAATGTAATGACTTTGTCACCTCGATGGGAATATTGGTAAAATATCGTTCGAGCGAGTTCGCGACTTCAGTTTTGTCTGAGACTAATTTGTTATTTATTTTAAGAATCAGATCGGAGCCCTGTTTCTTCCCTTTCCCAGTCTCAGTATTAATAATATTCCATACAGCTTTAATTTTATTATCAGACTTATTAATTTTATTACTGATAAGTTTTGATTTAGCTAATGTGCATACTCTTTTAAAACATTTAGAGTACTTCTGAACATAATTATGGAAATTTGGATCGGAGGTCAATGATTTTTCATAATAGAGTTCATAGAGCACATCTCTACTTTTCCTTATACCTGTAGTAGCCCATTCATTAAATTTACTTTTACTTCGTAATGAAGCCTTTATAATAGGGCAAGATTTATTAAATGCTTCACATATTATATGGAATAATTTACTGTAAATTTTATCAGGGCTAATTGACGTGAATTTAGTATTTTGTAATTGTATTTTAATAATATCTTGCAGAGAGTCTAATTTATTTGCTGTTAAGGGTCTAACTGATATATTTTTACTCGTCCGCGTATTTTTTATAGTTTCTACCGAAATTAGCTGTCCCATATGGTCCGACCTAACACCGCTAACTAAAGAAGAGCCTTGGACTGCACAATTCACAAAAATATTATCAATACAAGTGCTAGTAGATGGGGTAATTCTAGTTGGTTTATCAAAAATGTTTTTTAAATTAAAAGATTCAAATAAGGCTAGAAATTTGCTTACTTCAGGCGATTCAATTAAAATATCAATATTAAAATCCCCACAAACAACAATATGTTTATTGCATTTAAAAATCTTCCTGAAAACTTCTTCCATTACTGACAAGAATGTAGCAAAGTTAGAGGCTGGTGGTCTATACACACATATAATAATATAGTTACCTACTTCTGCACATGCTACCTCACAAAGGCGATCAATAGAGCAACAGGTGATGTCCTTGCGTTCTTTAAACTTCAAATTATTCTTACAAAGTATTAGAGTTCCACCACCCGCGGCTGAAAGTCTATTGTACGCACTGGCAACCGTGAAGTCATTTACATTAAATTGCATAGTATCTGGTTTCAACCAGGTTTCACAAAAACATAGGATGTCGATAAAATATTTATCTACTAAAAGTTCTATATCCAAAATTTTGCCAGAGAAGCGATTTATATTCTGGTGATATAATAAAACATTATTATGCCTCTCTATTGTCGGTTGTAGAAGTTTAAACAATCTATCACAGTATCAGTAGAATAACTAGTTGATACTGATTCGTCACTAACTAACCTAGTCTTTGGTATGGGTAGTATCACAGATTGAATATTGTAAGCAATTAAAGATGCCACTAAATGTTTGCATCTTTTGGGAAGAAACATATCTTCACCACTCAATTTGAAACCACTAATAAATTTATTTGTGTCAAAAAACAATAGTCTATCCTCATGGCGACACGTTAACAAATGATAAACATTGTTTAATCTAGAGATATTGCTATTCTCTGAGTCAGATAGCATGTCTGAATAAGGCAGAGCGCATAAAATTACTTTTCCTATTTTTAAACTTAATAAGGTGGTGATACCATTTATAATATCTCTTCTCTTAACTCCAATGCTATTACCTAACAATAACACAATACATGTTTGTTCACACATTTTTGTGTTGACAATTTTATCAATAATTTGAACAAAATTTAAATTGTGATAACAATGGTTTGTTACACTACAAGTAATATTGTTATGGATGAGAGATCCCAAACCTACACCTATTTTATCTGAGAAGACAAAACATTTGTTATATGAATTAATGACACCACAATTTATCACAGATTCAGTTGATGCCGTCAAAGTACTACAGTTAGATACATGCTGGAGCTCAGGAGGTGGAGCAGAGTCACTATAATTGCAAGATATACCGTTAGTTAGAGATTCCAATCTCTCAGCATTGTACTTTACAATGTCCATCAGCTCACTGGCCTCCAGCATGCGCTCACTCAGTTGGTTTTGTGAGTGTTCATACTTGTTAAAAATGTCCTGTAACAAACTTTCCTTGTATATTAACTCTTTCCGCAAGAACTCAGTATCTAAGTTATAGCTAGCCCTACAGTCATCTAGTTCATTAACATATGACTTTAATTGACTGACTAAATTTATGCGCTCCTTATGAAGACTTATATTTACTTTATGTAGGCCTGCTTTTTTAGTAGCTAATCTATATTTTCTAAAGAATCTTTTAATTTTTATGTATTTCTTTAGTTTGTTGTGACTTAATAGTAATGGTTGTTGGATAATGGTATCATCACCAGTCAAATCAATTGTTTGTACAGCCGTTGTGCACGCAGAAGACACACCAACAACCAACTCATCATACAGCCTCTGGGTGGTAGAAGACTGAACCCTAGCTCTTTCTGATTCCAGCTGTGTGATATTGACATGGGCCGCACTAAGATCTTGTTCAAGCGCAGATATGCGCTTGAGAGCTAGGTCATATGTGTCTGTACAGTTTTGAAAAGATGACATAATTTGGTTCAGTTGATTATGTTGGTCAAGAAGGTCCATGTGTTCTATGTGCAGCTCAGCTAACTTATTTTTAAGAGAAGTGTTCTTGTCTATAATACATTTCACTTCTACTTCACTGTCATCCCTTTCTTGAAGCAGTTGCTTACACAGTGATTTTGAAGCTTCTAGTTCCTTTAATGTAGCTCTCAATTGAATCTCCATATCTTTGGCAGCGGTCCTGCGGGTCATCATTTCAAGCCTGGAATTTAAAGGAAGAAGACTGAGCACAAACTATAGAAGAGGTGGATTTTAATTAGAGAAGAAAATATATAAAATAACTGCTGAATTTAGTTAGAGTAGAAAATACAACAAAAAATAAATTATTTTAATTGAAAATGGTTACTAGCAGAGAGGAAATTTAAATAAATTACCAGAGTAGGGATTTAATAAGTTAAAAGTAAGAAAGTTAGATTATGAAGAGGTTTTAGTCATTCCATAGGCTATTTAATATATGTAATTAACTAAGTTTAACTAAATTAGGCTGAATTATATATTTAAAAAGGAACAGTGGGTAGGTCACAGGACTCAATACTACTTAGCTTATTTTAATTAATTAGAGGCTACAATAATGCAAATAGCAGCTATATTTGATGAGTGTGTAGTGTAAAGTGTGATAAAAGTAATGTTTGAAGTGTTATTGGGTCTGAGGCAAACGTTTCCGTCGTCGATTTTGCTTCCACAATTAAGTCAAGCAAAAGGAGACATAAACTGCGCCAGCGTGTAATGGACGTAGCTCATTAAAATGAACAGTGTAATAGTGACTTATGCAGAGTGATAATTATATAGCCACGATAAAAATAATATTGAAATAAACAAAATACTCCCCGGGATTGTCGGTTTCAAAATCCACTTGTTGGCAGCCGGTACAAGTAATCACACCAGACGGCGTAATTATGTCAAAAATACACAGATTTCACTAGGCACATTAGTTAACATAAAATGATACATATAATTGATAATTTACTAATAAAGAAATATAATTTCTTAATTATTTAATTAATTTTTAAACGAGACGTTATTTTTGACGACTAGTTGGCAGTGTTGCCAGATACCCTGTCCCCTGAATGATGAAGGATGAATGATAGGCGACTGACGAAAGGAATTTATAAGACGGATGTTAGTGGAAACGCCGGGAGCGGGCGCCCTAGAACATACACCGACCTAATTGGTAAACTCCTTCAAAATGGTGCGCAGTACTCGTAACCGGCGCGCGTGCATGACGAGATGTATGAATGTGGACGAGGCACAAGTGGTATGCAGGGACCGTAGCGCGTGGCATTCTGTAGTTTCTGCCTACCCTCATGGGAAAAAGGCGTGAGTGTATGTATGTATGTATGCTGTCACGATTATTTGTTTCACGGATCGGGCATTATAATGAACATGTGCGTTGGGATTGAACTCGAGACTTCCCAGTCCTCTACTCACACTACTAGGCTATCATAACTTCAGTTTTAATAAAACAATAAAATTATACGAAATAACTTAAACTTTATTTTCTTTCAATCAATTATAATAATATAAACAATACATTGAAGAAAGTCTACCTTGGAATATATGACCCTACCTAGTTTTAAAGTGCTTTATTTCTTCTGTAAATAAAAAATCATCCTTTAAAATTATAGGGGTGAAAATATAACCCAAGCAATCATCTACAGATGCTGTAAATGATCTGAATCGACGGGTTAAAACATGATCAATACACCACGACAAAATCCGTACAAAGTAGTTTTATTTCAATGTCTTATATTCGCGTAAGTGTAAGAAATCAATATTATTTTATTCAGAATAATATTTGAAATAATAAGTTAATTGTTTTTCACATAATTATTTATTTGTTCCAAAACTCCAATAGCCTGCCAGATGTCTTATTAGATCATTATCGCCGACGTCAACGTCGACAGAGGCCCGCATACGAGACGGTCCGGTAGACCGGACTAAATCAGACTATTTCAAGGTCTAACCTTCAAACCTAGTCTAATGTCCATCTCGTTGAAGAATTTAACCCTTTGATCGCCCTAGTTGGATTTATCCGAAAAATACTTTTGTATTTATTTATATTTTCTATGTATTGACATATGATTATGATTATGATTATAATATATATAACTCAAAGGTGACTGACTGACTGACTGACATAGTGATCTATCAACGCACAGCCCAAACCACTGGACGGATCGGGCTGAAATTTGGCATGCAGGTAGATGTTATGACGTAGGCATCCGCAGAAAGGGTTTTTGGAAATTCACCCCCTAAGGGGGTAAAACGGGGGTGCAAAGTTAATATGAAACTTTTATTTTTTTAGTTAAATTGCACGCGGACGAAGTCGCGGGAATCAGCTAGTATGAGATATAAAAATACTTACCGAATAAATCTGCCTCGAGTGGTTAAAGGGTTAAATAACTAGGAATGATTATGTCATATAAAATAAATATTTATATTAATAAAGTACATTAATACATGTTTGGTAACTAGCATGGCGCGTCGACCCTGATGCTAAGTATCTGCCAGAATATTATCCACATCGGCAACACCACTGCTGTCGCCACGTTGAACAACCAGTTGCCGTACAGCTGTAACAAAAATGGTGCTTTACATACATAACACTCACGCCTTATTCACATGGGGGTAGGCAGAAACTACGGTCCCTGCATACCACTTTTGCGTCGTCCACATTCATACATCTCGTCATGCACGCGCGCCGGGTATGACTCTGTACTGCGCACCTTTTACCCGGTAGGGACAAATGTTTGTGTGATGAGCATCAACATTTGTTTCCGAGCCATGGATGTATCTATGAATAATATGTATGTATTTACAACATTATGTATTGTATGAACTATCTAGTATCCGTAACAAGCCTCGTTGCTTAGCTCAGAACTAGATGGCGCTGAGTCATAATGTCGGGGTATATTTATACATATTATAGTTTATTACCTGGATTAACACATAGGCTACTTTTTATCTATATACCATGCGGGCAAAGCCGCGGAAGGCCGCTAGTTGACAATATATACGTACCATAGAATCGACGATGGAGAACATGGTAGCTTGCATGGCAGCGTCGGATCCTCTGCTCAGCATGTCGAAGAAGTTCTCCTCCGGGAACAGAACCTTGCTGTAGCCGATCATGCCAAGCGACACGGCGACCAGCGGGTGCACTAGCAGGCATACGATGCGCTTCACCAGAAGGTAAAGAGCACTGGAAACAATTTAATTGCTCTTAAAAAAAACTGTTCATCTTTTGAGGTTCCGTACCCAAAGGGTTAAAACGGGACCCTATTCCTAAGACTTTGCTGTCTGTCCGTCCGTCTGTCTGTCACTAGGCTGTATCTCAAGAACCGCAATAGCTAGACAGTTGAAATTTTCACAAATTATGTATTTATGTTAGTCATTAAAGTCATTAAATAGTCACTCCTCCAACGAGCTCTGAAATACTGATATTTTAGATTTATGGGAATACAAGACATTGTAATAAAACCACTTTTTACGGATTTTATAGTGGTGTATTAATTTTAGTCCAGAGGTTTCTGATCTTTTACTGCATCTAAATTCACGGGCAGACTTGTAACTATGGATATAAAATCCGCATAAAGTAGTTTTATTTCAATGTCTATAGTAAGTGAGAAAAATCAGTTCAGAGAGAGACACACTACGAACTGAAAAAGCGCGCCGATATAAGAAGGTCAAAAGCTGCAAAAAGTTCTTAAACATGTTCAAGAAAAGTGGAGAGGTTTTTTGGACGGACCGACTAAACAAAGTAAGAATCAAAATTTCAAGTATTCAAATACTAATTTCTCACATACACAAACGCCAAAGAAACAAGTTATTAGTAAATTGTTTTAGGCCTACAGGTGTAGGTCATAATATTTTTATACCGCACGGAATAATCGAACCCGCGACCCGTGGCGCCCACGCCGATCACTCAGCTACTACAACAATTGTTGCTAAATTATTGATGCTTAATATATTTAACAGTAACAACAATAACATAACCTAAATTCTAAGTACTAGGAAACTATGACACGTGAAGAGTCTCACCTTTTCTTCCCAGCGCCGATAACAACGACACTGCTCATAAGGGCTAAAGGTGTATACAGTACTGCCATAGCGAATCCCAAAGGAAAATTATGCATGCCAACGCTAAGACATACAGTGGACAGTTCTATGAGCAGTAGTATGTTGACTAGAGATAACTCCTCGTAAGTTATGCGACCCTTGCGTATCAGGCGCGGTATAAATGGTGTAAATAACGTCAGAAGTATTGATATGGCGATGAAACCGTAATACACTGATACTTCTGAAGGCTTGTTGTATTTGGCACCTGTAAAAGAAAAAGTTTACAGCTTATTTTTCTCATTATCTTGCGCATTTCTATGAAATTTTCAATAGCAACGTAGTTTTAATACATCAATGCATCTCTGCCTAACCCTTTGGGAATACTGGCGTGTGGAATACTGGCATATTACATAAATAATAATTAATAATCATGAGATTTTTCAAGCCTATTTTCAAGAATGCTTCGAGACTGCATGCTAAGAATATTATTAGTCTCCTATAATATATGGATGATATTTCTGACAAGTAATGTGTAAACACTTACCAATCTGACTTAAGATAATAGGTGAATTCATGATAGCGTATCCAATTAAATGTACTAGGAGATAATTGGCGCCAATATTCACGATACTCATACTAGAATCGTCTACTTTCTTTTTAGTTTTACGCGCCTTCACCTCCTCAGTTTTCTTGGCGCCTAGTACTTTTTTCTCATCGCTTGATACTTTCTTCTCATCGGATGATGCTTTCTTCTCATTATCTGATGATATCTTTTCCTCATCTGTTTCTGCGTCTGAATCTTTGTCTTTCTTTGGTTTATGTTTGTTGGTTTTTTTGTTTGTCTGTTTATCCGTTTCTTCTTCACCGTCTTGTTGGATAGAAACCCATAATGATAAGGCTCGGATGAGCATAGCCACACATAGTAGACATAGTGAGGGCATGTATTGACCTGGAAAATATATATTTATAGTAAATAATCAAAAAAATATAACAAATAAAAAATATCAAGAAACTAATGGGTGCGTGTACTTATGTACGCGCGTGAGAAGTTATACTTCTTTGGCATCATTAAATAGTTAACCTCAATTATATTGGAGCACTTGAAAAAGTATATAAGCACAATTTTTTTCACTAATATTCACAAATAGTAAGTAATATCAATCAAAATATTCAATTTAAATCACTACTGAATATAATTTATTAGCACATATATATAATTCGCACTTGTATGAAACTAAAACACGTGTTGCAGACAGCTTCATACTGTTAATTTTGTGTCACAGATGCGCGCGAATCTTAAAATTTCACTCTCATCATTCATTAAGCAGACAGCTTCATACTGTTAATTTTGTGTCACAGATGCGCGCGCATCTTAAAATTTCACTCTCATCATTTTTTCATAACGCGCCTAAAGAAGTATAACTTCAAAAACGATTACACTATGGACCGCCGACCAAGTAAAGGTCGCTGGCATCCGCTGGATATGTGCCATATAAACACTTCCTACACTATCAAATAATGTCATTATCATTAACTTGGGCACTCGTCTTATTTGAGAGGGATTAGGCTATAGTCCCCCACGCTAGCCTAGTACAGATTAATCTGTCAATCATGCGGATTTCCTCAAGATGTCTCCGTTCGCATTAACTTAGTAGTATTTATATAAATAACTCACCTATAGATATAAACCGATGTGTAGCAGCCAGGAGATAGAAGAAGTAACTCTGATGGAACCGCTCCAGAAGGTTGTTGAGAGACCTGAGGATGCTCTCCAGCGCCACGCCCAGCCTGTAGAAGTTAACGGTGGACAGCGCGTGCGCACGCGGCGCAGAGCCGGCCGGGTCGGACGCCTCGCGACCTTCCAATGTCACGGCTTCGATGCCGAAGCGGTGGAAAAGGCCATGGTTGCCATCTGGAACCTAGTACCAGCAATTTTATAATAAAAACAATGTAACTTTGAATGATAGATTGAGGAATGATGTGATAAGAAAACGTTGTGGTTTGAAAGACGACGTGGTGACAAAAGTTGAGAAGAATGTACTGAGATGGTTTGGGCATATTGAGAGGATGAATGATAGGCGATTGACGAAAGGAATTTATAAGGCGGATGTCAGTGGAAACGCCCGGAAACGGGAGGGGGCGCCCTAGAAAGACATACACCGACCTAATTGGTGTGAACTTCTTCAAAATGGTGCGCAGTACTCGTAACCGGCGCGCGTGCATGACGAGATGTATGAATGTGGACGAGGCAAAAGTGGTATGCAGGGACCGTAGCGCGTGGCATTCTGTAGTTTCTGCCTACCCCCATGGGAAAATGGCGAGAGATTATTTGCATATGCAAAGATGTTGGAAGAAAAGTAGTGACGTAAGAAGTATTATTTGTCATGATACTGTGTAATAAAAGTCTGTATAATAAGTTTATAATAATATTATCAGTATGCATATTTGATACTATTATGTGTGGACTTTAAAAGAGACCATGATTCTCTGAGTTTATTTAAGTGTTTCTTCTCACAGGTTGTCAGTTAAAAACACAACAACTAGTAATCAAGACATTAACTATTCACTAATTGGTCGTGCAGTGCGACTGCCGAGCATGAGGTCCTGGGTTCGATTCCGAGGTCGAGCAAAGTGTTATTGGGATTTTCTATGAAGTTCTCAGTAGCAGCTCGGAGTTTGGATTCGTGCCCGGTTGATGGCAATAGGCTCGCCCCCTAATAAATCGGACCCTAAAAAATACCGGCGAAATGTGGGTGTACATTAGTACTCTGCCTAACCATCTCAGGGACGACAGGCGTGATATGGTATGTTCATTAAAAGTGTCCTTCAAAAGAACTATTTACATAAATAATAATAATAATAAGTTTTTATTTCTCTCAAAAAGTATAGTAGCACCTTTACAATTTGTAATATAAATCGCCGTCCCCGGAGAATAAAATGATAATTACAAAAACGCAACTTTTCAGGAAAAATAATAAACATGTTTTCGCCGATTACTCCTAATATACTGAACGTACACTGATGAATCTTAGATTTGGAAAAAAAATATTTTTTGTATGTTTGAAATGTTTTAGTGAAACACTCCTAATTATTAAAATAGAGATATTATCCAAAAAATAAGAATTTAGACAAAAACAATCATCTTATAAGTTGTATAATGTCGATTATCATTTTATTCTCCGTAAAAACTGATCAGAATCCAATATTGCATCATTTACTTGTCATTTTATTCTACGGACTTTTAGAGTACAAGTCACGATGATAATATTTGAATATCGGCTTATTCTCGTAAATATTGTAAAACATTTTTTCTGTTAAGAACTTTGAATTTGGTTTCCCAATAAAACTATGATATGAATTACAAGTGTTTGACAAACTACTTGGTTTTGAACTAGAATAAAATGATAAAGTGCATTTATCATTATCTAGTCGAATATTTTTCACGAGAACATAATTGCATGACTATTTGTCATAATAACAACTGAGAATAAATTTTGATAATAATATATTAACACTTTATTCTAGTAATTTAAGGTCTGTGTGAAATCATTGAATACTATTGTAAAATTTTGTAACTTCGTGAAATTACTGTATAAAAATTACGAAAAAATTTAACAGATGTATTACCACCCACCGATCCCAAAAATGACATAACATTAAAACTAAGATATCGGCAGTTATCATTTTATTCTCCGGGGACGGCGAAATATCATCATCATCAACCCAATAATGTCCCACTGCTGGGCACCGGTCTCCTCTCAATTGAGAGGGATTAGGCTATAGTCCACCACGCTAGCTTACTGCGGGTTGGCAGACTTCACACGCCATCGAGAATTCTCTCAAGCATGCAGGTTTCCTCACGATGTTTCCCGCACCGTTTTGAGCATGCGATAAATACGCACATAACTTCCGAAAAGTCAGTGGTGCGTGCCATGGGTTTGAACTCGAGACCTCTGACATCTCAGTCCACTGGTCACACCGCTAGGCTACCACAGCTCAGCATATAAATATAGCATAACATAAACTTAATATAAAATATCGCGTTTTGATTTGAATAGAGTAGAAAGCTCTTGTCTCTACCTACCCCAATTAAGCGAGATAATACTGTATATAATTATCACTCACCCCGTCTATCTGTGAGACAACCATGTCGAACATTGTACGGAACCCGTTCATCCAGTCGTCCATTTTGTTGCGCCCGCGCATCCATGAATAGCTGTAGAGCAATTTCATTAAGTTCAAATATTTATACAAATCTGATTTCTTGGTCTTACGTGAGTATTTGACGACCCATTTAGCTTAGCGGTAGTTAATGCTGCCTGTTGTGCTATGGGTCCCGGGTTCGAATCCCGGTAGGAACAAATGTTTGTGTGACGAGCATCAACATTTGTATCCGAGTCATGGATGTATCTATGTATAATATGTATGTGTTTATAAAAAAAAAAAAGTAGTATATCAACCATCTAGTATCCGTAACACAAGCCTCGTTGCTTGCCATGGAACTAGATGGCGCTATTTAATAATGTCCGGAAAATATTAATATTATATTAAGTATTAGTGAAATGAAACTGTTTTTTTTTAGTATTAAAAAATGAAATGTACTGCGAAAAAATCTGTAGGAAGTTTCTGAAGTTAGACCATTTGCCCTGATAATTATTCTGAAGTGATACTAAATAAAAGGTACAGGTTCAAATTCTGCTCAAAGGCATGAACAAAAATCATGTTTTGGTTGGTAATTTTTTTTTTTGGTTTGTATTCTATAAACAAGCACTATGCTAGCAGTGGCTGTAACCTCAAAGATAACATTGAGATGATAAAGACATTTGTGGCCATCATTGGACCAGTAGGATCTTCTGATATTGTTAGTGCATTCACAACCAACACTAACACACAGACCCAGAGCAATTGGGCCAAACAAACATCCATTCAACAGGGAGCAATTGAACCCGCAAACTGTGGCACAGAAACAGATCGTTCAACCACTGCACTAATCGTGTTGTGAATAATAAAAATTACATACATACATACACTCACGCACGACTTTTTCCCTTTTTTTGTGGACGAGACAAAAGTGGTATGCAGGGACCGTAGCGCATGGCGTTCTGTAGTTTCTGCCTTTTATAAAAAATTAAATAAATAAATGTTTTAAAATGGAAGATTTGTGTATCAGAAAGAAAGAAAGAAAGAAAAATTTTTTATTTTAGACTCGCACATGACATAACAATTACATCATAAATACCTTTTTCTGAATGAGTGATGTATACCAGACTTCAGACATAGTTTGTGAACTAGATTCACGAGATCCAGATTGGGCAATTGACCGTTCAGACCTTCGATTTTGACTTCTATGTACTCTGGAACAAGATTCAAATACCATTAACTGTATTACACTTCGCTATGACTAAATCTCTAATAATTAGTTCAATTTCAATATCCAACATTCGTTTTACATGATGGTGTAAGAAATTAAATAATAGTAGAAGTATTTTGTCTGTTGTCGAAAGGGCATTCACATAGACAAATATTCCGTCAGTTCCAGAAAAACTATTTCTAGATTCATATGGTTCTGGAGCAACTATACCTTTGTACTTTGTTTTTCCTATTCCTTTAATGTATTTTTGTAATTATTGTGTGTACATAAATAGTTAAATAAATAAAAAAAAACAAAGTACACGTTACAATATAAATTTAAAAATAAATGCTTTTTTAAGAAGTAAAATTTTTCAACAAATACAAATACAAATACAAGTACAAATTTAAGTACAATTAATTCCTTGTTAGGAAGATGTGATAAGAATAAATTACATATTCACGTTGACTTGGGACGGTACTTATTATACAGAATAAACACTTACTTATTTTTGGAGTATGGAACTCTAAATTAATAGCCGCTTGGATAGATCCAGACCTTCCTTTCAGCTTCCCAGGGTTCAAGCATTTTTTATGATCCGCTGCCCACTCAAAGCCAGATAGGTAGTCCCCAAATTCCAAACTGGGACTACCAGGTTTCCAGAAGCTGCCGAGACTAGTGTGAAAAGTTTCTGTGTCACTCTGCAAACCATGGTAAGCTTCTAGCCACGCCTGCATTCCTAGTTGTTCGTGCTCCGTGACCAGGAATATTATGTCTTTTGCCCAGTATTTTTGTGCTGGAAAAAGGAGGAAAAGGAGGAATTACAACTAAAACTTAGGCGTAGATAAAATGATAAGATGGCAACCCATCTTATAAATTTAATATATAATATTTTCTAGGTTCTGTAAGTTTACTTAGGGTACTTTCAGTACTTACTACTAGCCTTACTTTATTTACTTTTAGCCATGTAGGGTTACTTAATTTACCATAACCATTTACCGTTACTAAATGAAGATAGCCTTGATTTGTTAATTATCTGTCTTCTTATGGGAATCTGAATGATGTGTAGAACAACAATTTGATAGTGTCGGACAGAGTTTGGCTTTTGTCTCACAATTTTGATCACTGCTAATATACCAAGACTTCATAATTCAAAGAGTACTCACGTCTTGCAAACTTTGCGAACGCCAGCATGAGTGCAATGCCAGCTGCTGTGCCCTTCTGATGAGATCCTAGTGCTCTGTATGGAGCAGTCACCACCAGCGCCTCTAGCGATGAGGTGCGAGGAGCTCGCAGGATGCCATACACATTGGTGCCTTTGTACACCTATTCAAGATATTTATAGATAATACACTTCCTAATATTAGAAACTTGAATATAACTGGGAATTTATTGCAGTATATTGATATTAATCATTTTAACCGTTAGAAGTCCACTGTTGGATATAGGTCTCCCTCAAGGATCGCCACGACGATCAGTCCTACGCCCTTTCCAGCAGCCTTTACCAGGTTGTTGGTCCCACTGCTGGGCATGGGTCTCCCCTCATTTGAGACGGGGGGCCCGGGGGCCTACCAACATGTAATTGAATCTCAATATTTCAAATCTTTTATATCCCATATCCATGGTTAAGGGGAGACTGACCATTCTTAATTCAATTATGAAAGATGAAAGAAGATATTTGCTTATAATTTGCCTACTTACATGATACTTGTATATATTTCCATACACATCAGAAACAAGACAGAGAAATAATAGGAACAGCCGACTGAATGAATATGATTCTTATTAGTTAACCTAATATGAAGTCAAAAGAAAAAATAAGTATAAACTGTAGTGAAGTAAAATGTAGTTAAATTTATTCGAGTTCATAGGCTTATTAATTATTATTTCAAGCACTTTTGAAACATTAAGGTTCTAGTTGCACAGTTCCGAGTAGTTAATCTTATGGAAATGACACCAGCAAGAAATGCCATCTTACACAAGTATAACTAAGTAACATGTTGGTAAATAGAACAATCTACTTACTTGCCCCAACCCAAGAGGGTAGTTGAGTGTAAAATTGTGTGTGTACACCTCAAGATGTAACTGTGACATCTTGCCCACAAGCCACGGCACCGGCATCTCTTCCGAATCATAATATTTGTCCTGGAAATTTAATTAATTACTTAGCTTGGTACATCTATACATACACTCAGTCCTTTTTGCCATGGGGGTTAGCAGAAACTATGGAATGCCACACGCTACGATCATGAGTTCACTAGTATAGCTTGGTTATTTGTTTTGAAAGACTAGGCTGTATGGTCTAAAACCTTAGCCTGCCAGAAGAGGGTGACGAAAAAAAACAAAAAGTGTTAACTAAATAGTTTCTCTATTTACTAAATGTTGATCTTTTTTCTGCACTCTTAATCCAAATAATAGATATATATATAGTAATATAGAATACAATGTCTATTTATCACATCACTTTCACAATTCTAGGAGGTCTACAGGTCTCATTTGAGGCAGGCATTTGAAAGATGATGCTATAGTCCATGACACTAGCTTAGCACAGGTTAGCAGAATTCAAATGCCATTGTGAGGATCCCTGGGGCCTAAAGGTTTCCTCACATTGTTTTCCTTTACTGGTTGAGTTGATAAATACACACATAACTTCAAGAAGTTAGTTATGCACGCCTTGAGATTCGCAATCTACTGTTTGTACCTGAAGTGTATCACAGCAGGTATACATGCAGTACAACAGTTTTAACTAGAAAAATAATAACCTGTAATTCCTCTAAGAATTCGTTGAAGAACTGCTTGGCACTATGTTCCCCATTGAATTCATTCGTCACCAGACCGGGAAGTAGAGCGTTCTCGGAGAAATACGTCTCATTGTTGAACTCCTTATTTCCCAACATGAAGAACCATACCAGGGCACCAACATAGCATAGGAAGCAGAGTGGACCGTGCACTCTCTTCAGAACTCTGACCCATTTCACAGAACCATACTCAGGATCTGATAACAGACCCATTTTGACACTAATGCTATGTTAATTCACTACTGTGTATCCAAGGTACTGTTTAGTTATACATTATAGTTGATAGACACAGATTGAATAATATAAAAAGGTAATAATATAAAAGCACTGTATGCTCGTACAATTGTTTTAACAGAATTACTGATTACACGCCAACCGCAGTTCAGAACAACTACAAGAATTAGAGTGGGATGTCAAATTTTTGTTTGACATATTTTGATAAAATTTGACAATGACAGTGACATTACAGCTTTTTTCTGAAAACAACAGTTTCAATATTCAACAATACATGCCAAAAAGTATATTATTGTGGGAAAAAACAGTTTCAGTAGCATCATTAATTATTACTGTATTTTTTATTGTTACATACTTTTGTGGATGATAAAATACCTACAGCTTTTCCAATTTCACCTTTTATTCCAGGTTAACCTAGCTGACATAGAAGGAGACTATCCAATGTTTGTTTCATATATAAGTTTTATTTATTTATCGTTTGTAGTCATTATACCCACGCAAGGAATATATCTACTTAAATAAATCTAATTACGTATGCTTCCTCGATTTTAAAAGACCATATTTTGTTCCCAATTAAATTTAAATGTAAGTATCCTACAAAAAATCTTCGGAACAAACTATAAAAAAATTATATCACCCTTGTCTCCGAGGATCTGATAATACGCTAGCTAGAAGTACCTAATAAATATTATAACTATCCTAATTTATATCTTTTCATAGTCCAAAAAACCGTTTTGTTGCTGAAACTGTGCAGCGGTGGGATCGAGATTACTCTATTTGTACAAAAATATAACAAACATCTAAATATAAAATAATCATACTACACTAATTAACTTTGTATCTATTAAATAATATATTTTTACGTGAAGACATAATAAATAATATGACGTCGAAATATTATGAATTTTATGATAATTTTTCAGAGACGTTCAGACGTAATTCAATATTAAAAATTAATCTCCGACTATATGAGTCAGTCGCATAAAGCTCAGCGAAGTAGCGTGTCGCAAAAATCGCTGTGCCGGCCCTCTGAATGGATCTAACTGAATCTTTTGTAACAAATGCTCCTTTTTTACTAGGCTATCATAAAACGCTAGAGCCTCTAGCCTAAGCGAAGCCAGCCGCGCGTGTTGTGCAACACAATCTCGCAGTGATGGTGTCGTATGTGGAAAGCAAATAAGTTTCAATGTACTAAGATAGTATAAATAGTAGGAGATAATTGGCAACTTGCAAATTGCGCTAATTTCAAGGTATGACGACTGACGATCGAACTTGTACACGAACATGAACACGTTATCCGACATTTTGTCGACGTCAACAACGAATCAATCGACTGTTTGTACTAGAAGAACATGACTGTGAAGGTATTTGACGAGATAATTAAGGCCATTCATGTGTAGTTTCGCCATGACCGGTCATCGTGGCTCTCCAGTATTATATTGTAGTCTTTGGTCGTGGCGATCCTTGGGGGAGAGACTTATGTCCAGCTGTGGACGTCTAACGGTTGAAATGATGGTGTTGGTGTATACTCCAGTTCAAATAACATACCAACAAATAATAATGAAAATTCAAGAATAATTACGACCTTAATAAGAATACAAATTTTATTTATTTAGTGTTTTCAAGGTATTAGTTTTCTATTATAAATCCTTATCCAAAAAAATATTAACTTATGCAATTTGGTCAAAAGACATCATATAACTCAGTAAATCTTTCGTCTCCTGTTATGATTTCTCACAGATAACTAACTCCCTGGTTATCTGTGTGATTTCTAGTCATTTTTTTTAGTCTAATGTTCTAGGCGAAATATTCCTAATTACATATAAAAAAAATACGTAATGCAAAGAAATGTATAAAAATAACGTATTGCAAAGAAATGTATAAAAATAACGTATTGCAAAGAAATGTGGTTTTATTTATGTCTTTGAATTTGTAGTAAATAGGCATCTCTGTGACAGCGGGCCATTCGTAGTCCGAGGTACCAGGTGCTTATAAGTTTTAGGAGATCAATTATAGCCGGCATCGCGACCACGCCCTCTAGTTGTATTACTGATATTACTATACTTATCTCTTTTTGTAACGTTATAAAAACAGCGAAAGAAAGAGATAGCACTAGTTAGTCAATTTGAACGGTTTTATTATGTAAACAAAATCTTCTGACAATACGAGTCTTAGGGATTAACATTTTAATTCGATATGGTTGACTTTGTACAGACTTATGTATAATTTCGTCTAAAATATGCTAGGGAATTTGTTGCTTCCTAAAAATATTGATATTTTCGTAAAGAGACTCCAAGAGAATGATATGTTTTTGTATTAATAGGTAGATACTTACCTAGATATAAGTAATAATGAATTTGGTACTTGTCTAGTATTTTTTATTGAACATTTATAATGATAATAATGACAGTTTTGTTTTTTTATTATATTTGTTTATAAAAGGACCATAGAAATATCAGTTCTCATAGAGAATCAAATACCGAATTAGATTTACTGATCAATTTAATTTAAGTAGGTACATGACGACCTGATTTGGTTTGCGCAGAGGCTGAGCGACCGGCTTGTGCGTCACGGGTTGCGGGTTCGATACCGGCACGGAGCAAATATTTGTACGTTCTACAGGTAGTTGTTCCTGGTCTGGGCGTTTGTGTATGTGCACATTTGTGTTTGTACCCACGACACAGGAGAAAATCCTAGTGTGGGGCAACGGTTTATTTAAAAAGAAACTATTAAGATTTTACTCACTGTAAGTAGTAGATATTATTAATTTTAGCAAATAAATCAGTATCGTCAATCAATCAAAAGGTTTTTATTTCATATAAACTTTTTCGAGCACTTTGGTATGAAATATTAACACTAGTTGCACGGTTCCAAGAAGTTGATCTCATGGAGAAGAACTGGCAAGAAACTCCATAGACACTCTTTTAAAACAATATTTTGGTAATAAATATGCGAGGTCAATGTAAAAAATGTAATGTCTTCGAGACGTCAATAATAATTTTAAGTACTTACTTACTTACCTATCTAACATTATGTAACTAATAAACTGAACTCACATTTACAATTAAATTATAACAATGGATTGGGGGCATGAAATAAGTACCTAGGTATTAATAGCTGTCTTTAAAAAACCAAAACTTCATCTGTTTACTGAAGCTTCATCTTTCATATAAAAAAAGAATTTTCAATATCGATTCACCCAATCCACAGTTAAGAGGTAACAAAAAAAAACAGTCGAATTGATAACCTCCTACCTCCTTTTGGAAGTCGGTTTAAAAGACAACGTTTTTGTAATGGAAACCACCTCAGGGTACCAGGGAGGCAGTGACCACATGTACATCAGTGATCATTATCTAAGTCCACATATGCCCGCCCATCTTCATTAATACCATTCCAAGGCTGCACAATACCAGTCACATGCTCAAACGGTGTAGGAAAACATCGTAAGGAAACCTGTATGTATGAGACTTAAGAAATTCTCTGAATATGAATATGGAAAATATTTATTTTGAATATAATCAAATAGATATGCACTGGTTTTTGTTCTCTGAACTCATTTCAACGCTAAACTCGTAATTATTTGCTATCTTGAAATTACATTCGGGTCTTGAATGTAGTGCTGTCTCTATCTATTTGGAGCCGAGTGAAATGGACAGCCATATATTTGAAGGCACCTTCTCCTACAAATGAGTTGCGTTCCATTTTCAAAGTTGATTTAAGCGCGCATTTGTAAATATTTTATCCTACTGCTATTGTATTAGTGTAATGCAAAAAAAATAAAAATAAAATACCTATTATAATACTATTAATTACTAATTGAATACTGCAATAAATCGTGCCCAGAAATTCTAAAACATATAATCTCTATTACCATAATTATACCTTCTCAATATTAAATGTCACGTTCACACTGGCATGTTTGCTTTCTTGTCATAATAATTATGATTGACTATGTAATGATGTGGATTTTTAATTTTTATTCTCACAATAAATATTACCTTTCAATATCAATGTTTATTCATTTTATTACATGTTATTGTTATAAGCCCATCAGTCGTCAAACAAACCACATTCTCGTTTTGCAAAGTTTCTTATCAAATCAATTTCTGTTCTAGTTATGATCGCCTAGTACCTCGAAGCACCTTTTGGTGAAATAGTGACACAATTTGTGTGGCGCTCTCTAAACTCTACACGCGTCCTCCATCGTCATGTTTGCGTTGCGATAGAGGGCGCAGAATAAATTATTATTAAAATTATTATTCACGAAGTATTTTCTTAGTATTATTTTATTATTGACTTTGTATGTAATTTACGTTACTAATTATTAAACACATGACATTCATGATGTTCTAGTAATACATTACATTTTATTAATTACTTCCTTCCCTTCTTACACGCGCCGCGTCCGCATCGCGCTGTCGTTTGTCGTTTCTCGTTCGGTTGTATTCGCAACATCATTTTCCACGGTTGAGTACTAAGACGCCATAACGATGAGGAGCTAGTGTTTGAATCTCAAACTTACGATGTAGGCGGCAAAATGACGACGCCCACTTTACCTTACCTACCTACAATTTTATTAATGATTGTGTTTATGCCTGTAGGGCGTATTGTTCTACTCATAAAAGGGAAAAATACATATGTATGGATATTGTACATACATTATAATAATACTCAGACGCTCACAATGTATTTTAATAGTTGTTAAGCGTTGTAATTCGACATAACCTACACATTTTTCTTTGATTCATCTATCGGATAAAAAACATTTGTTTTTATTTATATTTCGTGCAGAGGTTGGTTTGTAGGTTAGATTCAAGATGGCGATGGCTTCACCGACAAGAGCTGAGCCACTGATAATAATACCACGTACCTATTAGTCTATTAGTATAACTACGTACTTATACTTAAATAATTAATTTATTGTCTTGTATGACTCGAGGACCCCGAGGTGAAAGGGCCGCCATCCGTCCGAGTTTTCCCGGATTTTTACTAGTTTGAAGGGCGTCCGGGGCCGTCCGGCAGAGGTTTTCAAAAGTGTCCGGACAGTTTTGTTGTCAGGGAAAAAATATAAGTAACGACATTTTTTATTTTTGTTGCAAATAAAAATAATTCATAGCTGTCCGGAGAAAACGTTTCGCCCAAAAGTCCGGGTTTTTTGCCGTGTTATCCGGCTTCGGCAATTTAGGTGATGGCAGCTCTAGTTTGGGGTCGAATTCTCGTGTTACAGAGATGAAACCTTGCTGAGAGATTTGCATATTGACTTTTATACTAATATCAAGTAAAAATAACGTCCATTTATAACTACAGTACACCCATAAAACTATTTAGGTATATACTATATACTCTATCGATCTTTTGAACTGGCTTGCCATCCGTGTCTTGAGAACCTAGTACCTACTTATACGCTGAACCAGTACCGTGTCAACACGTTCGCGGCGCACACAATTCACATAATTTAAGTAGTGACAATCATACCTACTTAGATTCGGTTAGATCAGTAGTTAAGAGTTTTAAATAAAATTTTTATATTTTTGTATCTTTCTTTAATATTGTTAATTATTGTTACGATACAAGAATAGAAAGAGGCAGTACACCAACAGTATCGTCTTGGACCTGTTCGCCCCCGGGTTTCACCGATAAGGGGACGAATTACGGGTGTGACACCAATTACGTACGTACCTAATAAATCTTAGGTAATATTGAAGAATATAAATAAACATAAAAGAAATCCAATGCCGTTCTTTCAACCAAGTATAATTTTCAAAATAAAAATATCTCATTTAAACAATTTATTTAATAGATAATTATTAAAATAAATTAAATAAATTTCATAAACCGTATTTATTCTTACTAAAAAGAGGTGAACGTAATAATGAATACCAACCTTCTTACATAGGCATAATGTAGATATAGCTCTATACATTTTATGTTGCCCTAGTATAAATGTGACTAAATGTCGTAACTAAAAAGGCCACTTTTAACTTGAATCGTATTCGAATAAGAATATGATTCATAATTAACATAGTCACAAAATGGTCATTCAGAATCTTGTTTTATTTTGGGGATTTATTTTATCTGTTCTATATGTATAAAATGCTAATTACTAAAGTTATCATAAAATAATATATCAGAATAATAAGAGAATCTCAAGAGAACATCCAAAATTAATAAATAATGTTTGGAAATCAAATTAAATATAAAAATTTCTATCTATAGCTAAACTTGAGAACTTCTCTGAAGTGTCTACAAAAACTTTTTTGAAAATTAATTCCTGGCCATTTTGTATCGCCCCAGGAAGAAAGAAGCTCATAAAAATATGACGTAGCTTCTGATAAGTCCAACCTAGAGCAATTCAAACAAGGTGTAGTCATGCCAGATAGGCCATCAAATTCCATGGGGAGTCATCGTTGCTTCACAGAGAATTGTTGCGCAGTTGCGTATTCAACCAGGAGCGCACGGGTGCTGAAGAGATTCGTGTGAATATCGTCGGGGCAGCAAATTTAGGACACGTGGATGCTATCCAGCCAGACGTAATGCCCCATAAACCATCTTCTGCCACTACTGGTGCCCCAGCATCTGGCTGTCAAAATATGAAAAAATTCAGTTACATTAAAACTGAAACTGTGATAAACTAAGTTACTAGGTATAAATATAGATATCAAAATATAATTTCAAATCAGTAGTGCAAGATAGGCACTACCTACTGATTTATTGAACTTTGTGCGTATTTATAACATACTGAAACGGAGAAGGAAACGTTGCAAAGAAGCCTGCATGCCTGAACCTGATAGATTCTCGTGAAGTGAGAAGGTGTGTCAAACAGCACTAGCGGTGGACTATTAATTCCTTCCGTGGCCAGCGAGACGGAAATTTTCTCCAGAAATTACCATTTTAAAGCTAAGATCTATCAAAGGTCCATCAAAGGAAAGTTTACAATAACTACCTACTTTATTATTGACAAACGTTTCTGTAAAATCCTCCATTAATCGAGGGATGAACAACGATGTGCTGTTGACACTTGTTGGTGAAATACAGTCAGAATAACAATGTAACATCAAGGGCCGTCGGCATAAGTTCCAAATCTTTCTATTTATAGGGTGGATTGTGTAAAAGGATATTAGGTATTGTAAAAATAACACATTTTAAAACACAGATCGACTCAATAGTATGTTCAATTAAAGGTAGAAAGAAATATACCAAAAAAAAACTGAATTGATTGAATTTGTGATTCTGATTATAAACTCATTTCATCCACATTGTGCAATTTTATTGTATCGGGCGAGATGAAAACTAAAACTTAGTACTAGTTTAATGTTTAGACTAGGCTCGCAGAAGCATGTAAGAAGCAAAGTAATTAGGTCAAATCACTCACCATGCATATACTGTGATGAGAAGCGACTGGCTTCAAACATAGACTCGACTCGCTTACGTGTTCATTAAGTTCATTAATAATTTTATTACATTTATTTGTCGGAATTAGCCGCTGTGTAGACACTCGCATGCTGTTGTATTTTATTCTTTCTTTCGCTGTATTTGGTAACGTCTCTCCCTTGTGCTAAAACATAAATTCATAATCAAATGGTATACTATAAAAAATGCTTTCCTGGTTTTGTTGCCCTGGTTGTGTTGCTGTCAATGTCATGCTTGCACATTAGTGTTTTGCTTAGTTAGATTCATTGATAAATTCAATCTTATGTTTGAGAGTTTAAGGACAATTATTTCAAATGTATCTTTGAAAATAAATTATGTTCTTTACTTACCACTATTCTAGGCCAATACGTCGTCAAAAACTTAGCACTGAGCACCTTCCCTCGGACTTTAGAAATGCCTATTGGTCTAAGGACATCAGAGAATTTAATAAGAAACGCTATTCTTAATAGGGCCAAGTCAAAGTTGGGTTTTCCGTAAATAAAGTAGGGATGAATCTCAATTCTCTTGATCGGGACCAACGTACCACCTCTTTTGCAGTCCACCGATCCTAGTCTTGCTCTGAATAATTTTAGTGATTCTCTTACGCTAAAAACAAAACATACGATAACATATTTTACTAGCTAAGTACATAATTTAATATATTGTTATTACGAATGAATATTTAGAAATCAGCTTTATTTTCAATAGGTACGTCGTGAATTGATTTATTTGAAGGGGATCCACGCGTTGACGATAAAAAACTTACTGATAAAATTCTCCAGCGACGCTCAAGATCCATTTTCTATCTATTAGGGCACCAGAAACGTAATGTGCCCCCTTCTTCTGTATGGATACGGAAAAGGGATAGTCAACGAGCGCGGTCTTTGCTTTATCCTCATCCTCCTCCGAGCTGCTGTTGCTCTGGTCCTCATTAGAGGCCGCAACTGAGTCTATAATTTTAACATAAAAAAATGTTAGTATTTTTTTTTAATCTAGCTAGATTCTCATCCTTGAAGAAAGTAAAGAACCCTTTTGAGATTATACATATTTCTTTGAAAATATGACTTACCAGCTATATTGGTAGATCTTTCTTCTTCTTTACCAGCATAATCTTTGAGGAAATTCTCTTTAACTGGCAACCGTCCACAAATAACGGGCTTATGATTACGTACACATTTGATATGTACTCCAGAAGAGTCGGCTTCTTGTTCGCTGTGACTATCAACTTCATTATCAGCATCACATTCGCTGTTATCTGGTCCTTCACTACAGTCTTTATCCCCATGATTTCGCGAATCAGCTAAAACAACTAACAGCAATAAATATATGAAATTCATGGTCTCAATATGAACACGTAAATGAATCTTTGAGGAGCTTGACTATGACTAAATGATATTTGCCAGAAATGCTAAAGATTAGTCCTCGTTGCAGGTGTCAAAATACAATAGGGAAAAATAAGAAAAAATATCGTAAAAGACTGTTAAAAAAAGATGTACCTAGATGGTAGAACAATTGAATTTGTGTGGTTGTTCTCTTTGTGATATATTTGTGATGAAGAACCTTAGTACTGTAAGCGTTCATCGATGCACCTAGCCAGAGGCACAACCATGGTTACGCCATAACTGTTTGCTCAAACCCAGGACCTCGTGCGTGACACCTTTGACGTGAAGTGACGACTAATGAGAAAGTTTCACCAAGTCTTCCGTTTCAATATTGTCCGCCAGCAACGCAGCTGGCAGCAACTGGATGATAAGTGCCGAAGAATGCCGAAGATCGAGCTCTGTGGCGTTCTCTAGGGGAGACCTACGTCCAGCAGTGGACGAATATTGGGCTGATGATGATGATGATTGTCCGCCAACAAGTTTCTTACAACTACACGAATAGGTATTAGAGATCGATATAAAACTACTTTTTAAAGTTGTCTTCTCAACAAAAGGAGGTTATCAATTCGACTGTGTTTTTTTTTCTTTATGTATGTAACCATCATAACTTTCGTCTTGGTGAACCGATTTTGATGATTCTTTTTTTTTATTTAGCTTTGTCTTAGGTCTCTGCGCATTCTTTGTGATCTTACATAAGAACGAACAAAAATCCTCCCGTTTTAAGACAAAAATGACTCCCTAAATGTTCCTACTGTCTTGACGTACTTAATTAATGACCCCGTTTCCGTCATTTCCTCTTCATTATTCTCAGGGTATAGTTAGTAGCATGTTTTTGCTACATGATTCATTTCTTTCTCATATCTTCAATAATCCTATTATTCTATCCACACTTTGTTTAAGTTACATGTGATACTTTTATAACGAAATAATAGATACTTACTAGTTCACTATGTTATGACGGCGTTTAACTTAACAATGGTCTTTCTGTGTTCGTTTTTTTTGAGGAGTCAAGAGCGAGTAGGCTGTTGAGGCTCTGTATACAATTATTTTAGTCAATTCTATTTTAACAAACAAACTTACGACCTGCCTGATGCAGTATGTATGCTGTTAGCGTAGTCTATGGCCGTTTGCAACTCCAGATGCCTCTCTCCCCGTTGTTGAAACTAAACTGTTGTAAGATTCTTAAAATAGATGAGTTACTACCCTGAGAGCGGATGGAATTCCGTTTTTGATTCGATTCTGACAGCATGGGACCATCTTGTCCAATCGTGAGTATGCGGTATGCCTTTATCTCAGCCACCAAAAACGACGTCTTTCAGTCAGTAGGTATACCATGAATCGTATGGAATAGACGATAAGATCATCCTGTGTGTGGAACCCTATTAATAGAGACACTTAATAGACTGAATATAAATATTTTAAATACATTTCTCTCGTCTCTAAAACCTTTCATTAATTACGATCATTATATTCACATAGAGATCATAGTTGATTGGCAGTTTACCTTATTTTTTCCATAGGTTGGTTTCTTTAGTAATATTGATAAGGTTTGTTTTACAAAGTCCCGCTATTGTGCTTTGAACAATACATTGTTACCTAATCAGAAATTATAGTTTGTGTTTCCTTTCGTAAACTTGTGATTAGGTGTTAGAAAACCGTAGTTTCTTTTGAACTTTGTTACAAATTACACGTATCCTGCTCACATTACAATGAATAGATAGGGTGAACGTAATAGTTTCAGTTAATTTGTAACGAAATGGAGTGCAAACAATTTTTATTAGTTTTTGTAATTTTAGTTTGTAGTTTTAACTGTAATTTATTTGTAGAAAGTGGTAAGAGATTATTTTCTTTTTCTATTTTTTTATGGTCCCGATTTCACAGTGAAAACTAAAAAAAAAATCGCTTATAGGATAATTTCGTTTTGTGTTGGGGTTTTTGTCAGGAATGAATGGTTTTAATAAATTGAAATTTGGCTCAAACCTGGCCACTTTTGCTGTAAACAAAAAAAGCACAGTCAGTCAAAATCTATCCATGATATTGCTGAAGATCAGATAAAGTTGCCAGATTAGGTCTAATCCAATCTAATTAATTACTTTATTAAGTAATTTTATGTCCGAAATAAGGTACAAAAGGCCAAGTAGGCACACTAAGTGGTTTTATAGCCATCTCGTTTTATTTTTAACATATTACTGTAAGTTCAAGCGAGACGGAATAACCTGCTTGTTTAATAATATTCATATATTTGACAGCTAGAATATCAAACGACATTTAATCGCAATGGGCTGTCTATGCTTTTATTACAGAAATGTTAAAGTTTACATGTACTAGGAGATCATGGAATTAAAAAGAGTCGTCTCTAAATGTCATTATTTTGTTGACAGGTCCCACAACAACGAAGTCAGATTTGGAATGTGAATTCCCTCCAAAAATGGAAGAAGATCTAACACACGTAAGAAGAAAAAGACTTACCACAGAGACTGGATTAGTTTGTCTTGAAGATTATCCATATACAGTGTCGGTTAGGTAATAAACTATTAAATAAATGTATTTATTTCTATAGGTACGTTCTAAAGAAAAAAATAATAATATTCGGTTCTAAAAACCCCAGAAATGAAATGCAATTAAATGGCTGTTTAGTGTTTATATAATAATAAATAATAATATTTATTATTATTTACTTTAATTGTTACTCTTTCACGTAAAATGCAATTTGGTGAAAATGGATTAAACAGCTACTTTTTAAGGCACAGCTATTTTTGCTCGATATTTTGATATCAACAATACGTAAATAGGTGTAACTCGTTTCCACCGTGGAAGCTACATATTCTATGATACATTGATATTTATGTCTACTTAGCACAAAATTAAGATAAACGCCATCTATCGAAATTTGGTCGTACTCATAAGTTATGGACTTGTTATATATCGTAGGACAAGCTGGCAAAATAATATAGGTAATTACAAAAGGCAAAATTAACACTTGGTCGTTAGCCCGTTCTCGGTTACAGGAATCGACGTAAACCAATGTAATTATGTATGGTATGACCCGAACTTCGGGTCATCAAAGAAAAGGAAAACGATGTCAGGTAATCAAACTGAAATCTGGTCGAACACGGGCGTACTCGACAGACTCGACTCCGTTCATTTACACTTATTTGCCCGAATTCCATAGGTAATTGAATACGAGCTAACGACTACGTGTAATTGCGCCATAATACTATAATAGCAGAGGTAACGCGTTGCTGTTGTTAAGTTAGTAGATGGATTTTAATGTAAGCTATTCGAAAAAAAAAATAAAGACGTAAATGTTGAAGCCGGTATAAATATCCACGGGATTGAGCTTTGAACCGTATGACTCCTGGGCACGAGTCTCCTTAATTTGAGAAGAGACCCGTGTCAAGCAGTCTCTCTGCATTGATTGTTTGGTAGATACCGCTATTTAGCAAAAACACGGCCATTTTATAGGTACACTCTAACAAGCTAATTGGTTTACATCCACACATGGATCGGTCGACAGTTGCATGTATACCAATTAGGTTCTTAGACTGTACCTACTGAAGTTTATTTAATATAGCAAAGCATCTCTGACTACTTACATAAACTTATTTTTTTACAGATTACACGGTAAACATTGGTGTGGAGGAGCTATTGTTGGGAGGCAGTGGATACTTACTGCTGCTCAATGCTTCGATTAGTAAGTTCAATATTTACAAATTGATATGAGGATTATAAAGGATAATGAGGCACAATAGCGCCATCTTCTTTTTTAAAAAAGGAAGCTTTTGGCCTGCCTACCTGATGGTAAGCGGTTACCGTAGCCTATAGACGTTTGCAACACCAAAGGTGACGCCCGCGCGTTGCTGACGCTGTAAAACCTTCTTTTGAAGAACTCTATGCTTTAGTGTTTAGGGAAACCCTGGGCATTATAATCTGCTTAATTAAAAAAAATCACTGCACCTTTCAATGTTTATGTTAGGGTGGCCCTAACATAAACATTGAAAGACAAACTTAAAAAAAGTGGTTGTAGTTGAAAAACTACAAAACATTTGCACGTCAATGCATTATAATTTATGAAAGTAACTATTTAATTGGAATTATAATTCTTCACCAGTGTTACGAAGGAAGAAGTAACAATTCGGATGGGTTCCGTGTTCAGGGACTTTGGAGGCAGGTTACTGTCTGTGGTGGAAATCCGAAGACACCCGGAGTATAAGATGGACCAGTACTATCCTGAACACAACTTGGCTATGGTCAAGGTACGTCACAACTTATTTATATCTAACATTCTGCCTCATTTTGCCTATCGGACTATAGCCAAATCTCAAATGAGGGGTCACAAAATACGATTTATTCAAAGTAGGCCAAATTTAATTGGCTCTTTTTGAACGTCGACATAAAGACAGCCCCAAAAACGCCGGCCCTTCACCGCTTTCTTGTGTTTTTGCTAGGAGAAGCTAGAAGAAGAAGCGGCGCAACAAACTCCCCAGTAGGACAATAGTGTTGATAATGATGCACGTATTTGCATTCCACAATGTTATAATAGATGGTAACAAACAATCTTATGCTTAAAATAATTATGGACCTTGTAGGGCACAACAAAATATGTTTTTATACGTCTTGTACAATCTAGGATCCACGAGTAATTAAAAGTTTATTGTAAATATCAGCTAAGATTTATGTTACCCTGGTGTTACAGGTGAATCTCCCGTTAACTCCCAACAGCAGGATGCAGCCCGTGGCGTTGGCGATCGCTGATGCTGACCTGCCTCCCACTTACGGGGAAACCGTCGTCACCGGTTACGGTTCTGTGGTATTACCAAACTAAATCTATTATTATATAATATTTGATAAGTCTCATTCATACATTGATTCGTCTTACCTTTTAGGCTTTTATATCAACTTTTAATTCAATTACCTACTACTTGCTCTATATGAGAGGAAAAATAGTAGGTATATAAATGATTAGGGGTAGGTTATTTACAAAGATTGCCCTCCGTTAAATAAATTAAAATATAAATAATTAATATCTATTATTTATATCAATTAAAATGAATACATTTCTAGCTGAAGTACCATAATATTGTTTGAAAATTCCCATGGATATCAATGTCATATTATTATTTAATTACTTCATCATGTTTGAAACATAAATCTGGCATTTACTTCCGCGGGTACTAGGCAATCATGAGAGAAAAGCGTTAGGGTTTTAGAACACCAAAAATTTGGCACTTTGCCAAGGCCAAAGTTTCTAGTTGCAAAACCGGGTAAAATCCGCCATTATAAGTAATTATCTAAATAATTAGAAGATACTAATCTAGCTCTAAGTATCTGATAGCCTTCATTGTGAAACATTTTAATGTTTAATTTGATTTTTATAGTAGGTAACCTACCTAGTTGTATGGTAATATTTTATTGTACTGAAAAATACAGCCAAAATTTGACAGTAAAATTCTATACTTATTGATAAACTTCTATCCAAACTTACATACAGTATTTTTTTATCTGAGCTAGCAACATAACCATAATTAAAGTTTCAATAGTTTTAATTGTATTTATTAACTATGACATTTTTACCTACTTAAAGGAATTAATTTTAATATAGACATGAATACATATATCTTTGATTGGATAACTACACACAATTTAGTAGAAGTTCCAAGGGTTTTAGTGCCACTGTTTTTTTTATGTGTAACTGAATCTACCTATTTATTTATTAACCGAATGACGCGGACACGATGACGCGTATGCAGGATCAAGTGTTACGTTACTTCTAATCTAATAGTACTAGGGTATTATAAGTTTATAAGAAGTTAGAATCAGTATGTAATACAGTTTTACAACTTATTTTAGCAGGTCACTGGACAGATTCGCGAGGGTGAAAATCAAGAGCTGCGGCGGATGATTGTTCAAGAGATACCGAAAGGAGAATGTCGCTTGTTATACGGGAGTGACTATCATTTGCAGCATGACAATATTTGCCTGCAAAGCATCATAAAAGGCGTTGCACTATGTGCTGTAAGTCATATTTTCGCCACACACATATTTATTCTTATAGGTAGGGAGGTAGGGTTTCACCCAAACGCTTCGGTCCAAAATCTTTTTAATAGGGATTCGTTTGTACCTCCATAAAATGCACACCGGTGGCGTCACCATCCCACCTGAAGGTAAGTGACGATGTGGTCTAAGATGTAGCAGGATTACCTAGAAATTACCTATTCACTCGTGAAATCGTGAAAGACTGCTAAAATAATTGCGCAATAATTATCAATTAATAAAATAGTGCCTATGGATTCCATACTTACAGCACTCAACTACACTTTGACCATAAAAATCTAGGTGCCAGGTGCTAGAAGCAAGTCTTGGAATACCATCTTCTTTTACTGTACCAAAATGGAGTTAAACTATAAAAACCTTGACCGAGGAAGTAACTGCTTTCAATGTTTTGTTACCAGGGAGACACGGGCGACCCGGCGGTTCATTTCAGCGGACTCAACCGCGCCGGCACGCTGTTCGGCATAGCGTTGTTCTCCGGCACCGAGGAGTGCGCCTACAAATATAAACCAGGAATATTTGCTAAGGTAGGTACCTACTACATGATTAATGTGCTAGAATAGAATGGTACTAGAATGTTCCTGGTAGTTAAATTGCAGAGAAATTAACTATGATAACTAATGAAATGCATAAGCCGCCATTTTGTTTAGGATTTTGTGGTTAGATTAGCTAGTACTTTCCGTACATTTTTTTTTGTCCTGCGTCTATACCTAGGTTCGATAAATAATGATAGTATTTTCATCAAGAGGTAGGTACACTTTACTAGTGACAGTAAATTACAGCAATTGTTTCTTCAAGTGTAGTTATTAATTCTGACCAAATCCTGGTGTCAAAACGGCTATAATAAACTTCAAACTTCTGCTAAAAGGGCGGGAAAACAAAGTATCTATGTAATAATCATTTCTTTATACTGAAATAATACAATATTTCTTATCATATAAGTAAATTATTATTACGGATTCTAGTGGGCCGTAAAAGTCCATCTTTAAGGTATAAAGTGTAATAATTATTGAAGAATCTGGATATTATTACACAGCGCCATGTAGTTCAATCAAAACAACGAGGTTTGTGTTACGGACACTAGATGGGTATAATATACTATATTGATATTTAAATGCATTTTTATCATACATTTTATCTAATATATAAAATTCTCGTGTCACAGTTTTCGTTCCCGTACTCCTCCGAAACAGCTTGACCGATTCTCATGAAATTTTGTGAGCATATTGAGTAGGTCTGAGAATCGGCCAACATCTATTTTTCATACCCCTTAGTGATAAGGGTTGTCCACCAACCACTATAATGTGGCAAAACAACGTTTGCTGGGTCAGCTAGTATTATATAGAAACATCCATGAACCAAGTGCAATGTTTATGTCCTTGGTTGTTATGCCCGGAGCTACCCGGAATTTGAACTTGGGACTCTTACCAAACATTACAGAGGCTCTTTATACCTCTGAGTTATGAGCTAATTTAAATACAATACATGTATTGACAGTGATTGTATATAATGTACTAGTTGTATATAAGTACACGGAGTTTATAACTAGTAAGAGGTCTTAATAACGTACTTTTATAATATAGTATGTCTAGCTTTTCCTCAATATATATTCTGTAACAAATAGCTTGATGATGAATTAAATCCCATTCAGAAATTGTTATAGCTGATATTCCCAGTCTCGAAAAATCACCCACCTTTTTATGGACTCCTAGTAATAATCACACAGAACCAACCAGCATTTTAAAAATTGTTCTAAAAAAATTCAAAAGGAAAAAAAATTTTTTTCAGGTATCCTACAGTCGTTTGTGGATCGACAAAGTCCTCAGTGACATACCTGATGAACAGCCAGAGAGCGCAGACAGTACCGAAAATGTGATCCCTATTGATATGAAATAAACACCCTTATTTAAGAGCAGACTAATAACTAAGTAAAGCATATTTTGAATAAATTGTGTTGTTATTTCGTATATATTAAATTTACTGTGTTCAAACCAATATCGGTCATTTTCCCTAATCAGCATACTTACTTGATTGAACTACTAGGAAGTATCCTAGTATACTTGACTTGATTGAACGAAAACACAGATCGTATTCCATTTTTAACCGACTTCAAAAAGGAGGAGGTTCTCAATTCGTCGGAATCTTTTTTTTTTTTTTCTTTTTTTTATGTATGTTCACGAATTACTTAGAAACGCCTGGACCGATTTGCAAAATTCTTTTTTTGTTTAAAAGGGTAGACTTCACAGTTGGTCCCATTGTGACCACATCATGATCTGATGATGGGATCCCAGGGAAATCGAGGGCAACCCTCAAATTTTATAGGCAATTATCACGTTTTGAATATATTTACTGTAATTGTTCCAGTATTTGCGTCTGATAATCATCATTTGATGTTGATGAGCTGATGGTGGAAGGTAGAACTCCTCAACAGTTAAGAGTTAAAAGAAAATTCTTTCAGTTATAGGCATTTATTACATTTACATGTATTCTCCAAAGCTGTTCAAGTATTTGCATTTGAAAATCACCATCTCATGTAATGATCTGATGATGGAACGTACAACTCCTCAACGGTTAGGAGTTGAAGGAAAAATCTTTCATAATTATAAGTATATATGGATGGATAGTTGTATTCTTTCAGGCAGTTAGATTGACCTGATATGAAAAGTTTAATATATGGAACACTAAAAAGAAAAAAATAAAAACTTTTTAAAAAAAGAAAAAACCAACTTCAAAAACTAAAAAGCAAAAAATAACTTCATACAGTTTGACCTTTTTTTAGTTTTAAAGGTATGAAGTCGGTTCCGATGATGTGGTGGTTTTAACCGCCTCGCTCAAGGTCACTCGCAGTGAGTGTACTTACTATTACGTTTGGCTTGGCACCGGCTTCATACCTTTAAAACTAAAAAAAGGTCAAACTGTATGAAGTTATTTTTTGCTTTTAAGTTTTTGAAGTTGGTTTTTTCTTTTTTTAAAAAGTTAATTTTTCTTTATAAAATAATCAATCCTAATTTGACTTCAAATTTTCTAAATTCAAACTCAAAATACACCAAATTTTTTTTTATAGTACATAGGTACCTATGCCAAATTATATCGTCTCTTGATAGCCCGCAAAAAGGCAACCCCCAAAGTTATCCGCCAGAGAACCAAAGTTACCGACATAGCTCAAAAGATTAGCAAGCTGAAGTGGATATGGGTCGGTCACATCTCTCGGAGAACCGACGACCGTTGGAGCAAACGAGTTCTTGAGTGGAGACCGCGTCTCGGCAAACGTAGTGTAGGACGACCGCCGCGCGCCGGTTAGGTGGAGCGACGACTTGCGCAAGGCAGCTGGCAGTAAGGTATTCTAATCTATGCTGGCAGTGACTGGAAGAAAAGAGTCGAGCTCTGTGGCGTTCACAAGGGGAGGCCTACGTCCAGCAGTGGACTAATATAGTAGGCTGATGATGATGATAATGATACTAATACTTTGAATAAAAGATATATGTACTTAAAAAAACCTACGACACGGGATATAAATGTGGGTTGCCCCACTAGGATTTTAAAGAAAAAATAATACAGTGAGAATAACTCCTATCACGAAAAAACAACACCTCTGTGCTGATGTTGGTTAGGCAATGGTCGTTTAGGGATACCCAAACTCTTTTGTGTAAGAGTTTTTCCAAATGAAACGATGCCTCAGATCACCACTGCTGAAATCCTTATCTTAAACGAACATGTGCAAGCGACTTGTTGAGTTTTTTAAAAGTACAACAATGTTACTTTTTACTTAAATATTAGTAATTCCGCGTTGTGTTACATGACTTTGTGTTATAATATAATTCAGTTTCTTTCAAATAAGAACCTGTGTCAATTAATAACAGTCGATTTTTAGCCCTATAAAATCAGTTTTAGATCATGTCGGTTGATGCCACTCTGGGAATCCTTAGATGACATGTAGTCTCTCAAATTATTTAGTTTTTAAATAAAGTAGAATCTCAATATCGCCAATGTCAAGGTAAATGAAAAAAAACTTCGACTTATTAAGTCTTCGACTTATCAAGAAGTTTGAATTATGAACTATTTAATGACTCATATTTCGACTTATGTACGCGCGATAAAAAAATAATTGTGTGTATTAGTGTACACACGTAAGAAGTGAAACTGCTTTATGACATCATTTTTCGAAAAATGATTTACTATTTACAACTTCACAGAAATTGGTTGAATAAAGCTAAATTAGATAAAGTTTATGCAAAAGGCTTTTATTATCATAGACATGCATTGGTTAAACTAATTGTTTTCCAACTGTATTTTATGATTATTGATATAATGATGGTATCTACTCGAATAACATTGAATTTAAAAAGAGCGTTTGAATTAAGAGTCTTCAATTTGTAGCTCTGTCAGTTCCAAATAATAGTGGGAACCAATCATAATCTTCTATTTATCAAAACGTCGATGTCACAACCAATAGCAAGTTCTCAATAAAAAAACAAATGGTCTTGGTGGATTGGAAAAGGTATAGTTTTCAGTTATCAAACAAACATCATGTTGCTATGGTTACCTATTCAAATAAATATGGCGCGTAACGCAAAAATGTTACACTAAATTTTTTTCCAACCCCGATAAAGAAGTTTCACTTCAAAAACAAATTTAGGTATGTTCATTACCTGGTATAGAGTTGTGTGACTTAGAAGATTTAATTCGACATGATTCATTTATTGCAGATTATGTACTAGACAGAGGCAATAGAATAAACGCATATGACATCTTGTTTGAGCTAGAAAGTCTGAATAATTCGAGATTAAGTGCAAATACTCGGTATCTAGTATTATTGAGACTTAGGGTATAGTGGAAGGAAACGGAATTTTTTAACGACTTACAAACTTATAAACTTAACAAGATTCGAGATATTAGAGATTTCACTGCATAAACAAAGTGTGAATCCACATCGATGAAGGATAAAAATAATGTTAATATTTATTGATTTCGTACACTTACGCGAATATTAGACATTGAAATAAAACTACTTTTTACGGTTAAAATAATATCAAATACACCGCGATAAAATCCATAAAAAGTAGTTTTATTTCAATTTTAATATTTGTTAAAAATTAATGCGTTTTCAGCACCAAATTATTTTGCGAATTTGTTACTTTTGCTAGTAACAATAATTATACCTAAAATAGTCATATAGTAACTACACTAAAACTAACAGTAACATGATTGACTCAGTATGTAGCAAAACCTAAAATTTTTTACGACATGGCTTGTGAATATAGCTATCGTGAAATGAAACGTCGTCAACGTCAGAGTCATATGTCAAGCTGTCATTATACAACTGTCAAACAATAAATAGAGGTTATGTTTGGATAAGGTAATAATACAAAATTTACGTAACTTATGCAGTTTTCCGACACAACTACTGAAATAGAATATAACAGAAGTAAAATATACTATCAAGTTTTCACACAAAATGTATTCGCACAAGTGTTTGTTGTGACATTCAGTCTATTTTGGGACTGCAACTATTTAGGCCGAATTGTGTTCAAAGGTTAAGGTTTTGGATGTGATTTAACAGTGTGAGCGGTTTACGCTGACCCTCCCTCGGCTCGCGCAGCTCTGACATGGATGAACTGAAGAACAGAGCTGGTGAAAAACTCGAAGCATTGCATGTAAGTAACTCTTACTAAGTTATGGTATCCTGGTAGTTTCGCGCGAAAGTGCGTCGGTTATTCACGTCATTTTTTTTAGCAAATGATTTAGAAATCGAGAGTTTTTCACGAAGCTGTGTTTTACAGCGATTATTTTGTTTGTTATTGTTATGACAATGAAATGTCATTGCCCTAGTTTAACTGCTAATGACCATGGACTTACATAATTCATTTAGTTTTCGTTGTTTAAAATAAACTCTACCTACCTACTTTCAATATAAAATATATTTTAATGATTAGATTCTTTTTTAACAAGGCCATTACAAATGTAGATTTTTGGCACACATCATTAATTGACAAAGTACTGATTAGTCATTGTTTATAAATAACTTTAAAACATTTTATAAATTTCCTGAGTCAAAATACCTATCTATAAAAATAAATAAATTGTGTTGTTTTCCTGGATAGCTCTATTTGGACGTGTATAATGTTGATATGTCAATAAAATTGTAAAGTTTAAAAATCTATGTAGGTATTCATATTGCATAAGTATATTTGTTATAAAAAAATGTGTTGAAAGTTTCTTATAAGATAGTTATTGTACATTTATCAGGATGCCTTGCTTAAATGTATGTCAATTATGTTGAAAGCACTATGATCGCATGATCATGTGACTACAGAATGTACATCACTACATTAATATTTCTAAGGCTTTTGTCCATCTTATAAGTGTGAACAAAAGGCATCCACTGAATATGCAATGTATTCAATTTGAAACAAGTGTTTTCGATACAAAGTTTCTGAAATCATACAAGTATTTACTGTGTTACTATACACTTGTTGCAAAGTTATAAAAAAATACTATGATAATTATATGAACCATGCCATCAAGATATTAAAATAATCTTATACAAGACATGTAAAAGAGTATTCAAAAGATATAATTACAGAAATAAATATATATCATTTATTATGTTTCTGAAGCATACAATGTATATTTATTTCACAAACTTTAATTTCTGAAACAGTATTTAAATTTTCAGAAATGAAACTTCATATGGTTGATAGATAAATATTATATTGTTATACTCATAAACACTTATTTCATATGTATTTGCTCAGGTAGCTGCAAAAACTGCAGCCGACAATGGAAAGTCCAGGGTTAATGACGCTGTCCAGACAACTGTGGATGCTCTCAGAAAGGTCAGACATGGTCTTATCGATTTTATTAAAAAAATTAGAATTTATGTTTTTGAATAATAAGTTTGAGTTATTGTTATGAGTTTATGGAGATAGATAAACAAATTATAAATATTGTTTTTGTATTGGTATGTAATCTTTTTATTCCTGTGCATCAAAATATATAGAGTCATTTAAAAAATTAACCGTCTGATAAATATTGATGTGTAGTCAGTTGTCACAATTCGGGGTACTAGATTCCCTCAGAAAATGGTTTTCTATGAAATTCTCAGTAGCAGCATGAAGCTTAGATTCGTTGATTGCAATAGGCTCGCGACCTAAATCATACCGTAGAAATGTGGGTGTATATTAGTACACCTCTGCCTAACCTATCGGGGACGACAGGCGTCGTTATATGTATGTATGTTGATGTATGAATGTGGACGAGGCAAAAGTGGTATGCAGGAACCACAGCCCGCGGCATTCTGTAGTTTCTGTTCCCCCATGGGAAAAAGGCGCCAGTGTATGTATGCCAGTATAATTTCTCATTGTCCTCCATCCCGTAGATCCGCGAGGCATTCCACAACATCTGGCACAACGAGCTGATAGCGGAGGGTCGCGAGCGCGCGGCGGCGTGGTCGCGCGAGGCCATCAAGCGCATCCGCGAGGGTGCTCCGCCCCTGTCGCCAGTACTGCTGTACGAGGAACTGGTGTCACTGTGGCACGACAGAGGTAATTTTGTTATTTATTTTTATAAATTTGATGATAAGCGGTAACCGTAGCTTGTAGACGTTTGCAACTCAAAAGGGGTCGCTCGCGCGTTGCCTACCCTGTCGAAACTGTTTCTGAAAATAAAGAGTTACTAATCTGACAACAAACGGAGTTCCCATTTTATCAAATAGTCACTCCCCCAACGAGCTCCGGTCTCCTTGCTAATTTGCAGAAATACAATTATTGTTATTTCACTGCGGTCTTCTGTAAGGCGATTTGACGGAGACTTTTACTACTTCTAAACTCTTCTGACCATTCATTTAGCTAATGTTAAGTGACACTGTGATTTACGGTGGATCGCATTGGTAAATTTTACACATTACCTAGAAAATCTCCTAGCTAAATTTCCCTTTCTCGATATTTTCCTTCACTGTGATAAATTTGCGCATTCGTTTACTCAGCAATAATTTATTAAATGAACAAATAGTCCACCAGCATTATTAATTTACTTTTGGACAAAACACATTTCGACCAAAATTAAAACAAAAATACAATAACAGCACTTTTTACTTTGTGGCGACATCTATCTAGCTACATTCGAACTACTAATCCTACATCGCGCAAGTGACATTTGCACGCGAGATAGGATATATACAACTACCCAACATCAACCATTGGGCAGTAGCCCGCCAGGCATAACACCTCGCCTGGTCGGAGGATCCTCCTTTTCCAATGGAGGGACTACCACCGCCTCCTTCCCTCCACACTGGTGACCCCAACGTGATACTTGATGTTTTAACTGATATTTTAAAATATGCTGTACGTTAATGATGTCGCAGTGTGGCGGCGCAGCATGCTGGTGTTCGCGTGCGGCGTGGTGGTGGGCGGCAGCGCGGGCGTGCTGGTGGGGCTGCGCGTGGCGCGGCGCGGCGCGGCCGGCCCGCACGCGCGCGCGCTGCACTCGCTCGCCGACCAGACCGTTATACTCGTCGAGGACGCTGTGGCTCCTAGTAAGATACTCGGTTCGATTCATCATGCCAACCGATACTGCTGGACATAGGCCTCCCCCAAAGATTGCCATGACGATTGTTCCTGCGCATCCAGCGATTTCTGCGATTCCACAGTTCGATTTTTGCTGAAAATTGCTGCCACAAATCCTTCATTTTATAGCTTGCTTTTTATTCTATAGCTATATAAGCAGTTACCGTATCCTATGGACGTTGGTAACACCAGAGGTGTAGCTCGCGTGTTGCCGACAACCTTATTTTTTTAAATATTACATACATTCTAATTTTTTTTTTGAAGAACTGTTGTTATTTGGGGCAACCTGGGCTCAAGTTGTATGAACAAGCTCATTTTACACAAATTGAGTTCATGCAAATATTGGATATTAACATAGAATTCTGCAAATTCCTCTATTATATTCCGTATTTTCTTTGTTCCTTCCACCAGGTGCTGGTACTGGCGAAGTGTTGGTTCGCGTTCAGGCGTTCAGTATCTGCACAGTAGACCGCGGCGCGTTGCGCGGTCGAGCACATCTACTGCGGTCGCTAATATACCGCGGTCACGTCAGCGTCGGCAGAGGATTTGCTGGTAAGACACCACCTGTTGACTCATGCTTGCCTAGTCTCTGTAACCTTTTTCAATAACACTATTTGTCGGTTTTAGTTTTGATACAAGTATTAGATTCTTTTTACTGACTGACTAACTTGACTATCCATTAACTCAATATATAAATGACTAGCAGCCCGCCCTGACTTCGCTCGGAGTCAATAATATCATTGCGATTTTAGCTTATTTCAATAGGGATATTTATTATAATTATAATTATATGTTTATTCAAACTTCATCTGGATTAATATTATTCCTTAGATGAACAATTATTCAAAAAGATGCAATTTTAACAGTTAATCGGTGGGATGTTCTTCCATTTTTTGCATCAGCCACATACAAAAACAAACTGTCATATTTCGCACTCGATATTATTAGAGACGTAGACAATTTATGTGATTTTAAACGACAAAAAATATAACATATTTAATCCATTAAGTATTATTTCTCTTATTTGAGTGTTATTTAATTCAATAGTTCAACAATTTTAGTAACAAGTAGTAAAAATGTTAAATAAATCTAACAAGTAAAAATAAATGTTATGATTTTACGATTAATAAGCATTTCACTACACAAAAAAATATATTATATGGGGTTCAATTTTTATTGATCTAGCTCATAAATACTGCTATACACAGTTGGATAAGTTCCCCTTCAATTTTCAATTTTTAGTCGTCAATTATTGACGACCTATTAGTCCAGCGGTAGTTAACGCTGCCTTCTTTGCTACGGGTCCCGGGTTCGAATCCCGGTAGGGCCGAATGTCTGTGTGATGAGCATTATTAACATTTGTATCCGAGTCATGGATGTATCTACATATGTATGTATTTGCAAAATAATATGTATATGTAGTATATCAACCTTCTAGTATCCGTGACACAAGCCTCGTTGCTTACCACGGAACTAGATGGCGCTGTTTCATAATTTCTGGGTATATTTATTTATTTATTTATAATTTCCAATATAATAAATGTTTGTAGGCGTGGTGCTAGATGTTGGTCCGGGTGTGACGGACTTAGAAATGGGCGATGAAGTGTGGGGATGTGTCTCCGAGTGGAGCGGCGGCGCCGCCACTGAGCTGCTAACTATACGCAGGTCAGTCTACCTCTTGTTGATTTATGCGAACCTGGTAATCAGATATCACGGGGAGATGGACAGAAGCTGCATTGAATAGAAGCTGGTACTAGGAATTAATAGGCTGTGACTGGTTTAGAGGGTGAAGACAGTCAAATTGTATTCTATGTATGAATTCTCAAATGACAGATGTCGGTTTCAGATGAAGACAAATAAATAAGAAAAACAAATTGATTATTATTGATATTTTTCTAACAATGTCTCTTTTACTTCCCGATGACCTGATGATATTAATTAGTCTATGTAATAAATATAAAAAAAGTATACTATTCTTATATGTAAAGAACATAAGACATCAATTTTGATATTTTTTCTAAATAAATAAATTCTTATTCTCATATGTTCCCCTAGTACTCGGGTGAGCAAGCGTCCCCGCGGACTAGCAGCAGATACAGCGGCGTCAATGCCCTGGGCAGGGGGCGAAGCCCTAATAGCACTGCGTAGCCTCTCCTACACGCCTGAAAACTGCAAAGGAAAGAGGTATGTGATCTTTAAATGATCTAGTTAGTAAATTTAATACGTGTGATGGTAATTTCAGTTATTTTTATGAACAAATGAAGTATGTGTGTTGTGGTTCAAATAAGCGTCAATTTTGTTTATCGTAACTTTATTTTTTTACCAACATTAGTATGAAATTTAAAACACCTAGTTGAAACGAATGTTGACGCCAAATGTTAACAAGTGCGTGTTAATAATAGTACTTTGAAATCAGTGTTTGTATTGTTCCATGGTTATAATAGTCGTAAAATACAAAATATTGGTAAATTACAGAGCGTAATAATTACACCTGTTCACTGGTTGTCTGTTATGTGAAGTCACGTCAATCTCGTAATGGCGAGCGTTTGAAGTAAGTTAAATAAATAAGATGTAAAGATTCCTAAATTATTCCTATTCGGTTCGATTCCCAGGTCAAGTAAAATGTATGTATATTAGGTTTTTCTGTACAATTCTCAGTAGTTGCTCGGAGTTAGGATTCGTGCCCGGTTTATGGCAGTAGGCTCTCCCTCCCGCCTCTTATTTTATTATATGGGCCCTAAATAAAACATCGGCAAAGTATAGTGTATGTGGGGGGTGGTGTACATTATATACCTCTGCCTAACCCTTCGAGGGCAACAGGAGTGATGGTATTTTCTGTTTTCTACAAAAGTTTACCTTTTGACTGTGATTATTTTGATTCAGTTAAATAAAATACATATAATATAGGCTGATGATGATGATGATGATGATGATGAAATAAAATACATATTATTTAAATTACACGTAAAACGTGTATTTCCCCTTAAGGAAATATTTCCAGTAACAATTTCTGTTTCAAAGTACCAGGATAACATAACTATGAAGGAGGTTTATTTACGTAGGGTGGCGGTGTGCGGCGCGGCGAGCGGCGAGGGCTGCGCGCTGGTGCAGCTGCTGAGCACGTGGGGCGTGCACGTCACCGTGGTGGCGCCGAGGCACGCCGCACTCACGCTCAAGGATTTAGGTGAGACTCTTCTTGTGTTATGTTTTCCTAATATTATTGTAAAGTTAATTTTTAATAACTTTTTAGTTTTCGTATATAATACGTGCATTAAATATTTAAAAAAATACTAGAAGTTCATAAGTTTTCTGTTTATTATAAGAAAATCTACTAACTTTTCACAGTTATGCGAACAAAGATCAAAATAAAACATTTTTTGAAGAATTTCATGGTGGTGGGTTATTAATATTTTATAATTTTATACAGTAAATTATATTAAATACCAATATACCACAATAAAATCAGTAAAGTACTTTTAGAAACTGCATGTTTATTTGTTTACCTTATTTTCAGCAGTTCTTTGGATATGATGCTACAGTTTCTAAAATTAAAAGTTGTATAGTGTAAACAAATAATAAATGATAATGACAACATCGCAATAGGTTCACCCCTTTATTACATAGGACCCACCGTAATCCACCGAAATGTGTCAAGAATCATGTAATTGTTACTAGGAGCGGCGGACTTCGTGGATATAGAGGGGAACCGCGAGACAGGCGCGTGGCCCAGCCTGGAGGCGCGCGCGCGCCGCACCGGCCCGTGGGACGCCGTGCTGGCGTGCGCCGCGCCGGACGTGCCGCCGCCCGCGCTCGCCAACAAACCCGCTCTGCTCAAGTATGTCGCCCTAGTACTTAACTTGTCTATAAAGAAAGTGAACGCCTTTCTGATGATATACGTACGTAATATTAATTAATAGACAAGGTTTGTCTAGTTGACACCTATGTATATTATCATATTTTTATTTTGGATGTATTTAGTCCTATCACGCATTTTTTGTTGCAGAGTATTCTAATTGTGATGATTCCTTTTCTAAATTGGGTACTTGAAAGTTGATCCCGATTTTTAAATTTTTAAATACCGTAACAACTCGATTTTAATTTTAATTATTCAATTAGTAGTTTCTATCTCCTATATCTATAAAATAAACTTTGAGTCCGCACTGAAGGATTTTTTTTAAAGATACGATGTAATCAATCACAAACGATCAAGGAAAACATCGTAAGGAAACTGATGGCATGTAAAAAGCTGTCAACCAAGAGCGAAGCCAGCGTAGACTATAGCCAAATTTCCATAAAAATTTAAAGATACTTGTGCCCAGCAGTGGGACAGTAAAAGAGTTGATGATGATTCCTTGTCCACACCCAACAGTGGAACACATGTCTTGCACTACCTGATTAATTTTGAGATGATGTTACCAGGGCGACAGCGCCGCGTGGAGCTCTCCTGGACCTGCGGCCGGGGCCGATGATCACCGACCGGCTGCCGACGCCCTTCGCCGTCATATTCGCCACTACTTTCTACAGTTACAGAGTTTTTAGGGTGAGTGTAGCTTTTTCATTTATTATTTAGATCTGTCTCATTGTACTAGTAGAAAGCGCGACTATGAATTTGCTACGAATTTACATTATTACATTACATACTATTACTAGCTGACCCAGCAAACATTATTGCTATTTGCTATATTATAGGGGTTGGTGGTAGAAAAGTGAAAATTTAGGGTTATAAGTATCTTTTAATGCCAAATCATAAAAAAATACATTGTCACAAAAAAACTGGTGACGCACATAATAATCCGTTCAGCCGTTTCAGAGGAGTTTAGCGACAAACACGAGACACGAGATTTTTATAAATACTTTTAAAGATAAATAAATAAATAAATATTCCTGGACATTATGACACACAGCGCCATCTAGTTCCGAGCTAAGCAACGAGGCTTGTGTTACGGATAATAGTTGGTTGATATACTACATATATACTTTTTTTTTTTTTTTGTAAATACATACATATTATACATAGATACATCCATGACTCGGATACAAATGGTCGTGCTCATCACATAAACATTTGTCCCTACCGGGATTCGAACCCGGGACCCATAGCACAGAAGGCAGTGTTAATTACCGCTGGACTAATTGGGTCGTCATAGATGATTAATAAGATGATTTATAAGATGTGCTATGTGACAATAGGCTCGCCCCCCCTCCCTATATTATGATTTAAAATCATACTGGTAACCTATGAGTGAACGCGAGCACTCCTCTGTCTAACCCTTCGAGGATTAAGTCCTCAATATACTCAGTAATGTTATTAGCAACTTAATATTGAAATAATATCAATCCCGACATAAGTATCTCTTATCTTTTTGTTTCATTTTAACGCCTAAATGACTAAACCACTTTCGACGAATTTTACCGTAATTGGACCTTAGAGAACATAGGACTAGCTGCCAAAATTTATAGGCCTATTGTTAGTATACCATTTTGCTTGATAGAAAAAATATTCGTGATTTATGTTTACAGTGGTTGCTGGGTTGTGGCTCAAATACAGACTGGTTAGAAGACCGGTTCCGGCTGAGAGAGGGACTGGACACGCTCACGAAGCTTGTGGAGCGAGGAGCCATGGCACCGATACTCGATAAGGTAAGAACCGGTTCAGTAACCGGCCTCAGTTACCTGGTTTTCACTCCTCTAGACAAAGTCTAATGTTTTATTACAATTAGACCAGGACTTGAAGGTACCTGTTATCAATTGTCTATGAACATCTAGTTATACGCGTCCAGAAATAGGTCTTTAGGAGATTAATGTATATTTTTTTGACAAAAATAAGGCCTACTTTTGAAACCGTACAACTAGTTTCCACATATCCATTCAATCCAGCTTCTATGCTACACAAACCTCGTTGCTTAGTTCTACACTAGATGGCGCTGTGTCATAATGTCCGGATATATTTATTTATTATTTAATTGTGCATTTCAGGTGTACCTCCCACAAGACTTCGAGAACGCTCTAGCCCACGCGTGCAGTGACGAAGCTATAGGTACCACAGTCATACGCTTCCCGTAGTGTATCCTAACACTTTATGCAATCCTGGTACTATTGGTCGGCAAGATTCATCTCGAGGATGGATGAGATTTTTTACAAAGACAAAGTAACAAGTAGAGGAGGTAGTTCGTGTCTACTGCTAAATTATGAAAAAAAAATGGTAAGATGGAGAAAATTTACTACAGTCCGCGTGTATTATAGCAATTTGAAACTTATGTGAAGGTAATAAGAGCCAAAGCGTCACTGATAGTTTTAAAAAAAATGGATTGGCGTCATCCTCACCTGGATGGATAAATGATGAAGAAGCCCTGAATGAAACGTAAAAGCTCAAAAATACTGTCTTGCTTTGAAGAAAATATAAAGGTTTTTAAAGCTGTGTTACCAGGATAGCAGAATCAATAAGATAAGTAAATAATGTAGGAACTATTAACTAATGTTCCTGTGGAATGTTGTTCCTAATTTAAAAGTATCAAAAATGTCTAAGTTTTATCAAACAACTGGGTTAGGATTAATGTAAATTACTTTTGTGCATATCATTTTCAGGCAACAAATATTCTTATTTCAAAGTAAATAAGGTGGATAATGTACAAAAAAATTAGGGCCAGTAAATTTTGTGAAACGAAATTAATTTTTAAAAAAGTATATTTATTACAATATTAATAAGGCGGATAATATATAAGACACTTAAAGTCACTAAATCGTTGGTAAAAGGAATTATTTTTATAGATTTATAATAAAAAGTCAAATGATTCTGGAAAACCACAGACACGTGTCTAGCTGTGAAAAATATTTAACTTTGACTATTTTGTTAATTTATTTTTAGAGCATTATATTTTAACTAATTATATAAGTGAACAACTGTTAATTTTACCCTCATTTATCATAAACAAGTCGTCTCAAATACAATTAAAATGCATTAACAAACCCACCACAAGTCACAAACTTTACAAGACTGTAAAAATTTAAACAGATCTGTAAATAATGTAAATAAAGTAATCGGTGCTCAACACTGTAAATAACTGAAGATTTTATATATGAAATTTATTGACAACTACAATTTATATAAAACGTACATATATAGATAACCTACATACTATATTTATAAAAGTATTTATCATGTATCATCACGCTTTTATCCCCTAATGGTTATACAGAAATGCATTAACGTTAGTCTCACAATTCCATGATTTAAATCTTTTGTAAATCTACCATGGAAACATTTTACAACAAATATTCTGAAATATTTCATAAATTTCCACAATTATCTATGTTCGACCTGGGCATAGAAGCTGGGATATCAATTATTAAAGGAATATTATAGCCTTATTACTGTGCGGTAGAGACTATTAAAGAGTCAATTCCATCCAATGAGGACAGTTTGTAACACTTTCTTTGATGATACTATACCAAATGTCATGTTGCAGTTACATGTTACTAGTAAAATTGTGTATTAAATTATGTATTATACAGCAACATGTAACGTGTTACAGCAACTGTTACAGCGTTCGGCTGTCGGCCAAACGTATTGAACTTATGGTATTGTCATATTTTGTTACATTTTAAATTTGTATCACGTCACAGATATCGTATTATTAATATATTTATTTAAAGATGAAATAAACCACTTATTCAAACGTGCCATTAATTATTTTACAATCAAATATGTCAACATCGATAATAACCACACTAATATTACAAATGTAAAAATAAATTTGTCTCTCACGACGAAACTGCTTGATTGATTTCGATAAAATCTCGCATCGACATAGTCTGTAGTCCGGAGAAGGACATAGACCACTTTTTCTCGATCTAACATGTCTTTCTCATAGGATCCCGTCAACTATATCTCACGAGAAATACATCACGGGCTGCACCTAGTATTAAATATATCGACAATCGATTATAAACCTAACGTATGGTTTTCATAGTATTAAATATACTTCTCTATGTTATGATAGCCTAGTAATGTGATCATCGGACTATGAAATTAAAGATCGAGTCATCAAGGCACGCTCCACTGACTTTTCAAAGTTACATGCATATTTATCACATGTTAAAACGGTCAAAGAAAACATTGTGAGGGAACCTGCATGCTTGAGAGAATTTCTTGATCGTGTGTTAAGTCTACCAATTAAGCTGCCTTTGATTTTATAGGCCTCATATAACGATGACAGATAATAAATATAAATATGTATGTTTTATTGAACGAAATTTATTACAAGGTCAATAATTTTACAATGAAATGCAGTTAATAAGTGAGTTACACATTTTGAATATAATCATTTGGAAATTAGTGTTTGCCGCATTTGATGCTAATATTATATCGATGTTGACAAATTTGGTCCCATTTACAACTTCATTATTATTAATATTAAAAGCACAATTAACAAAATTACTATCAAAACTGTATTTGATGTGTAATGACCTCGATAACACGTCCAAAGGTAGATAGACAAACTTACATACTTAAATTGTATAGTAGATAGATCAATGTTATTATAAAATATAATTGTTTTTTTATACATGTTGTTTCATTTATTTCTACAAGCTATATTTACCTGATCCGGCTGTGGGTGGGCCTAATGATTTATAAAGCCTACATAACTTACCGATTTGGCTACCCCAACCTACCTACCTGTGTCAGAAATGCTATAAAAATATTTATTTATTTCATGCATGGAAAACTTGGTTGACTCTTCGGTAGTATAGTGGTAAGTATCCCCGCCTGTCACGCGGGAGACCGGGGTTCGATTCCCCGCCGGAGAGCCATCAAAATGAATGCGCAGGTTATAGATGACGAAAACAACCGTTAACTTCTTTTAAAGATTTACTTCTTGGAGGTTTACAAAAATGATGTGCACCTTAGGCTATTTCGTTACGCACTGGTTTTTGACACTGACACTTCCTCTAATTATGTTCGCATGATTTTAGTTAAACGTCTTATTGCTGATTGGTTTTAGTTAGGCGTTAATCACTGATTAGCTTGAACAGCGCCCTTTGGGGAGGCCAACGTTCAGCAGTGGACGGCAATAGGCTGATTATATATGGAAAACTTACAGCTAATTTAATACAGAATAACAATAACTTAAACGATAGGATAAAAAATGTATTTCATTTCCTGATTTTTATTTTTTTTAATCCGAGCGGGATAGGTAGAAACATATCCCGCTCGGATTTTAAAAATAAAATAAGTAGTAACTCCCACTAAACTGACAGAACACGTAATTCCCATGCTGTCAGAATAGCCACTCCACGTAACAAACTTTGTTAATCTTACCCACCCGCAGAAATACAACAAATTATTACAAATTGTTGATTCACTGCGGTATTCTGTAAGGTAGAGGTACTTCCCCAGTCGGGCAGCTCAATTTGAGCTACTTCTCGAAAAACAACAACAAAATATAACTTATATTTTTCTGTAAAAAAATTAAATAAAACAGAGTAAATTCTTGAACCACATTTATTTAGCGTACGTACACAACCGAGAACTGAACCGATTGGTTATAAACATTAAGTACAATTGAACAATGCAACATTATCTTTACAAATATAACACATATCATCGACCACACAACTGATTGACATATTACTATTTCATATTTAATTTATAACAAAAAATACATTATAATTATCGTTAAATTATATAATCATCATCAATTATATAATTATCCCACTGCTGGGCTTGATTAGGCTATAGTCCACCACTAGCCTAGTGTAAGTTGGCAGACTTGACATGCCATCGAGAGTACCTGTTTGCATATTTTTCCTACACCGTTTGATGAGCACGTGATAAATAGGTACGCACGTAACTTTGAAAATTCAGTGGTGCGTGCCTTGGGATCTAATTGACTTCAATCAACTGGCCACACCACTAGGCTACCACAGTTTATAGTAAATTATATAATACCAACTGTAAAATCAATTAATGTTAATTTAAATATGATATAATGTATGTAGGACCATCCCTATATACATAATTTTGTATAATATTGATTAGCTGTATCAATCCAGATACGTCTTTAAATTTGTTACACTTACGCGTATATTAGACATTGTAATAAAACAACCTTTTAGGGATTGTATTTCTTTAAAAAAAATCCCCTTAACTGTAAATTTCGCGTCGTGTCGTGGGTGCATATTTTGTGTATACCTACTGTGAATATTTTGTGCTGAAGCCGATCGCTCGACCACAAAACCAAACGTGCAGTATCGTACCGTATCGCGGTATAATATACTTTATTTAGACTTTAAAAGATCTATTTACAGAAATAAATATAGGTAATTTATCATTATAATTTGATGATATTTTAATCCTGATTAATTAATTCAGATACTGTATAGCACCCAGTATGTATGATCGTGATCATAAATGCAGTAAATACGCCTAAGAAATAGTTTTATTTCAATGTCTCTGATATCTTGCTTTAAAGCAATGTTGGATAACCAAAATAAGCAAAAAGCTTTATAACTCTGGTACAATTGTAATAGTTTCAAACTTGTGTAAAATTTATTTAAATAAAAAGGTATAGATTCAGTCAGATTTTAAACATTTACAGAAAAAACATTTCAAACATAATAATTTATAACATAATATAATCACAATATATTAACTATTATTATTATTAAACTAGAATACAAAAATAAAAATACAATGATAATACTCATTCCATTCAAGCTTTTGTAAATGAAAACAGTTTTACGGATATTCTATGTATAATATGTATGTATTTACAAAAAAAAATGTATATATGTACCAAGTATATCAACCTTCTAGTATCCGTAACACAAGCCTCGTTGCTTAGCTCGGAACTAGATGGCGCTGTGTCATAATGTCCAGGAATATTTATTTTATTTATTTATTTATTCTTTATTTACATACCATCACGCCTGTCGTCCTCAAATGGTTAGGCAGAGGTGTACTAACATACACCTACATTCCGCCGGTATGTTTCAAGTCTCAGAGGCCCAAATCGGCCACAAATCTAAACTCCAAGCTGCTAATACTTTCATAGAAAAGGTCAACAACACTGCTCGAAATTATGACACAGCGCCACCTAGTTCTGAGCTAAGGAACGAGGCGTTGTGTTACGGATACTAGTGTTGATACACTACATAAATAGATCGAGTAAGTATTCTTTATTGTACACCAATGGGACAATAAAATAGAAGATACAGATAGTAAAAGTTATCGATAGATAGGTATATACCTACTTTTTGTAAATACATGCATATTATACATAGAAACATCAAGTATCGTAGCGTGGGGGGGGGGGGGGGCAAAGGGGGCCCCGGGCGGCATATGAATGGGGGCGGCATCAAGTGCCACGTCGTTTTTATACTTCTAGAAAATAGCAATGGCAAATTTCCAGACGGCCCCGGGCGGCAAATACCCACGCTACACCACTGGAAACATCCATGATACTGTATCATTCATAGAAATACAAATATATACTTGCTGATCACTTGTCCATAGCGAATAAATAGTTATTCTTTTAATTTTCCGACTATCCGTAAAACTAGGTTTCATTTATTTTCAATTATATGTTAATATCATTATCATCTAGCTGTCCCATACACTGTGTGCATTTACCATAACATATGGTCCCCCTACCAGGCCAACATAAAACAGGTATATTCCCGCTGTCCACCCCCTGCGTGTCCACCCCGGGTGGACAGTGACACAACTTTTAAAATTTATTCCCACTGTCCCCGGGGGGTGGCCAACGGGAATATTTTTTAAAGTTGTGCCTCTGTCCACCCCGGGTGGACAAACATCAAGCATAGTTCAAATGCACGCTTGTGCGACACACTCAAGATCGAGATCTCGCTAGTGCGACATTAGGTACGACGACGAGCGAAGCGAGGAGGAGTGTTAGGTTGTATTTTGACCATAGCGCGCGAGCCGAGCGAGCGAAGCGAGCGTGCCGCGGCAGCGGCCGGCGAAGCGCCAGAACCGATTTGTTATTGTATCCTGTCGGCGTAACGTCCCATCGAAATAAAGTGTAATACTGCACCAACGTACTGCACTATCGTAGTGTCGCACTACCGTTGTGTCGAACTACTGTCGCGCAATCGTTTGTCGCACTAGCGAGATGTCGATCTTCAGTGTGTCGCACAAGCGTTCATTCGAACTATGCTTGATGATACACTTTATTTCGAAGGGACGTTACGCCAACATGATACAAAAGATACAAAAAATCGGATCTAGCGCTTCGCCGGCCGGGGGTGGCCACTGGGATTTTTACTGACCAACATTCCCGTTTGCCACCCGGAGGTGGCGACTGGGATATTTTTTTAGAATAATTCCCAGTCGCCACCGGAGGGGGCAATACTGGCGGTGGCGAACGGGAATAACCGCATAAAACATAGGTAATATTGCTAAACACCACCCCATATCCTTCCCATACTTGTGATACTAAAATATCGTAATCTTTCTCCATCTTCCAGTGAATATTATGTTATTTTTTTATTGATAATTAAAAAATGATAAATCTCATCATACCACACATGAATAAAATTAAAGTAGGAATTACTTTCAATTGAATTATATTATTTTTCTCGTCATTTTTTAAGACGTATTTACTTCATCTATATTATTTATACATACTATCACGCCTGTCGTCCTCGAAGGGTTAGGCAGAGGTGTACTAATGTACACCCACGTTTCGCCGGTATGTTTTTTAGGTCCCATGTACATAATAGGGGCGAGCCTATTGCCATTAACCGGGCACGAATCCAAACTCTGAGCTACTACTGAGAATTTCATAGAAAAACCCAATAACACTGCTCGACCTGGGAATCGAACCCAACACCTCTTGCTCGGCAGTCGCACTGTACAACCACTAGACCAACGAGGCAGTTAAGTTAGCATTTATCCATTTATATATTTAGTTACTCATGGTATACTTACTAACATAGGTTAAGTTATTATTAAAACGAACAACTTTAATGGTAAAATTTCTTGATTGAAAGATAGATAATTTTGATTTCTCAATCACACTGCTGTAAGATGTATATTATTTATAGTCAATCAATTTAATAAAAAAATAACACAATATACGGAGTATTAAAAAACCTCTCTCACTATCAACCAACAAGAGATTCATCTAATTGTATAATAATTGTATGTCAGTAAAAGCAATAGGAATGTAACAAGATATACTTTTGATTACAATATATTATTAGAAAATCTTGGAGCTATAGTCAGTTATAGTAGAACATTATTAATAGTCAAAATTGTTATACACAGGTGACATAGTAAATATGTATTTTAATTTTAAAATACCCTAAGCTCTAAGGGGTATTTTGGGGTAGATGTCCACTGCTGAACATAGGTCTTCCCCAAGGATCACCACAACGACGGGTCCTGCGTTACCCGCATCCAGCGGATACTAGCTACCTTAATCAGATCGCCAATCCAGATTGTTGGTGGTCTATCCCTTCTTTTTATAAGTAGGGTAAATTCTATCTAAATTATATATGATCGCAGAGTTGACTGGAGCCAGTTTGTATATCATTTTTCATTGAAGGATTGGTTTTACTTATTAACTGAAATCAATGACATGTTTAAGTAGGTATATTTAATTCTAAGCCAATAGTCAGTAAGTAAAACCAAAATATCTGTCTAATTAATATTATTTATGATAGAATATCGATTCAGTAGTGGTCACTATGTATATAAAACGACTACGTTGAATTGAATGCAGTTTTCACTGATATATTGCTAAGCATTTTATCGCAGGAAAATATTTTATTCCCATTGTTTTTAATTTAATATAGTAAATAATATTTATCTACATAACACGATGCATATGTACTCACATTCGTTTAATTGAACTGATCGCAACAAGTTGTTGTACCTATGTATCTTCTAATTTGTTTTTTATCGGCGGTACATATTTGCGTTTTATCAATACATATTGACGATGTCACCTGCATATCGTGTTTAACAAGTATATAAGTTTAAACGTATGTAACTGCCGCTATATTAAAATAACACTACTGAAGAAGTTGCGCCATGTTGGAAACTGTAGGACAATATATTTTTTCCATTAAATGCTTGAAAACACACACGCTACATTGTCTGAATGAGTTCCATGTACTAGGAGAACATAAATTATATGGGATATAATACATAATAATAATGAATATGATTCTATCTCTCAGAATTCGAATTTTGTTTCTGGCAGTTATTAAAATCATGTGTTGATTTTAATAACTGTGAGAAACAAAATAACTTAACTAAACTAACTTAAATTGATTTTAAATATGAGTAGGATACATTGAAAGCTGATGATCTTAAGGGTGCTTTTACACCAAGGATGTGCTATACAGATGCTACGAGGATGTGAAAGTTAAGCTACGGAACTATGTGACCGTTTCTGCTGATGCTAAGCTGTATGAAACCGATGAAAATGATTGGTGTATGATATCAAACACCCTTAAGCGGCTCAAGCAATTTGCAGCGGCCACTTTCTGAACAAAAAAGGCGTTAAGGGTTATTGCATATGAATTTAACTAAAGGTTATTCACAATACCTTGTTCAATAGAGGAACAATTCTGGGAAGTACTTGGTGTATGGCGGTACGTTCTGCTGGTAGGACTTGCCGGCCGGGGAGCACGAGCCCGACACCGGCAGCAGCGGCTCCGAGCTGATGGAGTTGAAGATCTCCTCCAACTTGTCCTTGATCTCATACTGGAAGGGAAGATGAGGTATTTATTTATTTGAGTTGTTGTTGAGCGTGGCAGGTGGTCGAAGGGCGCGGTGCGGAAGGCGTTGTTGAGCGTGGCGGAGTGTAGTGTACGTGTGGGGGGGCGGGGCGGTGCAGTACGGGACAGTACCTTGGGCTGCGTGATGTGCAGCAGGTGGTCGAAGGGCGCGGTGCGGAAGGCGTTGTTGAGCGTGGCGGAGTGTAGTGTACGTGTGGGGGGGCGGGGCGGTGCAGTACGGGACAGTACCTTGGGCTGCGTGATGTGCAGCAGGTGGTCGAAGGGCGCGGTGCGGAAGGCGTTGTTGAGCGTGGCGGAGTGTAGTGTACGTGTGGGGGGGCGGGGCGGTGCAGTACGGGACAGTACCTTGGGCTGCGTGATGTGCAGCAGGTGGTCGAAGGGCGCGGTGCGGAAGGCGTTGTTGAGCGTGGCGGAGTGTAGTGTACGTGTGGGGGGGCGGGGCGGTGCAGTACGGGACAGTACCTTGGGCTGCGTGATGTGCAGCAGGTGGTCGAAGGGCGCGGTGCGGAAGGCGTTGTTGAGCGTGGCGGAGTGTAGTGTACGTGTGGGGGGGCGGGGCGGTGCAGTACGGGACAGTACCTTGGGCTGCGTGATGTGCAGCAGGTGGTCGAAGGGCGCGGTGCGGAAGGCGTTGTTGAGCGTGGCGGAGTGTAGTGTACGTGTGGGGGGGCGGGGCGGTGCAGTACGGGACAGTACCTTGGGCTGCGTGATGTGCAGCAGGTGGTCGAAGGGCGCGGTGCGGAAGGCGTTGTTGAGCGTGGCGGAGTGTAGTGTACGTGTGGGGGGGCGGGGCGGTGCAGTACGGGACAGTACCTTGGGCTGCGTGATGTGCAGCAGGTGGTCGAAGGGCGCGGTGCGGAAGGCGTTGTTGAGCGTGGCGGAGTGTAGTGTACGTGTGGGGGGGCGGGGCGGTGCAGTACGGGACAGTACCTTGGGCTGCGTGATGTGCAGCAGGTGGTCGAAGGGCGCGGTGCGGAAGGCGTTGTTGAGCGTGGCGGAGTGTAGTGTACGTGTGGGGGGGCGGGGCGGTGCAGTACGGGACAGTACCTTGGGCTGCGTGATGTGCAGCAGGTGGTCGAAGGGCGCGGTGCGGAAGGCGTTGTTGAGCGTGGCGGAGTGTAGTGTACGTGTGGGGGGGCGGGGCGGTGCAGTACGGGACAGTACCTTGGGCTGCGTGATGTGCAGCAGGTGGTCGAAGGGCGCGGTGCGGAAGGCGTTGTTGAGCGTGGCGGAGTGTAGTGTACGTGTGGGGGGGCGGGGCGGTGCAGTACGGGACAGTACCTTGGGCTGCGTGATGTGCAGCAGGTGGTCGAAGGGCGCGGTGCGGAAGGCGTTGTTGAGCGTGGCCCGGCGGCGCTCGGCCTCGCGGCGCTCGGCGCTGCTGGGTCCGCCGGCCGCACGCCGCAATGCTTCCAGGCTCACGCCCTCGCTGCCACCCCCCGACTGCGATACATATACGTGTATTTTGCTTTACTCAATCAGGTAGTGGTCATACGAATTTATGTCAAAGAAAAAACAACGAAGGATGTACATATGTAGATAGGTATTTTTCTCTTTTTTTATGTAAAATGCAAATTTTACGTGCTTTGCCGCAGCGAAAAACGTTGGAATTTCATCATTTGAGTTTAGCAGATATTAGTGAATGAAATTTAAAATATGACGATAAACCGTTTTTGATGAATAACTCCTCAATGGCTGGATGCACTAATTTTTACTTACTATACACAAATACGTGACTTCATACACTAAATATCTGCTAAACTCAAATTATGAAATTCCAAGTTTTTCCGCTTCGTCAACACACACGTAAATTTATCTTTTGAAAACACTTTTACAAGTCATATTTATAAAGTTGGGATCTAAATGGCGTCGATATTTTCAAACTGAGGATCCCTGAGAAGCAATATTGAAAGTAACTCAGGGAATAATAGTCTTTTTTAAGGTCCTAACATTTTAGTTTACTTAATGTGAGTCTAAGAATGTAATTCAACGTCTGAACTGGCGTTTTTAAAGAAAGCACCATTGGGGCTGCCCATTAATCACGTGATGTTTTTTTAACATTTTTTAACCCCTCCCTCCCCCATGGTAATACGTGGTGAGGTTTAAGTCTACCCCCCCCCCACCACCAAAAATCACGTGTATTTTTTAGTACCTACAAAGAATCTTAAAATGTTTGTAATACTATTTTCTGGTCTAGAAATCACGCGTTTGACGAAAAAATAAGTACACATGATATCTTACTATACCCCCCCTCCCCCATGTGATATTTAGTGAATTTTGCTGAATATCCTTTCTAGGTACTTAAACTATCTCCATTCCAAATTTTACCTAAATCGGTTCAGCAGTTTAAGCATTAAGAAGTAAAAGACAGACAGACATATTTTCGCATTTATATTATCAGTATAGATATACCAATGGACTGCATTTTTTTGTGAATTTTCAATAAAAGCTTTATTATTATTATTATTATTATTTTATACCGCATGAGTTCTATCGCGTCGCATATCATGTTCGCTGCTGCGAGAGTGAGTGTCTTCGTGGCCCCAATGCCAGAAGTCATTGTCACTGCGCTGTGAGGATAGGACGAGGATTAGGAGAGGAAAGAGGAGAGGATACTGCAGGTATTAAGAATGTAATGCTAAGGATTAGGATATGACAAGTTTGGAGTTAGCTTTCAAGTCCTGACTTAAAAGCTAGATTCCCTCCCCCTGGGGAGGGGGTCACATTGTTGTGTGTTCTACTCATGACAGGATTCAATTCGATTAAAATAATAATTCTTATCAAAAAGAGTATTTTATGGTAAGGTGGGTCGGCCCTTTTTTTTTCCTCACCACCATAGTGCCAGGGATACGGGTATGCATTAGCATTCTTCCGCGAAAGGTGGGTTGGCCTTAGATCAAGCCCAGGGCCCCGTAACACCCCCATTGGATCCGCCCTTGGGATATGATTGGAAATAATGGAATTAACTTTTTGGCCTGGAGTGACAGATTGACGACTTTCTACATTTATGGACTAAAATGGTTAAACGTTGCATTTTGCAATTTCTCTACCAATACAGGAGCAAATCTAAACTAAATTAAAATTCTATATGTATATAGGTACTTTGTTACTATCTTATTTATAATAGCTAGTAAAATTTAGTTATTGAACCTATTGAACAACTTTAATAAGCATCTCAACCATGTATTATTACAACCTACACCTGTTTTTGAAAATAAATATATCTTATCTTATCTTTGAAAATACATTAAATATCTAAATAATCTAATAATTTTCACTCATTACGTTAACTAGAAATTGAAAAAAATCTTATTTTACCGGATTTTATGACGGGCAGAATCCGGCCCGTATAAATGCAGTATAACAATATACCGCGATAAAATCCGTAAAAAGTAGTTCTATTTCAATATCGCACTAGGCTAGCGTGGGCCAGACCCGCGCTAGACTAGCATATTGGACTATAGCCTGAAACCCGTGCCCAGCAGTGAGACATTAAATTGGTTGATTATATTCAATTCTATTTCGATTTCCATCCGCGTAAGTGAAAGAAATCAGTACGTTGGCTACAGGCTATCAAAAGGCTAACAACAAAATGCAGGTGATCTATTTACGTAGGCGCCGAAATTCTGCATAGTGGGCCTGTGATTGTGGTTGTACTTCTCTATGAACATCCTGTACTCTTCGTCGAGACCGTCGTGCTGTGTTTGCTGTAAGACATTACTGAGGTACTGACAAAGCGTAGAATAGAATACTGTAATTATGAGGAGAATAAGGTATCTTGACGATACTATTGGTGGTATTGGCAAGGATACTTGTTCTATAGGAGCAAAGGAACTGTGGTGGCCTAGTGGTGTGACCAGTGGACTGAGATGTCAAAGATCTCGAGTTCGAACCCAAGGCACGCACCACGGACTTTTCGGAAGTTACATATGTGCGTATTTATCACAAGCTCAAACGGTGAAGGAAAACATCGTGAGGAAACCTGCATGCTTGAGAGATTTGTCTCGACGGCATGTGAAGTCTGCTAAGTTATAGCCTATATACTATGACTATATACAATAGCCTTATCCCTCTCAAATGAGGCTCAGCAGGTCAGTGGGACGTTAATGGGTTGATGATGATGATGATGACTAGTTCTATTTCCACATGCATCAAATATTTGTATAGCTTGCAGTTTTTTTTCTAATGTTTTATGTATGAGTTGGTTGTTTAAAAAAAAAAACATCCTGTATTCATTATATGCTTCTATTACAACGTAAGCAGTTTTTTTATAAATTGTAATTTTCGATACTTATCACGAAATGTAGAGAAAAAAAATATAATTGGAAACTAATAAATTATGTAATTTAGTCGATAAGTAATACCAACCCTTTTCGGAAAAGCCTGAAAAGTAGGAAAAGTAAGTAGATTTTCCTTCCGAAACCTGTTTCGATTTTCATCAAATTACCAGGATAACATAACATAATAGGAGGTATCGTGCGAGTGTGAAGTATGCAGTAGTATAGTGTGGCACATACCCGCTGCACGCCGGGCGAGCTGTTGGCGCTGTCCAGCTCGGTGCCGGGCGCCGTGATCTCCGCCAAGCTGTCGCGGCCCTGAGCTGCACCTGCGGACGATACACGCTTATTAAACATCATATATTAAGAAATGTGTGCCTTGAGAAGAATGTGTGGTGTGACTTAGAACGATGGGGTTTGAAGCCATAATGTAGAATAGAATTGAATAGTTCTTTATTTGCACAGAAAGTAGGTAAAAAAATTACAGATGTTATGTTATATTAAGACCCTTATACAATCTACCATAAATTAGGCATGCAAAAACACACATTTGAAATCTAAGCATCTACAAATTTTAGAAACCCAAATCGCTTAATAAGAATTAGTACACCAGCAATAAAAGAATAACATACTTATAGTATTATTTTTCAGGGATTAGTCACAAATTGAATAATAAATTTAACAATGTCAGCAAGACAAACAATAGGTGTGTCAAAAATTTAGAAAAATGAATGTCAGGGGAAACACCGGTAGGCTCTAAAAGAACATACACCGACAGGCTATATGTATAGTATGTACGCACCGGCCTCGACCCAGCTGTGTCGGTGCGGCAGCGCCACGTTCCCCTGCGTGTAGGGCGACGTGGCCGACAGGCGAGCGCACTCGATGCCCTGCGCCTTCAGCAGCTCACACAGCGCCAACTGGAACGGGTATGGCTCTTAGTAACAGATCAATCAACCAATCTCACGCATAAAACTCAACCAGCCTTACTCACGACACTCAACCAGTCTCAATCGCGACTCTCAACCAGCCTCACTCGCAGCACTGAACCAGTCTCAATTACGACACACACCGAGTCTCACTCACGGGTCTCAACCAGTGTCACTCACGGCACTCAACAAGTCTCACTCACGGCACTCAACCAGTCTCACTCGCGGCACTCAACCAGTCTCACTCACGGCACTCAACAAGTCTCACTCACGGCACTCAACCAGTCTCAATCGCGGCACTCAACCAGTCTCACTCACGGCACTCAACCAGTTTCACTCACGGCACACACCGAGTCTCACTCACGGGTCTCAACCAGTGTCACTCACGGCACTCAACAAGTCTCACTCACGGCACTCAACCAGTCTCACTCGCGGCACTCAACCAGTCTCACTCACGGCACTCAACCAGTTTCACTCACGGCACACACCGAGTCTCACTCACGGCTCTCAACCAGAGTCACTCACGGCACTCAACAAGTCTCACTCACGGCACTGAACCAGTCTCACTCGCGGCACTCAACCAGTCTCACTCACGACACTCAACCAGTTTCACTCACGGCACACACCGAGTCTCACTCACGGCACTCAACCAGTCTCACTCACGGCACTCAACAAGTCTCACTCACGGCACTCAACCAGTCTCACTCACAGCACTCAACTAGTTTCACTCACGGCACACACCGAGTCTCACTCACGGCACTCAACCAGTTACACTCACGGCACTCAACAAGTCTCACTCACGGCACTCAACCAGTCTCACTCACGGCACTCAACCAGTTACACTCACGGCACTCAACAAGTCTCACTCACGGCACTCAACCAGTCTCACTCACAGCACTCAACCAGTTTCACTCACGGCACACACCGAGTCTCACTCACGGCACTCAACCAGTTACACTCACGGCACTCAACAAGTCTCACTCACGGCACTCAACCAGTCTCACTCACGGCACTCAACCAGTTACACTCACGGCACTCAACAAGTCTCACTCACGGCACTCAACCAGTCTCACTCACGGCACTCAACCAGTTCCACTCACGGCAATCAACTAGTCTCCTTTAAATACGGCACTCAACCTGTTCTATTACCACGTTTCTTTAACAAATAAATTATATCAAGACAAGCAACCATTTCATTATACACCAGGCATCAAGAAGGGTATAGCGGGTGGATAATGTGAGTATGTGTTACCTGGTCCATCATGAGGTAGGGCAGCTTGTTGGGCATCTTGGAGGGGGGCAGGTCGTCGTAGTCCTCCAGCAGCGGCGGCAGCAGGTGCGGCGCCTCCTCGCGACGCGCCGCTATTATCTGTGCACACACATACATCACTCAACTGCGATTATCGAAAGCATTTTTAGCCATTACTGAATTTTTAATGGGGAATATGAACAATTTTCCTCAGACCCTTCCACTTTTTGTGTACATATGTATACATTTGTATTAATATTTATTATTTGATACGAAACTGTAGAAGTTTATCGGAAGTCGTTAAATGCGGGTGGAATGTAGGATACATTCCGGCCGCCATCCTTGTGGAAATCTTTAAGGGGGTTTTTATCCTGCAATGGATGTCTTATAGCTGATATGATGATGATGATGGTGATATTACCTTGCCGATGTAGTCAGCCAGTCGCGGCAGTTTGAGCACGTGCGGGACAAGAGCCGCCAGGGAGATGCTGACGGCGTGCAGCTGGCACTGCTGCGCTACTGACAGCACTGGGTTCGATAGACCAGACTGCTGGATACTGGTGAACAAATATAGTCTGACTTGTGACTTACCATTTTTATTCAAAGTAGGACAAAAATTTGCTATTTTTGAACGTCGACAATAAAGACGGCCCCCAAAAACGTCCGCCATATATAACACTAGCTGATTTCCGCGATGTTCGCGTGCAATTAAACGAAAAAAAATTGCATTTGAATAACTTCAAAAACGGCAAAGTTTCATATTAAATTTGCACCCCTATTTTAAATGGGTGATTGGGAAACGGGTGAATTTGCACACATTTTGCAAAAAACGTTTCTTAGTGCTCCAACGTTATAAAAGCCCCTGAGCAAATTTTCAAGTTTTTAACCCTTATAGTTTTAAGTCAGTCAGCTTGTCCTAGAAGATAGCCATATATGCGTATGTTTTATGGACTAGGTTATAATGATGTATCATAATACTTGCTGCTAAGTAACCCTCAATTACTGAAAACAAACGTCCCATAACTGTCCAAACACTGAGTGACAGAGACGATACTCTACAAAACTGATACTAAACGTCCTAGATTATTGACTACTGAGTGTTGTAGTGAAGTACTTACGCCAGGACAAGCTGCAGTATATCGCAGACGGTCTCCTCAGAGCCCAGCTCAATGCACATGAGCGCTAGCGTCGTGTAGATGGCCTCCACATTCTCCAACGTGTTCGATTCCAGTTGAAGACCTGCGCACAACATTTTAATCATCATCAATCCAAGTTACTGCCTCACTGCTAGGCAAGGTCTCTTCTCATTTGAGAGGGATTAGGCTGTAGTCATGACAGGAGCGTAGTACTCGTAACCGGCGCGCATGCATGATGAGATGTATGAACTTGGACGAGGCAAAAATGGTATGCAGAGATCGTAGCCCGTGGTATTCTTTAGTTTCTGCCTACCCCCACGGGTAAAAGGCATGAGTGTATCTATGTATGTATGTAGGCTATTGTTAACTAGAGCCAGCCTAGAGCGGGTTGGCAGACTTAACAGTTCATTGACAAAATCTCTCAGACATACAAATTTCCTCACGATATTTTACTTCACCCTTTGAAAAAAATCAATGGTACGCCGGTGGTTGGAATCGAAACCTTTTATATTCATAGTCTACTAGTCAGTTCAATAGGCTATCTTTAATATTTAATTTAGATCTGTCTAAAGCTGTCTTCAGGCTTTTATTTGGCAATACGACTGCAGATCGTGAAGTCCTAAATTAAGTTCTGAGGAGAGGGATTTTTTTCTCACCTTCGTACAGTGAGCTGAACAGAGCGTATCCGTGTTTGCTGACGAAGATGAGGTCTTGTCGCGAACACTTCTCTACCGTCAGGCCAAGCTCGGCGTAGTCCACACTGTGAAGCACATACATTAATGTTAAAATACACCCCTATTTATTTGAGTTTATATCTGGATGTTTCGGATCTTCTACCGCATCTATGGTCACAGGCTGATCGGTTAGTCTGGTTAATCAGTTTTAGTTTAGTTTCACTAAATATCAATGTAGCGTGTTGTCCCGCCGGTCCAGCAGGCCCTGCAGGATCCTCTGCAGCAGTATATAGCATGTGTGTATAGTTACGTGGGCGCCCGCAGGCGGGGCGCGTTGTCCCGCCGGTCCAGCAGGCCCTGCAGGATCCTCTGCAGCAGTATATAGCATGTGTGTATAGTTACGTGGGCGCCCGCAGGCGGGGCGCGTTGTCCCGCCGGTCCAGCAGGCCCTGCAGGATCCTCTGCAGCAGTATATAGCATGTGTGTATAGTTACGTGGGCGCCCGCAGGCGGGGCGCGTTGTCCCGCCGGTCCAGCAGGCCCTGCAGGATCCTCTGCAGCAGTATATAGCATGTGTGTATAGTTACGTGGGCGCCCGCAGGCGGGGCGCGTTGTCCCGCCGGTCCAGCAGGCCCTGCAGGATCCTCTGCAGCAGTATATAGCATGTGTGTATAGTTACGTGGGCGCCCGCAGGCGGGGCGCGTTGTCCCGCCGGTCCAGCAGGCCCTGCAGGATCCTCTGCAGCAGTATATAGCATGTGTGTATAGTTACGTGGGCGCCCGCAGGCGGGGCGCGTTGTCCCGCCGGTCCAGCAGGCCCTGCAGGATCCTCTGCAGCAGTATATAGCATGTGTGTATAGTTACGTGGGCGCCCGCAGGCGGGGCGCGTTGTCCCGCCGGTCCAGCAGGCCCTGCAGGATCCTCTGCAGCAGTATATAGCATGTGTGTATAGTTACGTGGGCGCCCGCAGGCGGGGCGCGTTGTCCCGCCGGTCCAGCAGGCCCTGCAGGATCCTCTGCAGCAGTATATAGCATGTGTGTATAGTTACGTGGGCGCCCGCAGGCGGGGCGCGTTGTCCCGCCGGTCCAGCAGGCCCTGCAGGATCCTCTGTAGCAGTATATAGCATGTGTGTATAGTTACGTGGGCGCCCGCAGGCGGGGCGCGTTGTCCCGCCGGTCCAGCAGGCCCTGCAGGATCCTCTGCAGCAGTATATAGCATGTGTATAGTTACGTGGGCGCCCGCAGGCGGGGCGCGTTGTCCCGCCGGTCCAGCAGGCCCTGCAGGATCCTCTGCAGCAGTATATAGCATGTGTGTATAGTTACGTGGGCGCCCGCAGGCGGGGCGCGTTGTCCCGCCGGTCCAGCAGGCCCTGCAGGATCCTCTGCAGCAGTATATAGCATGTGTGTATAGTTACGTGGGCGCCCGCAGGCGGGGCGCGTTGTCCCGCCGGTCCAGCAGGCCCTGCAGGATCCTCTGCAGCAGTATATAGCATGTGTATAGTTACGTGGGCGCCCGCAGGCGGGGCGCGTTGTCCCGCCGGTCCAGCAGGCCCTGCAGGATCCTCTGCAGCAGTATATAGCATGTGTATAGTTACGTGGGCGCCCGCAGGCGGGGCGCGTTGTCCCGCCGGTCCAGCAGGCCCTGCAGGATCCTCTGCAGCAGGCTCCGGGCGGGGCTGGCCCCCCCGGCCGCCACCCGCAGCAGCGCCTCGAGGAAGGCGGCTGGGAACGCTTTGGACAGCTCGCCCGTGCGGTATGTCGTGCCCACCTGCAAACAATAACCCTCGGCTATGATCATCATCAACCCTTTTGCTATCCCACTGATGAGCACAGGCCCACACAGATCCGCCGCCTTGTAAAGGTAGAGCTATTGTAAGATTTCTCGCCCAAATATGAGTGTAATAATGAGCTGAATGTGTTACCAGAGCTTGTTAAGTGAAGTTATTCCAATTTTTTAAATAAGTTAGGTTTCAAGATTAATCCCTCAAACTATAGACCGATTTCTGTTCTTCCAACGTTAAGTAAAGTCTTTGAGAAACTGATGCTCGAGCAAATGATAGCACATTTTCATAAATATAATATTTTACATGACAGACTACTGTCTGTCATGGCTTCACTAAAGGCAGATCGACGTCAGATGCAGGTACGAAGTTAGTCTCTCACATTTTAATGCTTGGGAAGGATCGCAGGATGCCATACGTATCTTATATGATCTTTCTAAAGCTTTCGATTGCGTTGATGACAACACGCTTATCCGTATACTCAACTACTACGGAGTACGAGGGCTTTCTTTAGAGCTTACCTCTTCCTATCTTTCGTCAAAAAATTAGTATAGACGGAGTCACTTTCTTAAGGTCTCTTGTTAAAATGGGTGTTCCCCAAGGTTCAATTTTAGGTCCTTTTCTTTCTAGAATACATAAAAGAGCTTTCTACATGATGTCAGAGTTGTCTCATATTGTACTGTTTGCTGACGACACCTCACTAATTTTTAAAATCTATAGGAATGATCGCGTTCTTCTAGATGCTAATGTAGTAAGAGCCTAGAAATGTTCTCGATCTAAATAGTTTGATGCGAATAACCTACTACTTAATAGTAAAACAAAATGTTTATTTGTAATAGTTCAACCATTTCAAGTCTCATTACACTCCTTGCCAAAAGACTTGGTAACTTACCTTTAGCAGGGACTTGAGCAGGATGCTCTGCAGCATGGCATCAGCTTTGGTGCCCTTGTTGTTGCGCTGGGTGCTGGGCACCTTGTTCACGATGAACATCATGATGTCGATCTTCTGGAAGTCGGGCAGGTGGTCCGCGAACTCGCCCAACGCATTTATTAAAGCCTCCTGGTATAACTTCTCATCTGTCTCTTTCTGTAAGTAAAATTGACGGCACGGTTGGTGCAGAAGTCAAACGATCAGATTCTACGCCACGTGTCGAAGATTCTATCCTAGCACGGAGCAAATATTTATGTACAGCTTTCAGGTCTTGGTGTTTGTGCATTGTGAATATATGAAAAATATTTTAACATATTTGAATATTTTTATAATTAGGTACAGGAGAAATTCTTAGTGTGATAACGTTTTATTTTAATTAACTATTTTTTAATGAATACTTATGATAGAAGCTTTTAGTTTTTATTCAAGGTGAATTTTATTTAGTTAAATTTACCTCGGAATCTCTAGCGACGGAAGCTCTCAGGTTAGTCAATAAATTGTTGATGATCTCCAATACTGATGGACCTGTAACAAATGTCATTGAGTGTTAATTATTGTTGCCGTGATTATGAATGCTGTAAAGGACTCGCAATGTTGAGATCTGATGCTATTATTAAACATAAATTTTTATTACAATAATCAATTCTTATTATATACAGGGCTATTATAAAAACACCAGCAATCTTGCTGGACTAGATATTTGACATCGTAAGCAACAACTGTTGTTTTACGACTTCTGATATAACACAATACATGAAAAAAAAAAGTTAATTAGGACTCTAGATTCTTTCACTTTAGACTCTTTAGATAAGGACTCTTATGTCCCTGCAGTAGTGGGTGTGTACGTACCGACGCTGTCCCCGGCGGCGATGGCTACAATATGGCTGAGCACGGTGGCGCGCGCCGCCCGGACGCGCGTCCCGCCCGCGTCCAGGTGCTGCATCAGCTGTACAGTATAGTGTGTACGTACCGACGCTGTCCCCGGCGGCGATGGCTACAATATGGCTGAGCACGGTGGCGCGCGCCGCCCGGACGCGCGTGCGCGCGCGGGCCGACGCCGCCTGCTCCGCGCCGCCCGCCCCCCCCGCCCCCGCGCCCGTCCCGCCCGCGTCCAGGTGCTGCATCAGCGCTTCCACTACGCTGTACGAGTATTGCGCCTGTGGAAGGCAAAACGGAACACTTAGCAATCTATATAAAATAAATAAAAATAAAAAATAAAAAAGCCTTTTATTTCATGCAGATTACAAAAGAGAAAGTTACGTTAACAGTTATATATATATATATACATGTTTTTTTTTTTTTTTTTTTTTTTTTTTTTTTTTTTTTTTTTTTTAGTAGTTAAGTTTAGTTCTTAAATTTAGTTGTTTGTTTACATAAATTTTAATTAATCCTACGTTACTATTTTACTATAAATTATATTTAGTCTGCAAGAACCCCTCTGTAGGTGAAGGCCTCCTCCAAAGATAGCCAGTTCTCTCTAGATTGGGCTACTCGAATCCAGTTTGGGCCGGCTATTTTTTTGAGCTCATCTTCCCAACTAGCTACGGGTTTACCTCTCCTTCTTTTGCCTAGTGGGCCTTCCCATGTGGTAGCCCTTTTCGTCCACCTCTGGTCCTTTAGGCGCGCCACATGTCCGGCCCATTTCCATTTCAGTGACTGAGCGTGTACCAATCCGTCCCTTGCCTTTGTAATATGTCTAATTTTTGTGTGTCTTATTTTCTGTATCTTCTTGATGTTCATCATACTGCGCTCAATTCCTCGTTGGCATGTAATTATTTTGTCCTTTGTTCTTTTATTGAACTTCCACGTTTGACAAGCATACGTTAGACACGGTATAAGGCACGAGTTTAGTACCTTGGTTTTAATTTTTGTTGGCATGCTGCTTTTGAAAATGTCCTTTAGTGCCCAGTATTTGTTCCATGTTAACTGTGTCCTGCGTTCTACTTCTTGTTCGTTACTATTCTGGTCAAAACTAATTTGTTTACCCAAGTATATGTAGTTGTCTGTGTATTTGAGAGGTTCGGAACCCACATATAGTGTTTTCTTTGCACTGTTAGTCATCAACATAGTTTTGGATAAGTTCATTTTTAAGCCTACCTGTTTGCTGGAGTTATTGAGTGACTCTATCATGTACTGAATTTCTGATCCTGTTTCTGATAGTAGGACCAGGTCATCTGCAAATCTTAGGTGACTTAGGTAGGCATCTTTGATCCTAATACCTATACCTTTCCAATTGAGTTGACTGATGACTGACTCTAGTGTTGCTATAAACAGCAGAGGTGAGAGTGGGTCACCTTGTCTTACGCCTCTTCTGACCGGGAACCACGGTCCAGCCGTCTCTAGTTTGACTCTACTCTTGCTGTTGTTGTATATACTCTTGATCACACGAATGTATTCTTTTTCTACCCCTTGTGTTGCTAGTGTTTCCCAAATGCTTTTATGTGATACACAGTCAAAAGCTTTTTGGTAATCAATGTATGCAATGTAGAGTGGTCTATTCTTCTCTCGATATTTTTCTATGAGAAGTTCTACTGTGTGTATGTGGTCAATCGTTGAGTATCCTTTTCTGAATCCGGCTTGTTCGATAGGTTGACGTATTTCTAGTGTAGTGTTTATTCTTTTATTTATTATGGAGGAGAAGAGCTTGTAGATGGTAGGTAGCAGACTTATAGGTCTGTAGTTCCCTATATCATTTGGGTCGCCTTTCTTGTAAATAAGTATAATGTCCGATTCAGACCATTGGGTGGGTGTCTCTCCAGTTGCAATAATAAGATTGAACAGTTCAGTCACGTGGGCGATAAGGGTTGCTGAACCGGTTTTTAGTATTTCATTTGTGATGCCGTCAGAACCTGGGCTTTTCTCTAATTTGAGATTTTTTGTTGCTTCTATTACTTCGCTTATTTCAATCTGAGGTACAGGTGGATTGCCGTAGTTGGGGCTTTGATGTTGCTCTTTACTATCCATACATGTTGTTTCTTTTGTACTGTATAGATTTCTATAGAAGTCTGTTGCTACGGTAATTATGTCGTTACGACTGTTATGTATTTTTTCGTCTTGTTTCAATCCTTCGATCCATGTTTTATTCGTTCTCAGCTCTTTGTAAGCTTTCCTTGTACCACCCGTTTGACTTACGTGTTTTTCTATAGTGTTATATCTGTAGTTATTGTAGTCCTTTTTGATGTACTTGCTTATGAGCTTATAAAGGGCAGATATCTCATTTTTAATTGCTCTAGATTTGTTTATTGTCTGTTGAAGTTCCTTTCGTCTCTTCATAAGCTGTAGTGTGCGATCTGACATAATTTTATGGGGTTTATTTTCTTTATTTTCGTTTTGAATTGGTTGCAGGCTTCTGGTGATGGCTTTGATAATATTGTCGTAGTAGCTTTGTACTGATTTGTCTAACGGTGCGTTCAGTGTTGTTTTTATGTACTCATTGAATTTAGAGATATCATCTTCGTTAGCTATCTTATTTTTTTGGTGGTTATTGTATTTGGTTCGACTTTTCTTTGGTTGCTTATATGTGATTGTTGCTCTAACTGGTCTGTGGTCCGAAGGGTAGTTTATGTTCAATACTTCTATATTTTGAAATATTTGAGGACGGTTTGATAAAACAAGATCGATTTCGTTTTTGTATTGTTTATCTGGAGAGATCCATGTCCACTTGTTTTTTATTTTTTTCTTATAAAATGTGTTTAAAATTGACAATTTGTTTTCAGTAGCAAAATCTATCAGTCTCTGTCCTCTCGCATTTCTTGCACCGTAGCCGTTCTGCTTCATGGCTATATATTCTTCTTTTTTTGGTTTACCAATTTTTGCATTCCAATCTCCCATCAATATGATGTCATTATATGATATTTCGATCGCTTTGTTGAGTGTACAGTAGAAACTGTCGATTTCGACTTGGTTTGCTTTTTCCGTAGGGGCATAGACTTGTATGATTGATAACCGAGTATTTCCGAATATCAAGTTTAGGATTGCGACTCTTTCTGTTAGTCCAATGTAGCTTTCTATGCTGTTTTTGTGACATTTTTTAACCATAAAGCCTACACCGTACAGGCCAGGCGTTTGTCCCGTGTGGCATAATATAAAATTATCATACTCTTCTATTTTGTTTCCCAATCGCCTCGTTTCAGCCAGTCCGATTACGTCGTATTTTATGTCTGACAGAGATTCATTTAATTCTATCAAGCGTTCGTATGTTGAGAGTGTTTGGACGTTGTATGTCAAAATGTAGAGCTTTCCTGCTGTAGTCGTTGTAGTGGTAATATTTGTTTTTGTAGTTAATTTTGTAGATAGTTGTGTAGATAATAATGTTGATAATAATGTTGATGTATTCTTTGGAGGGTTTTGGTCGTAATCTTCCACGGTGACCAACCGGGTTGGAAGATTTTTTGTGTTTTTTATTGAAGTTTGTTTATTTGTGGTATCTGTGTGAAGAAGAGAGGGGGTTAGTTGCTATGCATTTTTATTCGTTGTATTTTTATTTGTCAAGAAGTTTAACATGCTTGGTTTTATAACTCCTTCGGTGACACTGTTTGATCTCGTTACTTTGAATTTTGAGCCAGACTGTTGTTGTTTATTCTTTTTAGTTTTATTTTCTTGAATATGAACGTTTTCAGGAGATATTGAGAGGTTTCTCTTGTTTGTTGTGTTCCTGTTTTTGTCTAGTATTATAAGTTTATCATATTTTATTATGGCAGTGTTTCCTTTTTCTCTCTCAATTTTTATTTGCTCTTGTAATTCTTTTCGTTTATTTAGTATGTCCCGCGGGTAGTCTTCCTTTATGTAGTATGTCGTATCCTTCAGTGCAATTTTTTGTTTAAATATATTGATTTTTAACCCTAGGTTACAAAAAGTGACAACAATTGGTCTAGGTCTTTCTCCTTTTTTTCCAATCCTCTTTATTTCTTGTATGTCTCTTTGTTCAATGTTTAAATCAAAATATTTTTTTATAAATTCAACCAAAATATTTTCCAAGTTTGAGTATGATGTCTCTTTCTCTTCTATTCCAAAGAATACAATGTTTCTTTGTCTTATTTGCTTATCCCAGAAATAAAGACGTTTCTCTTGATTTTCTACTTTTATTTGGAGGTTGTTGTATTTTTCTTCTATTGTTCTAAATTTTTCTTCCATAATGTTATTTATATTTTGTGTTACCTGTTCTGTCACTTTTTCTCCGCTTTTTTGTATGGTGAGTTTTTGTTCATCCAACTCTTTTTGAATGTGACGAAGTGCATTCATAATGTCGTCCATGGTGTGTTTCAACAGTTTATTACATCCAAGTGGTGTCCTCTATCGGTTTTCTTTGAAATAATTGGTGTGGTGATCTGTCGATGAGGTATCGCTGTCTTTAGAACGTGGTACGGTCAATTTTCAATAGATGGCGCTGGTTTCAATTAATTTATTGATTTCTTGATAATTGCCTAATCATCTAGTTGAGATTTAGGTTATTTTTTCTGATATAGTCCACAGAGAGTTCACTAATATTCGCACAATGCCACTTTATAATGGAATTGAGTCCATTTAGGTAGGTTTTTTTCCGTAATTATTGTCCGTTTGTCCCAACAGCTGATAACTTCACTATTAGAGTTATTCACTATTTATAGGCAGAAAAGTTATTATTACACTGTGTCCACCATATATGTTGTAAATCACTTATTTATAAGTCCTTTATACTCCATTGCACTGGTTTTTAAGCACTTGTTTTATTTATAATTCTACAAAATACACAGAGCTGATGTTGAACTTAGCACAGTAGCGCCCTCTATATACTATTGCCAAAATACTCCCCGGACCCCAAACAGTACCACTGGTGCCGATTGCCCAAATCCAAATCCAAATGGCCCCATTCGCAGCTCATCGCCATCTCTCTTGCCGCATTTCGCGTTGAAGTCCCCCATTACAACGGTGAAGTGAGATTTCGAACCATGCATGGCTCTGGATACTAGATGGTCTCAACCTCATCGTCGAAATGTGCCGAAGTCGGTGCGTAAACCTGACCGTGACCTTTACAATTTTTGGCGATTACCTTTCGATGATTCTATAAGGTATTTAAGTGAGTATAAGGTACGCCATCCACGCTCGACACACTCGATCTCCAACACGTTGTTGACGATAAACCTGACATCACCCTCGGACTGACCCTCCCGGAAGTATAAGAGGTTACCGGATTTCAAGATTAGCGTGTCCTCCTCCTATTTTCGGACTTCAGACAATCCCACCGCTAAAAACCACTACCACAATTGCTATTGGAGATAGGGTGGCCGCCAAGGACTATGGGCCGTTACCGTCTTTGTCTCATTATCGGGGGTAATTAATCGTCACGCTTGGCAGGCGGGTTGGCAATCGCAGTGGGAAGTAATACTCGGAGGCTGCTGTCCCCTCTCCGGTGTATCCATTAGTCGTTACTTACGACACCCACGGGTAGATATGGAGTGGTGCTATTCTAAGCCGGCATTACGCGCCACGCTTCATGTTTGGTACCTCAACACGATTTAAAAAGTGTAATAGTGTAGACTTGTAATGATAATTTACTTCTACACCAACTCAAAAAAATAAATGACTATAATATATTTTTGTATTTATTTTTCCAATTACAATTATAGATTATTTCTTAAGAATTTAAAACATTATGAAAATGATAAATATATTAACTAACATTAAAACCAAAGTTTTAAAATTGCTCATAACTGCGCTGCCACTAAATACAATAACAAACAAATTATTCATTCAATAATCTTTAATTAAATAAATACCTGAGATAAAAAAAACTTACCTGAATAGAAAACATGATGATCTTAAAGGTATGCACAGCAAAGTCGTTCGGTATCCAAAGATCGTGTCGATCGAAATGACTGTAACAAAATGAAAATGTATTTAAAATGTAAGACACTAAAATAGGTATGTATACAAGGTTATTTCTAAACAATAAAAAAACACCCTAGGTTCGTGTATCAATTATTTTGTATCCGTTACACAAGCTTAGTTGCTTCGCTCGCAACTAGATGGCGCTGTGTTATGACGTCTGGATATACAGGGCCACTTTTTAATCACCGTCTAAATTTAAATATTAAAATCCGTGCAGTTTTTTTTAACCGACTTCAAAAAGGAGGAGGTTCTCAATTCGTCGGAATCTTTTTATGTATGTTCACGAATTACTTCAAAACGCCTGGATCGATTTGCAAAATTTTTTTTTTGTTCAAAAGGGTTTACTTCACAGATGGTCCCATTGTAACCACATCACGATCTGATGATGGGATCCCAGGGAAATCGAGGGCAACCCTCAAATTTTATAGGCAATTATCACGTTTTGAATATATTTACTAAAATTGTTCCAGTATTTGTGTCTGATAATCATCATTTGATGCGTTGATGAGCTGATGATGGAAGGTAGTACTCCTCAACAGTTAAGATTTAAAAGAAAATTCTTTCAGTTATAAGCATTTATTACATTTACATGTATTCTCCAAAGCTGTTTAAGTATTTGCATCTGAAAATCAACTTCTCATGTAATGATCTGATGATGGAAGGTACAACTCCTCAACGGTTAGGAGTTGAAGGGAAAATCTTTCATAATTATAAGTATATATGGATCGATAGTTGTATTCTTTCAGGCTATTAGATTGACCTGATATGAAAAGTTTAATATACAATGTGGGGAGGACAATATGATCATAAATGAAACTTCGTATAAGTCATGATATTCCCAACCGTCACACAAAAAATCAAATGAATATATCCAGTAGTTTAGCCACAGGACATTATTTTTCATTTTAAGTATTTTCGACATGATGTTTTGTAAACAGGAGAGCACGCGACAGGTTAACGACTTACGTTGCCAGCTCGCCACTTTAAAAACCTACGCCTTTTCTATCAAATTTATTTTCTCAATGCAAATTATACTTTATGCCCGAGCCATAAGAGTCATAAAGCGTGTCATCACAGCTAGATAAGAAAAAATGCATACGCATGTCAATCGCAAAATATGTATGTGCGAAAGAGATAGGTAAGTTTGCTTGTTTCCTCTTTGCTTACTTGTCGACGTGTCTAGGTTACGCGGTCAGTGTGTCACCGGACGTCCTTACTGCCTGTGACGCATTTTATTTTCTCTGGAATTTCGGATGCGCCCGCGCCCGTTTGAAGTCGCCGCGCGAGTGTTATCGTATCTTTGTTGTTGTGTTGTGTTGTGTTGTGCGAAATTTGACGCTTTGTTTTAATAGTGACAGGACACATAAACGTATTATAGGTACTTAGTTAAATAGCTAAGTGAACTTTGCGAAATTAGACGCTTAATACTTGGTGTTTCAAGGTTTTATTATTAAATAATCATGCCTCGTTACAATTATACCGCTTCGGAGTACACTGATATGATTTTAATTTATGGGGAGTGTCACGGTAATGCCGCTTTAGCTGTACGGACATACCGTGAGAGGTATGGGAACACGCGTATGTGTCCGACCCACGGGCGCACTATTGTACAAGCTGTCCAGAGGATACGGGAAAATCAATCTTTGATCCCGCACGTAGATGGTGCTCCTCCACGTGCAAATGTGATTTCAGACGAAAGAGTTATTAATTATTATGATCGTAATCCGACGTCCAGTCTGCGTAATGCAGGTCGACATTTTCGTGTAAATCACAAAACTATTCAAAAAGTTTTGAAACGTGACAAACGCAGACCTTATAAGTACAAGAAAGTACAAGCATTGTTACCGAGAGATAAGCCAATAAGAGAAACTTTCTGTCGCTGGTTGGAAACCAAACATCTCGAGAATCCTGACTTCCTGTACAATGTGCTGTGGACTGACGAGAGTACATTCACAAGGAATGGTTTATGGAACCGACAGAACCTTCGGTACTGGAGCCGCGTGAATCCGCATCTAGTACGGGAGTCTTCACACCAGTACAGATTTGCGGTCAATGTGTGGGCTGGCATACACAGAAATACTATTATTGGTCCGGTATTTATTGATGGCAATTTAAATGCTGTAAAGTTCATTGAACTCCTCGACGGATCCGTTTCCGAGTACACGGACGAACTTTCGCTGGACGTGTACAGGCAGATGTGGTACCAGTTAGATGGAGCACCAGCTCATTCAGTGGTGTCTGCAAGAGAGCGTTTGACTCAAATGTTCGGACAGCAGTGGATTGGCCGTTTTGGACCAGTGCGGTGGCCAGCGAGGTCACCAGATCTCACGCCCCTGGATTTCTTTCTGTGGGGTCACATAAAGAATGAGGTATACTCAACAGAAGTTACTACCGTTGAGGAATTAAAAAATAGAATAATAATATCTTTTAATAAATTGAAAGAAATGGCTGCTAATGGTGACCTATTATCAAGAGTGAGAAATAACATTATACGTCGGTGTAGTTTGTGTATTCAAGAACACGGCGGACATATTGAAAATAAAAAAATTTAATGACTGGCGACATAATTATGTGATCGAAAAGTGATTGTGAATAATAAATTGATCAGTGAATAACTCGCGGGTGAATGATGCCCGACTATTTGGTTAATATTCTGTGATTTGATTTGTGTAATTGAGCATTAATAACAATAAGAATAATGGCGCCAAACATTACGTCGCTGCGTCGGCCACAGCTTTAACATGAATGAAACCAAGCTGCGTTGCCATTCTTATCGCAGGTCAGTGTACCATTTTTATAAATGGTGTTTTATTTTGTTTGCAGTTTTAAGCTATTTAGTTTGTAAGAAAATTTTTTTTTTTTTAATTTCCATGTTCGGATTTATTTGATAGTTTACAAATGTTTCTATAAACCAGTATTGCCAGTGTTTTCATTTAAAGTCATATTGTCATCTCCACATTGTATACAACACTAAAAAGAATAAAATAAATTAACTTTTTTAAAAAAGAAAAACCAACTTCAAAAACTAAAAAGCAAAAAATAACTTCATACAGTTTTACCTTTTTTTTAGTTTTAAAGGTCGGTGCCGATGATGTGGTGGTTTTAATCACCCTGCTCAAGGTCACTCGTGGTGAGTGTACTTACTATTACGTTTGGCTTGGCACCAACTTCATACCTTTGAAACTAAAAAAAAGGTAAAACTGTATGAAGTTATTTTTTGCTTTTTAGTTTTTGAAGTTGGTTTTTTTTTTTTATTTATTTGACTATTCAATTCAAACAGGCAATTCCGCCCCACGCCGCCCTCCGTGTGTAGTGTAGTAACGTATAGTGGGACAATGTCGGTACTGACGTGAGTACTGGTCGCAGTACACTGCGGATGTGGCCGAAGGAGGCGCGGCCCACCAGCTCCCGCAGGCAGGCTTCAGCCAGCCGCGCCGGCTCCTCCTCCCCCACCCCTCCCTCCATGCACAGCACCGTCTCGTACTTCTCCGCAGTCTGCGAACAGGAACCAACGTCACTGGTGTACCAAATATCGAGTAACTTACTAAGGAGGTGTTATGATATTTACCTGCATGTTGTAAAGTAGCGAGGGTACAATCTTGTCCATATGCTGAGCTTCCCAAATGTTCTCTACCAAGTCATCTGATACGGTTTTTCTTATCACGCCCTGGAACAATAATAAAAAATAAGTTATATAGATTTTATACTTGAAGACCATTGTAAAACTTCCATTGCTGAGTCGTTTACAAAGTTATTAAGTATTATTAAATTAAAGTCAGTTCATTAATATACATATCATCATTCCATTACGCTTGTCATCCCCGAAAGGTTAGGCAGAGGTGTTCTAATGTATACAACATTTCAGCTATTTTTTTTTTGGTCCTTTGTAATACAGGGCGATCCCTTTGCCATCAACCGGGCACGAATCTAATCTCAGAGTCAGAGCTACTACTGAGAATTTCATAGAAAACTCCAATAACACTTAGCTTGACTTGAGAGTGGACCTCATGTCTAGGCGAACTTTATCAACGAAAGAGTTTAAGTGAACCTGATCTTCTCAATAAGTGAATTACAGTCAATTTTTGAGAATAAAAAATAATGTTTAAACGCATACCTGTAGCCCCTGTATGCCGGCGAGTCTTATGTTGTCCCGCGTGGGTTTGTCGATGTGGTTGCTGTGGCACATGGCTGAGAACTTGGACACGAAGAAGTCGTAGCGCCGGTGGTAGGAGGGCGTGTCCTCCTCGATGTTGGCGAAGCGCACGAACTGGGGGGGCAAAGACACGTTGGTGTATTAATAACAAGAAATATATAGATAGACTGGATGACAGTATGACAGGCGGATGACAGAGCGTTATTGCACAGATTGGGAGAGGCCTATGTCCAGCAGTGGACTGCGATAGGCTGATGATTGATTAAATTTTACAAGTCAATTAATTTGATCATCCACATGATTAGTTTTTGATCTCTTTAAATATTATTTATTTATATTAGTTTCTTTATATTATTTATCTATAATATACAGATATTGACTTGTTACAATTTTATTGTATCTATGTATAGATATACTCAGACGGGCAACTCACACTCTGCGTGGCCAGTATCTGCAGCTGAGGGTCGGTGGACTCCAGCAGCTTCTGCACCATCTTTAGGAAGCTCTCCACGAACAAGTTGAGGGTCTGCGAGTGGCACGCCACCAGCAGTTGGTCCATTGCCTCCATGGCTATTATAACGAAACTGGGAACAATGGATTTTTAATAAACACACGCTGAACATCGTTTTAACATTGTCAAACATGTCCCAAAGTTGGAAAACAAGCGTACGGCCCGCCTAAAAAAATTGTAAAATTTAAGCTTTGCCTAATATAAAATCTTTTTGTATTTTTTAGCTTATTTCAAGCTTTGGATTGGTACTCCAGACGACTCAACAACTCAGTTGGCAGAGCGTCTGGAGTACCTTTTTGTATTTTTTAGCTTGAAATAAGCTAAAAAATACAAAAAGATTTTATAAAAGGTAATGCAATATCATCCGGAATCTACTCGCTGTAAAGGGAGTAATCTGGGTTGGGCAGAATTGTCCAATCGACATTGCTATGTCACCGTAAGACATAAGTAACATAAAGAAGGAAAAATTCAACACATCAGGCGGATACCTCGGTGGCTCAGTTGGCAGAGCGTCTGGAGTACCAATCCAGAAGACGCGGGTTCGAGTCCCGCCTGATGTTGAATTTTTCTTTCTTAATATAATTTGCCTAATATTCCAAAGGCATTGTATTGTGTGGAGGATGTTGGGCTACCAGTTAGAAATAGACCGTGCCCAGCCCCCCCCCCCCTGCAGAAAAAGTCTAGATACGCCTAAGCAACACGCAAAATCTATTCAACACTCCATCTGCTGATCAAATGCTTAAGTTCTACTTCTAATAAATCATCTGAACATTATCCAACAACTCCTTACCCATGTCGTCTTCTATATATATCTCTGGAGGCCTTCTGGAAGAGGTATTCTCCGATCCTGTCGAGTTTCTCCGGGCTGGACAGCGAGTAGAACGTGAGTTTCTCCATGTTGGTCTTGACGAGCCCGTCTTGCGGCATGGCGGGGAATATGTTGTCCACTAGCCGCTTATAGCGGGGCCGTAGGGCTGAACAGCAGCCGCAGCAGCCTGTGAAATACATATATAGGTAAACTCATTGTCAAAAAAATCACTCACATTTATTTTTAACTGGTGGCTGAAATCGAAGTCCTGTGCCCAGGCACGGGTCTCCTATCATTTGATAGTCCACAACACTAGCCTAGTGCGGTTAGGCAGACTTCACACGCCATCGAGAAATTCTCTCAGGCATGCAAGTTTCCTCACGATGTTTTCCTTCAGCATTTGTGCGTGTGATAAATACACACATAACTTCCAAAAAAACAATGGTCTGTGATTTTGATCCGAAATCGATACTTTTGTTTTTCACAGTCCACAGAGGTCACGTCACTGGGCTATCACAGCCTAGTTGTTCAATTCATTACTCCTCATTCCTCAATTATATTTTATTTCGGAACAATGCCACATGCTTAAGAAGTTGTACCGATTTGTACCCACAACTTCTTCATCTAACTATTGGTTGTAGTGTCATATTGTCTTTCAGAATGAGAAGAATAATAATAATAAGTTTATTGATTTTTTCATCATCGTAAGTATTACAGTACAATTCAAAAGTAGCATAGTATAGAGACTGGTGTCTGTGGAAGGTAAAACCTATATTACAAATCACCAGGGTACCCTCGACCGTACATTTAATGCAGGTCCACCATGTAGGGTTGGCAGATTAGGTAAAAGCGATCCTAAAAATCTCTTAAATAAGCAGGTTTTACGGCAATATTTCCCATCACCGCTAAAGCGAGTGCTGCTTAATGATGCTCACGAATTGACGAGGTCATATCAAAGGCTATCCTTATCTCTACACTTGAGAATAAGTATATTGATTCGATATCTAATCATAATATTAACATCATCATCAGCCCACAGCTAGATGCAGTACTCTTTTTAGAATGAGAGTAGTCGCGAGAACCAATGCTGACTGCGGGTCTTCGGTTCATTTTTCAGGTCGAGCGATATGGATATTTTCTATGATTTTTTTTGTAACGGAGTTTGAACTAATACCCTGTACATATGACGTATAGACGTTGGAGGACTGTGAGTTTTTATCAGCACAAATCTGCCTAACCCTTGGAAAACAAGCATAATCTTAGTTTACATTATTCGAGCACATACATTATCGAAATTACAAAAACTATATTGAAATAAAACTACTAAGAAAGAAGAAAGAAAGAAAGAAAGAAATAAATTTTATTTGACACAGTCAAGGCACATTTACAAGAGAAAACAAAAAAAAAATATTAAAATAGAGAAAAGACTAAATTATTGTGCCTCACGGCTGTGGCAAATAGGCCCCGTTCAGCATATGCCAGGCAGCTAGTGCCTGGCGCTGATTTTCAACTGAGCCTCAATATCTGAGGCGTCCCGGATGCAAACAAGTTTTAATAGCATGTATGAGTTTTGATGTGCGTAAAAAGGACAAAAATATAATGATTTTACTAAAATAAATAAACAATAAATAAACGTTATAGATACATAGAACATACATTTTACAGTATTAGATAAGTATAATTATATACATCAATATCAATATATGTAGGTATGTATAGTGAATGAAATAGATATTTGTAATTCATCATTATGTGTATAGATTTAGCCAAACTACGAATAATGAGGCAATTCAGACCTGTTTCTAGGAAAATTACATGCAAAGCAATAACAAAGCCACAATGCTGCATGCAGCCGGTCGGGCACTAGGTCACCCTATCTTAAAAAAAAAAATAATAAAAGAAAAATAACCAATAAATAAATTAAGATAATGAATTAAATTTACTACATATTTATGGATTTTATTGCGGTATATAGATATCATAAATCTCCCCCAAGGATTTCCACAACGACTGGACCTGGGCCACCCGCATACAGCGGATTCCAGCGACCTTTACCAGCTCGTCGTCGACCTTGCCAGGAGCCTACCCACGCTGCGTCTTCCAATACCCGGTCACCACTTGAGAACCATCTAGCTGATATGATGATATTAATATTATTTTATCCCGAAGTTTTGGATCTTAACAGCATCCATGGTAATGGGCAAACTGAGGTATTTGTTGTTGAATATATAAATTGAAAAAAAAAAAAGTAGTTTCATTTCAATGTTTCATGTTCGCACGCGAATGAGAAAAACGATGGGTTAAAACGTTAGATCAAAAAGTACAATTACAAATCTTTGTTATTATAAGTAGATGCTATTCTCTATTGAATATCGACATCGACCAAATAAAAGCTGATAAGTTGAACAACCCATATCGATATCAAGTGGTCTTTATTGGTTTCTTATCTACTATAATATACTTACATGTCATATACACTGTCCTACTGACTATGAAACACGCTCGGTGGGCTATTTTCCTCATTGGCAACATTTTTTTGGCACTAAATATCACTTGTTGTCACTTAATAAGTCTGTAGCACTATTTAACACTCGCTATTTGCTGGTCTCATGTTACACGTCTTTTTGTACTCATTGTTTTGTTTGTTTCTGAACTAGTTTGCGCTTATGATACCCTGGTAGCTTGGCAGGTTTCTCTGGGATGTTTAATTATAATTATAGGCACTATAAACAACTTCTAGATTTTTCTTTCTGCTACTATAAATAAATGTATCCTTTCTATGTCTTTTGGTTCGAATTTAATTTACAAAGTAAAATAAAAATGTAACTTGTGAGGAAACTGCAGTCGCAACGTTTAGTTAATAAATGATTTGCCGCTTAATGTAGCTGTCATAAGAAATATATTGCTGAGGTCACACTGGAATATTCCTATTTGCGAATAATTTTATTGAGGCAATCATGTCCAGTATCAATCACGACTTATAAATAATATGAAATTAGGTATTGCGTCTGTTAACACAATGACACAATACTACAATAAATAAATATTTCCGGACTCTAGGATCATCTAGTTCTTAGCTAAGCAACGAGGCTTAGCTCGGAAAGTCGTAACTAGTAAGGGATACTTTGGGATTTTTTGGAAATACATACATAGAAACATCAATGTCTCAGGCACAAAATATGGCCATACTCATCACACAAACATCTTCTCCTACCGGGGTACCCCTACCCCAGAAGGGAGTCTTTAATACTTCTGCGCTTATCGGGTCGGCAAAACAATATCACACACAATAATATCTTAAATGGGAATGTAAGATAAAACAATTTAGTAAATTATTAAACCAATAAATAATAATAAAGCTCATTCTCTTTCTAGACAGAACATTATGTATTTCACACACGATTTATAGAAACTAGGTGCTTAGATCATCATTACTATTGTCCCACTGCTGGGCACTGGTCCAATTTCATCTGAGAAAGCTTAACCTACTACCTTCTTCTAGTTGGCAAACTTCACGTGCCATCGTGAGAAACTCTCAGGCATACATGTTTCCTCACGATGTTTTCATTCATCGTTGAAGCAATTGATAAATACGCACATAACTTTCGAAAAGTTCGTGGTGCGTGCCTAGGGATCGAACTCAAAACCTTTGACATCACATCACCAGGCTATCACTTTTATTGTGTGTTTATAAATCAGTACCTTTCAGTAATAAACTAGATAATAACCTTCTATTACGAACAATATATTAGGCAAAGTGTTTTCAATAGGTAACAATTATTCAAATACTTTGAAAACTTGAATACAGAAACTGTTTTCTTTGCACAAGTGTTTTCCAACTAAATTTAGACTTAATAAGTAACCACCTACTGATATTTATAAGGAGGAAAAATATAATCAAAACATATTGTGAATTTAATTATCTTCCTAATTAATCACTTGTATAAATTTACGTCAATAATTAAATAAATAATATACATATCGTTTATTTTAACCTAGGTATCTTTTTTTTTGTTGTTAGCGTCTGACCACAATCTCAGCTGATGGTAAGTGATGATGTGCTCCAAGATGTAGTACATTTATTTGGTGTAGGTACGTTCGTAAGATTGTAATTTTTTTTAAAAGCTTTTAAGCAACTTATAAGATCACTTCATTGTCTGAAAGGCTGCTGACCGTACAAACTTTATATGAAGAATGGGTAGAGGTACAAAGTTGAAATCTATTTCAAATGTATTGAGGTTTATAATCCCGTGGAGCTGTTTAGCCGATTTTTATATACCTATTATAAACTCAACTCTATAATAATGATAACAGAAGGATCATTTCCATTTTCATTTGTTAGACCAGAATCTGCTATGCGCATTTTTCTGTGTTTCCAATGTTTTGACTATTACGAATAGTTTGTAAGTAAATATAAAAGAATTACTATACGTTGGAACTTCGCAGAACGACAGCCAATTTTTGAAAATTCCCATCGTTTAATTTTTCGCTGACCTTTTTTTTTAATAACACATAATTTTGATCACAAATTTCTAAAATCACATAGCAGATTTTGGTTTCACAATTGCGATATGTAGCTTAAACCTACACTTCAATAACAACACAGAATATGATCCAAAAATTTACGAGAGGAATATACATAATTTAACAACAGCTAAACTTATTATTTTACTTTTAAACGTCAAAAACACTAAAACAATCACATATCATACAGTTATTTAACACCAAACTTGTTACAACACATTTTTATGTCAGAATTCTATTAACTTCGAGTTCCACGATTTTATTTTTAAATTTTGACGACATAAACACAAACACTGATCACATCATTTCACAAACTCCGATTCAATCGAACTCAATTAAATCTTTCGATTTTAACAACGAATATAGCTAGGTAATGTGTTATTATTTTTTATAAATTGAGTGCGACATACAGCTGTTGTGTGTATGACACGATTACGAACGCTATACTGCGGGATCATGGTCTAATGATAAGACTAGATGATAACTGAAATAGGGCCGACTTTACACTGATATAACGAACAGGTAGGTTACTAATATTTACGCTCAAAACGTTGTCCTACATTGAGAGAAATCAATTAAAGTAATTTTGGCTCTTTTTTGAAAGTCGACAATAAAGGCAGCCCTCAAAAACACCCGTCTAGTGTTTTTGCTGGGAAGACGAAGTGGCGCAATAAACTCCCATGCAACACACTTCGGTCTGTTTATTATGTAAAATTATAATGAATATATTTCATATTAGGGTTTTCAAATGACTATGATTATAACAAGCCTTTTTCTTTCTTAACTTAGGTTACGAAGGCCCTATAGGAAAAGGCACTCAATGAATGAAGAGATTTAAAAAGAGGATGACGATGAGCGGCGCCGGCTCTGGGTACGCCTCATGTAGTCGGTTAAATACGAGAAACTTATTCATATTATATACAATGATTATGTACCCATTAAACTGTCATTATAAGGTCTTAAATACCGCAAGTCGTTCAGCCTAAAAACTAGTTAAGGCCTATTGGGAGCAACGTTTTTAAAGTTCATTATACCATTTAATTTACTATTGCAGACTGTAGATATTATCGCCAAAATATACCTACTGACGGCGATATGATCTAATTAGGTCATCGGTAATTAAATCCACACAGGTGAGACAACCGTGAATCATAGATATATAGAAGTGTCTACTATCCAAGTTATGTCTAGACTAGATTTAGTAGGTCAGGTATTATATATATATATTCCAATAACATCTAGGACAGGTCTGTCGGGAATGGGGTACAGATGTCTATGGCGTAAAACGTACTAAGTATCTCGCAAAGTTTTCAGCTATATCTTTATCTAGAAAAACAACATCAAAACAACATTTAAGTGATCAAAACGGGTGTATTGATTCCTGATAATTCTGTATGATATCTTCGTAGTACTTAACTGCCTTTATAATGTTGTTTTTTTAGACAAAGATATGGCAGAAAACCCCTAAGCCTAATCCCTCTCAATTTAGAGGAGACCCGTGCCCATGCAGTGGGACATTAATGGGTCGATGATGATGATGATAGCAGAAAAGTATACGAGATACCTAGAAAGTTTTACTTCATAGGATTACATACCTAACCAAAATAATTAAAGAAATATTTTCGCAGGGAAAAGCATAGTGTAATAAATTCTAAATTTATTACACTATGGGAATAGTTTAGAAATATCTACATAAAAATATGTATGCGAAAGTAAAGCTACTTATTTAGGCACATTGAAATAAAATTACTTTTTACGGACATTTTCAGATACTTTACAGCAACCATTATTCATAGTCAGTCTGCCCGCAATTTTAGATGATGAAAGGGATGCGAAACATCGGGATTAAAATTAATTATCAATATACTTCCATCATCATATCAACCGTTAGTAGTCTACTGCTGGATATAGGACATCAATATACCTACTTACCGCAATAAAATCGCGTAATACGCAATCATTATGCAGGAAAGTAATACTTTTTAATATTAATACCTCTTTTTAATACTGAGTGGAGTGTATAGGTCACTAGTTGATTAGTCGGTAGGTCCTGACAGCAAAAAAAACCGGAGGTAATGAACTCCTAAAGATTTGTATGCACATTGTGAGCAACGCTTTAACTGAGGAATATTTACGATCTAAATCAATCATGTATGTATTTTAGACAAGATTATCTGAGGTGTGTGAACGTTTAACTGTGGTAAGTTATTATTTATAATAATCATCATCAACAACCCTTTTACAGTCTCACTGCTGGGCACTGATCTCTTCTCATTTGAGAGGGACAAGGCTATAGCTACCACGCTAGCTTAACGCGGGCAGACTTCACATCCCATCAATAAAATCTCTCAAGCGTGCAGGTTTCTTCACGATGTTTCCCTTCACCGTTTCAGCATATGATACATACGCTTGTAACTTCGAAAAGGTAGTAGTGCGTGCTTTGGGCTTGAACTCGAGACCTTTGCTTTTACAGTCCACCGGTCAGATTAGTAGTTTCACAGCTTTTTTTTCCTGCCGCCGTTATTAAAGTATCTACCTATATTATTCATTATTATTGGAACGAAGTTCCTTATCGCGCGTTGCGAAAGGGGGCTAGACGGAAAAAATTAAGAGTTGTAACGACACTTTTGGCTATAGTAAGCTATTGTAAGCCGTGCGGCGAGTGCATGTTTCTCTGTCTCTCCCTCTCTCTTATAGAAAGCAAGGGACACCCGGATGGAACGAAGTTCCTTTCAATTAATTAGTGAAGGAATTGTAAAAAGGAACTTCGTTCCATCCGGGTGTCCCTTGACACCTCTATAATTTTATTTTTTCTTCTAAAATATTGTATATCTAAAGAAAAACTTCAATAATATCACCTTTTTAAACAGAAACCTGCCAGTACGAAATGCAACGCATCATATAGCACACTATTTTTGTCAGCATGAATGCAATCATCAGAACGTGTGACAAAAAACTGTTCCCAACTAAAAACACGCTTATTTAACAGCTACAAAATAACCGCTATCCGCTAATCGCGCTAAGTGCTATTTTTAAAAAGAAGGATAAAGAAACCAGCAAATAACTTAATATTCAGACCTATATATAATAAACCGTTTGAATTATTATCGGCTGTGCACACTAAGCACAGCGTTCGGGTCGCCGGCTCGACAGAAACTGGCTAAATATAAATCATTGCCCATTCACCCAAAATAGATTGCGCTGGAAAGGGATGAAGGGTGACATGTGACATTTATAGTTTATTGATATTTAAACTTTAAATATAAAGTTATAGGACACATAATTGTATCTAAGAGCGGATCCAGATTTCAAATCACATGGTCGTTTAGTCTACTCATGACATATTCCAATAATTAGAGTAGGTACAATAATTGTAATTCTAATAAAAAAGAAAGTATTTTATAGTCGACCTATGCTCAGCCCGGGGGGGGGGGGGCGTATGGGGCCTCATGATCTATGAAATGGTACATGACCCCCATACCCATCCTGGATCCCTAGCCTTTGATTGTATTAACAGTAACATAAGTGGTCTTACAAGATCACATGTGTACTAGATGATGATGACTCACCTAGTATAAATTAAATATAGATAATATGAGGTGACAAATAGTTGATTATGAAGTCATTACGTAATAAGTATTGACAATATTTTATAATAAATCAATTAATTTACTCAGACATTATGACACAGCAGTTCACAGCACCATCTAGTTCCAAGATAAGTAACGAGGCTTGTGTTACTAATACTCATAATATGGTTCATCATCAACCCATTATTGTCCCACTGCTGGGCACGGGCCTCTCATTTGAAAAGGATTAGGTTCACCACGCTAGCCTACTGCGGGTTGGCAGACTTCCCATGACATCGAGAAGATCTCTCAAGCATGCAGGTTTCCTCACGATGTTTTCCTTGACCGTTTGAGCATGTGATAAATACGCATATATCTTTTGAAAAGTAAGTGGTGCCTTGGGTTTGATCTCGAGACCTTTGACATCTCAGTCCCCTGGACACACCACTAGGCTACCACAGCTCTTCGGTATGTATTATGGTTGATATACAATAATAATGATTACGACCTGATTAGCCTAGTGGTAGTTAACGCTGCCTTCTGTGCTATGGGTTCTAAGGTTCGAATCCCGGTAGGGACAAATGTTTGTATGATGAGCATAAATATTTGTTTCCGAGTCATGGATGTATCTATGTATAATATGTATGTATTTACAAAAAAGTATACATATATGTAGTATAATAACCATCTAGTATCCGTAACACAAGCCTTGTTGCTTAGCTCAGAACTAGATGGCGCTGGGTCATAATGTCTGGATATATTTATTTATTTATAATGATATTGGTAATATAAATTTAGTATTAATTATTGTAAAATATCAACCCATTTAGAGTCCCACTGCTAGCTAGGCACAGGTCTCCTCTCATTTGAGACATGCAATATACACACCATCATCATAATCATCTGCCTATATTCGTCCACTGCTGGACTAATAAACCATAGTAATAACAAAAGCATCAGTTTAAGTATATAAATATTACCTACTTATATAATTATAATTACTTTTATATTCACAGAATATAATTATATTACTTAACAGTCATTTGTACTCATTATTGTACACCAAAACGCGGAAAACAGAAATTATTTACAAACACAGTGACATTGGTTCAATCATAGTCAAGGATTTTTTATCACAATAACCTTTGGATTTTGTTCATAAAAAAAGAGAATTTAGAAAGAAACATTGCCATAACAGCTGCTTATTTAGGTAATAATGACTTATTTTTAATTTCGTTTATATGCCTGTCTGCCAGCAGTTATAACTTTTAGCGAATTAGTTGTATGTTAATAGAAAAAAATACTATAAGACCTGATTTGTATGTTTTTCTTGATCCCCAAACCCAATAGTACAGATGTAACTAATTTACACCATTATAATATATAATATAGTTATTATTCTCAGGTTTAAAGTACCTACTACATAAATATATTATATTCATTAACGCAATGAACAAATGTTCAATCTTGTGGCATATAAGCATTCCTGGTGGAAATCTATGGGGAAGCCTTTGTTAAATAGTGGCATTTGGCCTTTAGCTTTGACAAATGGGTTAAGACTGAGTAATTGAATTTTACAAAACTTTTTAAGGTAACTGGACTCCTAGGCCCACAACTACTAGGTTTCTTTTTTTTTATCAAGTGGATACTATGATTTAAAAATGGACCTTACTTGTCCGTAGATAGCCCATAAATTAGAAGTACTTTGAATCAAAATACATGATTAGACATTAGACTTACAATAATTAAGAGGTAAAATAAAAAACAGCAGTACTAAAACATGAGTTTATTTCAAACTTAAAGTTACATTTACATACAGTCTCAATGTTTTCTCTTATCATCTCTATTATCCCGACCAGATTTAGATCGTTCATAGTCATCGTATTTCCTGGACATTCCACGGCCTCTCTTGTCATCCATCCTGCTCCGTTCACGAGACCGGTCTACCTCCCTGTCTCTTGAACGAGACTTATGCCTCTTGCTACTGCTACTCGAATACTCCCTCTTGCGTTCATAAGGAGAACGGGATCTTCGTTCCTTCTTTGATTTATGACTGCTGTGGTACTTGGAAGACAAGGGAGGTGTTTTGGGAGATTTATCTTTCTTAGAGTCTCTTCTGTTGCTTTCTTTAGATGTTGATGCTGTGGGCGATTCTGTTTTCTTCTCTTCTGCTTTGTTTTCTCTATCTTTTATAGCTTGGATGTGCTTGTTAGCTTGGTATACTTTACGTAGCATGTCAACTTTGCTTTCTAACTCTTCAGGGTTGACTTTAGTCCTTTTATACAGCTGTAGAATGCGAATAGAGACTTCCCTAACATCCTCTTCTGGTACTTTGAATAACAGAAACCAGTGTGGGTTGTTAGGTAGAGGTAGACCAATCTTACGTGCAGTTAAATAAATGCAAGCACATGCAATAGTCTCAGGTGGGAATCGCATGAAAACATCTGTGCGTAGAGCATCATTCATGTAGTTCCATGCCATTTGCATCAGTTGACGGTTCTTTTCATACTGCAGCAGCTGAAGATACACCACAATAAGCTTGTGTGGGTGTTTAACATGTACACAGAAACCCAATTCCTTTAAAATCCTTCTTTCAGCTTTGATGACTTGGTTTTTCAATTCAATGTAATTCTGATCTACTATTAGGGGGCTAATATTCTTCTGGGCTCTCACTTGTTTAATATGGTGGAATACGTTAATCACATCCCTAATTCTACACGGTTTTTCTTCAACTTTAGATGCTAAATAAATGCTGCCCATTGCCATAGTTTCCATGGGATATCTCACAAATGATTTTGAATAGTAGAACCTTTGAAGATAGATTTGTCCGGTCGCCATAGCGACTTGAGGCAGCTTGAGCAGGATCCCGGCGGTTTGGATCATCTCACATCCCAGGATGCGGAGATCTGTCTCAGTTTCGGTGTCAAGGCCATCGGTCTGTGAGGGCGTTTCCTTGAACACATTTTCTGGTAACAGGCAGTTGTACAATGTAAGAACGATCTTTCCATATGTTTTTTGAGTCTTCGCAGGCGTTGTGGTGCTAGTTTTGGCCTGATTTTGCACTGTAGTAGCCGTCATTTTGGTAATTCAGTTCCTTTCACTTGTAACACAAATTTAGTGAGAAACGTATTGAGACAGAACACTTTGACACATTTCGAGTGTAATTAATATTGATTAGACACGGTTTATTTGATTATTTGTGAGAAATTCACAGCGATATCTTGGAAAAACGCCATAAAAACACGCTAAATAATGACAGACAGCAGTCAAAAGCAAGATGGCGCCACCTCATACGTCAAAGTCCAGACTTGTAAACAAAATTCTTACGGGTTTAATATTAGTTAAATAATTTGAATAAGACATACCAGCCATTGTTTCCTCGAGCTTTTTAAACTACTATTAATACTAGAAAACTACTATCTAGCTAAAGAGTAAATTACAAGACACGGTCACTGAGTCAGTCAATCGATTTTTTTTGGTTGCGTTCCAATCCATCACAAATACAAAGTTAACATTTTAGCTTTTATAAACCCTTACATTATGACTTTATTGTTTTGATTTTATTAAAATATCTTTGTAATATATACATCTTATTCTTTAGAAAAATATGTTAAATTTAAGCCACGATATTTGTGGCCGGCGTAAATTACTGCATATTTTAATATTGTAAAACTTTGTAGACGGAACGAAAGAAGGGGACGGATTACGGAAGTTAGTCACTGATTGTTGCTTGAAGTTAGCGCCCTTGGCGGCAATTACAAGTAAGTAATCAATAATGCAGATGAAAATAACAATAGACCAGTCTTGACTTGACGACGGACCAATAATGTTTAATTAAATTATATAACAAAGCATAGTTATAATTTAATATAATACTTACAGCCGGGATCTGTACATTTTTGGACGAACGAATCCAGAAAATCGTGGCCCTCTCCAGCTTCAAAACAACACTTTACGAAAGACATATTTTAAACAATTTAAATTTAACAATTTACAAACTTTTAAAACAAGTAAATAGGTATGAATTAACAGTATACAATTTGTATTTTCATAATGAATAGGTAATAACACGGCACATAATCAGGTATATTTTTGTAACACTACAGGAATAAATAACTATGAGAGGTTTTACACTAAAATATTTAGGCTCTTCACAACACAATATGATTATAAAAATAAATATTTTCTTAGAATTATTGCTCAAAAATATGGAATTGCTTTACATTACAACGATAAAATTGACTAGATTTAACAAAATTTAGGTCAACAATGTCACATTTCGGAAGCTAGGTGTATTTTTTTTTCATCTAAACTGAATGTCAATGGGATCATAATAACAGTTTACCCAACAAATTTACATGGTTCTGGATTCTTGTCACGTACTTCGTAACGGGGGACTCGCTAACTTTGTAGTATAATGCGCGGTAACATAAATTTCAGTTTCTTCATATTTAACACTAGAGGCGCTAGTTTCTAACAATTATTTTGCACACTAGCACATCTATAGGACGTTAGATGGCAGTAATTTTGTAACTATACTATTCACTAACAGATGGCGTTACTATTATCAAATCGCAGTCAAAAGACAGTACCTACTGTTTTATATATGTTTACAGAATATTGTATTAACACATGACTAAAGAAAATAATCAGAAAAAATACCATTTAACTTAAATTACTAATATAAATCCCAACAACATTTTCATGTGAAATGACGCCAAGACTCGCACTTTCAAACTTCTGACTCTACACGCCCTAGCTCTACATGGCCTTACTTGACAAATTCTACACCTCAGTCAAAAAAATAAAATGAAAAATTTATTCACTGTTCATTACTTTTCGAAATGTTCAAAAAAGCGCTTCGAGAAAAGGTAGGTAGTGCCCTTGTGCTTCGCTTGGCTCGTCTTGGCGGGGCCACTACTTTGCCCCCAGATATATATATTTATGTTTGGCCTACAAGTTTAGTGGTTTCGAATACAGGTCTGGGTCTCAGGGCAACGTATAAGTTCTTACTGTCAGAAGCTTGGCGGGACTTAAAGCTTCTGAGAATGGAATATAAAAACACATCACAATTTGTAGCACTATACCGTTAAGGTAGCTAATTAAGTTTTAAATGACATTGTCATATTTATTAAGCCCACGTCCTCATAAGTCTGTCTGTTATCCTAACTTGCAGCATCGTTTAGATCTAAAATGATACGGAGCTAACAGATGCGGTAAATAATGTAATATTTTATTTTCCAATCAGCTATTAGTGGATACGCGGTGGGTGGACCAGTGACAATGCGACGGTAGGTGCGTGCTGCCTTATCTGCGAGGTACCGTCGAGCACTAGAGTGCTTAAAAAATTTCCGAAAGGTAGGGCATAGCGAGATTCTAGGCTCAAATTGAGCTGCCGGCTGGATAACTGCCTCAACGCAGTTCTCCAGTCTGTAGCTCAACTGCAGTTCAACTGAAGTCGAATAACTAAGGTTACCACAGCTCGTTGGGGGAATGTCTATTTTGACAGCATGGGAATTCCGTTTGCTGTCAGTTTATTTTTAGTTAGTTTATGTCGTTTGCTGTTGGTAATTCCTTTACTTTAAGAACCCAACAAGGTTTCCACGGGTCGGCAACGCGCGAGCGACACATCTGGTACTGCAATCGTCTATCGGCTATGGTAACCGCTTACCATCAGGCGGGCCGTAAGCAAGTTTGCCACCCTCATTTTTGAGGCATCAGGCTATAAGTCAAATCGTTATCCTAGTGCGAGCTGGCAGAGATAAGACATCGAGAAAATTCCTCAAGCATGCAGGTTACTACACGATATTTTCTTTCATGAGCATGTAATAAATATGATAACAACACAGATATATCTTCAAAAAGTCAGTGGTGCCTTGAGATAGAAATCCAGACCTTTCACTATTCAGTCCACTGGTCATCCGATAGGCTACTACTACTGCTGGAGTATAGTCTATAGCCTAACCCTAAATAGCCACACTTCAACCTTTCTGATTTTGAAACCTACATCAACCTATTTTCTGGAGGCTTCTTATGCATTCCAGGAGACGGTTATGTCTCCAGCTAGGAAATCAGCACACCAAGTAAAACCACCACCACTGCATGCCAGCGGGAAGACAGCATTGTTGACGTACCAGACGAAACATATAGACACCTGAGAAGCATTTCACGAATTTCGATAATGTAGAAACGAAACATATTTCTAATGTTTTGATGTTGATAAAGAGAAACACCTTCCTACATTTCACAACTATCGTATTCGTTTCAATCTTAAAATCGATATCATCATCATCATCATGTCAGCTAGAGGACGTCCACTGCTGGACATAAGCCTCTCCCAAAGATTTCCACAACGACCGGTCTTGGGCCACCTGCATCCAGCGGAAGCCGAAAGCGGAAGATCATCGGTCCACCTTGCCGGAGGCCTACCCCCGCTACGTCAAGCCCCTTCAAGCCCAAACAACCATCCGTTCTGCAAGCAATGAGCTATGTAAAATCGATATATTTTTAACCGAGTTCAAAAAGGAGGAGGTTCTCAATTCGTCGGAATCTTTTTTTTATATATGTTCACGAATTACTTCAAAACGCCTGGACCGATTTGCAAAATTATTTTTTTGTTTAAAAGGGTATACTTCACAGATGGTCCCATTGTAACCACATCACGATCTGATGATGGGATCCCAGGGAAATCGAGGGCAACCCTCAAATTTTATAGGCAATTATCACGTTTTCAATATATTTACTAAAATTGTTCCAGTATTTGCGTCTGATAATCATCATTTGATGTTGATGAGCTGATGATGGAAGGTAGAACTCCTCAACAGTTAAGAGTTAATAGAAAATTCTTTCAGTTATAGGCATTTATTACATTTACATGTAATCTCCAAAGCTGTTCAAGTATTTGCATCTGAAAATCACCATCTCATGTAATCATCTGATGATGGAAGGTACAACTCCTCAACGGTTAGGAGTTGAAGGAAAAATCTTTCATAGTTATAAGTACATATGGATCGAAAGTTGTATTCTTTCAGGCTATTAGATTGACCTGATATGAAAATTTTAATATATCCAACACTAAAAAGAAAAAAATAAATTAACTTTTAAAAAAAAGAAAAAACCAACTTCAAAAACTAAAAAGCAAAAAATAACTTCATACAGTTTTACCTTTTTTTTAGTTTTAAAGGAATGAAGTCGGTACCGATGATGTGGTGGTTTTAACCACCCCGCTCAAGGTCACTGTTACGTTTCAGTCAAACGTAATAGTAAGTGTACTTACTATTACGTTTGGCCTGGCACCGACTTCATACCTTTAAAACTAAAAAAAAGGTAAAACTGTATGAAGTTATTTTTTGCTTTTTAGTTTTTGAAGTTGGTTTTTTCTTTTTTTTAAAAGTTATATTTTAAATAGAGTGCAAATAACTTGCGCACGCGACTGTACACTACTTGGCGCGGCGTTTAATAGGAAAGCCGTGTTATTCTCATTATGAGCTTCATGTACCGCCTGTATGCAACACGCCTTTTAGAAAGTTTCAGATTAGAACACATACTTATTGTAAATATTATATTTTATTAGTCATTTGTGTTGGGAAGGGCGACGTTTTAGGAGTGGTCGCTTACTGGCACAGAAAATATGACAATTTGTTGAAATTATCTTAACCGCAATTGCAGAGAATGAGGTCTCAGGTTGATTTCTTAGATCGAATAAAGTATTTAGGAAATTAACATATTATTTTTTCAAAAGAGGCCAAATTTAATTGGCTCTTTTTAAACTTCGACAATAGAGACAACACCCAAAAGTTATGGTTACTAATATTACCATTAATATCTACTACGATTATGATATCCTAACCAGCTCGGAGATGGTGCTCAAGTAAGTATAGCTTGTCCCATATTAAAATGGGACATAAAATATCTACCTGGCAAACTGTGTAGCTATATATACCTACTACAATTCTACTCACCGACAGAACTTCTTTTGAGATATAGCGATGATAGCTAAAGGTATGGTTTATTCTTCAGCACAATAATGAGATGCACAACAGCGGTCACCGTGGTCAAAAGATCAGCTAGGCTGCAGGTCGAGGCGACACGATTGCACGCACCCTGCGCGTGACCATTATTGTTAAAGACTTTTTTCACCATTTCCTTTTTATAAACCATTTTATTGAGTTTAACTGTTTTGTGATTCATCATCATATCAGCTAGATGTCGTCCACTGCTGGACATAAGTATACCCCAAGGATTTCCACAACGACAGGTCCTGGGCCACCCTTAAACACCACGTAAAAAAAGTTTTATTTCAATGTCTATTTGCATAAGTATAAGAAATCACTACATAAATTGTTAACACATAATTACGTACCTATAGGTATATAATTTCATAATAATACTCCCATAATGGAGGATATAATTAGCGTGACGAATTATGTGTGTGTATGAATAGAAGATTTTTACGCTCATAAGATCATAAAAGGCTTTCCGAGAACTGACCACAGGGCGCCAATTCACAAAAAACTAAACCTACCGCCTAATGAGTGTTAACGTCCACACATATGACATCATACCTTATGTCTCAAATCTCCATAGCATTAACCAATTTGGCAGTATGACAAACACCCTCGCCTAAATGTATCTCGAGTTCTCGAGCCGTTTTCCTTGCAAACAGCCTCATGCATATGCGGTAAAGCCTTTTATCTACGTAATAGGTGCTCTCTCACTCGCCAATTCGATTTAACTCATTCAGTCGACCTCGAGGTATAGACGAGAGCGGGTGTACGCCATCTTGAATTCTGAACTGTCAAAATTCGCGCCGATTTTGTGTCTGTGCTAGCACTAATTACCAACAAAAAATTATAATAATAATAAAAAAAGATATAGTGTTGTGAAGTAAATTACCTTATTAGAAATAAGTGTTCAGTTTTTTTATTTACTTGTATTTAAATCGTGTTGTTTATCTCTAAGCTATTGGCTGAGATCCCGGTTTGTGATTAGTGCTGTGTTTTCATGTTTTTTTTCACCTATATAATACCGTTTTGAACTGTCACTGCTTGAGCCCGGATAGGACTTTATACGGTAAGTTTTTATTTCAATTCATTTTAATTAGTATGATTTTAATATCGAATTTTAATCAGCAACCTAAAAAGTCAATACCTACCGCTCGCTTCCTGTAACTATACAAAAAAGGTTTAAATCTTAATTAGATCGTTAAGTGCACCGGATAGTTAGTGGCTGAGATAAAGTGTGTTTAAGTAACATATCGATTAACGACTGTAATCGACGTAAAAGGACATTGCAAGGACAGTAGCTGCTGGCCACTCTAATGAACACTAGAAATACTCCACATTTGGTGCGCAATCAAAGTATTAAGTGAGCGTTTATATTTTTGAACCGATATTCGGTACGCTGTTATTTATTTGTGTACCAGTGGTTGGTTGTGGATTGCACAACTCTATATCAAACGGACCTTTATTTGAGACATTCTACAACCTTTGTGGGTCATGCAGATTTATCTACGGCAATGTTACAACTTTTTAGTTGCGATATTAATATATATGTAGATTGGTACTTTAATGATAAGATTGTTTACTATGCTGGGGAGTTTTAATTAATTTTAAAAATATTTGACCCCTGTATGAATACCTACCTTGGTAGAGGTTCTTTTTTAAATGGAAGGTTATATTTCCATATTCATTTTTTAACAAAATGTGTAAATAGGTACTGTAATTAAATACAAATTAATTAAGGAAAGTCTTTGTAGGTACCTATTATTTAGTCATCGCCATTAAAATTATCGCGTCATTTCAAATTCACCACTTAAAGATGACACTCAGTGTGTGCATACACACACATGGGTAGACATCGATACACTGCCAAATTAAATAAACTTTGACGATAAATTAATGAGCGGTAATTTCTGTAATTATAGATCTTTTCAAGACACAAGTCTTATTTAAGATATTATAGGATCTAGATGGCAGGTACTAAATAAAAATATTTATATTTGTTTAAATAACGTTGTCGGAATTTCCTGTGCCGTGGGTACGTTTACAAACACAAATATTCACAATGCAAAATTACATGTAAGCCATGAAAAGGTATGATATTTGATAAGATATTTGTTCCTTGCGGAAATCGAACCCACGACACAAGGCAGAAGCCGCTCGCTCGACAATTGCCCCAACCATTGTCATCCAACACAACGATGTAGGTATTTGGTGTCAAAGAAATGTCAAAACAGACTTGAGTACCTGGTATTCGTACTCAAAATCCCATCATCTACTGCCATACCTGTAAATATTTAATTATTAGAACAATTAATGAATTACTTACTTCGTACTTAATTTTAGTTGTAGTGGTCGCCCACTGGTCGAAATTCGACCATAATTGATTTATATTTTTTTATGCATAATTTTATTAATAAGAAATATTAGCATTCTATACTCCTTCTCTATAGTACTTATACACTAAATCTAAATGTGAGAAATATCATACTCCTGCGTCCGCGCAATTTTTGTTAAAAGGGGTAGGTATGTACAATGTTTTTGCTTCACGTCACGTATTAGGTATTTATTATGTACATTCATCAGGTATCACTCAAAGTTGTATTATTTTCTTGTAGCGTCATTTCAAATATCTAAAAATATGATAATCTTTAAATCATTCTAAAGATTATAAATATTTTATGCATCTGAATACTAAATAAGGAAAACGTATGTGTTTGTATAGTATATATAATTATATATATATATATTTATATTGACAAACACGTGACTTGAATGAAAATATACATATAAGTAGATGCTAATAATATTTACACGTGTATTTCATTAGTGTTGTGATCGGAGATGTGGCAATCTAGTACAGGGAGTCTGACGTCATAAAGATGAATCATCATCATCAACCTCGCCAAAAGACGTCCACTGCTGGACATAGGATGGATAAGGATAGATTTCCACGAGGAGTGGTCTTTACCAGGTCGTCGGTACACCTCGCTTGGGTAGGCCACCCACCAAAGAAAAGAATGAATTAATTAAAGATATATGACAAAAAAAAACACTTCGTTATAGACATATAAACAAGACTATTCTTTCTCGATTAATAAAACTTAAAGATTATATAGAAAAATGTCTGCCTTATTATGAAATCAATTAACTACGTTTTACAGAGTTTATCGCGATATGTTATTTAATTCTGTCGTTTCGGATACTTACTTAATAACCATTTTCTTTTTGGAAAAAATATCTTTATGGGAATTATATAACCTACATAGGCACAAAGGCCAAGGAGCCATGCCATAAAAATTTACAAACAAAAAAAAATAGGCTACGTATAGTAAGTAACTTACTATAGTAATACTAGCTGACCCGACAGACGTTATTATGCCACATAAATTATTTCTAGTGAATATTTTGGTAGTTAAATAAAAAAATACAACAGCAGAACTTATCAGATTTGTAAAACTAGACGATTCTTTTACATATTTCTGCTACGTTATCAAAAATCTTTCAAAACCTCGTTAGTGCGCCGAGCCGCTACTATCAAAAGCGTATTTTTTACTCTGGCAACACCTCCCGAGGCTGGTAATCAAATAAGAACCTCCCTAATTCTCTACGGGAACATCGGCACCTCAATTATGACGCATTAAAATATTTTTTATTTTGAGTCATAAGTTTTTTAAAGGTTTGCGTGTTAAGGAGACGTAAATTCTCGTGGTTTATAATAAGAATAAGTTGCGAATTGTGGATATATTTAGAATATCTCAATATAGCTTAAGTTGTTTTTATATTTATGATAAATATGTATATTATTATCCGCATATTATGATACAGCACCATTGAGTTCCTAAGTAATGAGGCTTATGTTACGCATACCAGGTGGTTGATACAATACATAGATATTTATTTCTACATACATACATATATTATTATTCATAGGAACATCCAAGAATGTGACTGTCAATTAATGATAACATTATAATTCTGTTATTTATAAATACTGAACTGAACTGAACCTTCATGAAATTATTATTATTATTATTATATAATTCCGGTAGAAGCAAATCACGGGCATTAAACATGAACATTGGAAGTTAATACTAGATGTTTTAATATATGTATAATGTGTAAGTATTATTAAAAATATATCTGTAACACAAACTTCGTTACTTAGCTCGGAACTAGATGACGCTATATCCGTAAATATGTGTGTAAAAAAGTCGGCTTCTGTGCTACGCGAGATACTTAACACGGGTAAGATTCTGGCGTTCCTACACATAACTTCCGAAAAGTTAGTGGTGCCTTGGGTTTGAACTCGAGACCTTTGACATCTCAGTCCACTAGTCACACCACTAAGCTACCACAACTCTATCATACTATACTTATGTTATACGATATATTTTCGCATTTATAATATTATTACGTTATTAACGGTTCAGGGTAACATCTTAGTAGGGGGTAAAGTTATCAGGAAGAATATCTCTAGTAGGAGGTAGGGCATAGCGAGATTTCTCGCTCAAATTGAGCTGCCCGACTAGGGAAGTACCTCCGCCTTACAGAAGACCGCAGTGAATCAACAATAGTTGTCTTTCTGCGTGGGAGTAAGGTTACCAGAGCTCATTGGGGGAGTGACTATTCTGACAGCATGGGAATTCCGTTTGCTGTCAGTTCAGTAACTCCCTTATTAAGAAACAGAACGGTTTCTAAGAGGTTTGGCAACGCATTTGCAAGCCTCTGGTGTTGCAAATGTCCATGGGCAGCGGTCATCACTTACCATCAGGTGAGCCGCCTGATCGTTTGCCCCCTTATCACCATAAAAAAAACTCAAAAGTATCACAATGAAGAAAGCTATACTTATTATTAAAAGTTAAAAAGTTCGTTCGCTCGTTCATTCGTTCAATTAGTTTCTGATAATAATTTCACACTGTCGAGGATAGTCATAATGTTTGCGATGATCACAAGAAGCGAATCATCGCGGTGTTGGCGGACGGACGCTGTTAATTAGTGTTGCCAAGTTTTTGTTGGAATCGGCTGCGGTCGTACTGCTAGCGATTAGCGAAAGCGGTTAGTTGGTGAAATTATTAATTTAGAGCACATATACATATATATCTCGCAATTCTTAATATGTGTGCCAAATTTGACATTTATATGAAATAGTTTTTGGGTTATGGGGGAATCAAAAGTGGCTCCAAATGGTTCGTGTGCACACACGGTGCTGCTCGCCAGTTCTGCTTGAATTTAGCTTGACACGCTGCCCCGTGTCTGATGATGGAAAGAATATAAAAGAGAATACATTTATGAGGATGAAAAAAAAAAAAAAAAAAAAATAAAATCCATTTAATTCAGGAAGATATTCCCATATTTGATATAATAACAAATAATAATAAAAAATAAAAATAAAAATGTTATGCTAATTTTGAATAAATAAATAAACTTATTTGTAACAACTTTTTATACCATGTTTTATGCAAATAAAGAATTTGAATTTTGAATTTGAATTTGAATGAAGTCAGCGTAGCCACGGCATGCTGACTTCATTATTGAATGGGCTGCAATAGGCATGTGCCTACTGCAGCACATTCCTATATAAGGGCAGTCCAACCGCCCTGCGATTAACGCCAGCACAACATTGGAGCTGGCCCGCACCCTGCGCACTAAGGACGCGCACCGCTTGCGCATGGTGGTATGAAAACAGTCGGTGCGCGCTTCCGCAAACATGCCCGAGGCACTGCAAAAGCAACGTAGTCTCTGTATAATATTATTTTGGAATCACAGTATTACCTAATTATTATAACCTCTTCGTGTATAACCAATGTCAAAAAAATCGTGACTAAGTGTTGGTATCAAATTAATTAAATATCCTTGAAGAGTACTTTAATATGTTTTCTGCTAATAAGTAGCTGCAAAATATTTATAATTAGAACCATTAAGTACAAAAAAAAATTGGTCATGATGTGTATTAAAATATTTAGACAGTTTGAATATTAACTAATTATTTTTTTTAGAAATATGTTCGTTATGTTTTAAGTAACATATTATATTTTTTTATGAACAATTTGTGTGTCTTGAAATAAAACTACTTTTTACGGATTTTATTGCGGTATATTGATATAATTTTAACTCAGTCGGCCCGTGACCATGGATGCTGTAAAGGATATGAAACGTCGGGTTAAAATAATATCATTATACCGCGATAAAATCTGTAAAAAGTTATTTTATTTCAATGTCTAATATTCGCGTAACTGTAAGAAATCAATAAATATGTGAGTCTAACAATGTACCTAAGCCAATGAACAGCTTTGATTTGAGCTGTCTCCGTCAACGGCACGCATACATCAGCCGTCGTGTAGCTCAACCAGAGAGCTCCATAGCGCACATCAGTAAGGCATTTGTGTAGGCAATTTAAAAATATAAGCCAATGAACAATCCCAAAAAAAAAATGAATATCCCAAACCCACGAGACGTTAAAAACTTCTTAGATTAAACAGACTTAATCGTGTGGGATATACAGATCTTTTAAAGCTTACACGTGAATATTTGACGTTGACGTAGTCGTTTTATTAGTCTCCCCTTGACATTGGTGGTGTAAAGAATCCAAAACCTTGGGATAAAATAATATCAATATACGGGGGTTTTTTAAAAAAATATTGTTTAAGCGAGGAATCTCGCTATGCCCTATCTCCAAGAATAATTAATGAAATACGTACGAAGCAATTCTTAATTCAAAACATAAAATATAAGTATAGTTAAGGTATATTTTACACGCTGTCCGCTAGCACTATGGCCTTAGCTCAAAGCAGCAAAAACAAGTGATGTGCGCAGGCGTAACGTGGGCTGGAAGCCGCGGCCGGCTATCCAACCGTGTCCTGATGACGTCACCACGTCAGCTTACTGAAAAACATTGAACAAGTTGACCTACCGAGCCATATGTTTTATAGACATGCAATGTCACGTACAAAAGACATCAACGACATAAAAACGTTATATTTTTCAAGAATGTTTTTTTTGTTGAGTAGTTTGTTAATTAGGGAAGGGAAGACTTATTTGTTTCTTATGATAACATAAATCATAACAGCGTTATAGTCCGATTATTTAATTAAATTTAATTATGAATTCCCTATACAAACTTCCACCTCCCCTTCTTTTACTTTCCGCGATAGAAACTCCTCTTATATTGTTCTTAGATTCTATCTATATACTTCCAAAACTATCTCTATGTCAAATTGACGACCCAATTAGTCCAACGGTAGTTAACACTGCCTGCTGTGCTATGGGTCCCAGGTTCGAATCCCGGTAGGGACAAATGTTTGTGTGATGAGCATAAACATTTGTATCCGAGTCATGGATGTATCTATGTATAATATGTATGTATTTACAAAAAAAAGTATATATGTAGTATGTAGCTTAGCTCGAAACTAGATGGCGCTGTGTCATAATGTCCAGGATTATTTATTTCTTTATTAATTTCATCTAAATAGGTACAACGGTTTAAGCGTGACGAGTATATTTACCATTATTAATATATGTAAATAGATCTAAAAACCTTCTACCCATCCGACCATCGTCCGCAAACTTTACTTAACGAACGCCGATCGATCAGGTAGCTATTTAGCACAACCTACCGTATGTAAGTACTGAAACAAAATGAGAGAGAAAGTGAATGGCCTTGATACTGCCAACCACTGTTGTTGTTACTTTACACAATACATATAGTATTAAAAAAAAAGTTTACTGCAAGGAGGTTTATTCGGTATTGCAAATAACTGAGGATACAGTTACATAAGAAGATGAGTCAATGTGATTTTTATAGTCGAGAAGCTAACCTAGCCCAGTTTTGGATGAACTCTAATAGTTGTACCTACCTACCTTTTTTAAATTTTATTCGGTGGGTCTTCTTTATCGATCACCTCATGTATATCTTCCCGCTCGCGAATATAAGACGGTTATTTTTTTTTAAATTAAAAAAGGGGGTAAACAGGCCATTACCGCCCATGAACAACTGCAACATCGCAGGCCTTTTTTACAAAAGAAGCTCTCTTCTAGAAGGGCTCTCCGGCCATATGACAGTGGTAGTGACTGCCGTGAGGGGTACGGCAGTCACTCCCACTCCGTACCGACTCCAAGTGACCTTTGACCAGCGTTTACCCCGTATTTAGAACAACCCACAAACGTTTTACCACAACCAGATATACTGTAGATACTATTCCTAAACTTAAAATCAGGGTACGTCTTTATTTTACGTGGAATTCGCCTGCCGATGTGTTCTCAAACGACTACACGGGGTTCTTAAAAAGGGAGTGAAAGAGTTTGGGGTCGGAGACCCGCCACTTGACATCTCTGGTGTTGCAAACCTCTAGTGTCTATGGTAACGGCTTCCCATCAGGCGACCTGTACGCTAGTTTGCCACCTTTGCGACATAAACATATATAACTGATATACTAAGTACATAACTAAAAATACTCAGTTTACCAGAATGTCTTCAGATTAAAATATTTAAAATTCACATTGTAATTATCTTAGACATCTTGATTATACAGAAAAAAAAACAAATAAACAAGAAGTCTTGTCAGTAAACGCATCATAATTAGCAATCAAAATTAATTCAATTCAAATTAACAGAATAACAATTATGCGCGTGAGAGTATCACACAAACTAACACCGACGTTTACTGGTGAGTACCAGGCAATCATATCTTTACAGAGCTATAAAATACTAGACTTGACATGGTTTATGTCATGTCACTAAGCGTGCGTATCCGTGACAAGGCGTTATGTCATGAATTGACATCAATGTCAGAAGATTTCTACAGACCACAGATTATGTACTAAAACTCAACCTTATTCAAGAATTCTTAGTCATTTACGAGGCCTATTTATTCGTACCTACTCGTGACAGTCACGTCAAGTCACAAATATTTATATTTGTGTATTCCTAAATTTTTAAACAAATAACAACTACATCTACATAATAATAATAATCATGTGAGAATATTTTCACATGGCAAAGAATCAACAAACAAAATTTATTCAAAGTCCTTTGCCTATTCTTTACGAGAAAAAAAAAACAACTTCTTGTCCACCAAGATTTTAAATTATCATTATCAGTTATTTTCAACAACTATAATTCAATTTGATTACTATGGGAATTACAAAAACACACTTGAAATATAAAATTAATGTGAGTTCACCGACCGCGCGGCTAAACTTACCTGTTGGGGTCAAAAGTCCGGTTGTGATGTCATTATATTATGGTAAACAAGACTTATTTGCAAATTATGTGAGTTTATTTTTGTATCTTTAAAATTAATTTAGAAAAACATATAGTACTAGCTTTTGCCCGTGACTTTGACTGCGTTGAAAAAGTAATTCTATCCGATCTGTTTATTCATTAATCTGGGTATTTATGTCTATCCTCTTTTAAGAAATTGTCACCCCTCCCCCCCATCTTATCGCCCTTTCGAGGCTTTTAACTTCATAATCCACTGACAGTCTAGTTTATCGCAGCTTAACCGACCGAACATATGCTAAAGCCAAATTCCGCCTGAATGTTGACTCAAATGTTTGAAATAATGGGTGCATTATGGCAAATTTAAACTTTATTTTAGAGAGTCAGCATTGAGTCAACTGAATGGCCTCAGTCAATAAATATGTAACTGCCAATAAAAATGTAATTACTGTAAGAAATAACAATAGTTGCAAAGAAGGTTTTAATACTTTGTAGGTAAAGTCTATACAAAAGTTATATTCCAACATATTAATATACACCTACGCACATAAAATATAGAACACAATATTAAAAAGTAAAAAGCAATTTTACATCACAAACATGCATCAGTAATCAATTTTTTTACGCAATTTTTTAAATATTTTACCTGTCTATAAGTTCAAAGGCTCATAAAAACCATGTCCAAGTCCGATGTAGATATCAAAACGTGTAAATATAGACTCCTCGCGAGTTCTGCGCTCCCCGTCAATCATTTAACACATCACACTTTGTGTTTGGGTGTGCTCTTTACTTTTTATCTGCAAACCTTGATCGATGCTTCTTGCATTTATGTTGCCCTGGTATTTCTTTTTGTTGTTATATGCAAGTTGTTAAATAAATGTAATATTTATTATCCAGATATTATTTTATTTTATTGGACTTCACACTACATCATCTAGTTTTGTATAGTAAATAGTGGCAGATAGTAAATACATATTATACATACACAAACATAATAACTCAGATGAAAATGTCCATGCTCAATCAATCACATAAACATTTAAAAAAAAGCATTTGATAAAAACCAAAAAGAATTAAAGTCGTTTCTATTTTTTGCCATAGGCTATAAAATGTATATCTGTTGCACTTAAAACACGAATATGACAAGATGAATGAACGTGAACGAAGCAAAAGTAAACATGCAGATATTGACGCACGGTTTTATAGTTTTCTTTCTGCATATTACCATCGATAAAAGTGGGCTATAAATAAGTATTTGTTAAAAGACTACTAAAACTAAAACTACAAAGACCTGGGATGGCAACACTGTCGTACACCTTGATAACAGTCAAAATATGTATTTAATGTTACATAAAGCAGCCAAAACTCCGCGATCATTTCACAGAAATATGGCACTGTGGTTCTGATCTTATTATTATTAATTATTATCCTTATGTATAAAAATGTTAAGTTGGTTAATGTAAGGTTCAAAAATTGGTTTTAATCTTTAACCACAATGAGCCACAGTGAATCAGGGTGGGGGGTACATTATGTATAATGTAATGTATTTATAAAGGGTGAAGATGCCTATTTTAAAATTGACGAATAATATTGAAAAATAAAGATGTTTTTACATAGTTGTTCTGTGGCCACAATGTAAAGGGTTCATCATTTTAAATACTGTGTGGGTGTGTGCTCTTTACTTGCTATCTGCTAGGCTTGATCAACAGCGCCCATTGCATTCATGCAGTCCTGGTATTTCTTTAATAATGCACATGCAAATGATGAATTGTCATTGGATGATTTAAGATTAATAAAAATGTATTGTTGGGACACCTGAACATTTTCACCATATTATTTATTAATATTAGCACTTGGCACTGCTTTTGTTATAGAATTTAGAATTTCTGGTGTAAAATGTTCACATACACAAACACTCAGACCCGGAACAACTATCTGCAGATTGTACAAATATTTGCTCCGTGCGGGGGGGATCAAAACTGCAACCCGAGACGCACTAACTGATCGCTAAGCCACTGCGCCAATCAGGTCGGCGATTGCTGTCATCGTCTTTGCTCCATAGCTCAATTATCTCCTTCGCGTCTATCAATATCTTCTCTATGACGCCAGTAATCGTAATTATCGGTATATTACATTTTATGGAAACTATCGACCTTATAGTATCCCTATTCATTTGCAAACCATTCAATATATACCGAGTCTACAAACGAGATTGTCGACCACATATAACATTATTCTAAAGAGATTCAAATCAGCGTATTAAAACAACAGAAATTGGCCAACTAGTATGTGGAGCGGATTGGCTACAGCTCGATGTCGACATACGACCTTCGAGCTTCGATGTAAAGAGCTCTGCAGGTGGACTGTCCTGGCCGCTTATCTGTGAGAATTTAGATCTATTAGCATTGATAAATCTGTATGTAAGTATGTACAGAACAAATACTTCGATAGATCTCGAAGATAAAACTGTAATATAAGAGTTTAATAGTTTGTGCGTTTGTTGCCATTTTAGAGTTAGTCCCATTGTAAAAGATGTTAAGTAATGCTAGTTAAGGTTTTGATATACAAAACTAAGGCTGTATGTAGACGGTGTACGTAGGTCCGTGAGTATGGATGTTGTAAATGATCCGACACATTGAATTTCCGTAAAAAGTACTTTAAGTCTAAATGTTCAGTAAGTTTAAATGTTATAACATTTAAACTTACTGAACAGTTCAGTACAGGGCGTTTAAAAAATCTCGTCCCCGTCGTTGTCAGGGGGTAGAGTGCCCAGAAGACGGCATTCGCATTGCCACGTTGAATGGCAATGCTAATTCTTTGGCCGAAATATAGGCCAGCCTTTGGGTCACGTAAAACGTCGACCAAGCTTTTAGACATTTCTTTAAAAAGCGCTAAGGCACTCGGACCCCATGACCCAAACTTTTCAACCCCAAACGGCTCGAAAATATAACTATTTAATAAATTGTTATTTTTTTTTAATTCGTTTATTTTTTGTAATGATAGAGACCACGCGTACATTACTAAAGTAAGATATAAAAACAAACAATTGTTTTTTTACACATAATTATGTTTAAAGTACCTTTAATTAAGGGGGCGCGGGTGGGCTCGGGTGTTACGGTTCCAGATACTAATTTTCTAAGAAATTTTCAATAGTAGTTTAGAATGAATTTGTATCTATCTGTCTCCCAATAAGTTTATTCTTATATTTTACTCCTGCAAGAGACTAAATAAAATATACAGGTGAAATGTGTGAACCACCGCTGCCTAACCCTTAACGGACCAACTATGCAGGCAACATGTTTACACAGCCTTCACACTCAACCCCATTTTCCAAACAAATATAAATCAAAATACTAGGGGGCAAACCATAAGTCAAACGGATTATATTTAAAAACACAACTATAGTAAAGTAACACTTTGAAAGACATATTGGTTAAATTTGAGGGATACCGCTGCCTAACCCTCAACCAGCCTTCACTCATAATCATTTTCCCAAACAAACATAAATCAAATTACTAGGACACCATAAGTCACACAGAGTGTGTTTAAAAAAAGAACTTGTCTTCTACAGTGACCTCTAGGATGTCACTTTAGAAGATGGTCGCGAACCTTGTCCGTGCGACACATCATTCATTTACAAGAGAGTTGTAAAGAGCCATGTGAAACGGTCGTGACTATTCAACCTTTAAAACTTGTAGGGTTATCTCTACTATAGTTTTTTACATACATACACTCATGCCTTTTTCCCGTGGAGGTAGGCAGATACTACAGAATGCCACGCGCTACGGTCCCTGCATACCACTTTTGCCTCGTCCACATTCATACATCTCGTCATGAACGCGCGCTTCAGTTTTTTCTTATATATTATTTTTAACCCCCGACGCAAAAACGTCCGGCTGTTATAAGTTTGACGTGACGTGTGTTTGTGTGTGTGTCTGTCTGTGGCATCGTAGCTCCCGAGCGAATCAACCAATTTTGATTACTTTTTATGGTGTGAAAGGTGAGTTAGTGGGGTATTTTCCAACAAACATAGCTAAGATAGCTAGTCTAAGATATTCATTCGCCACAAAATGTGTGGAGGGTTTTTAAATTGTTAATTTAATTATTTTTGAGAGTTATAATAAATGGAACCTATACCCTGTAAATTGTAAGCAAGTGTAACCTGTTAGTAACTGAAATTTCTTCAGATTTACTGTTATTAAAAAAATACTTAAATTAAGAAAGAAATGTAAAGAATGTATATAAGATAAAGGTATGTATTAGGTACTGTCATTACTTTACGATGAGAAATCAAATTCTTGTCTGGCATTCGTAGAAAAATGCATGTCTGGAGTTGAAATAATATATGTCTTTGCGCAAAATTGATTATATCTCTAATTAATTTCACTAAACATCCAAAATCTGTGTGACTAGTGGACTGCGAAGTCAGTCCAAAGACTTTTCGAAGTCACCAGCGTATTCATTACGTGCTCAAGCGGTAAAGGTAAATACTGAAAAAACCTGGATGTCTGCACAAATTTCGAAATGATCAACTATCTGGCAAACCGCACTGGTGGCGTAGCCTATTCCTTCTTAAATGAGAGAAGACCCTTCAGGGTTGATGATGATGATGAAAATTTGATATTCTATCACAATCAATTAATTCTCGTTATTCTTAACGGAACATTATCTAGCGTAACCAGATGCATCTAAATAGCAGTATGCACTATTTAAATCTAAACTTCTTTCTTCGTTCACCAAAGTGCGGTGTGGCAACCCTGCCAATAAACGGTAACAATATAATGCGCCCGCGCAATCGCTCAGTAACGATTTAGTCCAGTTTTTGTTTGCTTTGTAGTAATGTGTGCACGTCGTGTCAACCTCACGTACTCTTTAAGATCGTCAGGTGTCAAGCAAATTACAGGCATAAAGATAAATAAATAAATATGTACTAACATTATTGACTGCCTCGTTGGTATAGTGGTCATTAAGTGCGACTGCTGAGCAAGTGCCAGTGCTGTTATTGGGATCGATTCTCATGTCGAGCCAAGTATTATTGGTTATTCTATAAAATTCTCACGCAGCTCGGAGCTTGGATTTGGACCAGATTGATGGCAATAGGCTCGCCCCCTATTACATGGGATCTAAAACATACCGGCGAAATGTGTAACATTATTACACCTCTGCCTAACCCTTCGGGAACAGCAGGCGTGATAGTATGTGTATGTACACATGTATAATAAGCGCTATACCACAGATCATAGTTAAATGAACATACTATAAACTGTATACTGATTTGCGGAGGTATGAGAGAAAAAAATCGGTCTGAAATTAACTACATCTTAATGTCTCGTGTAACGGCTTAAAATGTTAAATGTCTAGTAATTATTATCTACTAATGTTAGTTAGTTAATAACCTATCGTTAGTTTAACCGTAGGCTACAATTATGTCCGTCCAAACATCTTTAGGTATTAATCTTACTGATTGAGTTGTAAACTTTATTAGTATACTTTTTATGGTTCCGTACCCAAAGGGTAAAAATGGAACCCTATTACTAAGACTTCGTTGTCTGTCCGTCTGTTTGTCACCAGGCTGTATCTCAACAACCGCGTTAGCTAGACAATTGAAATTTTCACAACTTATGTATTTCTATTGCCGCTATAACAACAAAATAAAATAAATATTTAAATTTTTCATCAACCCATTATTGTCCCACTGCTGGGCACGGGTCTCCTCTCCTTTGAGAGGGAGGGATTAGGCTATAGTCCACCACGCTAGCCTACTGCGGGTTGGTAGACTTCACAAGCCATCGAGACAAATCTCTCAAGCATGCAGGTTTCCTCACGATGTTTTCCTTCACCATTTGAGCTTGTGATAAATACGCACATGACTTCCGAAAAGTCAGTTGTTCATGCCTTGGGTTCGAACACTTCGAACTCGAGACCTTTGACATCTCAGTCCACTGGTCTCACCACTAGGCTACCACAGCTCTGTACTCAACAATGAAGTAAAACAAAATACATATTACATATCAGAAATTTAATGTTAGTACATAAAAACATGACTTATAATTCTGACACCGTTCGCCACACATATGTTTTTGGCAACACGTTGTTGTAACGTCCAAAACGTTAATGCCACTTGAATATTAAGCAGCTGCTTAGTATCATAATATTTGTATTTATGTGAGAATTCATATGTAACAATTTTGTTCACTTTTGTATGTATATTGTAACAATATACAATGTAACCTCGTACTGTATGTTTCAAGAATTTCAACACATTTCTTACACGTGTTTTTTAATATCCTTTTAAAATATATTGTCTGTTCTGTTTTTTTTTGTGTTTTCTCAACATGGGTTTCAATAAGGATTGATATGATAAGTAGTGATAACCCAGTGGAATCACCAGTGTACTATGAACGTCAAAGGTCTTGAATTGGAACCCAAGACTCTACCAGGCACCACGAAATTTTCGGAAGTTATGTGCGTATTTATCACATGCTCAAACGGTGAAGGAAAACATTATGAGGAAACCTGTATGCCTGAGAGATTCCCTCGATGTCGAGGCTAGCTTGATGGACTAAAGCATAATCCCTCTCAAATGAGAGGAGAGCCGTACCCAGCAGTGGAATTATGTATAATGGGTTGATGATTGTTAATGATCGCTAAGATTTTAAGCACACTAATGTTATTAGACTAGACGCTTTTCTGTTTCATAAGGTACTCCTTCCTTACCTACTGGAACCGTAAAATAGGATGTGGTAGGTACCTACTGTTTGTCCAACATACACCACATTTACATTTCTCTCCCACGCTAAAACAAACGTTGCTACGACACATCAGCACGATTAGAAGGCATATTATCGAATAGCTATAATTAGCCACTCTTTAATTCTCAGTATTAACTCTACACAATCAAAACAGCGATAACCTATTTCTATATAAGTCAACAACTACTTCATTCAACTCACCACAGAGTCATACCAAGTGGGCGCCTGCAGATGACGTCACAAAAATACCAGCTTCCGATTGGCTAGGAATTGTCACCTTGGTTCGCGCATGCCTACGCGCAGAATCAAGTTATTTAACTCAGTTTTTTTTTGCCGTACAATGTATGTTTATTGCTCAGCTCGTTTGTAGGAAGTAGCTCATTGTGCGAGGATTTTCTCTTTGTTTTTAGCTTTGCCTAAAAAGGCGTTCATGAATAAGTAAAGTCGAGAATAACCTGCTGTGTTATGCGGCGTATTGTGCGCTTTTTTAACCTTTTATGGATAGACCCGGATCAGTGAAGGTATTAAAAATCTATATGAGTATCAAGAATATTCTCTATATGAACATATATTTACACAGCTATGATAGTCTTGTATTGTGACAACTGGACTGTGAAGCTTATGGTCACAATTAGATCTCAAGGCATCCAGCACTAGCTTCTCGGAGATTTACGAGTGCTTATCATATGCTCAAACGGTGAAGGAAAACATCGTGAGGAAACCTGTATCCTGTAGCGTGTGAAGGCCGTCAATCTACACTAAGGGTAGTGCAGTAGATTGTAGCCAGAATATAGGCTCGTGAGTTGCTAGAGCTCGTTGGGGGAGTGACTATTCTGACAGCATGTGAATTCCGTTTGTTGTCAGTTTATAATAAATCCCTTATTTTAAGAAACTTAAGTGCGCGAGCGACGACTCCTCTGGTGTTGCAAACGTCTATAGGCTACGGTAATTTACAATATCTTACCATCTTACCATAAGGCCAATATTGCTTTTTATTCCACCCTTGTGGAATAAAAAACAATGTTGGTTGACTTCTTCTCAAATCCATTTTAATGTCAGTGTAAATTAATATATGTTCTTCTCAAAATGCCATAAGTAAGTAGGTGTAGTCTAAATGTCGGTGGTCGACTTTGCATGCTAAACTATATTTAAGCTCCGGAGCCTTCAACGCTGCGAGTACCGTGAACTTTAAGAGAGGAATTTGGTTCGCAAGTTTTAATTTATTTTTGGGAAGATTTGTGATGCTAATTAATGTTTATCATTAATCCCCCTGTCACGGTGACTTGAGCTACCTACTCAGTACCTACCTGCTTATTGCACAACATTAAATGGATATTTTTATTGAAATAAAACTATTTTTTTTTTAATTTCATCTCGGTATCTAATATACCGAGATGAAATTCAAAAAAAAATAGTATTACTGTTTTTATTTAATGTGGAAGCTGTAAAGGATCCGTAACTTCATTTTTATAATATCAATATACCGCGATAAAATCCGTAGTAGTAGTTTTATTACAATATCTTGAACATGTATTGAGGAGCAGTGACTTCCTCAATATATCTCTGTTATATTGAGGACATTCCCTAATGAGAAACAGGTCAAATACCTAGTCTATATACAAAACAGAGTTTTCCTTTGAATAGTGAAAAATTATTTGGTATCTAAAAAACTTAGGCTACAGAGATTATAAATTAAGGAACATCGGTTTCATATATTCAAATAAATCATTTGAGTTGAGTTCGGGCGTTATTCTGTTATTTAGAAGTTATATTAATAAATATGGAAATATGTTTACCAAATATATAAAAACTAGTTTTATGAAAGGCGCTGACTTTTAAGATACAGGTTTTATCCTAGTTTAGAAGCCAGACTTATTTGGAACTTATTTGGTTGCTAATAAACGGACTATTTTATATAAATCATGATGATTACTTCCGAGGTGTTGGTCAGATCTGTTTAAACTGAAGATGGCTCATAGATCGTCTTCCTACACCTACAAAATATTGTCAGCAACCCAACGCTCTTACCGAAACCTTTATACCGCAGTAATAAGATCGAAAATCGAATAAATCAGCTGTAAAACAAAATAAGTTTCGATCATAAATTATGAAGGTGCCATTGTAAAATACTTATCACATAGAGATAAGGTTGAAAGTTATTTGTTTTAAATGTATTTGTGGGTTGGTCTGGTTATAAATAATTATTGCAGTGGAGCGTGGGCGCGGCAAGGTGACACAGTGACGTCACCGCAACCTGCGCGTGCGACTGTACCAAGAACACTTACCTACTTACAAGCCGTTCATATTTAATGTATTGGCGTTATTGTCTTTTACATTTATTTTATTATTACACCTACATCGATTTTCCTTGCAGTTTACGCAATTGCAATTTGATGTTTTAGTGTCAATTATTATTGTCTTAGGGCCGATATCATCATCATCATTATCTTCTCTCTTGGATATCCTCAAGTTTCCGCCCGCAGCCAACTGCTTCCGTCGACCTTAATCCATTTTTTTATCGAAATAAGGTGGCAAAGGTGCAGGGCGCACCTTATGGTAAGTGATCACCGTCCCCCATGGACATCTGCAACACCAGAGGAATGCAAATGCCTTTCCAGCCTTTCAGGAACCGTTTTCGTCCATCCATCATATGCAACGCACTGTTTTAAAGCGAGTGGCCCCCACTCAAGAACCTTTCTGCCTCAACTGCCATCTGTTCGACAAGCTATGAGCCTCGCCCACTGGCATTTCAGCTTAGTTATCCTTTTACTATAATGTAGACTTCTTAATGTTTTCTCCTGTTTAGTGCCTCACTGGTCGTTACGAGTCACGTTGATACCTATTCCAAGTTATCATCATGATAATTTCAGCTAAATGACGTCCACTGCTGGACATAAGCCTCCCCCAAAAGTTTCATGACCACTGGCATTTCTCTAACCTCTCCGGTCCAGGTCATATTTTGAAGAATTCACAGGCTGTCGAGAGTAATTCTTTAGCCATGTGAATTTCATCCCAACCTTATGTTTCCCAAACCTTTGCTTTCAACGTTTAGTGTTTACATATTTGAACAGTTTCAATTCTAAAGACTCCAAAGATAGGACCACACTTCTCTAATATATTCTGAACGTGTGGAATACACAGTGGGAAGTGATAGGCGCCACCTGCCGCATTAATTGTGAACTATGGCGCTACGTGAGTTCAACAAGTGCCAATATATGGCGTATACGTGGTCTTGTAAGCAGGATGCAATTATTGCGCTTTTACGATAAATGATGATGAGTATTTGATATGTAAGGAAACTACACTTCACGACGTTAGTTGGTGATGGATGGTGACTATATTTCGCATATAGAGACTTTGTCGTGCATATGAATATCTGGGACACAGAGTACATAGTTTGTGCTTGTCGTAGTGCTGAAAACCCTGGATTAAGTATACCTTTAGAATATCGGAATTTAGTGAAAATACTGATATTCAACCGCATCTGGGTCGTAATATACCACCAAATCTGTATACCCGAAGAGGCAGGGTCTGAGGTATAATATACATCCACATGGGAATGAGCTGATGCCCAATTACCGGGTACAAATCCATTATTAGCGAATTGTAGAAAAGGACGCGCGGAAAATATTTTAGCAAAAAAATTGCTAGGTTTGGTAATGAGGTATTGATTTGGAAAGTCAATAAGCAGTTCCGTCTCAGATACTTATCATCATATACCCATTCGAAGCCAAACCAGATAAAACCAGTATAATATAAATTCTACTTTACACAGAACCGAATAGCACTAATCCCACACAATACGAACAAAGATAATCAACTCCTTACATTATGTATTACATGGCTGTATCAATATGTATGACAGTTCGTTCACACAAGTTAAATGAGGAAGGATTCCTAAACGGGAGGCGATTGCTATTGTGAGTGCGAGTCTCGCTACCTGGTTGTGACGTGTAACTACTAGCTCTTTGTAGAGGAGACTCGTCCTTAGCAGCTAACGATCAATCAAATTAACGTAATTATATGGTATATTTTTGTCTTAGGACAATACTCTTTTCGAATCTTGATAAGATATGCACTAACACAAATATTTGACTTTGTATGTTCCACTGCTGGGCACGGGTCTCCTCTCAGTTTATAAGGATTAGGCTATACAGTCCACCACATTAGTGTTGACTGGCAGACTTAGCACGCCATTGAGAAATTCTCTCAGGCATTGCAGATTTTCTCAAGATATTTTCCTTGATCGTTTGAGCATGTGATGAATACACATATAACTTCAAAAGTCAGTGGTGCGTGGGATAAACACAGGACCTTTGACATTGAAATAAAATTACTTTTTACAGATTTTATCGCGGTATATTGATATTATTTATAACCCGTAGTTTCCTATCCTTTACAGCATCCATGGTCAAAGACAGAATGAGATGTTGATTGTCTTGAAATTATAATTACTAACAGGACTTTGACCTTTAGGCTATCACAGTATTTTGTTCGGAAGTGTGAGGATAAAATATCACGTGTCCTTTCTATTTAGCAGCATTAGCAGTTCATTCATTAGCTCGCAACTACCAGGGCACCATAAGTATCAACTGTCAATTCAAGGTACTGGGCGCAACGGCCTCCGGTGCACGCACGCATATAAATGTTACACGATCGCCTTTAGAATCGCAATCAGATCCGACAGTGATAAATACGTGATAACATGAGGCCATTTGCATGTCATTAGTTAAGTTAGAACGATAGGATAAGTTGGCTAATCCTTCTATCGCAGTAGTAGGCCTCTCCCAAACTGCGTCATAATACTCTGTCCTCCGCCTTCCTCATCCATTTTATCTCAGAAACCTTTTTTGTTGATTAATATATGTAATTTCGCACGCACTGCTGGCATTTCCAAGCTACGTGCGTATTTATCACATGCTCAAACGGTGAAGGAAAACATCGCACCACCAAAACTAGCACGCCTGAGAGATTTTCACGATACGCGATGGCGTGTTATGTCTATCAACGCGGATTAGGCCAGCGTGGTGGATCGTAGCTTGAAAATGAGAAGAGACCGTAAGTAAATGGGTGGATGATGATGATGATAATGTGAGATATATTAAATAAATTGGTATCTCGTATTCAAAGGCGATTATTAGTGCTGTATTTTCTGCAGCAGTTGTCATTTAACATTTCACTAACAACTCATTTATTGACGCACTGCTGGGCACGGGGCCAACCTAATCCCTCTCAATTGAAAGGGATTAGGCTATAGTCCACCACGTAGTGCGAGTTTGCAAAGCTCATGCACCATCGAGATAATCTCTCAGGCATGCAGGTTTCCTCACGATGTTTTCCTTCACCGTTTGTTTCGGAAATTAAAAACTTGTAAAGCGTAAAATTAATTACCTATCTCTTATCTAGTGTTACTTCCAACCCACTCGTAATCCGTTTCCTATTGACACATAATTATACCGCGTAGGTTTGCCTGCCACTTGTGTTTTTTTCTATTACTTAAGTCATAAGTTTCGTCACGCTTTACATAACTTTATATATAATGCGTTGACACCAATTATCACAAATTTTGTAGGTATATTTTTGTTAGTACTTGCCTCCTTCTTATAATGCAAATCGCATGGTTTCGTAAAAATATTGCAAACTACCGTCTCGTCCCGCTTCAATAATGAATGATTGAATGATTGTTTATTTCTGAAAATAGATCTTTTTGAAGACACTTTTACAAGTCATGTACATTGTTTTTTAGTATCTAGTTGACATCGGCATTTCCTAACTGACGACCTCTGAGAAGAAATGCCGAAACAAACTCAGAGAATCGTGGTCTCTTTTAAAGTCCAAACATTTTGGATACAATATGTGAGCCTGACTATGAAGGTTAAATAATAAATAAATAGTTATGTCAAAAAATATAAACTTCAAGAGAAATCGCGGCAAGGGCTTTTATGGCTTTTCAATTTTTACGGCTTCTGTTATATAATTGAAGTTTTCATACGGATCCCTAATCCCGTATTTTAAATGAAATATAGCTTATGGTATAGGTGCCGTCACGAGTTTAGAGCGCTCGACGAAAGTAGTGGGGAGACTTGCGCATGTCGTACGCTCGTGCTCACAATATTACGAAGTGTTTTTAGAAAAGTTAAAGTTACTTGAGTTGTCACTTGTAATGGAAAAGAAAAATAAGTTTTATACAGGTATTTTAAAAGAGAAAAATAAAATATAACCACGGTTTATTTTATAAAAATAATAATTTATATTGTTTTGTAGATACGTATAGAATCAATATTACATAATCAATAATAAAATTAATGTAATGTGTATTTTAATTATTGGTGTACAATAATGTATATTCTATCTATCTATCTACATATAATCAAATAATCAATTATATTTAAAAAAACTTAAATTCTAATAGTTTGGCAATAATCCTATTCCTTCCATCAAATCGTCGTTAATTAAGGAAGTCGAAGTTTATAGATGGATGCGACTGGAACTACTTATTGAAAGGTGATAAAAGACGATGAAAAAATACGAAAGAATATGTGCGTGAATGTACTTTGGGCGATACACCAATACGGCGGCGGCACTGGCCGCTTCACCCTCCGCACACCGCCCACCCCGCCAAACGGCCCCAAAAACTGATATCTGCGCATTCAAGGCCAGCGCTCTAAACTCGTGACGGCACCTATAACTATGGATAATATAGCATCTAAGCTAATGGTGAGATATTCATTCAGAACGACTCAGTCGTTTCGGAGCCTATTCCATACAAACAAATAAACAAAAAACACATCTATCCACTTTATAATAATAGTAAAGAGTATAGAAGAATCACTTAACGAATATATGGTTCCATTAATATTGATATCACCAATAAGGAAGAATTCTAAATTCAAAATAAACAATTTCATGCGATCGCCGTGACCATGACACTAGTCCACCAGCTATATGACAGACACGTCACGATTTAATAATTAAAAAATAATAATCCTGATACCACCTGACAAGGTCAGTGCGTTCGGTCTTCAAATGCACTTTTTGCGGCAATCGAATTTCTACCATATTTTAAAGTGTTATAGAGTTGATAGTTGTTTGGGGGTTTACTGTAAGAATGACACATGTGACAGTTGACAGCGTTCGATGTGGCCTTGCAGTGGCGTGCTTGCGGCTGCGGTCAATCTGTCACTACTAGGTTAGTTACGTCAGAGGTCAGGTTATATAATAATAGTTCATATTATTGAGATACCTAACAGATTTGCACAGCATCTGGTAGAATTTCAAATGTTATTTAATGTTTTTTTTTGGGTATGGCAACTTTGCGCAATAAATTACATCGATCTTTTTATTAAGTTTAATATTATATAAACAATAAAAGATGAATTTTTCCTCTTAAATGATATTTAGAGGATAAGAAATCATCAGACATTTGTTATACCTACGTGAATACTATACATTGAAATAAAACTACTTCTTCACGAATTTTATCGCGTAGTAGAAATAATTACATTATTTTTATCCCCAAATTTCATCTGTGAAAGATCAGATAATGATGCTTATGCAGATAGAAACCTGATAAAACTTGATCTACCCATGACTGGAATCGGCATTGGCTGCAATGATGTTATAATAATTACTAACAGCTAATTACATTTTCTGTTAATTAATGAATTAATTCGATTTACACGAAACGAGTTCATCGATTAAATTCCTAAGAAAAGTAGTTTTATTCTAAATTCAAATTCAAATTCAAATTTCTTTATTTGCTTGAATATGGTAATTACAATGGTGGTAAATGATAAAATGTGAACTTCATATTCATGCCAGCCCTGGCGTACAAAAATGTCATAACTATACAATACATTAGGTCTACACAAATAAATACATCTTGGCTTATACAATAATAAAATAAACGAAATGAAATAAATTACATGCAAAAATTTATAATGTCAGACTGTGTGTTATTTAAAATGTATCATTTAGAAAATCATTAATATTATAATAGCATTTACAGCATAGCAATTCAGTCATTCTTTTTTTTAATGTGTTAAAGTCTAAGGTTTTGTACTCCTTAGGAACCTTATTATAAATTTTAGGAGCCAAGCAAAATATACTATTCCACATAAGAGCTGTCTTGGCTCGTCGTATGCGCAGAACATTGTTAATACGTCTGTTACGTTTGACAGTATCTGAAAGCTGTGGAAACAAATGCGGGTTTGATTTGACGTACACAAGTGTCTCTAATATATATAGAGACGGTAATGTTAAAATTTTATATTTTTTAAAAAATGGTACACAGCTGTCAGTCACTTTAAGACCAAACATAGCCCTAATGCAACGCTTTTGTGCTTTAAAAGCTAGTTCTTTGTTTGTGGAATTGCCCCAAAAAATCACCCCGTATCTCAATATTGATGCAACCAAACCATGATAAGCAGTGAGTAAAGCATCTGTATTCACTACTGAGCTTAACCTATAGAGCGCATATGCTGCGTTACTCAATTTCTTGCATAGACCTTCAATGTGCGTTTTCCAATTGAGTTGTTTATCAATGACTATGCCTAAAAATTTAGCATTAGCAACGTCAAGTATTTTATTATTTTCATATTTTATGTCCATTGAAATTGAAGGTAGTCGTTGATTAAAGTGCATTATTTGAGTTTTTGTCAAGTTTATTTTTAAATTATTATCATCTAACCACGAAACAATTGCAGCCAGTGTTTTATTGATTTCATTTTCATATGATACTATGTCCACACACGGTATAGTTATTGTGCTGTCATCAGCAAAAAGTGTGACTTGATGATTCGTCACTTTAGGCAAATCATTAATGTAAATAATGAAAAGAAGAGGGCCCAGAACACTACCTTGTGGAACACCGAAAGTAATTGTGCGGTGTTTTGATAAATACGTGGTTTCATTTTTGGTCCTTAAATCTATTCTAGTAATGGCTGTCATCTGTTTTCTATTTAATAAGTAATCACTCAGTAGTTCTAAAATATTACCCCTAATACCGTATCGATCTAGTTTATTTTTTAAAATCTTATGGTCAACATAATCAAAAGCTTGTGTCATATCACAATAAATAGCACAAGTATGAATTTTACTATCTATATTTGTCATTATTGTATTAAGAAAATCATAAATAGCTTGATTAATTGTCCTATTTTGTCTAAAACCTTTTTGTTCATTGCAAAGAATATTTTGCTTTTCAAGATATGTGTAGATTTTACAGTATATAAATTTCTCAAAAATTTTAGAAAACACTGATAGCAGTGCAATGGGTCTATAGTTTTGCATTAGCTCTCTGTCTTCCTTTTTATGAAGAGGTTTGACGATAGAAACTTTGAGTGCTTCAGGATACGTACCATTACTAATACAAAGATTCAAGATATGACTCAAATGGCCGCAAATCAAATCACTAACCTTTTTTATTATTATTGTGGCGATACCATCATATCCCACACTACTCGTATTTTTAAGATCTCTTATTATATGAAAAATATCAATTGGTAGACTCGGATACATAAACATTGATTTTTCCCTCTTCAAGATATTTTCATTTGATTTATTACCTCTATCTTGTATGGGTACAATTTTATCTATAAAAAAGTTATTGAATTTATCTGCTATCATGTCAGGCTTATTAATAATTACATTGTCAATACGAATTTCATTTATAGAGGTGTGGTGTGAAGTTAAATTTGTGTTATTTATTATACGCCATGTCGCTTTGTTCTTATTAATTCTTATCATCAATACAATCTTCTAATCATCAAACATCTTATTATTATTTAAAATGTTGGCTACAATAGGATTTACTCCTGTGTCGTGGGTAGGACAAATACAAACGCGCAGAAAAGGAACATCTACCTGTAGATCATACAAATATTTGCTCAATGCGGGATCGAACCCGCAACCCCTGACGCGCAAGCTGATCGCTCAGCCACTGCACCAAACGAGACGTAAAATTTCTATAAGGACAATTTTATTATTCACACAAAACAAAACCTTGGGAACATGTTAAAAAAGTTTATATTTATTTATTTAAATTCCTAGACTGCTTAGCATTGTAATAAATATTTGAATACGATAAGCTTATAATATGTATACACTACAATATGCTAAAACCTTGTTATGACGCAAATAACTTGAACACGGAAAACTGCAGGTATTGTAGACAAAAAACTACTACAACTTTTATTTATTTAATACTGGCTTCTTACCTTCTACAGGCGGATTTGCCCGTTTAGTGTACACAGATAAAAAATAAAGACAAAGCTTAAAACCTCCATGGAGAAAAAACCTTCTTCGAATTTCCTATGTCACTGGGTTTGTCTCTGGTCAGTAAAGCAAATGCTACTGTTATCGACCTCCTACCGTCTTCTGAGCTCCTAGTACAGTAGTACCAGAAAGTCAGAAGGTTACTTACGTTTTTACTCTTGTTTTCACATCTTGCTTCTTTTTTTTTTTATTAACCTTCTTCTAGGTTTTCCCTTCCACGCTTTCCTTTGATTTATTCAGTGTCATAATTATCTCGTCACGATTCAGCTAGTGTTGGATGCTGTTAAGGATCTGAATCAATGAGATTAAATAATAACAATATACCACGATAAAATTAATAAAAAACTAGTTTAATTTCAAAACTAATCTCGTATTTGCGTATGATCATCAAATCAGTATACAAAGTATCTTATATTCTATTAAAATTCTTATCTTGTACTTAGACAATTTAGTCTTTTAAAAGACTTACTTTATAGCTTTATGGGTTCCTAGTACTCGTTTAGACCACACGACTTGAAGCAATAAATCCTATGCCTGTTTTACAAAATCCTCGCATATTTTACACCCGTTTCCTGACTGATAGGAGTGCTTTTGGTGAAATATTGCATGTCGCGAAATGCCTATTTGCTGCATGCAAAGCCTTGGTTGGTGACATTCACTGTTATCGATTAATATAAACAAGTTATTTGGCCTTATTATTATTTTATATTGTTTGTGAATATTAATCAAAGTTGCAGTATAGTTCAATTAAGTATTATTTACCTACTTAACTAGTCAGAGACATTGTTTAAACTTGACCATTAAAATAGTCTTTCAAATGAGACATTAACCTTGTTATATTTTGCCTGCCACTCGCCTGTGTAGAATTTGTAATCTGTTGTTTATTTCTTATTCTTTTTATTTATTTCTTACTTAAACTTAAATTATAAAAGACCTAAAGTCATTTTAAGGTATAATTAATTTCCATAAACTGAGTTCCACTTCTATTTTTAACCGACTTTGAAAAGGAGAAGGTTAAAATAATATCAATATACCGCGATAAAATCCGTAAAAAGTAATTTTATTTCAAAGGAGGAGGTTCTCAATTCGAATGTGTCTATTTTTTAGGTTCGTTCACCGATTACTCGAAGACGGCAGAGCCGACTTTGATAATTATATTTTTGTTTGCTTTAAAATAACTTTTATACAGTTTTACTTTTTTTGAGTTTTTAATGTTTGAAGTCGGTGCCAAGCCAAATGTAAAGTACGCACACTCGCCACGCGTAACCTTGGCCACAAGCACTGGACACCGACTTCAAACCATTAAAACTAAAAAAAAAACCTGTATAAAGTTATTTTTTGCTTTTTAGTTTTTGAAGTCGGTTTTTCATTCCTTAGGGAATGATTTCTGGCACAAAAATGTCTTTCCAAAGGACCCAAACTTTTTCCATACCAAATTTCATTTAAATTGATTGAGCAGTTTATGTGCGAACAGGTGAAACATAGACATACTTTCAGATTCATAGAATTAAAGACTTATTGTCTTTTTCTTTACAATACAAATGGGTTTAAGCTATGTTGCATCTAGAATCTAGGTAAACAGCTGTTTGTACACGATTCTGCTATAGAACCTATGATAACTAACCGACCAACCCAAATGGTGATAACTTGAATGCGCAGGGTGCGCCGTATCTATGTGGTTACTTAGGAGGTCGTACACACCAGACCGTAGGTACATATGATGTGTACCTATTGTATGGTGTGTTGTGTTTTCTTTTTAGATAACCTGACTACGCATCAGTATTCCATAATACGTTATACATAATATGTTGCCTTCCACAATAATGTCGGGGCAAATGCTTGTATCATCATCAAGCCATTAACGTCCCACTGCTGGGCACGGGTCTCCTCTCAGTTTGAGAGGGATTAGGCTTTAGTAATTCAGGTCATAAAATACATGTATGCTAAATTTCATTCAAATCTGTTAAGCGGTTTTTGCGTGAAAGAGTAACAAACATCCATACTTACATCCATACTTACTTTCGCGTTTATACTATAATATTAGTAGGATTTATTTATTCGTAAAATCTTTTAGATAAGACTAGTTCTAGTAGTCGGACTGTCAAAGGTCTGAAGTTCGATCTAAGGTTTACCACTGACTTTTTGAATTATGTGCGTATTAATTACATACTCAAACAGTGAAGGATGACTTTGTGAGATTTTCTTGTGTAATATTATGTCAACCAGGACTCAACGTTTTCTTCTTCATAATTGAGAGAAACTGGTGAACAACAGTTCGATCGTAAATAGGATATTGAGACTCTTTTAAAAACCCTGACTCTCACAAATACAACGCATTAAATCTCCAGACAAAAATACAATCTTAAAGTAAACAGTAAATCTGCTAAAACATTCCAAGACTAGAATAATCATTTCTATGACTTCTAGACGGCAATTGTTCGCGTCTCAAGGTGAACTGCAAATGACTGTGATTATCATAATAATGGAGAAAAACTCTAGTTACATGCCCGACATGTAGGTACCATTGAGAAATTACGACGGCAGATACGCCGACGTTAAGGAAAATTATAAAAAGCAATTTGGCAACACTGCTTTGTTTGCACGCTGTCAAACGTCACTTTAATTTTGAAAGTTCTCATTAAATATACAAGTTACATTTAAATCGATCGGGAACGTAGCCCAAGGCTACTCCACACTACTGAAAGTCGATTGTTTTACTTCAATTAGATCAACATTAACTACAGAAACTAAATACCATGCACAACCAGTTGTGAAATGCGCTAGTACAAACTGGGGACTATAGCATGGGGTTCTTCAAAGAAGGAGTTTATAGGACCAGCAACGCGCGAGCAACATTGGTGTTGCAAACCTCCACAGGCGACAATACCCGCTAACCATCACGCGGGCTTTTTGCCACGTTCGTGGAATAACAAAAGCTCCTCAAAAACGGTCAACATAAACAACGAAAAAATACCCAGTTTTTTCCCCGGATGTAGGCAATTCGAGTTTTTCAACACTTAAGAGATATTATTTAGAGCAGGCCGCGGCAAGGTCGGTCGGTCTCTGCTGCCTTCACTTCGCTGTACGCCTTAAACCCAATACTACTAACGTTTATATTTACACGGCTATTCGTCTCAAGGAATGAGAGAACGGATTCGAAAATAATGGAAGTTATTTCTTGATAAACATTTAAAACAATAGATATGGACGGTGGCCAGCTGGCACATCAAGTTACTATAATCTGTCAAATTTCTTTGATAGATTTTCTACTTTATGACTAACCAATAACGTTCATGTTCAGTTGTGACAATTTGACAGTTTTGGATAGGCTGACCTGCTGGCGACTGTCAAAATTGATAAGAAAAGTTTAACGTATTTGTTGCTAGTTGTGTTAGCCTGGCCATCACTGATTTTTCAAAGTTACGTGCGTACTTGTCAGATGTTTAAACAGTAAAGGATCATTGTGAGAAAGCTTGCATGCCTGAGACAATTTCTCGATGGCATGTAAAGTCTGCCAACCCGCAGGCTAACGAGGTGGACTATAGCCTAATCCCTTTGAATCAAAAGAGGATCAATACCCAGTATTATTATCGGTCAAAATATATTATCACTAGATGACCCGTTCTTTCCCCACATAAATTATTTGTAGTGTATTTTTTGGCGTTAAATTTAAAAAAAAAATAACTTATTGTAAGGGGTCTATGAATGAAAGAAGATATGATCATGCCCAGTATTTTCACCGATCATAATATTATATTAACATAATACATACAGTGTAGTATTTTATTACTATTTAATAACTTTATTATTGAAGTAGGAAGTGCTGTTAAGAAGGACACTCGTTTGACTTGTGACTGAACATACATAAATGCAACCTTTATATTCATGATGCCTTGGTATTTAAGATTGAGATTTCGCGAAAAATTTACCGTGTCTGCTGATTATGGGGACTACCGATAATTCCTATTTAAGGGATGAATTTAGCTAAAATCCGTTCTTTGTCACGTACGTAAGGCGTGTCATCGAAATCTAGAAAACTAGTTGACGTATATAAGTTAGAAATTTGACAGAGGTAGATATAATTAAATAGGTGGAATTAAGAAAAAGTATTTAGTCAATATTGGGGAGGCCTCAGCAGTCGACGAATATAGGCTGATGATGATGATGATGATGATTTAGATAATAATCATTTTAAGGGAGACATGGAGAAGGGGCTAAGCTGTAGGCAATAGATATTAGCTCCAAAAGGTGAAGTACTTTTTGCAAAATGTTATAAGTTATAAGTTGTCGCCTTAGTCGGACTTTGAAATAGATTTTTTTGGGTGATATGCAACTTTTTGGAATCCTGGAAAAAATCTGCGCGGCATTGTTCATTTTATTATACGTTTATTCTTTACTTATTAATCAAACGCTTCGTCCATCTAAGTCGATATTTGTGCATATAAATATAAACACTACAATAGCTGTGATAGTGACTCAGACACTCTTAACGGATTGCCATAATTTTTAGTCCTATGTGCAAGCACCATATAAATTACCTAGTCATAAAAAACCAGACCCCACAAAAATGTAGGTATATTCTAGCTTTGCAGGCGATAAACTAATAGGAAGTTTTAAGCGACTGAAGTTGAGTGATATAATTACATAAATTAGATCTTAATTAGTGCAGGTCAGTCAGTAAATGTATCTATTTGCGAGTAAGCATTACACGGCAAGGTCCGAATATTGAATTACCGATCGGCGAAGGTTGCACGAATTAGCACTTCGAATTAAGATCGCCTTGTTTTTTCTGATAGCCTGGTAATTCGTAAGTATTTAAACTAGTAGTACTTTGGTACTTTTTATAAAGAATATGTACAGTAAATTATTATATTGGTCGCGCCCAGTGGTTGAAAATCGACCATAATAATTAATTTAAATTATAAGTGTTTTATGCAGATATGGCTAAACAATAAATGTTCTTTGGTAACTACGTACCTACGGGAGACACTACAAATGAAACAAATTACATGAAAAATATAATTTGAAGCAACTTTTAAAAACTCCTACAACCTCAGCTTTAAGCTCAAACTATCGGCACTGAGATCTAAATACAAGTTTGTTGGCGACGTGCAAACATGTAGGCAACATAATGAGTAAAAAGTCAAAATGGACGCGGCCATGTAAACAGTATCATAATTGAGATAAAACAGTGTTACTGAACCCCTTATGAGACCTTGAATTTTATATTACACTGCTTTATGTCTGTTTATGTCGTTATGTCAAAATTAAGACGCCATCTTTGACGATTAGACAGACATTAATACTCTTTACAGCGTTATTGGAATACTAAAAGTGAATCATTTGCAAAAATTATTACCAAATTCATTGAAATCCACCCATTTAATGGTTGGCAGATTTCACACGCCATCAAGAAAATCTATGAGGGATGCAGGTTTTCTGCACGATATATTCTTTCGGCGATTAAGCTTGTAATAAATACGAACGTAACTTCGAAAAAAAAACAGTGGTGCTCGGATCGAAATCAAGACATTTGGACTTCACAGTCTACTACTGGTCACACATATATTGTTTTGTCTATGCGCTACCTGGCGTTATGCCAAAAGATAGTGTCTACGTTTCCTGCTCAATACTAAAATTTACTGCTTTATCAGTCTATTTTACAATACGCTCTTCGTTGCTTGAAGTAATCGTTATAAATGAACCTCGAGAAAGAATAAATAATAATAATAAAATAATAATAATTTTATTTAATTAAAACAAGAAACACATTGCACTGCATACATCGTACATTTTACTTAATTGAAATGTTTTGAGCTCTCGACGCACGAGAAAGAACGATTCTGGAAAATCTGAAGAACGTATTTATTGTGATACACTTTCAATCATTGAAGAAAATTCGTTTGAATGTCATCAGCTATGTCCAAGGTTTTTATTAATATTTGATTTTGAAAGTCTACACTTTTAGGATTGCATTATGTGAGACGAACAATATGACGAATCAAGTGTATCTAAGGTATTTAGCAGAATGCAACATGTTACCTTAATGCCAAAGCAACCTTTGCGCAAATTGACGTGATCGGTTACTTCAAATTAACCCACACGGTGACCTTGTATTCACCATGGTTGTAATTTTCATTTCTATCTTGAAAGCCATAGCGTCTCTAATAGAATAATTCCAATTTCACATGTGCACGTGTTCCTCGATTGTGTACCGTTTGTTTATTACCAAATTCTGAGAAGGACGAGCGATTTGTCATGCGAGGAATAAATATTGAATGTTGACTTGACTTGAGGTGGTCGATAACACCCACGCAGTAATTATGCGAAGTTAGCTAGTTGTTTGCTATGATCACATATATACTCGTTTGTATATCTGCAAACTCCTTAGACTTCTATTTTTATTATTTTTAAATTTGCAGGTATTTGTCACTGAATTCATAGTCGCTCTTATAAATCGGCTTGTTAGGTTGAATAACGGCTGTGAACGACAGCAGGATTTGATATCCAGAATTATAATTGTTGTACTGTACAAAGTGCTGTACACTTTACAATAGGTATCTTATAATTCAATATAAAAGATTACTTATTATAATTATGCCTGAACTAGGTTAAACCTGTGTTTCAGGCTAAGAAGTACACAAATATTTTCTTTAAAATTTAAATTAATTATTAAAATTCGACAAGGGAATAATTCCCTTGTCGAATGCTACGCTTATGTTCAGTAAATCACATTTTCTCATAAGGTGTAAGAAGGATTTTAAGAACCTTTGTTTGCAGAACCCTCATCCTAGTCAGTTGGTGTTGGATGAGTTACATCGGATTCTAAATACGTATAAAGTGTAAGGTTCTATTCAGTAAAAACTATAAATGATATATGAAACTCACATTCCTTAATTATATAACAAAAATATCACCAACTATGCCGTAAGAATCCATCCAATATTAGTATTAAGTAAGTGTCAATAAAATAAATTAGGCTAATTTTATTAAGAAAACACTTTCTTCATTTAAATTAATTTAAATACCTAGTCTAAAACTAGTTTTCTAAATCGTTAATGAACTTTTATATAATATCGAAGTATATAAATCTAGTAAATAAAAATGAATCGCTAAAATGTACATATGTACGCGCATAACTTCCGATCGACTGCACCGAATTGGATAATATATTTTTTTTGTGTTCGTTATTTATTGTTAGGGCAAGGTCTTTATAAAATAAAATTTAAAAAGTAAACGTCGAAAATAAGAGCGGTACGGAGTTTGCTGGGACTAGCTAGTAATAAATAAATAAAAAATCTAGTTCCGAAATAAGCAACGAGGCTTGTATTACGGATACTAGATAGTTGATAAACTACATAGTTCGTTTTTAAATACATACATAAATCATACATAGAAAGAAACATCCATGTCTCAGGTGCAATTTGTCCATGCTTCCCACACAAACATTTGTCCCTGCCAGGATTCTAACCCTTACCATAAAGGCAGCCCTTAATACCGCTGAGCTAATTGGGTCGTCAAATAATAATAAGTACTAGGACACCATAACTCTAAAGAGTTTTATAAAATAATTACTACAGGCCAAGGCCGACTGCGTTATTATTATCGAATGTGATTGAAAACTGAATGTCACGTGTTCAAACGTGCGAATGATTGAACGGAATGAATAGATTCAATCTCCGATTTATTTGTCAATAGATAATTAAGAGTTAGTAAAAACTGACATTTATGTTTTAGTGTTGTAGTATGTCCGGGATAATAAATTAAATCTCTATTAAGTTATTCCATTTTATTTTATCTAAAATCTGTTGTATTTCGCCTGTGAATATGTCGGTTTAATGTTTATGTTTTTTTTTATTGCTGGCGTGTTGACGGCATTTTTGGTACAGTGGACGAACGATCGCCTTAGGCGTCGCGTGTCACGGGTTTGATCCCCGCATTGAACAAATACATATTTATGTACGGCTTATAGGTAGTTTTTCCGGGTCTGGAGGTTTGTCAGGTTTGTGCATTGTAAATATTTGTGTTTACAAAGGCAACCAAAGGAGAAATGCCTAGTGATGGGCAACAAATTTTCTATGTGTTCAAGATAAGCTATAGGTAAATAAAACACAAAGTCTATTTTTAAATAAATAACACTCATTCTTCAAACACACATATTTATGTAATCAGCGTCACTCTTAACTTGAGTTCAAAACATAAATTGATTTCTTAACAAAAAATCTAATTGAATAACATAACCGCAATACCGCAGAAATATTCTTGACTTTTTATTTAAGTAGCAAAAAATCAATGGCACTCGTTGATCAGCTTGTAAGAGAGACACTGCCATAATAGCTGTTCGTTAGTAACCCAGTAACCATAATTGTTCATATTACACTAACAACAAACTATATAATCCATACTTCATTCAATTTATGTCTGTCCGTAAGTTACCTCTTCACGCTTCTGATTTAGATGGAATTTGGTTTGGAGATAGTTTGAGTGCTGCTAAATGACATAGGATAATGGACTTTTATCTCTAAATTAGGCAAAAAGGGTAAGGAAGTTTGTATGGGAATCAATAATTTCTTTAAAAGTCAACATTTTTTTGTAACTAGCTTAACATTTCATAACAAATAAATAAACAGATTGATAAAAAAAGAGATTAAATGAAAAATAAGCTATATTCTTCGCAGACGAATACGCGGACAAGACGTAGTGAACTACGAGTATATAATCACTTATAAAATACTAGGAAAACCGACCTCGTGACAAGTCATTATTTCAATTGTCAGTTCGCTGCAGTAACTTCGGTTTTCTACTTGGGTGGCGAAAACGGGATGTGAAGTTATTTTATTTATTGCTTGGTACATCCCTAGAAATCCGTGCGGTTTGGTAAAAAACTGAGTAATTACTGACGTTGATGTTGAATAATGTTAATTTTATACCCATTAATTACTTTACTAATAAACGATGCTTAAGTTGCAAGTAATAGAGTTTGAGCAATAGAGCTCGAATACAATAATTAAATGTCAATGAAATATCATCATCATCATCAACCCATTAACATCCCACTGCTGGGCACGGGTCTCCTCTTATTTGAGAGGGATTAGGCTATAGTCCACCACGCTAGCCTACTGCGGGTTGATAGACTTCACATGCCATCGAGACAAATCTCTCAAGCATGCAGGTTTCCTCACGATGTTTTCCTTCACCGTTTGAGCTTGTGATAAATACGCACATAACTTCCGAAAAGTCAGTGGTGCGTGCTTTGGGTTCGAACCAGGGCTGCCAGTAAGCAACGACGCGATTATGCCATTTAGCATCTGAAATTATACCAAATGCGATGGTATGATACCATACTGCCCATTCTATGTCGGGTGAGCTCTTTTTTTTTTCTTAGCTCAATTCCCTCGATTATTCGATTTTTCTTTGTTGAATTAGCGGACAACCTTGCCTTTGTATCGAATTATACCAAATGATCATGGATACCACATGGATACAATACATCGTCCAATTATACCAATTTGGTATCAAAAGATACACTCTGGCAGCCCTGGTTCGAACTCGAGACCTTTGACGTCTCAGTCCACTGGTTACACCGCTAGGCTACCACAGCTCATGAAATCAACTTATAAAATTAAACTGATAAACGACAAAGCTGAAAAGCGACAGAATATCAACCCCAATAGGTTGTTAGAAACTTTTACATATGTAAATACATATATTCTTGTATTCCTCTTCGTCTATTCTAGACGATTCACGGAGTGTTGTCTCAAAAACAACGTTTTTGGTGGCTAAGAAACCGATGCAATAGCGACACACCTGCCACAGGTTTCACATGGAACTTTGTGGTTTCTTTGGACTATCAAAAAGAAAACGATGTACACATTATTGTTGATGACTTATTTGTTGTAGTAGCAGAACGATCAGCTTATGCGTCACGGGCTGAGGGTTCGATACCCACAAGGAGAAAATATTTGTACGATTTACAAGTACCCAGTTGTAATTGGTCTGCGTGTGTGTGCATTGTGAAAATATGCCTCTGACGACAGGAAGAAAAACCTAGTGTGGGGCTTTTATAAAAAAAAGGAAAAAACACTAAATAAATCTCATGCTACTATGCTTTTTAAAATCGTTTTCCAGTATCTTAAATACAGAACGTGACTTAGTACTTTAGGCCCACCTCGTTGAAAAAACCAGAATCAAAAATATACGATAAGATGAGAAGGAAAGTAATTAGGTGCGCCGGCACGATACCCAAAAGCAGTCCTTAAAACCTTTTTCTCATGCACAAAAACCTTAACCAACAACTAGGTAAGGAACAGAAGGTCCACTCAACGAGCGATAACAAGAAATGCACACATAGATATACGAGAGCCGTGTGTATAAGGTGCAAGTGTACAGTCAGAAGCTCTATTACTAATAAAATAATATTACTAGCTTCGTTTTAGGGCTTGGCATGGTAGTATGTTGCTAAAAAGTAGCCGATACGGTAATCTATATAGACAATTCAAGGTCGGCAACGCGTGAGCGACGCCTCTGGTGTTACAAACGTTTATAGGCTACGGTTACAGTCCTAGTGGTAGAAAAGGAACAAACAAACATTTACATAAATAATATTAGAAGAAAATAACTAATGATATTTTTTACGAATCGTTGTCTATATCTACGCATATATATTATCGCTGTATGTACCTTCTGCCCCTGCTTATCTTATGCATCGATCGTTGATTCGTTTACGATCAGTAGCGAAAATAAACAAGAAATGCACCCTTACTTTCACACAATGACCTCCGGAGCAGCAAGGTGAGACTCCGGGCAATGGGTCATTGGACCTTGTGACCATATTTGGGCCATCCGCCTGTTCGACGGCATAGGAAGGGGACATGTTTGAGGAGACTGGATTTATGTGAGTTTGAGTTTGTGGTAAATTGGCAACGATTTGTGAAAACATTTGGCCACGATTGTTTGAAATGAAATGATGATGAAATTATATTTAAGTATTGCTATAAATATATTTTTTAAGGACACTTTTCAAGTCAATTTTTTGATTACTAATGGACTAAGGATCTCTAAGAAGAAATACCGTAACAATTTCAGAGAATCATGGTCTCTTTTTTAAAGTCCTGACATAGATAAACAGATAGAGTATTCTTTATTGTACACAAATAACAACACAACAAAATGAGATACACAGATAGTACAAGTATAGTATCCAATATTGGAATAGTAAAAGAAAGCAACATATCAGTTATTGGATGAGCAGTCCCTGCTGACGGTACGTATACATCATCGATTCATGATATTTGCATCAGAATCTGTGCCTTGGAGAGGTGTATGGTAATAATGAATGGTATTTAGAGATATTTAGATTTTATGAGAGGTAGGGAATATGTCCAGCAGTGGACGTCTAACGGTTCATATGATGATGATGATGATGAAGGCATAGCGAGGTTCCTCGCTCAAATTGAGCTGCCCGACTGGGGAAGTACCTCCGCCTCACAGAAGACCGCAGTGTAATAACAATAGTTGTGTTTCTGCGAGTAAGTAAGGTTACCAGAGCTCGTTGGGGGAATGACTCTTCTGATAGCATGGGAATTACGTGCTGCCAGTTTAGTTGAAGAAACTGTCTAGGTTAAAAAAGGGTCAAAACAGGGTCGGCTGCGTGCGAATTACATCTCTAGTGTTGCAAACCATTGTTATTATAGTTTGCTGCCCTTGTGACATAAAAAAGATATCAGTACTAAGTATCAAAGTACCAATAAGCCTCAAACTTTGAGTATTGTGCGCAGTCCGTCAACAAACATTCGTGCCACATGTTGGTACCAAACATTGGTACAAACAATATTAAGCCAACTCTTTTTTTGCGCATAAAATCGTATAGGTACATCACTACGACATATTTTATCATTGGATTGACGTTGACAAGGATACACACAATACCCAGAACATGGTTTTATTGTTGTTTATATTAATGAGGAAGTTTAAATACAAACAGAGTTTTTATTCACGGTTTTAGTTGTCTTTTTATTTACCTATAAACACAGAACAGAAAAAAATAAACCATCTTTGTTTTTGGGTTGGTATTGTGAGTATAGCGATTTTATAAACATATTATGTATATTTTCGCAAATTATGTATTTACATTCCAATTTACGCAGAACGAGTTCTTGGATCGATATTTTGGTTGTACAGTTTTATGGTTTGATTTAATGGAATCTATGTTGGAAATAGCCAACATTCGCATAAGTATAGAAACTCAGGACACAAATAGTCGTTATAGTCTTTTTTTTACCACTTACTACTAAAATTTATCTTCACTAAACAAATACATACATAGTTTCCATACTACATATATGGCGAACCAATAAAAAAGCATCAAAGCGAGATATGTTAATATAGACGAAAAAGCACGACAATCGCACGGGATCGATACCCGACTCGGGACCGAACAACTCGTGAATGTTAACTAACCACCGCAAGCTTTGTTTTGGTTATCGAATTTAAGCAAAAAGTTTTAGCAAGAGAGAAGACTGCAGTCCAAATTTAGTTCCGTAGCTTTTACTATTTAATAAATAAATAATAATAAATATATCCGGACATTATTACACAGCGCCATCTAGTTCCGTGGTAAGCAACGAGGCTTGTGTTACGGATACTAGTTGGTTGATATACTTTTTTTTTGTAAATACATACATATAATACACAGATAAATCCATGACTCGGAAACAAATGTTGATGGTCATCACACAAACATTTGCCCCTACCGGGATTTGAACCCGGGACCCATAGCACAGCACACAGCGTTAACTACCGCTGAGCTAAACGGGTCGTCAATTTTGTTTTTTTTTTGTACCTCATTGCTATTGTTGACACAAGCGGAGCTGCGTAGCACCAGGTCAAGGTTCGAGCATATGATATTGAGTCCTGAGAATTAAAGAAAGATAGAGACGATATTTACTTTAAATTAGGCTAGACTCAAGTCGAAAGCATCCCATTCAACACTAAAAAACACATTCATATTATGTATATTTTTAAATATATTTAATTTTATACTATATACATATTTTGGAGGGATAGCACGCGTAAAATCACATACCATAGTTAGAAAGAAAGAAAGTAAGAAATACATTTATTTTATAGTTGAAGAACTTGGCTGTAAGGCAGCCAAGACAGTCTAATGTTTTAGTCAAAATTGTATTCTATGTCTTATTTAATACCGTATATTTTCCATTAGATAACACGCTATCAGCAAGAAGAATAAGCCGGTATTTTAGAATTTTTGCCTATAACGCTATTTGTCGGTTGAACCCTAAAATGTATCTAGTTGTTTTGTCTCATTAGAAGATATATTCTTAGAATATCCTGTTGTAGAACTGTGCTTTTATTATCTACAAACAGTTAAGTCTTCGATTGACGCTATAGTCGTAAAAAGAGTATTTATTTGTTTTTTTTTTAATGCAAAGATTGCCTCCATCTTTATTTGTATTGGTCTCTGTTTGAGGTTTTTAAGTTTAATGTAGACGCCTAGCTTTTTTCCTTTTTGGGCGTTTTTCATTGGCGATTTACGTTGAAATATAATGCATATCATTAATAATAATTACTGACGACCTGGTGAAGGTCGCTGGAATCCGCTGGATGCGGGTGGCGCAGGACCGGTCGTCGTGGCGATCTTTGGGGGAGACCTATGTCTAGCAGTGGATGTCTGACGGTTGATATGATGATGATGATGATGAATAATAATGATTGGAGATAGAATCTATCTCATGTATACTACCAGCTTGAAACTATCTCAGTAGTTGTACACAACTGCGGACTCTGATTGAAGTCCTGACATCAATTCTCAAATTGAGCAATATATTATAGAGTTGTGATAAATATAGAGTAATATAAAATGCTATTGAATTCTTCTGAAAAATATCTCAGTAACAACCCTGAGACCATATTTAAATAAATAAATAAATAAATATTCCTGGACATTATGACACAGCGCCATCTAGTTCCGAGCTAAGCAACGAGGCTTGTGTTACGGATACTAGTCGGTTGATATACTACATATATACTTTTTTTTTGTAAATACATACATATTATGCATAGATACATCCATGACTCGGATACAAATTTTTATGCTCATCACACAAACATTTGTCCCTACCGGGATTCGAACCCAGGACCCATAGCACAGTAGGCAATGTTAACTACCGTTGGACTAATTGGGTCGTCATCATTTGTGTGTGCTTGGTACAATTACCTTGTACATCACAAGCAGTACTCGAGTTAAAATTCCCTATTACAGATAACCAAAAACATACCGCGTACGAGCGAGTATATCAGCATATACAATACAAACTATAAAAATACAAACCACGCAACTTGACAGCTGCCATGCCGTAGCAATCATAAATGGTAATACATTTTTTATAATCTAGTGGTACTTTAAACCTGGCAACACTTCTACTTACAGCAAAAGCATTGCCCAAAGATGTTGCCACTGTACTAAATACTACATACTGGTCTTGATAGTAACTTGAAGCACATATACGGACGCAAGGACAGAGATTTTGGTCCAACCACTACGTATATGGCAACAAATGCGGTACAAGTTTAGGTTTTGTAAGCCACACGGTATTTTGATGTGAAGAGAAAGGTGATTATTTTGATGGCCATTGAAATTTGTATCTGGTTGGTAAGTGGCAGCAGTTTTTTTTTAATATAAAAAGGAAGAAAAGTCCTTTAAATATTTATCATTGAACCGACCATTGCACCAAACCTTAAAAGCCCGACTGATCGTAATAGGTTCGCCTCCTATATTACATGGGAAAACATACCGGTATAATGTGAGTGTCTATTATAGCACGCTTCTGCCTAACCCATCAGGAAGAACTGACGAGATGCTGTATGATATATAGGTATATCAATAAATAACTGGATCGTTGGTCTAGTGGTCGTACAGTGCGACTGCCGAGCAAGAGGTCTTGGGCTCGATTCCCAGGTCGAGCAAAGTGTTATTGGATTTTTCTATGAAATTCTCAATAGCAGCTCGGAGTTTGGATTTGTGCCCGGTTAATGGCAATAGGCTCGCCCCCTGTTACATGGGACCTAAAACATACCGGCGAAACGCGGGTGTACAGTAGTACACCTCTGCCTTACCCTTCGGGGACGATAGGCGTGATGGTATAATAAATAACAATCTACAGAAATCAATTTAACACTATATAATTTAGTATGTAATACATATAATTATTGGCTGCTATTATAAATCGTTATTGATTCCATCAGATTGTGTAGTGGTACAGTTTGAAACTCGCTCGTATAATCTATTAAATTGAAATGTCATCCAACAATAATATATTTGCCTGTCCTATCTACATACAGGTATTTTTTCGTACTGACGCACACAAAATTGTAAAGGAGTAATAATATTTTATTTGATTGACCCAAAGATTTTAAATGCTTGTGCTGTAAAATAAAACATTTTTTTACGGATATTGATGGTTACCGCGATTCGTAAAAAGTAGTAATGTTTAAATTTTTGATAGATATCTCGTATTCTCATGCTCCAATGGTGAAGAAAATGTCGTGAGGAAAACGACACGCTTGAGACATTTTCACGGTGGCATGTAAAGTCTGCCAACCCGGATCGGGATAGCACATCTGAATAGAGCCTAATCTCTATCAAATTAGAGGAGACTTTTGTCCAGCAGTGGAACAAGAAATGGGTCGATGATTACTATTAATATTATTTAATCCCGAAGTACCAGTAATTATGATGCTATTCAAAAACAACTGACTGAGCGTATGTGCATACGCTCTGTCACAATAATAAAATACAATTAAAAATACCTCTCGGTTTTTTTTATTGTAAAAATATAGTAATTGTACGTTGTTAGCGAGTGTACTACAGATGTTGTGGATTACTTTTAATAAAGTTTCACAAAAAGCGTTTCATCCGTTCTGGCGGAGCTTATCAGTGAGGAACGGGGTCCGCCTCAGGCGTCAACACTGATGCATATTTGTAATTATATGCGTCGTAATTTATTGTTACATACTAGTTACAAGCGCGACTCCGCTTGATTATACGTGTGATTTACGGGAGACAGATTGGATGGCCATTTCAATATATTTTAAAAGTTTAAGTTACAATCATATTTCAATTTTGTTTTTATAATCTTAGTAGGTACTTACTGGAGCCCCGAGTCATATTTTATTATCTATCTATTGACCGTTAAATTAACATTGATCTCGCGCAATTGTCATCAAAATACTGTACTGCAATGAAGACTGTAATACCTTTTATTTTTAATGAGTGTCTATGGGGTTTGCGTTTTGATTTTTTCTAATAAAAATACTACATTTTGACAGCTTATTAGTAGTTTTTCGCGAGTTTTTCAGAAACCGGAAGATAGAACTTTGCAGTGATGCTAAAAATAACAATCAAGCACACTAAAGTAAACATCACGATAAAAAATTAGCTCATTCATGACCTTTCAAGATAAACCAACGAAGCGTTAACATTTAACTAATCGCAATTTCATCGTTTATTGTAATCCATACTTAGTGAGGCCACAAATCTAATAAACACCATTGAACTGAGAATTTTAACAGTAGGCGTTAAATAAACTATTGCTTCACTCACGTGGGCTTCAAGGTGCGACCGACCTCTGTCGCAAATCTTCCTTGTTATCATGTTTTCCTGGTACCTGTAGAGAAATTGCGGATAAAAAATTTAATTTGTTTTTAATAAAATTTCCTGTTTAAATTTGTTAAAACAATTTGACGACCCAATTAGTCCCGCGGTATTTAATACTGCCTTCTGTGCTATGGGTCCCGGGCTTAAATCCCGTTAGGGACAAATGTTTGTGTAATAAGCATAAAATGTTTATGCTCATCACACAAACATGTTATTGATGACAACACTGATATTTCCGAGTCATGGATATGTCTATGTATAATATGTATATATTTACAAAAAATAAGAATGTATGTAGTATATCAACCGACATCCGAGTATCCGTAACACAAGCCTCGTTGCTTAGCTTGGAACGAGATGGCGCTGTGTCATAAAGTTAACTTTCAAATGGTCGTAAGGTGAAAAAAATATTCACTGTTCATTACTTTTCTGTTATACAATAGTTCTAGTAGTAACAAAACGGCCAAGCCATATATCATCATCATCATCATGTCAGCTGGAGGACGTCCACTGCTGGACATAAGCCTCCCCCAAAGATTTCCACAACGACCGGTCTTGGGCCACCCGCATCCAGCTGGTTCGAGGCCATATATTAAAAAAAATTGGACCTTTTTAAATTAAAAAGTGGCAACCATCCAACCCGGTTTTAATGGATCTGTCATTTGTCTTTAATGTGTCAACTTCGCAACCACATTGCCAATAACAGGGTATCATAAAAATAAGACATAACATCACGCCTAACTGAATCAACAAAGAGTTAGGGTGTAAATAGGTTGGCTGATACTGAAAAAGAAACAAAAAAAACTGAACTCTGAACCATGAACTTGTGACCAATAAACCAATGTAGCTATTATAACATCTATACAAGACTAATAAAAGTACCTACATACATATAATTAAGTAAAGTTTGGCGATATTTTCCTGCCACTTGTCGAAGAACAAACTAAAAATCAAAATCGTTTTTTGTTTATTTAGTGTCAATACAAAATGTTTCTTCACACGGTGGCAGACAAAAGGTGAATGTTCAATAATGTACGGAGTAAGACCGGCAATTGTTTGCTGTCCATTGAATATTGCGTAAGCGGTTATCGCAATATTTGCAAATACAATACGTAATGTAGCGACACCTGTCATTTTATAACGTAATGTACTTCGGAAAGACCTTTAGATTTATTTAATATTTTGAGTTCTACATATTGTAGTGTAGGACCCCCCCGGATAGATTGACCTATGACCTAAAAAATCGTAGCAGGGATAGACTGGATGAGAAGGGCCGAAGATAGAGTGCTATGGCGCAGTTTAGGATAGGCATATAACCACAGTGGACTACAATAGGCTGAGCTGATTGATAGATAACATAATATATGATTTTTATCTTTGGGTCGTAATGGTGGATGAGTAAAAAAATACAGATTTTTATATAAACACCTATATACCATACTAGTTTCTTCGGTTTAGTTCGTAGTGGGATCAAACCCGCGACTTGTAGATCAAAAAATTATCGCTCAGCTACTTTGTCAATCATGTGACCGTGAGAACTGAACAACATATGAAACTCAAAGATTTTCTTATTACTACGAAATTATATTTTAATTTCGGCCATGAATCTGTAAATACCAAATAAACGAAACCAGACGAATCAAACCAAAGACTATCAAATAGTGTTTTAGAGAGAAGGGTTAAAATACTTTATGTCTTCATCACGAGCAGTGCATAATTCACTTCATATAATATCAAATCCAGGGTCAAACTAATCATAATTACGATTACACGCCGCAAAAAGCATTTTGATGCGAATAAAATACTAATAATTGTTGGTATAATATTCCTAATTAAACTCTTAAAATCAAATCATATATAAAAACGTAATGAGGTTATTAAACCTTCGATGGATCGTAATGACCCCCTCTTGTCGTGTCCAGTAAAAGTTTTGGGTGGTATAAGCGACGAGCGACAAGCGATTAAAGCGTTGTAATGAAATAGTAATGAGCTGCGGTAGCCTAGTGGTGTGACCAGTGGACTGAGGTGTCAAAGGTCTCGAGTTCGAACCCAAGGCACGCTCCACTGACTTTTCGGAAGTTATGTGCGTATTTATCACATGCTCAAACGGTGAAGGAAAATATCGTGAGGAAACCTGCATTTTTAAGAGATTTTCTCGATGGCATGTGAAGTCTGTCAACCCGCAGTAGGCTGGCGTGGTGGACTATAGCCTAATCCCTCTCAATTGAGAGGAGATCCGTGCCCAGCAGTGCGACATTCATGGGTTGATGATGATGAATAAAATAGTATCTCTTTTACCCGGCTGCAAAGTGAGAGACGCCGCTATACTTGAGGGTTATATAAAGTTCATTTCTGAAAGCATTTATTAAACTGCCATTGTATTTTTTGCTGTTATATTTTTCACTCAGGCGAGCATAGGAGAAGGTGCTATATTTGAGGGTTATTTAAAGCTGAGTAGTGTTTGAATATTTGGCTACACGTGTCTTAGTTTTTTAGACCAAATCAAATCTTCCATATCATCATTTTAATTGTGCAGTTCTGAAGCTTAATTAATTTTCTCGTTGTATCTAAACATTTTTACCAACCCACTGTCCCACTGCTGGTACTGGTCTATTCTTAGAAGAAACGTAAACGGAAAAAACTTCACATACTATCGAGAACATCCCTACCTCTAATATGCATGATTTCTCGTGAATCTTTTCTTTACGTTGATAGTCCACCTTTATCATGTTTACCGCTGAAATGTGGAATGAGCTTCCCAAGTGGATCTTCCCCGATAGATTTAACCTAGGTGTCATTAAATTAAGAGTGAATCAGTTTCTTCTATCGGACGAAATTGCGGTCAAGCTATGCCTTTTTTTAATATTCCCACGCTCTTTTATTATCACTACAAAAAAAAGCAAAAAGTCGCTGCCGCTTATGGCGTACACTGTAGCCATCTAAGTAATGCAACGAGCAAGTGACCATTTGCTTTCGTAATCGGTCCACTAGCAAACGACTTGCTACCACAAATGTGGGACATATCGGCACACCAAATACATTAATATTATCACGACTTAGCACACACTGCAGATATAAGACATAAAATATTCTAAATAAAGCGTTACCCCATACTGAGATTTCCCCTGCGTATGACAAGTTCAAAATTATATAATCAAACACATAATTATAATGTTATTTTTAGGCGGTAACATAATTAAAATGCGAGAAGACACTTAATTTTTGCCGAAGCTTTAAATCAGTACGGTGTAAAAGTTTGTTGATTTCTTTTCTACCACTAAAAGGTCAAGCAACTGAAGATAACTTATACGATGGTAAAACATTTATAGTCCCACAACGGGGTAAAAGAGCCTCCACTCATTTGAGAGGGAATTATGCTCTAGTCCACGCCACGCTACCCTACTGCGGGTTGACAGAACAAAAAGCCATCGGGGCTTCCTCACATCGTTTGAGCATGTGATAAATAGGCACATTACTTCGAAAAGTCAATAAATAGTCCCTTTGTAATTGAAGACCTTGACTTCACTTTCCACTAATTCTACTACGATAACAGAGCTTTTAGAAGGTAGAACCATTTAAAATATTCTTATGCTACTAGTCAAGGTTTAGCTGGAGGCATTCACTACATCTTATTACCTTACACACCTAGCTCAAATATTGATAGATGGATCGCTCAAGAAACATTAGGTAATAACTTGTTGATTGCTATGCGTTATATCGGAGTCTGACGTGTCTAAAATTACGATGTATGCAGATAAATATCTGCACTTTGAACCTTGCTATAGAGCATATATCATAATCATCAACAGTTTAGACCCACTTCTAGGCACAGGTCTCCTCTTATTTGAGAGGGTTTGGCTATAGTCCATCACTAGACTAGGTTGGCAGACATCACAAACAATCGAGAATCTTTCAGGCATGTAAGTGTCCTCATAATGTTTGCCTTCACTGTTTGAGCCTCTAACGCATGTAACTTCAAAAAGTGAGTGGTGCATACCTTGGCTATGAATTCGACAGCTTACATTTCGCAGTCCACTAGTTCATGCTCGACTTATTCTAATTTGTATTATTTCTAATTCTTATTTCTTTTGTTACAGGACATTCGGTGCAACATGCGCTTAAAGCCACGGTTGCTGGTGATGTGAAGACCACAGCTAGCCTGATGCGCGACAACACACAAAGGTATGTTATCAATCCTTCAAATTGCTATTTATATATCTGGAAGCAAAAGATAAAATATAATAAACATACAAATATTTTAAAACGTTCTTTTCGTGTTTTATACGAGGGAGACTCCAACACTTCCAAAATCGCTGATAGGTATTTATTTTAAATGGGTATATTAGCAAGGAAGTTATACAAAAGCAATTCATTTCATGCAAAACATACAACTATGAGACTTTAAAAGAGACCACGATTCTCTGAGGTTATTTCGGCATTTCTTCTCAGAGGTCGTCAATTAAGAAATGCCGATCCTAAAATAATCTTATTACTACATGAGTTATAAAAGTGGCTTTAAAAGATCTATTTACAGAAATTGACCTTCAAGTCAGCGCTTGTTACTGTAATCTTTTGGCAAAGTATTTGTGTTAAGGAGTTTCTTCCCCCTTATATTCTTCCCAGCATAACACTGTGAAACGGTGAATGGGAAGCCTTTTTGGAGCCTAGATCTGAAATGTAAACATTGACGTTTAAAAAGGCCGCTCTACTAATTTATATTCCTTTAGCTGATATATTATAATAATTAAGCGTTCACGCAAGTAACTCCTTTAATAACCTTACAAAGGAAACGATTAAAAAGTGTTTAGTTCTGCAATGATTTTGTCTTTTGCTTCCAATTTATTTAAAATGTTTGAACTATTTATGATCCAAGTAAAAACCGATAGAGCTTGAATATTTAAAGGACTTCATATAACTTTATGCTACTATAAGTAAATGTACCCAAAAGTAGGTACGGTTTTATTTGTTTTCATACTAATGTCGACATCTTGGAGCTTAACGGGTTTAGAGGACGCTTGTATAGTGCTTCTAATATCCATTTTGATATAGCTCCAATAAATTTAATTGATTTGCATAAACATCTCAAATCTAATCTGCAAGCAAGATTTTATTACCTACAACTGAATTATATTTGTCTATTAATATTCTTACTAGATTATGTTTAAGTTATAAATCTGTTGCACAATAATAATGTTGAGAAAATATCAAATTAGGCTACAATACTTTCAATAACCGGGCTTAAGTCGGTAAAACTTTTTCCAGATAAACATACCGATGGTACCGAAACGCGAACAGCCGAGTTGACGGTACATATACCAGTAACCGAGGTACCCCGGTACCTCATATACCCAATGACTGATGAAATTGTCAAGTCGGATAATGCCGAAGATGGCGATAAGGTAGCCACACAAACCAAGGTCGATAACGAAACGAAGGAAACGAAAGAGACTAAACCGAGAACGGTGTCATTTAATAGGGACGTACACGTGAAACGATTCGGTGAGTCACTCGATAAATAATCGGTATCTAACTGGCTCGGTTACATCTGTAGCGAGAGGGGACTCTATCGTATAACATACTAATTTTTCATCTGTGCATCGGATTTCTTGAATACTTAAATATGTGGTTAACAACATAATAACCGATTCACCTTGAAACTAATACGTTTGAGATTAATAAGACTAATTTTAACAACGTTTCCTATGTTTTTTTTCTATATTCTTCCGTTGAAGCTTGTTAATTAAAAATTTTGTATATTTCTATAAGTTTTTGTTGTCAAATCTCCTTGATTTTTTAGAGATTATATCTTTGCAAATTTAAAAATAATTTATGGAATATTTGTGGGAAGTTTAATGCTGTATTTTGATCTGCCAATGAAGATTATTTTGTAAGATTATTATGATATTTACACCGTGTCCGGTCTTGTGTTAATAATAATAAGTATTTTAGCAAAAAGATATCAATGTATGATATTATTATACATCCAATCGTATTTGTCAAATAAGAAGCGGATTAATAAAAAGAGCTTTAAGTATATCATTTTATTTACAATAACCAAGTAAAATAATTGTATTATTCTAAAATAATATCATAAGAAATATCACAACAAATGAGGAGTTAGGGATATAAATATCGATTTGTAAAATAAAGCTGCGCCCGAACAGGTAAGCTTATGGGTGGGTGTGATTAACACATTGAAATCTTTACGTGCTTTGGAGAGAACGTCAAACAGTCGGTCTCAGTCATTATTGGTAGTCAGATACCTAAATATCTCTGACTACCAGTTTATCCTTAGGATCCTTAAGATATTGGTATGGCCCAATAATCAGATTGTAAAGATATTATGGTAGTAGCTTTGTGTAAAATTGTGATATCGAGCCGCATTTGGGTAGATTGGAAATCAATACCAACATAGCTTCAGATAATGATAATAAGATACAAGACACAACATAATTACCTACTAGGTATTAATGTACACCTTTCCATGTTTTTATAACATCAAATAATTAAATAAATTATCGATAAATCACGACACAGCGCCATCTAGTTCCGAGCTTAGGAACGACGCTCGTTTTACTGATACTAGATAATTATAAATAATAATAAATAAATAAATATTTCCAGACATAAGCAACAACAAGTTGATATACTACATAAATATTTTGTAAATACATACATATTATGCATAGAAAAATGTATGTAAATGTCCAAACGCGTCACACAAATATTTGCCCGACAACATAAAGCAGCCTATAATACCGCTGCGATAATCGGATTGTCAAATAATAGTATCGAATTAAATAATCGAGACATCAATAAGGAACAAATTCATATCGGAAAGAAACGAACACAAAGAAACATAATTGGAACATAATTGCTGGCATTTGATCGTGGCGAATCGTAATTGGTATCAATTTTATAGATGGCATCGATCTCAGCCGGTCGGCCCATCACTAATTGACATATAGACAAATATTTTGATTGTGAAACTTCTAACGAAAGTGTGAAATGGAATAGAAATAATTTGTTTGATTTACATAATTCCTCTATTTGGTAATTGAATGATGTTGCGGGTTCGATCGCCAAACGGAGTGAATATTAATTGTACGATCTACATGTGGACAGCTGTGGTAGCCTAGTGGTTGACCAGTGGACTGAGATGTCAAAGGTTTCGAATTCGTACCCAAGGCACGCACCACTGACTTTTCGAAGTTATGTGCGTATTTTATCACAAGCTCAAACGATGAAGGAAAACATCGTGAGGAAACCTGCATGCTTGAGAGATTTCTGAGGCAGAGAAGTCTGCCAACCTGCAGTAGGCTAGCGTGGTGGACTATAGCCCTATCCTTCTCAAATAAGAGAAGACCCGTGCTCAGCAGTGGGACATTAATGGGTTGATGCTTATGATGATGATGATCTACAGGTAGATGTACCGGGTCTAAGTGTCTATGTTTGGGAGAAAATGGTGTTTGTAAACGGACCTACGATACAGGAGAAAACTTGCAAAGCCTTGGGATCGAATTCAATATTTTGACTACTTAGACTATCAATATTTAAGGTCGTTAACCTAAATCCTGTCAGCTAGAATATATTTTTTATCAATCATAGTTATTACATCTTTATCAATAAGCATGTCATGTTATGTTCCCATGGTCTCGTTAGGGTCAAAAAAACTATGAACAATATTGTTTGAACAGCACTGTGTCGACAAAAACTCCATTGTAAAACAGTAAGGAGTGACAGATAAACAATCTTTAGTAGTATCTTTAGTAGGTAGTTTTTATTAATACTACGTATTTACATTCCATATCGACATGATAATCTTCGAAGAGATACGCAGAAACTGTATGAACGTCCACAGTTCATCATCATTTCAGCTGTTATTACCTAACTGAGAAGACCTTTGAGAAGAAACACTGAAACGAACTCTTTGGGATTGGGATTTTTAAGCCCTTAGGATTGAGAAGTGAATGGGATATGGCGCAGAAGAAATACGGGACTCCCGAATTATAATTGCTATAAGGAAAACGCATTTACCCTTTGTAGACTTGAAACTTGGAAATTACAGAAAGTGTAACCTTCTTTTAATTTATCGATCATATAAAAATTAATATAAAGGTCGACCTGATGTCAAATTTCTTTTCCTCGTTCTGCGTCTTAACGTGACGTCTCATTAGCTCACATAATTATAATATACTAACTGACCCAGCAAACGTTGTTTTGCCACATTATAGGGGTTGGTGGACTACCCCTAACTTTTAGGGGGATGAAAAATAGATGTTGGCCGATTCTCATAGATACCGGATAAGCACAAAAAATTTCATCAAAATCGGTCAAGCCGTTTCGGAGGAGTATGGCAACGAAAACTGTGACACGAGAATTTTATATATTAGATATTTATTTCAGTAGACTGTAGTTGAATATATAACTATAGGTATATAAGATGTGTTTACTAACTAGATAGCGTCGGCATTTCCAAACTAACAACCTCTGAGAAGAAATTTCGAAACCAACATCCGACATCTTATTGTAACCCTTACTGTATCTTTCAATATGCAGAGACCTGGGTACCGTAGACGCCAAATCCCGCGTAGTACACCATACCAGAAAACGTAGACTTCAGTCCTGTCATTCTCATCTTAGCTTTTTTCTTAACGATTTTGGGGATCATTTTCCAGTCTTACCAGATGCTGTATACAAGGCAACTGTCATCAGACCTGTGCCCAATTACTGAGCTAAGAATATCGGTGTACCTTTCGGGCTTGAAAATTCTTAAATGGTACTTGAAGACGAAGCGTGTGTAGGCCTCAACAAGGAAGACCGAAGACCTGGTACTGGTAGAGGTTGCTGGAATAATCTGGATGCGGGTAGTGCAGGACCGGTCGTTGTAGCAATCCTTGGAGTCTCATGTCCAGGAGTGATCGTCTTTCAGCTAAAATAATGATACTTATATCCTAAAGATAAACTCGTATTATTATTATGTATTCAATTTTAATTTTGCTTGCTTATTCGCAAAAGAGACAGCCAAAATAAATAAGTCTTATTTAACTTTTCATATCCTTATAGTCTTTATCAAGCACTCACAAGCGAGGTAATTACATCACCAAAATTTCCCAGACGCATTCAACCGTCACTAATCCTCAAGAGTCATCCTGTTTTTATGTGGTGACATGTTCTCCGTATTTTTTACCCTCTATCGTGAATGTCAATGAATGTCAGATGATCGTAATCCATGTAATATAATCATTTATCGTCAGAATCCGTTGTCATATATATTATAACAAAGTAATTATCGTAGGTCGTCGAATATCTGACAGCAAGTTTATCTTTCTTGATGTGACTGTAGTTGATTGATATTATTATCAGCTCCAGCTTACATTTCTGTCGAAGCATAATATGCATTAGCACACCTCTGCCTCACCCTTCGGGGAGGGCGAGCGTAATGGTGTGTATGTTATTTCACGTCAAACATTCACGTAAGTGTAAGAAATCCAATATTGAATTGTTGAAAGCAATAACAATTACACAACAATTAGTAACAGCAGACACATACATTCACATAGTATTGAGCAACTAAAACAAAACACGATTACAATTTCTTCCCAGCAACTTCCTTACAATAGCAAAACAGCCCGGATCGCCTGCAGGCTACTCTAACCGGTTATTATGTAATATATCACTACATTCTTACGTGCACGTAATATATACGGATTTACGAAATGCTCTAACGTGGAGTGCCGAATAATTTCATTGATTTGTAACCCACGAGACACAGGTTTGTGTATATACAATTGTATTGTTTTAAGCTCAAAATATATTTAAATACACGTATACATGAGTTGATATTCCAAATGATTCCCCAATCTCCAATATAGATTAATTTCAATTCAATTCAAATTTATTGCATTCCATAATGTTATAAATACAGGTGTTAAGGCTTATTTCTAGATACAATTATGGACCCTGTCGGGCACAGTAAAAGTATAGTAAGAGAGAGGAGGAAAAGTGATTTTTTAGCAATTTATTTTATGTTATAGTATATATTATATAATATATTAATATATATCGGTTCAGGCTCCAACACAGGTTAAATCATACCCATCATACATAGGACGTACATATCTATCTATCATAGCCTACATGAGTTGCAAGGAAGAACCTGCATCTCTTGTAAGCCTGTAGGATAGATTTAGTACGTAGTATGGCAGGTTTGATCGCATTGCCCTTTAATCTGGAGTACAATAATGTTACAAAACTACTGCTTAACTAAAAATAATTGGTAATGCAGCAGTGCCTAACTCCCATTTTAAAATAATAAAGGAATTAGTAATCCATTAAACCTAACACGAATCATAATCATAAAAGAGGACAATGCGACATGCGATTTTTTTTCTCTAAAATTGTAACTAGTAATTTATTTATTTATTTTTATTTATTTATTTATTTATAACAATCTTACCTACACTATCATTACAGATCTATGATCCAATGCGACAGAATGGCCTAATTAAAGCACTGACTAGTAAAAGTGTACTTTAAAAGGTCGATTTACAGAAATAAAATATCATTTCATTTCGAGCTCCAAATTTTAAGATAAAATAATACCTTAAAAAATAAAAAGGCTTGACCCTGAAACTACAGAATTCTTACGCAATTCAAAGTTCAATGTAGGCGATGCTTGATCAGAAATTTACTAAACATAATGATGATTGCATAGGTGCTAATTAATTTAACTGATTAGTATCATTAATCAATTTGAATTGCTAAATTCTAACAATGACTACAGTTATTGCAGTTGCATTGGAGTCATTTTACCCGACTGCAATAAAGCTAAGTACTTTTATTCGTATGTCCTTTTTACGACACGAATGACCTTTCTGATTGATGTTAGTCTTAGAATCGATTATACTTTAAACAAATGTAATTCTCGATTAATCGTTCTGTTATAAAAAGAATTCGTAATATGAAACTTTTCAGTTCATTTTTATATGACGGCTGATGGTCGTCATACATAGATTTATTTACAAAGAATATACACAAGTAAAGACGAAAGAGTAATTTACAGAAATAATGCAGTTTTAACGGTGACTCAGCACCAGGGGTCCGTAACGTTATAGCGAAAGTCGATTAACGGAAAGTCGACTGAACGTTTGTTCGAATGCACTTTACTGCGAAGCATAATATTATGTTTTCCATAATATTATTAAAATTATTAGACTCGATATAATAATTAAAACACATTCGAAAGGACAGTCCTTCGATTAATAAATATTCGATGAAACGTTCATTCGCATAAGCTGTTGAGTTTCCTAATAAATAAATAAATAAATTCGAAGTAGCGTTTGTCGATGAAAGGTTGCTGCGCAGTAAAGTGCATTCGAACAAACGTTTAGTCGACTTTCCGTTAATCGACCATATGAATTTCGCTATAACGTTACGGACCCCAGCACCAGTCACCACAAACGTCCCATGTCAGGCCTGTGGCAGGGTGTGTCGCTCTCGCATTGGTTTATTTAGCCACTAAAAATGTTGTTTCTCAGACAACACATCATGAATTGTCTTGTATAGATGAAGAGGCAATATAAAAGTATGTATAAATCAGAAATCAACCACACACGTATACACAGCTTGAATAAACATTAAAAAATAAATACTACAACATTATTTATGTCTCAAATATGCGTACCAATTAAACTCGCGTTTACAATAATTTCCTCCATAAAGCAATCTAATTCATTTCTTTTATCGTCTACAGATGCCCAATCATCATTATGTAAGACAAGGTGTTTTTGACATTACATATCATAAATCACTGTTCATCAGTAATCGTAACTGGAATCTTTATATTTGTTGATTGGCTTCTAGTCATTTATTACGTCTAGCTATAATAACATCCACAGTCTGTATTATAATACGTTTTGTACACAATATAGCTTTATAAGAAACAAAATGTCTGCCCGAGACCACACATGGATGCTGTATGGGATTCGAAACGTCGAGATTAGATAATATCAATACCGTGATAACATCAGCAAAAAGTTGTTTTATTTCAATGTCTAATATTCTAGTCAGTTTAAAAATCACTAACTATTTTGTGTGTAGTTATACGTTAGGTAATTAAATATATATTTCCGTTTGTGTTAACAAAATTAGAGGATGCTTGCATATAGGTGTGTCTGTATAAGTGTGTAATGATTAAATTATGTTCCTTGATGAATAAGTTAAATTTAATTTAAAGTGAAATAGAAATAAGAGGAAATAAGCATATTACTCAGATTTAGAAGCTTCAAAATAAACTCACGTGAGCCGTCAGTGTTTGTTTACAAAACAATAGAAATAAACGTGTCTGGCATTTTTTTTGATAGGATACTAAAGACTTAGACTTTAGATTTTAAAATCTATAAACTCATTACCTTGAATCGAAATAAGCGGGCCCATAATTGAACCCTGGGGCACCCAATTCTGTCTTGCATAGGGGGCGGATCCACTCCATCCGAACACTACTCAGACGCTCCAAAAATGGCGCGTGATGACGATATAAGACATATAAAGACAGTTTCTGAGTCGGCATTGACCTAAACGAGGTAGCCTTTTGTGGTCAACCGTTGCGAAAGCTGCTGAGAAATATTTTTAATGTATGTTAATAGTATGATTGCGAATTTGATATAATTAATCATTTTACTACATTTGCCGAACGATTTCATTTAATACGTGTAATAGATGCGACTTCAGATTGACAAATGATTTATTTATCGCTGTTTTGATGTTAAGTAAGTCTACATTGGAATGTGAAGAGCGCGTGGGTGATGGAGTGCCAACCTGTCACTGTTGCGCGTATTACAATTTTAAAGCCTTAGCGCATAATGGCTTTATGTGGGTTTAAACGATACCTTCGCATTTATGATTACCTGGTAACGCAGGTAAAATTTTATTGACATTTTTGTTTCATACTTGTAAGATTATTTAGTAAACCTTCAAGGTCACAAACCCATACTTTGATATAACAGTTATATGTTTCATCATCATCATCATCATATCAACCGTTAGATGTCCACTCCTGGGCATAGGTCTCCCCCAAGGATCGCCACGACGACCGGTCCTGCGCCACCCGCATCCAGCGGATTCCAGCGATGGTCGTCAGTCCTTGTTTAACGTTTGATAATTAAAATAATTTCCTAAACGATAAATCATTCCCTGTAATTATCAAATTAAATAGACATTAAAGCATTATGTTACTCATCTAACTAACCTTTCAAATCGGTTGCAGCTATTACCGTAAAAAATAATTAATTAGTATGTTCCTTATATTGTGGACGAGCATTTTTCAAGTAATTGTGCCTAACTTTAGAATATCATATTGCAAAAGCACATCAGATTATCAAAGGTACATCAGATTTAAATTATATGTAGTGAGTTCGATCCCCGTTAAGAACAAATAAAACTCGTCATGACCCACCTTTGTGACCTGCTGTGAAAGACCCGAAATATCAGGATTCTTGTAATATCCACGTACCGCATTAAAAAATAATTTTACTTCAATAACTAATATTCGCGTAAGTGTAAGAGATCAGAATATTTATCGAGGTAATAATAATATTATTAACGTCATCCATAAAATAAATAAATATTCAGGGAGTCCCAAACTAAGCAGAGCTTGTACTATGGGTACTAAACAGTAGATATAATACTTATATACTTTTTTTTTTGTAAATACATACTTATAATACATAGGAAACACCCAGACGAACACAAACACTTATAGTCATCACATACGACACAATATTTGTGTCCCGTGGGAATCTAACCCACGACTTCGTGATCAGCAGTCCGGTACTCGAACCACTAGACCACATAGGTCGTCATCCATACAACTTCTAATTTAGTAGTTACTCATCTGTTTCCACAAGAAAGATCGGAGGACAAAAAATTCATGTTATTCATGTATACTTAGAACATGCAATGTTTACTTGCAAACATTTTAAAAGAATTGTTCTCGATATCAGTAGCTAAAATTTTGTGATTTTATTTAAAAAAAGGTCTCAAGCTTCGTTACTCATCTTGTATAACCTCAACGTTTCTAGGTACTGAAGCAATAGCCTCTGGTATTCCACCAAGGTGTTCTACAAGTCCTTTTCTTTGTAAATGTAGGTTAATTGCTACATTGAGTGGCCAAATAGCCATCTGTTGTCCACGTGGGTTTGTGAAGGACTGTTTAAACGTCTACTGCCAAACGTGTTTTTTTTATTGTAATACTATTTGTATTGACGACTTGAGTAAAACAACGATAATAAAGTGGTCTTCTGTGGCAAGGGTCCAGGGTTTCTGGTAGGGGCAAACGTTTTAATGGTGACATGGACATTTGTACCCTGAGTTATGAATGTTTCTGTTTATAATATGACTGTACTTACAAAAAAGTATCTATGTCGTGGATTTACTATCTATTATCCGAAACACCAGCCTCATTGCTGAGCTCGGAACTAGATGATACTGTGTCATATTGCTCGGATATATTTATTTTATTTGTTAGCAAAAAACAAACATCACACACCTAGCTAATACTTTGCTCGACCTGGGAATCCAAGATCTTATGCTCAACAGACGCACTTGCAATCACTTGCCCAAGGCGATAGTGAAAAGAATTTGTATTTTCTCTGTGGACCCCTCTGTAGACAGAGAAAGTCATACTTACCTATTTGGACTTCAGTCTTGCTAGAACTATGATCTTACTTAATCAGCCCACATCTCAAATAACTTTGAACGACCTTAAACAAATAAACAACTAGTTCTCAATCGATCTCAAATAGACAGTATACCTACATTGTTCGTGTCCTTGAATCTATCAGCTTCAAGACTAGCATTGATTCTGTGAATTGTGTTTTTTGACGATCCGATTAACGCAGCAATTTAAAATATGTAACTTATGTTCATCTCAATGAAATAATTATTCCGATTGGTCCAGGCGTTTCGGACCCTATGCGATACAAACAAACATGAAAAAAAACAGTTATGATCTCTTTATAATTATAGTATAGTAGGTATAGATAAATAGCAACAATTAAAACCTTTTTTTCTTAAACAAGTGAATCATTAGTACCTATGAGTTAAAAACCTTAAAAAAGAACTAGGTTCGCGACTATGGTTTTTTGTTGTACAAACTCGCCCACGCTAAACGGAAGCGGCCAAGGTTCACTGCCCACTAATGACTGTCTGTCTTTGTGTATCAATCTCCTCAACACGGACACATCACTTAGCACCTCTGCAAATTGTTAAAAATAACAAGGAAACCCGAAGGAAGAGGCGACCTTGTGAGATGAAAATGAAAATTCAAGGTTTATTTACTTTTCCTAAATATCCTAATAAATAGAACACGTTGAATTCTTAGAACAAGTATCGCATAATATATCATATCACATTGCCTTCATCAAACCAACGGCCCACTGCTGGGCACGGGTCTCCTTTCATTTGAGAGGGATTAGGCTATAGTCCACCACGCTAGCCTACTGCGGGTTGGCAAACTTCACATGCCATCGAGAAAATCATGCAGGTTTCCTCACGATGTTCTCCTTCACCATTTGAGCATGTGTTAAATACGCACAGTTTTTCCGAAAAGTCAGTGGTGTGTGCTTTAAGTTCGAACTCGAGACCTTTAACATCTCAGTCCACTGATCACACCGCTAGGCTACCACAGCTCTTACTGTAATGCAATTCATATATTATTTACTCATTATTTTCCAGACCCATGTTAAATGTAACACTCTTGTGTACAGTACGTAGGTAGGTACACTTGTTCTTTGTGACGTGTCTGTCTGTATATGTGTGCAGTTAGCTCAGCTGGCCACTAACAAGGTTTTAACCTTCCGTCAAGTGCAAAACATGTATCAATAATTGTCTATACTAAATGCGAAAGTATGTCTGTATGTCTCTTACCTCTTCACGTTGGAACCGCTGAACCGATTTGTATAAAATTTTGCATGGAGATAGTTTGAGTCTCTTGGAAAGACATTAGAGAGTTTTTGTTCCGGAAATGATCCCTTAAAAGGTAAAAAAGGGGGGTGGAACTTTGTATGCGGGGTCGGTAATTTCTTAAATGAAGTGGAGACGAAGTTAATAAGGAAGGAAGCTTGAAGAAAAAAAAGATTGGATGAAATGACTAATTCTAAGCAGATACTAGTGTACATAGTCACATATAGTTAAATACAAAACTATTCATGTTTCGTAGTAGAATAATGTAGTCATTGTTGACACAATAGCTAGGTCGGTACTTGATTACCGCTTCATTATTAAAAGGCTTTGGATTCTTATGCTGGTAGGGGCAAATGTTTGTGTGATAAACATGGACATTTGAACTGAGTCATTTATTTATTTATTTTACATTAAATAGAACGGCCGAAGCCAACTACACTATTTAATGAAACCTTACAAATACTTAATACTAATAAAACAAAAAGGTACAACACAAAAATATAATACAAAAATACGATACTTTTACCCATTCATCTCGCAGAACTTCAGACATTCAGACAATAACGACTGCCATCCATCCGCAAACAAATCAATATCTGGATTCAAGCATGTTTCTATGTATAATATGTATGTATTTACATATTTATGTCTGGCCTCTACTACAGTTTTGTAAGAATCCTTCCTGTGGTAGTACCACAGGAAGGATTCTTTAAATAATACAAAACGATTTTATGTCAATAAAAAAATCTTATTATTTGTATCTAATTCATTGATATTTCTATGTATATATTCATAAAAAAATTTGGCTTGGAACAAGATGGTGCTGTATAATAAATGGTAGCTGCCAATATATATAGTTAAATTTATAAACCATCCTTGAAAAGATAAGGTACCGAAAAATTGTTTTTTTAAATGAAATTACTGGGCAAATGAAGTATACACAGCTGAATTTTGATTACGACAACATTACAGGTAGGTACTTTGAGTTTTCAAAACTAGTTGCACGATTCAAAATAGTAAGTATATTTTATGAATAAAAACTCCATAATACTCTTTTAAAATAAATAAATATTACATTATTAATTAACTCCATTGTCAATTTTTATAATACTTATAATAAACTAATTCAGATTAATTTGAAATGTATGAATTGACATTTGTCATCCAAAAGAAAAACAAATAAAAACTAATTCGGATTGCCATAACATAACATGTACCCAACAAATATCAACTTTCGACCCAAGCTACCATATTATAATAAAACAGCTATAAATATGCATTTTTCTCAGAACTGTCTGTGAATGACAAAATATGTATGTTTGTACATAAAGTCATTAAGAATAATATCCTCGTTTGACTAGTTTAAACAGTTATAATGAATACAATGTTATTTAGACGGAGTTTGTTCATTGTCAGGGTCATGTACCGTAGATAATGTTACTAGCAATTATTATTTATTCATGACAATAATAATAAATATAATAATAATATGTCTGGACATTATGACACAGCGCCATCTAGTTCCGAGCTAAGCAACGAGACTTGTGTTATGGATACTAGTTAGTTGATATACTAGACATAGACTTTTTTTTTTGTAAATACATACATATTATACACAGATACATCCATGACTCGGAAACAAATGTTTTGCTCATCACACAAACATTTGTTCCTACCGGGATTCGAACCCGGAACCCATAGCACAGTAGGCAGTGTTAACTACCGCTGGACTAATTAGGTCGTCAATATAAAAAATATTATTTGAAAATACATTATTAGTAATTCTTCACCGATCTAGTAGTATTAATTTATTATTATTCGCAGACAAGCTAAAACGGTGCTTTTGAGCTTTAAGAATTGAAATTAGGTTATTGATTTCTTCCAACTACAAAACTACTTTTTACGGTTCGATTCTCAAGCCGAGTAAATGTAAATATGTATTATTAATATTTTTTAAGACATACTCAGTTTCATCGCTTATTATTACGTTCAACTCTAAACATATCACATACCACGACATTTTGGCCCAACAACACAGTAAACAGACTTCAAAGAATACAATAGAACATTGGACATTGGTACATTTCCTATTGAGAAGAATTCAGTGGCGTTTAAAGTCGCAGGTTCAATACTAAATGCAAAAATAATTTCTTTTTTAATAATTTCTTTATTGTTCAAAAAATCACAAGTTATGTTGGTTATTCCCTAGACCCCACACTAGGATTCCCTGTGTCGTGGGGTCTAGTCTCTTTCGTTCAATTAGATATACTTGAAACAATAAAAAATAAAAATAAAAACAAGTAAAACAAAATAAGAGCAATAATAACAACACAAAAGGTGTGTGTGTGTGTGTGTGTGTGTGTGTGTGTGAGTGTGTGTGTGTGTGTGTGTGTGTGTGTGTGTGTGTCGACTTGAGTGTAGTGTGTGTTTGCAAAAATAATCATTAATATGAATAATTCACAATTGGCAATGTATTAAATGAATATTCACCAAAATATTCTAATTTCGCCTTGATAATGATGTAGGTATATTCATTTAACTTTATGTTATATATTGTGCGTCGCTTATCACAAGAGAATAAATTGATTTTCTTTCTTATTCTTTAAAAACAGACGAATTTAACCCCTTAATTGCATGATAGCTACCAAACCACCGTCCACCGCGCTGTCCTCTGTAATTCGACAGGTACAATATACATAACAAAACCAGTTATTTTATCCAAACAAATAGGTAAGACACATTATCCTTTGAAGAATACCGTTAACAGTCAAATTTAATTATGACAAATTGTTTACAATACGTCAAACATCAAACGTTTTTAAAATATCATATTTCTTGCTGGACCACCGGCGAATTTGATGTTGATTAAGTGGACAAGAAGGTTCTTTTAAAAAATATTTTCAATCAATCGACAAAAAGCTATGATAGTTTAGTAGTGTGAGCGGTGGACTGTTAAGGCAAAGGTTTCAGGTTTAATACAAGGAGAGTGTTTGTTTATCACATGCTCAAACGGTGAAGGAAAACGTCATCAGGAAAATTGTGTACCTGAGACATTTTCTCGACGGCGTATGAAGTCTGCCAACCCGCTCTAGGGTAGCGGTAACTATGAGTATAAAACCTCTCAGCAAAGGCAGTAAATAGATTGATGATGATGACAAGTGGTCTCTCAAACCTCACTAAGATACCAGGGTAGTCTAGGGCCTTCCTTTCAAACTTAGAGGTTACTCATGCCCAGGGACCTCTGCGGTCTAGTGGTTCGAGTACCGGACTGCTGATCACGAAGTCGTGGGCTCCATTCCCACAGGACGAAAATATTTATGTGATGAATGTGTGCGCTCACATACGGTCCCTGAATACCACTCTTGCCTCATCCATTTCAAATTATTCTAATTCATATTTTGATTTAGACTTTGAAATAAAACTTTTTATTATTTAGTCCGTTTTTCCGGAATAAAATAAGTATTATTTATAAATATAAAAAGTATTATTTGAAAATTGAGTATTAGTAATTCTTCGCCGATCTAGTAGTATTAATTTATTATTATTAGCAGACAAGCTAAAGCAGTGCTTTTGAGCTTTAAGAATTGAACTATATAACTATAACTATTAACTATTAACAAAACTACGTTTTACGGTTCGATTTTCAAGCCGAGTAAATGTAAATTTATATGTGTTATTAATATTTTTTTAAGACATGCATAGTTTCACCGTTTATTAATTCGTTAAACTCTTAACATATTACATACCGCGAAATTTGATCCAACGATGGGGTAGATATTTTCAAATATGAACAAACTTTGAAGAACATAATATATTGTGTTATTGTGAAATGTACCTATATTGTAATATAGGTACATTTTCTATTGAGAAGAATTCAGTGGCGTATCTTCAAAGCCCCCGGTTCAATACTGAATGCAAAAATAATCATTACAAACACACCAGCGAACACCAAATACTTACACCTTAATATTCCACTGCCAAATTGGGCTTACCCTTCAAAGCATATTGAAAATAAGTTACTGTTTAGTAAGTTTACAGGTTAAATTCGATTTTAAAATGATACTTAAATTTCGTAGCCTTTCGTTTTTGCACGCCTCTCGTACAATTCGTCGCAAGCGCACTTAAATCCGTGACATCACAGCTTTGCGCTCACGCTTATTTTTAGCGCTGACTTTTGGCGCAAACGGCTTTTGGATTTCATTTGTTCCATTTATGATACACAGGTATTGGGCTAAGCGACAGATATTAAATTTAAAAAGAAGATTATTAAAAAGTATCAAAGTTGTTTCCCACCTCTTTTTGTTGCATTCAAAACATGTTATTGACTTGAGAATTATTTTATTTTTACGTTGTGATGTGTGCTCTTATGTAAATATACAACAGCTACTTATAGACCCGACTTCGCACGGAAAGTAAGTACTAAGAACCTTCTCAACCTACCCTACTCTAAAGACATATCCATCGTTGGAATTATGAGTCTTAAATTTAATAAATAAATACCATAGATAAAATTTTGATTTACATACGAAAGAATTTTATTTTATACAAACCTTGTTCTTGTAAATACAACAAAAAAGGGTCAAATAGTAGGTACTTACGTCTTAAATACGGAAATTGATTTTTATTTGTATAAAATACGGCAAATAATTGTATAGGGTGCAAAGTTCACTCTCTCATAGGCTAAATATGAAATCTTGAAATAACTTCGCATATGAACTGCTTTAAAAATCTTAAAAACTGGTTTTTATGATAGAAAATTTCAATTTGAAGGCGGGCAATGGGTAGAGCATGCAATGCGCGACAACTGTTAGTATACAATAGTTATGATTTATTGTGTATATATGTATATACATATACATATTATGTATATACAGAAATATCGATGACTCATTTATACTCGTAAATGTCCATGCTGATTACCCAAAGTTTTGTCTCTGTTGGGGTTCGAACCCACGACGACGTAAGGTAGCTTTAAAACTGCTTCACTTAATCATCATCTTTATCATCATCATCAGCCTATAAATAATAAATAAATAAATATTTCTGGACATTATGACACAGCGCCATCTAGTTCCGTGGTAACCAACGAGGCTTGTGTTACGGATACTAGTGGGTTAATACATTTTTTTTTGTAAATACATAGATACATCCATGACTCGGATACAAACGTTAATGCTCATCACACAAACATTTGACCCTACCGGGATTCCCGGGACAGCAGGCAGCTTTAACTACCACTGAGCTAAACGGGTCGTCAAAGCCCATAGCCTAGCCTATATTCGCCCACTGCTTATATATAACGTGTAATCCCTTAACCAAACCTACCATAAATCAATTATAGAACTTGCAAGTTCTCAAAAAGAGTTACGAATAGACACCAAGTGTAAACTGATGATCACATCTACACTGATAAACATAGACGATCCTTATTTAGTCACAAACAAGTCTTATTTAAACAATGAAACACACTGCCCATCGCCAAATCGTTAACCGTTGCTACTTTTTGCTTCGGACTCATAAGATCCGAGGTTACTAACATGCGTAGGAGTCGATAAATAAGTTCTTTGCTCGCGATACCGGCCGTTACAATGTGACGCCACCATTTATATGTATTCTTACTGCGTTTAATAAGTAATAACGTAATCCAATGCGTTCTCAATTCACTTCAACCTATGTTTTTTTTTTATTGGGACTTGCCCGCCACCCGAATCCCTACTACTGCAACTCCTGTAAACCAGGATCAACAATAGTAACTATCCAGAAAATCTTAGAGACAATGAAGTCCGACGTGTCCCAGGGGAATGATTTTAACTGTCTTGGAACCCGCAGAATTTAATCATGAAGTTATATAGTAGGAGTAAGAAAAATATCAGTTTTTATCACTTCCCCCCTCCTTATCAAGCGAGAGACAGAATAGAATTTACATGTCATTGACATAAGAACAGATGTTTACAACTGGGTTAAGCCCAGTTGCCAGGCACCACGGATGATAAATTAATAAGTTATGGGTCCTAATAATTTAAGCTATTATATCTGATTCCAATAATAGGTATGGCAAAAACGCTTAAACGCAGTCTATGTATGTTGTCCTGGTACTTTTTAAGTCCTTGCTTAGAAAACAAATAAAATTAAAGAGCGCATTTTAGGTTTTTTTTGGGTAGAACCGCACATTTTATCTCGAACATTGAATAAGTTCCACAAATAAGTCAGAAGAAGATATAAGAAAGGAAATATTATTACTCAGAGATACACGTTCACAATCACATAATAGACACCATATTCTAGATATAATAAGTTATTGAGTAGACGCAGTAAAGCTTTATATATTTTTTTATATTTAAGACATTTTTAATAATAAGATAAGCTGTAGATATTATGGAGTCATACTAAAAAAATAAAATGAACAAAAATATTGGTTACGCGTTGCAATATAAAATAAAACACGTATTTACAGTTTGAGAGTCAGCGCAAGAAGAAGATCGTTTTAATTTAAACCAAGAATAGAAAAGTTAACAAAAGGCTGTTGCTACATAAAAGAGTTCTTACTATACTATTTTGATATATTATTAACACCCCCACTTCAAAATATCAAAGGTTCAATGCCTAACATAGACATAAATTTATAATGTTTAGTTGGACACAAACTTTTGGTAAAAATATCCGCTGGCATGTCAGCTGTCGGTAAATAATCCAGATAAACGATTTTATTTAAAACAACTTCACGACAATAATGATGTTTCACATCTATGTGTTTAGTTCTACTATGAAATATAGGATTTACTGACAACTTCAATGCACTCTGATTGTCATTAAACATATCAATGGTATACAATCTGCCAGTAATTTCTAATTGCAATTTTTTAAGATATACAAGCTTCTGATATAGCATTATATTCTGCCTCTGTACTGGAGAGTGCTACACATCTCTGCTTTTTACAGCCCCAAGAAATAACTGATCCCATATTTCTGACTACAGCCCTTTGCAACCAATCTTGCACGATATCGAATACTATTGTCAGTATCAATTTTCTTTTTAAGAACCCATTTACACTTAACAATGGTTGCTTTATCTGGTGCTTCTACTAGCTCCCAAGCTTGATTGTCGTCAAAACACTGAAGCTCATCCTTCACAGCTTCTAGCCAATTTTGTTTTTCAGGCCCCTGCAGTGCATCCTCCAAAGATAGTTCATCCGTAGTGTCCACACACATGTTTGAGAAACCATATCGATCTGGTTTTCTTCGTGACCTACTGCTGTGTTCTCTTTCAACAGGCACACAATCTTCAGAGTCATCATTCTCACTTGGCACAAAAGTAATGTCTTTGGAGTCGTCGGACACAGAAGTATAAGAACTGTCATCTGATAAGTCCTCCACTGAATCTGGACTTGTCTCTATGACATTTTTCTTCTTAGGTAATTCCTCAAGCTGACATAAGACATTATTTTCTTGAGAGACTACTGCATCCTGTGCTGTATTTTTCTCTATAATAATAACATCACGACTCGTGGTAATCTTACGTGTGTTAGGATTATAAACTCTGTATCCCTTTGTTTCTTCAGAATAACCAATTAGAATACATTTATCTGACTTCTTGTCCCATTTGAGTCTTTTTTCTTTTGGCACGTGTACCATTACTGTGCTTCCAAATATTCGGAGATGGCTGATATCTGGCTTAATCTGCGTCCATATTTCATATGGTGTTCTGTCTTGCAATGCAGGTGATATTATTCGATTCTGCAAATAAACAGCAGTATTACATGCCTCAGCCCAAAATCCCTTATCCAAATCAGCTTCAAATAAAAGACACCTAGCTTTTTCAACTATAGTCCGGTTCATTCTCTCACACAAGCCGTTTTGTTCCGGCGTATATGGGTTAGTTTTCTGGTGAATTATTCCCATTTTCTTAAGGAAATTATCAAATTCACGATTACAAAATTCTTTACCATTATCGCTTCTCAAAACCTTGATTGTTTTATTGAGATTGATCTCAACCTTAGCTTTATAATCCTTGAAACATTGAAAGGATTCACTTTTATTTTTTAAGAAATATATATGAGTCATTCTACTGTAATCATCAACAAAAAGAATGAAATACCTCGATCCTCCCATGGAAATATTCTCCATTGGCCCACAGATGTCTGCATGAACCACATTCAATAGTTCAGTGCTCCTGTTGCCATTACTAGGAAAAGGTAAGCGACTCTGTTTACCTTCGCAGCAAACTGTACAAGAATTCTTGCTGATCTCAGTTTTCTTGTCAACTGTCAAACCATTAACGGCATTAACCATTTTATTTAAATATAAGTTATTCACGTGTCCTAGTCTTCGATGCCAAGTATCACTGGTTATCGCTGCGGCAGCCATGAAATCAACTGTGTTTAGTTTGTACACTCCATTCATGAGTACAGCTGTCGCTACCAATGTTCCTAATCTGTTGTATATCTCACAAACATCGTTTGTAAAGGACACTTTGTTTCCCTTGCTGATTAACTGGCTTACAGATAGAAGGTTTGTGGTAATATCGGGCACACATAACACTCCTTCTACAGTCACGTCATAGTTGCTATCTTTCGTGCAAGTCGTGATCTGCACATCACCTCGACACATAACAGGTACCTTGTTTTTATTTGCAACTACGATTTCTTTCGGAAGACATTCATATGACGAATTTTTTATCCAATGTTTATTGGTTGTCAAGTGAACACTCGCTCCAGAATCGACATACCAATCAGTTTTACTATAAAAACCATTCAAAAATACTGCACTAAATGCGTTGGTAACATTCGATGAGTTTTCTGTGCTTTTCATTTCGATTTTATCGGGTTTTGTGCACTGATTCCTGTAATGTCCAATTTGTTTACACTTGTAGCACTTTATTTGCTTGTTAACATTGACATTTGACTTTGACTTTTGTCCTCCACTGTAATTTCCTCTGACATACTTGTCATTATTTTTATGTTGGTATTTCCGAAATGCAGCAAATGCGCCATCTACCTCTTTATTTTCGGGTTCCATATCCAACAATTTGGACTTAATGGCGTCGGTGGAAATCGTCATTCCAGAATGTTCGATGGCCATTATCATCGGAGAAAATTTTTCAGTCAAACCAGCAAGCAACAATGACCCGATCCACTCATCACTTATGTTAAAACCTGTTCCTGCCAACTTTTGCCCAGTCTCCACAATTTGCGTTACATACGACGACATTGTGTCACAATTTTCTAGCCTCACAGAAATGAGATTTCTAAGTAGACTGATTCTTGTAGTGAATCCACAATCATCATATAATGATTTCAACTTATCCCATAGGCTTTTAGTCGTAGTAACATTCTTTATGTGTACGTAGATAGATGGATCAATCATCAAAATGATTTTAGCTTTCGTACGTGCATCCTCTTCGACTCCTGTAACTGGTTGGTTTGGCTCCGGTTTAATACATTTTAGCATGCCTTCCAACACCAGGACGTTTTCTACTGCAAAACACCATTCACTATAGTTCTCACGGCCCTTCAACTTAGGCACGTTCACCATGTAGTTCTGATTAGTAGCCATTGTCCACGAATCACTACGAAACTTCGGTATTTTTATATTGTCTTAATTTGGACGAAATAACGGTCCACACTAAGCAATAACACAGTGAGATAACTTTCTGTCGCGAGAGGATTATGAGACTTTTGTCTGGGCCCATAACCTAAAATAAAACACGTATTTACAGTTTGAGAGTCAGCGCAAGAAGAAGATCGTTTTAATTTAAACCAAGAATAGAAAAGTTAACAAAAGGCTGTTGCTACATAAAAGAGTTCTTACTATACTATTTTGATATATTATTAACACAATACGACAAGTCATAGTAAACGCGATTGTCAACGATAATAATAAGTACAATTCTTGTGAAAATCTTAAGTTGGTACTTAAACGGTATTTTCTACTTTCTGTTATCACCGAGAAATGCATCGGATTTAGATTTAAAATTCCTTATATGAATATTGATTTATTACTTTTACGATTAAACACATACTTAAGATATTTCTATTATTCATCAATACATCATCTCCTAGCAAATTATTAAATTTCTTAATACTTGGAGATTATTTTGACAGCTTAATTAATATTCTAACTTGTTGTAAGTAACGTCTTTGGTGTAAGTTTACTAAAATTTTATAAAAATATTTTGTGTTGTTGGAATGTAAGCTTTATTAACATCGAAATAACAATATTTTTCTATAATACCTAACAATCTCTTCATAATTACAAGTAGGTATATATTATTTTATATATGCTTGACCCAGTACTTAATACAGCTTATCATAATTAATGATTTGGTCAAATTATTTATAATAAAATTTCGAATCAAACTCAAAAAAACTTCTTGAAACTTATAAAGTACGGGAGACCAGTTGCGGAGACCAACAAGCGGCGAAAATATATCAATTTATTTAATAGTTATATTTTCGAGCCGTTTGGGGTTGAAACGCTTGGGTCATGGGGTCCGAGTGCCTAAGCACTTTTTAATTTAAAGAAATGTCTAAAAGCTTGGTCGACGTTTCACGTGACCCAAAGGCTGGCCTATATTTCGGCCAAAGAATTAGCATTGCCATTCAACGTGGCAATGCCGCCAGTCTTCTGGGCACTCTACCCCCTGACAGCTATGGGAACGAGTTCTTTGACGACCTCTAACATAAAATGTACATTTTATTTATTTATTTTTAAGATGGTACATAGTAGTTTTTAATTAATTAAATAAGGATACAATGGCGGTCTTATAGCTATTTTTATTATTATATTCATTTATCTGTAACATAAATATACACATATAAATAATATACATATAACAGTTGGGAATAAAGTATCAAAACATATTATCTGACTATAACAGTCCAATCCTCTTGATTTTTAACAAAACAATACGCTAAACAAATGCCTTCCTCTTACAGATAAACCGCGTGCGACGCGGACCACGTCATCAGAACAACCTAAGTCCATCAGAAAGGAACCATTCACTCATCTCTCCGAGAAGGAACTCATCGAAGAAGCCAATAAAGTACGGGCCCAAGCCCAGGGCATTACGTGCACCTCCGACCATCCACCTGAGAAATTCTTCTCCCTACCACATAGAAGAAAAAAAGACAATAGAGTCGGTAGGAGAAATAGTGACGAGGGTACACCCGATAAAACCGCTCTCGGAAGATCCACCAGTGATGTAAGCACGAAGAAAAGGAAAGAGAGAACATCGCTATCAACTTTGTTTAGAAGAGCGCAGAGTAGCAGGAGCCCTGATGCGCCAATTGTCGTCTCCACTAAACCTATTGCCGTTGTCAAAAGAAGCAAAAGTGACGTTTCCGATTTGAAGTCAAATACAAACCTTAATACGCAAAATAAACCAATTCGAAAAAGATCGGGCAGTGAAACAGAAGAATTCCTTAAGTCACTAAGAAACAAGAAATCTCAGCTGTCTCCCATTATAGAGAGCTCTCCAAGAGAGGACTACTTTAAGAAAACGCCTCCACTTGATGTTTATCAAAAACAAAAGTCAGCTTTGAAAGAAAATAAATCAGAAGAAGCAAAATCAAGTGAGAGTAAGAAAGTAAATCCTGTAGAAAAGCCTCCCAGGTATAATAAAACTTCTGATAAACCCGACCCTAAGGCACCGAGCAGATCTAAAAAAAGTAAATCACAAGAAAAAGAAAGATCTCCACAAATAACTGAAACACCAAAACGGAAAACTGATGTTAAGAAAACTTTACTGGTAGATGAAATCGATTCAACAAATAATAAAGATCAAATTGAAATCAAAGACAGAATTAAAGATAGCATAAGAAAAATTGAAGAAAACGTTTATGGTGATAAAGAAATGATACATAGCAGTCAGCAGCCACCTGATAAGCCACCTTTGACAAGAGGGCACACTGTCGATCATTTAGTTCGTATTTTAAAGGAGGACCAACTGGCGCCTCCTCCAAAATCACATTTGATCTCTCCACCAAACGGGAATAATACGAATCAACCATTTTCTTATTTAAAACCAAGCGTGAGTCCCGATCCTAACTTATTTGTTAGGACCACAAGTCCTGACAGAGTGCCATCGCCTATCAATAAAATGGATAAAGGAGTAGTATATGCTCACGTGGTAAGAGATCACGACTCTCAAATCAACAGACTAAATAAACAAACAATTCACAAAACTTTTACTCCGCCCAGAGAAAAGTACACAAATTTCTCTGATGAAGACGAAGGCTTGGGTTATGAAGACAGGCACAAGTTTGCTAACACTCGCATGTATGACTACGATTATAAAAACAAAGAGAATGATAATTTCAACAACTATGAACCATACAACATCACAGATTCACCCATTAGACCAAGATTCAGAGAGTATAAATTAACAAGTTTCGAAGATATGGAGCCGACTTATGCAAATGAGTATTCTCCAAAAGAGAAATCCCCTGATTTAACAAATCAATATCGAGGTAGAGCTGATGGTATGGACACGAAGAAAAAGCAATACGAACCAGATATTACTAAAATAGACTTGGATTTCAATGAGCTAAGTCACAGACGTCAACTTCTAGAATCACGGTTGAATGCTCGTAGACTGGATAGGGAGAAAAACGTTGAAGAACCTATATCTAGGTATTTACCCGAAGATCCTATTTACGAAGCAGAAAAACGCATGCAAGCAACAGAGAGGTTTGTGAACGAAACAGTTCGTTACTATAGAAACACATTAGAAAGAGATGGCTTTGCTGAAAGTAGTGTGACAGAAGACTATAACAAATACGATTCGGATAACCATAAGATCAAATATAATACAGAAAGTAGAGCATTCCAGAAAGTTCCCAAGGGAGAATTCGATAGACGTGAATTCATTGATAAATTGGAACCCAGATACAAAGGCAATAAGAAAGACTTCCCTCCCGAACCTGAATATGAACCTCCAAGCTTAGAATCCAATACAGGCAAACCCCTTCTGACCCCAGACGAGTATAAAGAAAAAAAGTACAAAGCAAAAAAGCAACTCACTTCTAGTCATGATGTACTTCAAACTGGACAGAAATATAAAGGAAAGGATGAATGGTTTGGTAAAAGAAAAGGACATTACTCCTCCAATCCTGAAATTGCACAGGAACGCGAAGAAGAATATGCCAATCTTCCAAAATATGCTGACTCATATCACTCACTCCGACGAGTAAAGAATAAAGATAGATATAAAGAAGAATTTGGCATGAGACGACACGATTCTGGTGATAGCCGGGAATACTATCGAGACGATAGATCCCCACGTCGCTTCGATATCGATAACCGATTAGTTGATTCAGGAATCGAGAATGATTTCCGAAAAGACTCGAGTGGTGACATACATAGGACTCGGCACAGGAGACACGAGAGCGACGATGACGTAAGAGATACTTCTCTGTTTTTGGCTAGCGAAAGGAGACATGCTGAGGATACCTATCCTAGTGAGCAAATCTATGCTAATGGTGAATACTTGGCTAGGTTTAAGGAATATAAAGACAACGCTTATAGAAAGGAGTACGCGGGGCGACATAGGAGTGCTGAAGAAGGATCACATTTTGAGCCAAAAAATTACAGATACGACAAAAGTCCTAGCAGACTTGATGACAAAATCAGTGCGAAACCGCCAAAAGCGAAAAAACTATCTGGACTTGAAAAGGTATTTAACATAATCTATACTTTTATTCGATAAAATATTCTGTGTGAATTTACTTGACTTCGCGTTTGAGTTTTGCATTAAGTGTTTGTTAAGTACTTATACCTACATCATCTGGCTAAGTAATTATGTGATAATGCAGTTATTGAAATCCATTTCCGCAATTTTTCAAAAATAAATAAATTTGTAGTTTTCCCAACTCAAAGTCAAATCCCTCAACTCTCAATTACGTAATGAATCCCTGTTTCATCTTTAATACAAGCCACAAGCCCTGTATTCCGTTGTCTTGCTCGCGTCTCATTGGCTAAATATTTTAGTGTATTCATAACATGAACATCAAAAAGCAAACAAACATTAACGCTTGCTTAAGGTTGATTCTGTACTCAATACATTTTTGGTAATCCAGATGAAACAGCTGTTCTCTCGTGACTCTTCCAAGAAGAGCAAGAAAGAGAAGGAAGTGGTCCAGCCAAAGACACGCACACGGGTGCTCAAGAGCCCTGAACATCTTGCCCAAGACGACTCTGACTATAGAAGGTAAGAACCACGACCCACTAGCGTGGTATAAAAAAGTATTTATGTATAAAGGCACATTTTCATTAGTCGTAAGCGCCCGAATACAAGGTACGAGAGATTTAAAACGCATGCCATAGGGCCCGCATTAGGGAAGTCATTTTCACTGGTCGTTAGCCCCGCATGCGGGGTGCGAGAGAAACTTTGGTGTAAGCAGCCGCAAGTTGACTTACGACGCCTAATGACTAAATTATTAGACAAATTGGTAGATTCTTAGAGCGATTTTGTGTATAAGAGAAGAAAATTCTTTAATTCCAACTGAAGTCGAAGTGAAATATTTTATTTTGACTTTACTTTTGAATGTAATTTGAATTATTTTTCATCATAAATTGACAGAAATAATAGGTAGAGGTACCATTTGCAGCAAAAAATCCTGAACATTGAGATTAAAATAATATTAATATACGGCAATAAAGTCCATATATTTTTTAATTTTAATAATTAAATCATCATCTAGAAGTTACTTGATACAGTACAGAGCTAAGAGTAACAGATAAATGAATACACAGTATAATAATACACAATAGAACCTTTGTTGTACATAGACTTTTTGGAGGATTTTTTAGAACCACATAACAAAACCGTAAATAATAAATAAACGTATCTCTCAACACTGTACCCATATCGGATATGAAATAATTCAGAAAGTCACACCTTATTCTACTACTTATTCCTACGAATAAATAATAATAGGCTTTTATACATTTCTTTTACCAGAATCTCTTGTAAATTATAAAAAACCTAATTCCGTTGCGGTAAAACACATTTGAAATACATACATACATACCATCACGCCTGTCGTCCCCGAAAGGTTAGGCAGAGGTGTACTAATGTACACCCACGTTTCGCCGGTATGTTTTAGGTCCCATATGATAGGAGGCGAGCCTATTGCCATTAACCGGGCACAAATCCAAACTCCGAGCTGCTACTGAGAATTTCATAGTAAAACCCAATATCACTTTGCTCGACCAAACCAAAGACCTCTTGCGCGGCAGTCGCACTGTACGACCACTAGACCAACGAGGCAGTAACATTTTAAATATTATACAAGAAAGTCGTTTTTGAGGTTACAGTTCGCACGTATGTATTAGTCATGGCTGAGCCTAACCCTATTCCATTTGCTAAACAATAACATCATACCTTTTCCAAGACAAAGCATACAGTTTTAGACGAGCTAGTCACATAACAGGAAATCGGGACAAAACTTTCATCTGATAACACTGCCAGTGACATGACTATTCTGTTCTCACGTGTTAATACAACGTCCTAGATGGCCGTGAACTGCGATGCAATGCTATACGTTACTAAGCGACATTATAAAAGAGACAAAATCGACAATCAAGTTTTGTCAAATATTAGTTAGTTCGAAATTGTTTAATATTTTTTTCTATTTTTAAACTGCCTCTTTGGTCTACTGGTTGTACGATTGCAGAGCAAGAGGTCTTGGGCTCGATTCCCAGGTTGAGCAAAGTTTTATTGGGTTTGTCTTGAAAGTCTCAGTCGCAGTTTGTAGTTTGGACTTTTTTTTTATTGCAATAAGAGGGCAAACGAGCAGGCGGCTCACCTGATGGTAAGTGATCACCTCCGCCCGCATGGACATTTGCAAGTTTTGTAACACCTGAAGGCTTGCAAATGCGTTGCACATCCCTGCAGAAACCGTTTTGGTTGCTTAAAATAGGGAATTACTCAACTGACAGCAAATTGAATGCCCATGCTGTCAGAATAGTCACTCCCCAACGAGCTCTGGTAACCTTACTCACTCGCAGAAAGACAACGCTTGATTCACTGCGGTATTCTATAAGGCGGAGGTACTTCCCCAGTCGGGCAGCTCAATTTGAGCGAGGAATCTCGCTATGCCCTACCTCCTAGACATAAAACAAACCAGCGAAATGAGGGTGTATATTAATACACCTCTGCTAAACCCTTCGGGGACGTCTGGCGTTAGTGCTAAATAACTTTGAATTTTTATTATTAATTTTCCTATCGCATTCCATCGTCACGCAAGCACGTGGGACGTTTTCTAAAGGCCGTCGGTACTTAAATAGTTATTCATAAATAGTTACAACTTTGTTTTCCACATAAAGTGAGTCATTTGTGAAACGCATCATTTTACAACAGGAAAATACTGCGATTTGACCATGCAACAGCACCATAATGGGCAATTGTCTAGATTCATGGTCGAGATCCTGGGCAATCTAGCATATTTGCATACGTATATAAACCTTCTCCATCGGATATACTACTTGATAGTTGAAAGGACGTTGAAATTTAATCTGATGGTCCCCTTAGATGTCCATTTACTGCCTCTCTGTTGGGTCCCCTATAATTAAAGACGAGATTAGGGTAGGATAGTCCACCACTAGCCCAGTAGGCATACTTCACACATTCTGATTTCCTCACGATTTATCCCTTCGCCGCTTGTTGCTTACCGTATGATAAATCTCAACGTCAAAAAATATTCAACATCAACCCATTATTGTCCCACTGCTGGGCACGGGTCTCTCATGTTGGACGGATGAGGATATAGTCCACCACGCTAGCCTACTGCGGATTGGTAGACTTCACCTTCACCGTTTGAGCTTGTGATAAATACGTACATAACTTCGGAAAAGTCAGGCAAAACAGGCCCGGTACAAAGCTCATCAAAATATTAACTATTAATATAGTTAATATTATTTGTAGATCAACCATTCATCATCATCATCATCAACCCATTAACGTCCCACTGCTGGGCACGGGTCTCCTCTCATTTGAGATGGATTAGGCTATGGCCTAATCCATCTCAAATGAGAGGAGACCACCACGCTAGCCTACTGCGGGTTGGCAGACTTCACATGCCATAGAGACAAATCTCTCAAGCATGCAGGTTTCCTTACGATGTTTTCCTTCACCATTTGAGCTTGTGATATATAAATCAACCATTTAGTATCCGTCAAAATCAAAAGGCTTTTATTTCAAATAAAAGGCTTATTCAAGCATCTATGAAATGTAAAGATTATTCGACGACCCAATTAGTCCAACGGTAGTTAACACTGCCTGCTGTGCTATGGGTCCCGGGTTCGAATCCCGGAAGGGACAAATATTTGTGTGATGAGCATAAATATTTGTATCCGAGTCATGGATGTATCTATGTATAATATGTATGTATTTACAAAAAAAAAAGTATATATGTAGTATATCAACCAACTAGTATCCGTAACACAAGCCTCGTTGCTTAGCTCGGGACTAGATGGCGCTGTGTGTCATAATGTCCAGGAATATTGATTTATTATATAGTATTCTAGTTACGCGGTTCTAAGAAGATTTTATGGAGAAGAATATGGTAAAGAAACTCCATAGACACTCCTATAATATAAAATAACAAAAACCGTTGCTTACCTCGCAACTAGATGGCGATGTATCATAATTTTCGGATATATTATTATCAATCCCCGATCAGAAATCAAATATTCTTCTGACCAACAAATATTTATTTATATGTTAAAAACACAGAAACCATTAATGTATTTATTCACCGTTTTTGCCCTAGGTACACTGACCCAGAACCCAGTGATATCGTAGTGAAGAAGATAGACTACGAATGCAAGGCCGATGACAGGAGGTTCAGAAGTTCCAGGGAAGACCTGGACCGCTACAGGAGCTCCGACCCTCGGGACAGTGACCCTGAGAGGAAGTACCGAGAGGAATATGATGGAAGGTGAGAAATAGTAACAATTTTGAAGATGCCTAAACATACCATAACGCCTGTCATCCTCAAAGGGTTAGGCAGAGGTGGACTTACGTACATCCACAATACTTCGGTATGTTTTAGGTCTTATGTAATCATCATCATCATCATCCACAGCCTTTCTGATCCCACTGCTGGGCATAGGCCTCTTTCCATGCATGCCATTCGTTTCGGTCCTGTGCCAATCTCGTCCAGATTCGACCTGCGAACTGAGCGATGTCGTCGACCCATCTTGCCGCCGGACGTCCAACACTACTACACACACACTACACTAGGTCTTATGTAATAGGGCGACCTTATGGCCATCAACTGGGCCCGAATCCAAACTCATAAACTCTTGATCAGCAGCGCACGTACCGACTACTAGATCAACGAGGCAGAAGATACCTTTTTGTATTTTTTATCTATATGAATCCCTATTTCCCTTGGTCACGGCATCACGCGTGAACGACTGGACCGATTTAGATAAATTTTGGTATGGATAAAGACAGAACCTTGGGGAAGGATGTAGGCTACTTTTTATCAACCTACCACGTGGGTGGAGTCGCGGGTGGAGGCTAGTGTGTATCTAAAAAAATCGCCTGCGATGAAGTGCTGGCCAAATTTATTTAAGTTCTGACCGATTTTAATGAAACTTTGCGTAGTATGTGTAGTTTGGCCCAGCTGGAGATATAGAATAGTTTTCTTTAGAATATACACCGACAAAGTTGCAAACACAGTAGATCCAGGAACATAAAGCCATGCTCATCACACAAACATTTTCCAGATACGAAAAGACACTAAAAGAGGACAGAAGATACAAGGAGCGTAAAGAAGAAAAAAGACGGTACAACTCCTCGGACAGGGAGAGTGACCGCCAGTCGCGGCCTTCAGATGGTGAAAGTGACCTAAGGAAGTCAGGTCCACGGTCAAGGTCGAGGCCATTGGACTCACCCGCTTTGGTAAGTACTAACCAATGGAAAACTTCCATTTTTCTTACTCCGTCTATTTAATTACATGGTTATTTTCACTGGGAGTTCAACACACGTTAAAATCATTCCCTCGGGACACGTTGGGCTTCATTGTCTCGACGATTTTCTGGATAGTTACTATTGTAGTAACTATTAGTATTGTACTACTGCAATTACACTGCAATTACACTGCACAAAAAACTCCTGTAAGCCTAACCGTGGCTTACAGGAGTTTTTTTGCAGTAGTAGGGGTTATAGTGCAGCGGGCTTGTCCCAAAAAACAAAATACTAACCAACATTTTTAGCTTTAGACATGTCATCTATTTCCTAAAATACATAACGTCTCCCTGGCATAGCTGTGGTAGCCTTTTGTGTGATCAGTAAACTTAAAGTCAAAGGTCTGGAGTTCGATCCCAAGATGTGTCCCTTTTTGTACTGAGAAACTCACTTTGATAGTTATTTTCATCGAGAGCTCAAACGGTCAAAGAAAATATCGCGAGAAAACCTATCCAGGTTTGGTTAGGAGAGAACCTCTCAGGCATATGTCTGAGAGGTTCTCTGCCATCGAGCCATCGAGAGAACCGCTAGGTGCATAATATTATGCACCTAGCGGTTCTCTCGATGGCATGCTAATTCTGACAATGTGCACTAGGCTAGCGTGGTGGACATGATTGCTTCCAAATAAGAGGAAACCCTTGCCCAACAGTGGGACTTTAATGAGTTCATAACGATGATAGCGTCATAAGCGCCATATACATTGCATGATAAATATTTTATCATTTAATTATCGTTTTAGTTCTTTGTCGCATCTTACTCACTTCTAATATCTAGTATTTTTATGCAGTTACAAAGGTCAAAAGTTATCTAGACTAATATTACAAAGAGAAAATATTGTTTGTTCGTATGTTTGTATCTAACAGACTGCAAAACTACTGGACCTACCCATCTGTATAATTCCTACAGCATCGGAAAAACATAAGCAATACTATATTACTTAAAAATACTTAAGGACCCGTATGAAAACTCCAAAAATGTAAGCTGTGAAAAAAATATCGAATAACCGTATAGTCCCCAAAAGTTTTTAATTTTTTAAATAGTTATTTGACGACCTGATTGGCGCAGCGGCTGAGCGATCGGCTTGTGCGACACGAGTTGTGGGTTCGATCCCCGCACGGAGCAAATATTTGTACATTCTACAGGTAGTTGTTCCGGGTCTGTTCGTTGGTGTACCTATATGAAAATTTGTGTTTGTAAACGCACCCACGACACAGGAGAAAATCCTAGTGTGGGGCAACGTTTTTTATAAAAAAAAATTGTTACATACCCTTGCGAATCCAGGGCAGGCCGCTAGTCAAGGATTAAATACCAATGGTCCAGCTAAGTGTTAATTGGACCAACTATAGGTTTGCAATGCGGAACAGAATTCGAGTCGTCATTCTCAGCACAATACTCTCGCGCTGACCTATCGATGCTAAAGGTCGCAGGTTGAGTGCCGACCACTACCATGTGCTGCTCACTCATAAATCCAAATCGAGTTTCTTGAAATAACTTAATAAAATATTAATATAAAATGGAACAGAGAAGAAACTCAATTTAGGTTTTATATGTAGTATTTAGGACAACAAAACGTCAAAATAAAACAAAATATCAATATGCTACGATGAAATCTGTAAAAAGTAGTTTTATTCCAATGTATTAAGTATTTTTTGACGACCCAATTGTTCCATCGGTAGTTAACGCTGCCTGCTGTGCTATGGGTCCCGGGCTCGATTCCCGGTAGGGACAAATGTTTGTGTGATGAGCATAAACATTTGTATCCGAGTCATGGATGTATCTATGTATAATATGTATGTATTTACAAAAAAAAAGTATATATGTAGTATATCAACCGATTAGTATCCGTAACACAAGCCTCGTTGCTTAGCTCGGAACTAGATGGCGCCGTGTCATAATGTCCAGGATTATTTTTTATTATTTATTTATTGTTTCACAGTACATTACAGTTATGTGATTCAATTTGTTATTTTGACTTTATTTATAGTATTGCATTATTACTTACTATCAATGGTAGATCCGTCTAAATAAATAAACAACAAATGTTAAACGTGATGATTTATCGAGAACCTGCAGTAGGATAGTCATTACATTACACAACTGTTCGCATTAGCTCGGTGGTACGGCCGTCACTTGCAAGTTCCCTTTTGATTGATACCTGCAGCCTCCACCATTGAATCATGCCTTTGTTCTACAAGCGTATCATGGGAGGTGCAATCTGTTGATGTTTGAAATTTGTTGATAATATTACAAGCTTTATACAGAGACTAGCTGATTCCCGCGACTTAGTCCACGTACAATTTAAATAAAAAAATAAAAGTTTTATATTAACTTTTCACCCTCGTTTTACCCCCTTAGGGGGTGAATTTTCAAAAATCCTTTCTTACCGGATGCCTACGTCACAACATCTACCTGCATGCCAAATTTCAGCTCGATCCGTCCAGTGGTTTGGGCTGTGCGTTGATAGATCACTATGTCAGTCAGTCACCTTTGAGTTATATATATTATAATTAGATATGAGAAACATTTTCGAGAGGCATAACGAAATTTCTCGTACCAATTAAGCTACCTGCAGAAGACCGCAACGAAACAACAATAGCTTTGTGAATCTGCGAGTGAGTAAGGTGGCCAGAGCTCGTTAGGAAAGTGAATATGGCTGACGCATGCGTGCTGTCAGTAAGGCCAACTCAAAGCTGCACTGGTGCTTTCTTCAAAAGGCCATCTCAGACTTTAACCTACATTGTCAGGCTCACATATTGAAACCAAAATGTTTGGACTTTAAAAAAGACCATGATTCTCTGAGTTTGTTTCGGCATTTCTTCTCATAGGTCGTCAGTTAGGAAATGCCGATGCCAACTAGATACTAAAAAAATAATTAAATGACTTGTAAAAGTATCTTCAAAAAGACCTATTTACAGAAATAAACAATCATTTACAAAATATTTTTATAGCATGGGTATTACGTCTGCTGTCAGTGTAAATTCTCCTATTTTAAGAAACCTTAAAGTCTGCATAGTTTTCGGGGTTTTTAAAACAGTCGTTGGGAAGGCAACGCGCGATCGCCACTTCTGGTGTTGCCAACGTCTATAGACTACGGTAACCGCTCACTATCAGGCGAGCCGAAAGCTTGTATGACACCATCACGGTATAAAAAACTTCCATCAATGCTTACTATGGATGCTGTAAACGATTCAAGACATCGAGATAAGTTTAAATCTAACTAAGTCCACGCTATTAACCCAATATTTATGCAAGCTATAAAAATATGGTTTGAATTTCTTGTGCGGTTAATAAAATATTAGTAAACGGTAGTGATTTTAAATGTAATCAATGCGACAATTAAACCGGCGGAATGTTTCAACATCGCTTCTACTGGTAACTGCAATATTTATACCGGTACCCCAAGTTATGTGCTTAGTTAGTACTGCGATAGAATAAATTCAATATGTATAAGGAACCATTTCTTATCATATCTACCCAATGACATGTTATTATATAGACACGTCATGCACGAACATTACGGCTATGCAAAATGGCGACAGGAACTAATTTGTGCAAAGACAGGGAAAGACACATTTTTATCTTTCACTGTTGTAGTATAATTTGTAAACACATGAAGGCATCTTGTTCTCAGGAAGTATAAAACTATTAAGCACGAATGATATTTACGGAACGTACCCTCGCAACGCTGGTTGGTGCGTCAATAAGCGCGATCCCGGCAATTGCCTTGATTTCTTGTTGCCATTTTAGAGAGCGGGTAACGTATCTATAGTTTTTTATATCATTGTATCTACCCAATTTTGTTCATCATCAACCCATTATTGTCCCACTGCTGGGTTCGGGTCTCCTCTCATTTGAGATTGTAATGGTTTAATTTTCTTATTTATAAAAATTAATTATGACCTATTAGCTCGAATCTGCCTCCTTTAACTAGGTTCGACATTAATCCGTTTACAGTCCCACTAGTGGGCACAGATCTTCTCACATTGAAGAGGGTTTAGGCTACAGTTCACCATGCTAGCTTAGTGCGGCTTGGCAGACTTCAGTACTTCACACACCGTCGCGAAAATCTCTCAACCATAGGTTTCTTCACGATGTTTTCCTTCACCGTTTCAGCATGTGATAAATAATACATACACACACACAAAACAGTCAGCGCGAAAAGTCGTGCCTTGGGATCAAACTTGAGACCGTTGACTTCTCAGTCCACTAGGCTAGCATGACTGCTTTGTGATGCACATTTATTTAGTAAGTAATCTGACACTAATTTCTTCCCGGATGAAATAAGATACAGTTTAAACGCTTACATTTCATAGCTTGAGGTACCAGGGCTACATGAAAGTGAAAGTTAAGTGACAGCCTGCACTCCTGGTCGAAATTATTACTGCTGGCCTATATTTAAGAAAGAAGTTTTTATACACAACTAAGTAAAGTGCCTTATTCATTGTCATTTCGACAATAATTGATCGTGTTTATTTTTGTTTGTGTATGTTCTATTACAATTTGCAGTAAGAATGTCGTAAATAAAGTAGCTTAATACAATGGGATTATCCCAAACGAAAAATTATTTAGGTATATTGAAAAATCATCGTTTGTATAAATATGTGTTGTGGATATATTTTACTCTTCCACACAAGAAACGTAAAACGCCAAACGTATTTGAATGGAATTTGGCATACAAATAGGTATACATTGGCTACTTTTTATCTGAGAACTTTTAGATGCGGTGAAAGCCGCGAGCGCAAGTTTATACCAAATATTTTTTGATTCGGTTCGTCTAAATTGTTTTATTATATTCACTGGAATTTCTTAAAACAAAATAATAGTATTTTCCTACTGCCTAAATTAAGTAAGATTTTTTTTTTGCTAAGGAGGCAAACGAGCAGGCGGCTCACCTGATGGTAAGTGATGACCGCCGCCCATAGACATTTGCAACACCAGAGCCTTGCAAACGCGTTGCCAAACCCCTTAGAAACCGTTCAGGTTTTTTAATATAGGAAGTTACTGAACTGACAGCAAACGGAATTCCCATGCTGTCAGAATAGTCACTCCCGCAATGAGCTCTTGTTACCTTACTCACTCGCAGAAAGACAACTATTGTTAATTCACTGCGGTCTTCTGTAAGGCGGAGTACTTCCCCAGTCGGCCAGCTCAATTTGAGCGCGAAATCTCGCTATGCCCTACCTACAAGAATAGAATGTATGCTATACATAATTCAAGTTGTTGTAAAAGTATTTAGAATTATCCTAAGAGAGACACAGAGCCGAGGTCACCAACCTCACAGGTTCAATGTCATGTGTATTTGACACCACAATGATGTCATATTCATATTCCGCTTGTAAGACGCGCTCGACAAATGTCATCCATACTTTTGCGTCATTCAATATTGGGCATTGTATTATGTCCATCAAACTTAATATTATATGCGAAAATATGTCTGTCTGTTACCTCTTCACGTTTCAACCGCTGAACCAATTTAGATGAAATTTGGTATAGAGATAGTTTGAGTACCGGGGAAGGACATAGGAGAGGTTTTGTCCCGGAAATCATTCCTTAAAATGGGCGGTAGACAATTAAATATATACATAACCAGATTCATGAAAGAGCAAATTGGATAAAATAAATATTCCTGGACATTATGACACACAGCGCCACCTAGTTCCGAGCTATGTAACGAAGCTTGTGTTACGGATACTAGTTGGTTGATATACTACATACTTATATACTTTTTTTTAAAGTACATACATATAATACATAGATACATCCATGACTCAGATACAAATGTTTATGCTCATCACACAAACATTTGTCCCTACCGGGATTCGAACCAGGGAGGGACCCTTAGCACAAAAGGCAGAGTTAACTACCGCTAGACTAATCGGGTCGTCATTCAAATGATAAATATAAATGTTAAATAATGTGGATAAATTCAAAATGTTACGAAAAACCAAATATTAAAAGCTACTATGTATTCCACAAAAAATCTGATATTGAACTGCGCACATAATAAAACTATGCAGTTCGCAATCCCAAATTACATCAGAAAAATCTTAAGGATAAAAAATAACATCACTTATGTGTCCCTAGTAATGTACATACCTATTAATGTCCTCGAACCGATCACCGGTAATAGGGGATTAACCTATTACCACCATAAACCGGCCACAAAGATCTAGCGTCTTCTAAGAATTTCTCACACTTACGCAAATATAAGACATTGAAATAAAACTACTTGTGACGGATTCTATTTATCCCCGTCTGCCTGGGATTTTAGTAAACCGTGATAAAATTGGTAATCATTTCTCAAAATAAAACCAACTCTACAACGTCAAAACTGAACCAAATTGAAATGGAACCAGCCAACAAATAAAAAAAATCTTCAAAATCGATTGACCCTGTCGAAAGTTCTGAGGTAACACAAATCAACATCATCAAGATCAGTTGCATGGTGGCTATCCTCAAAATCAAGCACTAAGCTTTCAAGAATCAACCAACTGAATCTGTATTTCCCGACGAGTATAATTTGGTACTTCAGTTCACGAGTGAATAGGTATCTTATAAGTAAGCGTGGTACCATTAAGCAACTGGCCAATTAAGCAATCATACAATTCAATTCAATTATACCTTGTGACAAACTGTACCTGTTGTACTATTAATGCTGCTAATAACATGCAAGCTGTGGTAGCCTAGAGGTGTGACTGCTGAACTGAGATATCAAAGGTCTTGAGTTCAAAACTAAGGCACGCACCAATGACTTTTCAGAAGTTATGTGCGTATTTCACATGCTCAAACGGTGAAGGAAAACATTGAGAGGAAACCTGCATGCTTAAGAGATTTTCTCGATAGCATGTGTAGTCTGCCAACCCTCAGTAGGCTAGCGTGGTGGAATAATCCCTCTCAAATGAGAGGAGACCCGTGCCCAGCAGTGGGACAATAATGGGTTGATGATGATGATGATGAATAATATATGTATAACAGTACATGTACACGTTGATCAGAACTGACACCTTACCTTATTCACAAATGTTTTAATGGGATAGATACATTTTATTGCAAGATTTTTAATAACAGTTGTTTTAAAAGCAAGTATTGAGGTTATGTAACTTGTAAGCGACCGCAAACTAATCTCCAATTAGAGGAATCGTGCTAAACTTCCACAATTTACTCTCAAGCCAGTTCTGTGTCCCGTTTTTTCAATATCTAAGTACTTACCTATTATGTTTGTTGTGTTTATCAAATATAAACACAACAAACATAATAGGTAAGTACTTAGTCTTCGCAGTTATGGGCGCCTGGTCATGTTTGATAGCCTAGTGGAGTGACCAGTGGACTGGACTGTATAACCATTAAACAGATTTAGATGAAATTTGGTATAGGGTTATTTCGAGTGGTGGAAGTTTATATGCTGAATCAGTAATTTCTTAACGGAGGGTAGAAATAGATTAAACAAGTGCGAGTCGGACTCGCGCACGAAGGGTTCCGTACAAAATTAGGTAAAAAAAGTCATTTTTTGGATGGGAGCCCCTCTTAAATACCTATTGTATTTTGTTTTTAGTACCTATTTGTTGTTATAGCGGAAACAGAAATACATAAATACATAATCTGTGAAAATTTCAACTGTCTTAGCTATCGCGGTTCTTAACATACAGCCTGGTGACAGGCAGACGGACCCTGAAATCGATTAAAAAGCAGATTGGATAAAATTGACGCGTAAATTGCGATTAAATTGCGTGCATGACGAGATGTATGAATGTGGACGAGGCAAAAGTGGTATGCAGGGACCGTAGCGCGTAGCATTCTGTAGTTTCTGCCTACCCCCATGGGAAAAAGGCGTGAGTGTATGTATGTATGTATGTATGGATAAAATTCCTTAGTATACGCAGATGGAGTCGCCGGCAAAAGCTTGTTTATAATATAGAGCACCATTGTAACTAAACAACACACTATGACCTACCATGTCCAAACTCTTCTTCTCCACAAGAACGGTTGAAGAACTTACGTCACATCTCACCAACCCTTTAGGGCACCGCCAGAAATACCTACATCTGCCAAAATGTTCGCAGCTTGCGTTGGCACAGATACTCTAAATAGAAGAATTATGTTTAACAGAGCAAAGTAAGGAAACAGAGCGAGACAAGTGTCATCATCATTATCATAACCCATTGTCTTCATATTGAGACCATTATTAATAAGCACAAAATGAAAAATATTTTCGCTCAAGAATGTTTCAAATACTGAATTGTTTACAGCTTTTGGGAATCATTTCCATATACCTGTATACCGTATAATTGACGACCCGTTTTGCTCAGCGGTAGTTAACGCTGCCTGCTGTGCTATGGGTCCCGGGTTCGAATCCCGGTAGGGACAATGTTTGTGTAATGAGCATGAACATTTGTTTCGAGTCATGGATGTATCTATGTATAACATGTATGTATTTACAAAAAAAAAGTATATATGTAGTATATCAACCAACTAGTATCCGTAACACAAGCCCCGTTGCTTAGCTCGGAACTAGCTGGCGCTGTGTCATAATGTCCAGGAATATTTATTTAATTACCATATAATTGTATGACCTGAGTGTTGAATTTTTGATAATATGACGTATGAAATTCTTGGAACCACTAGATCACAAACTAACAACCACTTATCCCTTAGTGATACTAACTCGCGAGCGCAGCTGCGAGTAAAGGCTAGTATTTATTATTATTAACTGTTTTCTTACAATACATACATACAATACATTTACAGATATTATCGCGGTATCCAATATTTACAGGAACCATGGTTACGGAGAGATCCATCTGATGGGTGTAGAAACATAGAATATACTTTATTGTACACTAATAATTATAATATAAATCACATTAATTTATGAAATAAGGGTACAATGGCGGTCTTATGGCTAAATAGCGATATCTACCAGACAACCTTTGTGTGGTGGATTGTTTGTGTGGAAGTGTATTGATGTTATATTAACTAACAGCTATCTCTCCCCCTCTCACATACACACAAATTAAAGTATGTTTGCAAACACAATATCTCTCTATACTTCCAAACCCGGACCCACTGCTTGTAGGGCATAAAAAGTCTTTATATCTTCAATCGACCTAAGGTGTCTCAGCCGCTCGCTCAACCACTAAACTATTCATGCCGTCAACTCTGTAGTTGTATGCTATTATGTATAAACAGCCATAAAATGAGCAGATTGTTCAACGATTGTGTTGCTTGACCGTAAGGTCGCCCGCCATATGGTCTGTGACCTTACTAAGCTCCGGCTTGATTTGGAGTCATGTAGGTGAGGTCTCTTTATTGTAATTAAAGTCTGACATTTCGTCATCATCATCAACCTATTTATTATCTCACTGCTGGGCACTGGTCTCCTTATATGTAATCCGTAGTGCAGGTTGGCAGAATTAGAGAAAATCTATCAGGGATCCAGGTTAAGCTTCCGGGCGATGTTTTCCGTTACTGTGATGATAAATACGCACAAATGTACAGTCTAACAACCTAATTGGTATACATGTTACTATCAACCTATCCATGTGTGGATGTAAATCAATTAGCTTGTTAGTATGTACTTAAATTCGAGAAGTTAGTGGGCCTGGGATCGACCTCTAGACCTGTGACTTCACTTCCCCAGTGGACTTAGTAGTAGTTGGTGGAAATTGTAGGGGTGTGTCTCAATCTTAACTCAAACCCTTAGCCAAGGCCAATCAACTTTCGTAGTACAAGATTTTTTGAAGTTACACGCGTATTTACTACATGCTCAAACGATGTAGGAAACATCATGAGAAAACCTGCATGCATATGAAGACTGCTAGTAACCCGTACTATGAAACTATGATAGCGTGGTGGACTATAGCCTGTTCAGTGAATAAATGGATGAATGAGAGAGAATTACCGCGTATAAACCCTATATGGTCAAAGCACTCTTTGTCTTAAGTACATAGATAACTCAAATACGATATAGATTGCTTATCTATGTCAACATCCTGGTGTGGTCAACGACCCTAAAGCCTAGGATGGGGCATTAATGCCCGAAGCTATCAATTTTAGTATACATGTCACCGTGAAATCGTAAGGACCGTTAGCTTATGATAAACTGCGACGGATCAGAAGCTGCTGAATAATTTTAAACAGGACAGTAACACAGGTACAATGTAACGTGTCAATATTCGATACTTTATAATTTATACTTGTGTAGCTGTTTGTGAAAAGAAAATAAAGATATTTACCGATATTTGCTTATAGGTATATTTATTTATATAAAATCATCGTGACCTACTTCAACGACAACTAAATTCAAGATGAAATTAACTTAGTAGTCAGATTTAACTGGACTTATTTAAAATAAATAATAAGTAAGTGTTATTTACTTATTAGTCGATTATTGACAATCAGATTTACATACTATACCATCGGTGGCCGCACATTTAATTTTGTATTTATATTTGTACCTTACAAAAATATATGATCAGAATACATTCGTTTAAACATAAAATTAGCACTAAATAGCTATTTTGGACCTATTATGTACAGTCTAACAACCTTATCGGTATACATGCCACTATCAGTCAGTCTGTCAGTTAGGGAATGCCGATGCCATCCATCTAGTTCCTAAAATATATCTTATACATGACTTGTAAAAGTGTCTTTAAAAGATCTATTTACAGAAATAAATATTATTTTATTTTAGATTAAATAGAGATAGATATTTTTTTTATTGCCATAAGGGGGGGGGGGGGCAAACGATCAGGCGGCTCACCTGATGGTAAATGATCACCGCCGCCCATGGACATTTGCAACACCTAAAAGCCTGCAAATGCGTTGCACATCCCTGCAGAAACCGTTTTGGTTTCTTAAAATAGGGAACTACTAAACTGACAACAAATGGAATGCCCATGCTGTCAGAATAGTCACTCCCCAACGAGCACCGGTAACCTTACTCACTCACAGAAAGAAAACTATTGAGGCGGAGGTACTTCCCCAGTCGGGCAGCTCAATTTGAGCGAGGTATCTCGCTATGCCCTACCTCCAAAAAAACATGTGTGGATATAAACCAATTAGCTTGTTAGAGTGTACCTTCCTCACACAGCCATATCAGATATCAAAAACGTGTCCATCAGTATAATGTAGCTTTAACTGTAAATTACAGCTGATAAACTCTTAACAGATCAAGTTACTGTAAAAAACAGTGCAACGATATCATTTTTTGTTGCCTCACCACAGACAATATATTACTGTCCATTTTTCTGTGGGTACGTAATATTATACCGAAGATTTCTTGTATGTAAATGTTAAGGTTTTGGTTCCGCCGATGTCTTTACCGACTTGGAACGTGTGGAAATTAAAGAAAAGTTTGTTCAACATGTATTACATTTATAATACCATCACATTATTATTGCTCAAAGTTTTTATAAAGAAGTAGCTATCTACTTAAATGAACAATTTCCCAGTTAAGCTTTTCAGGTTCTAATTAATAGGGAGGAGTCTGTTACTGGCCACAAAGTAGAATTCAAAGATTCTTGGCGATCAATAAGTAACATCGTCATTATCGTTTTATTAATTCTTTAACTAGTAATTTCATTTAAAGCCTAATAACCCTCCTTGACCTGCAAATCAAGGGCCCTAAAACTAATCAGCTAGCAACCACTAAACTAACGACACAAACTTTGTCATATTCTAGTTCCTGTTACAAAAACCATTAAATTTGAGACTTAAAAAAATACATCCTTCAAAAACCTATTATCGCAACTACGGACAAACTCCAAAACTAGAATATTGGTATTTATTTCCATGAGTGGTGTCATTGAACTTGTAACGTACCTACAGACGTGATAATGTATGACAGGCATGTGAGAACTAGAAGCAGTAATGAGATGATCTCACAAGTAATACACAAATACTGTGTGTCGTGTGTACTCAGGTCGAATGTACTGTACACGATCGAAAAAGTAACTAAATAACTACATACTGATTTCTTACACCAACGCGAATATTAGACATTGAAACAAAACTACTTGCTGTTAGTAATTATAGTACAACCAACACCCCAGTCTGCCCGTGACCATGTTGTAACGGATCTGCAATTTTGGTGTTAATAATGTCAATATACCGCGATAAAATCCGAAAAAGTAATTTTATTTCTATCTGTAGTCATAAAACTATACAGGTACTTACAGCAAGCGCGACCGGAACTTATAGGCTACGGTACCCGCTTACCAGGCGAGCCATAAACTTGTTTCCATGCTCGTGGTATGAATAAAAATCTATCTTTCCAGGCTGAACGATATCGCGGGAGACGCCGACTGGCTACTCCGAGTCCCACACCCTCCCCCCCGCGCCGACAAGCCGCCCCTACCCCCCCGGCTGGCACCTGGTTCAAGTCTCTCGATAGGCTCACCAGAAAGAAGGGAAAGAATACCAAGGTATGTCAATTACTTATTGGATCATAACAATACATGCAGTTCTGACAAGTCCTATAGCTACATACGAAATTGCCAACAGCATGGAGGGAAAGAGATGTAAGTCCCTCAATTGGAAAAGGAAATTGTTAAGGCCGTATAAATAAAAGATGTTATATACTTGCTAATTTAGTGGACTGTATTATAATTATAGATTCAAGTTACAATAAGTGCACCCCGACATTAGTTGGCACTCGTGTGTGCGTGCGAGACGTGTGAGCTGATTACGGTCTGAATCTGAATTCTGAACTGAACGTACTGCCGAGTGCCGAGCCGGCCGCCGCGTCGAGCCCGCGCAGCCGTTAGAGATGTCCCACAGCGTAGGGTGGGGACGCGTTGTGTGTCATAGACAGAAATCTTCCATTGTTATGAGATATCGCTACTGTTAATATTTAAAAAGTAAACCTAAGGTCTATATGTTGATTAGAAATAAGCTTCTCTTGCGATTATCCGTTTTCTTTCCTTTGTTTGCGACTAATTCCCAAAATTGAACCCTAATTATCACGCTCAGTTGCAGGGTTTGAGACTACTAAACAAATGTGGACAATCTAAAATCTAACTAATAATTAAATATACGTAGTAAATGCCAATATGTTTCATTCGGTCATGGCGCTAAACTAAATACCTTGCCACTTCCAGGTTGAGAAAGAGAGCATAATAACGACCGAAGACGAGGCTCCACGCAAAACTTATCCAAAACCAGCAAAACCTCTGACTTCACCCGCAAAGAATCTTCGATTCTTCGGAGACACCGATCCAGATTCTGACGCCAACGTCAAAACCTCGAAGGAGACAAAACGATACACTCATACGAAACACGGAACACTCCGAAAGACCATATCAAACTCCAGCACTGGACTCGACGAAGTGGACCACGGAGAACTTAGCAACAAGAGCTACTCCTTATCAAACCTTCACAGAGAAGACAAGAGCGAATCTCCAAACACAAAACACTACAAGCGAAATCTGCAGAACATATCTGAAATCCAGAGCAATTCGGAAAATGAGAGTCAGTTTGACAGAAAAGTTAATTCGAAGCCTCCCATCAGCCCCTATGAGAGGTCCAGGAGTCACAGCAGCTCGAAAACCTTAAAGGCATCTAAAGCAGATGTAAGGAGGAGGATGGATGATCGAGGTAGCTCGTCTGAACTGCGAGGCAGCAAGCAGGAGCTGAGCAGAGACATGAAGTAAGTAGAACTTGTAACACCTATATTTTGAGACTGCAGTCTATAGTTCAGCACTCATTAACTCGGTTACTGTTCCACTGCTAAGCTCAACTTTCAAGTAGGGAGGGATAATGCCATAGTCCCTCACGTTGACCTACTGCGGGTTGGGAGACTTCACGTGCTATCGACAAAACCCCTCAGATACGTAGGTTTTCTCGCTGGTTATACGAGTGATACGCAGGTAGTGCTAAGGGTTTGTCATTGGTTCTAACTTGGCAGATTTAAGTTCATATAAGGTGTAGTTTGTCCCCCTTTTAAAAGGTGGTAAGACCACTGATATGTTCTAAAAGTTGGCATAATGATTTATGGTAGATAGTTCAAAAATGTGAAATAGCTACTTTATTAGCCTAATGGTCGCAAGTCACTTATTACCAATTTATTCCTTAACCTGGAGAGGTTCGATGACGTAAAACAAACTGTATAATTATTCGGTACACCACTAATTTTCTCATTCTTCTATAAAACCCATCGAGAGTCTATGATGACGTTCAACATTTTGTGTAATATTTTATTGTTTTTGCAGACACCGTCGCAGAACTCCCGTGACCAACTCGGGTGAGAGCAGCACTGAGGGAGACTCCAGCCATCAGTCGCAACGCAGTGTAGTGTATCTACATGCTACTACCGGTAAGTACATTTGTTAAGTATTTTAAACGGCTTGATACCACTGGAATTGTGTATGTCTAAGTATAAAGATGCGAACCTTTATATTCTCAACCCAAATTCATTAAGCTTGAAAAAAAATATACAAACAATTGTTTATTCTTTTATCGCTTCCTACAGTTGGTGACATCCCAGACCCTGGCTGCATGACAAGAAACCGTTCCCGTGACGACGTGTCTTCTGTAAACTCGTCAAATCTCCAAGTCCGGAGTACCACGAAGAGCTTCTCGATTTTCGCCCCTTGGACACCAAAACACTACAGCGAACAACAAGACGTCCATTATGCACAAAGGCCGAGGAAGGCAAAGTCGAAAGAACCGATAAAAAAGGCATCATCGACCAAAACTCTAACAGACATTAAGCCAGCTACGTTACAAAAAAATAAATCTTACAGTCAAACTACCCTGACTCGACGACCACATAGTAATAATAATCGTTTAACCAGTTCTAGCACAACCCTAAACAAAAGACCGGAGAAAAGGATTAAAGAAAACGGCAACGCTACGTTAAGAAAATCGGTTGCGCGTGACGGCAAGAAAAGTCAGTCTAGTGAGTTGATCAGCCGGGAAAACGAACGTGAGAGGCTGTCCAGATCAATATCAATGCCTAAAGATAATAATAAAAAAGCTGGCTGGTTCAAACTGTCAAGTAAAAATAAAAAACCGGAAATAAACACTAGAGTACGCTAACATTTCAATTCAAGTACTTATCAATATTGGAATCGTCTAACTATTTCAAAAATAACTAAGATTTATCATTATGTTTAATCAGGAGTCCTAATTAATAAAAAAAATACTTCCTGAAGGTATGTATTGACTTATGAAATAAAAATGAGTGCCATACCATACTAGAGAAAACATTGAAAAAAAAACATTGTTTAAAATACTAAATAAGAAATAAACTAGTTGATTATATTGTCATAAATAGCGTGAAAAGAAAAATAAAGTAATTTCTTATTAATCTGCATAGCTAGAGAGCAAAAATAGAATAGCAGTATTTTTTCCTGTAGATTATCCTAAAAGACAGTTTTTATGTGGTTACCACTATAGGGGTAAAATTCTAGGTACCTACTCCGTCAAAGGCTACTGATTAAATATTATATATTGTAACAACAACAATAACTAGTACCTAAACTAATTAATTAGCTTTTTTCAATAGTCGGATAACTTCGGTTTGGCAGCTTATAGGGGTACTATGGTATAAAAATACCATTCGAATTTTGATGCTATGTCAGCAGCATTTTAAGTAATACCCTATTTAAACATTTATTTTTACAATAAATTCATTTTTAGCCTAAAGTTTAAACTGTTGAAAAATAAGTCTATAAATAATAAATAAAAACTGTAAACATTTTTGCTATAATTTTGTCCTTTGTTTTACTAATTACTAGGTGCCATTGCCACGTAAACAAATTAAAAAAAACAATAATGTTACCATTTTTAATAATTCTTTAGTCATTATGTAAAATGCTTTTACTAATAGGTAAGATATTGAAAATATCTGTGCATAATATTTTTTAATGTAATTATCGTGCAAATAGGTTTTGCAATTTAATTTAATAATTTCAAGTACAATTAAAATCTATTATTGATTTTATTTCGAATCTTGTAACTATGGCACAAACTAATAATACTACACGGCTAGAGGTTACGCGATGTCGTAATATTTTTATTGTAATAATAGTTTGATATTTGGAAAAAACCTAATGTAGCTGTATTGTAACTTGAATGATTTATAAATAAAGTATCTAATTGTATGTGATGTGTTATTCCTATGACTTTTATTTAGTCCGAATTTTGAAGCCCGGGCTTGCTAGCCCTAACTATTAGAAAGCTGAGGTATGTTTAGAATCAAACTCTCCACCTTATAATAACTACAATTTTATTAGAACCTTATAATAAATTTGCCCGCAGATTCCAACAACAAGTAATATATTAATGTGTTTTTCTATGAAATTATCATTATTAAATTTATAAAATTTCTCTCATTTCTTTTAAAGAAACCGGACAAGGGCAAGTTGGACTTGCCCACCGAGAGTTCCGTTCGTAAGATTTTCATTACGAGTAGTTCAGGAATCGAATCGCACCATTGTTTTCGAGCTTTTCCAAAAATTTCGCTTCAATCACTTATAATCTTATTTATAACGACTAAATAGATATGTGCTAACTATATAATACATATACATAGGTATATACTTTAACGTCGACCCGATTAGCCGAGCGGTAGTAAACGCTGCCTTCTATGCTGTGGGTCCCGAGTTCAAATCCCGGTAGGGTCAATTGTTAGTGTGACGATCATCAACATTTGACTCCGAGTAATGGATATATCTATTTATAATAACTACAAAAAAAGTATATGTGTAGTTAGTATAACAAACCTTCTAATATCTGCAACACAAGCCTACTCTTTCACGCTCGAACGGTTGAACCAATATATGTATAGGGAAAATTGCTACGTATTGTATTTTAAAAGTGAATTATTGGTTGTATTGTAATTCATACCTAGGGTAGGTAACCTAATCAAAGTTGTTTTTACTAGAATATCAAATGTAATCCAGAGTTGGTAAGTGGTGACTAAAAAAATAGATTTCTTTCACTTACGCGAATATTAGACTTTAAAATAAAACTACTTTTTAAAAATTATATCGCGGTATATTCATTCATTTAAACTTGCGGAAGATAGTTGGCAGCAACTGGATGAGAAGAGCCGTAGATCGAGCTCTGTGGCGTTCACTAGGCTTACGTCCAGCTGTGGACAAATGTGGACTGATGATGATGATAGTTATATTATTATAACCCGACGTTACGGATCGGTTTATTTCAAGAATGAAAGTGTAAGTACACAGTTACCATCATCAAAAAAGGTTAAATCAGATATATCGACGAATTATGATAATTACACTTGCGAGATATATTTCTTTCTATTGATTTAAATGTTCTCAACTTATCGAGTATAAGTATATCAAGTATCGAAATCATGTCTTAAAATTACGTACAAAAATGTCAATTGTCCCGATCCAATAAAAAAATGATTTGAGTAATGCGCGATGAAATTATTGCTCGCGAATGTAGGTATAATAATGTTATTTGTTACCAAAAAACAATGCAACGTGTCACCACGTATCAGAACAAGGACTTTTTACTTATTGTTTATGCCACACTAAATTGACATTATGCTGACACTACGTGAATTAATGTCAACGTCATTAATTTTATGTCATGCCCAATAGTCAATGGTTGGTTCTTGATTGGAATTTTGGACTAGGAGATATGTCAATTCTATGTAATTTTTTACCGAATGCCTTAGAAAAGTGATAATACGACTCATAATATCCGATAATCCACAACCATGGCTCGCAGATACAGAGACGCCGCCGCAAAACTACAGCAAAATGTTCAGAAACATCTGAAAGAAATGAAAGAGCTCTCATCGTCTGAAGACGAGGATGCATGCGAGTCTAGCGTCCTCGATGGTGTGTTCCAGAGCTACTGGCGCGGCGGTGGAGACACTTATATGCTGAACAGGACAAAGCACCTTCTCGAAGAAGCGATCAGCGGTCGCGCTGTTACTTGTTTAATATGTATCGGCTCGATCAAAAAATCTCACGCTATATGGACCTGCGATCACTGCTATTCATATTTCCATCTATCTTGCATACAAAAATGGGCAAATGACAGCATAAGCTTACGTAGCGAAGAAAGTCAGGGCCCAATAGCTGTAATTAAACAACAAAAAATCGAGTGGTGTTGTCCTAAGTGCCGACACTCGTATTCTAAGGATGAAATCCCGCGTAAATACCGTTGTTGTTGCGGTAAAACTGATGACCCTCAGCTACATCCATGGCTCATACCTCACACTTGTGGAGAAGTATGTGAAAAAAGGCTCTCAACTGGTGAAAACTGTAAACATAAATGTTTGCTCCTATGCCACCCTGGTCCTTGTCCTCCATGCCCACAAACTGTGAATGGGATTTGTTATTGTGAAAAAGAGCGCAAAAGAGTGCGGTGCAGTGCTGCAAAATGGTCATGTGGCCAGGTTTGTAAGAAAAGTCTTTTATGTAAAACTCACAAGTGTGAGAATATCTGTCATGAAGGTGACTGCTCCCAATGCAGCTACACCAGTGTACAACCATGCCAATGTGGTACAGAGAAAGTGAAACGACCATGCAGTGATCCATTTTGGAAATGCCAGAAGCCATGTAACAAACCATATTCCTGTGGCTACCATAAGTGTAATAAAGTCTGCCATTCAGGAAATTGTGGTTCATGCCCTAACTCTGGAATGACATCATGCCCCTGTGGGGCCAACCAGCGCTTTGTGCAATGTCCAGATGTAATGGAAACCTGCTTAGGAACTTGTAGTAAAAAGCATGAAGATTGTGAACACAACTGCCCAGAGAAATGCCACAATGGACCGTGTCCTTCTTGCCAAGTATTGATACCAAAGAAATGCCATTGTTCAACACATACCAGATCCCTACCATGCAGCAAAGAGTTTAAATGTGATACCAAATGTAGAGGGATACGTCCCTGCCGCAAGCATGGGTGTGGACGAAAATGCTGTAATGGGAATTGTCCACCATGTGAGAAAACATGTGACAAACCTCTGCAATGTGGTAGACATAAATGTACAAACATTTGTCATCGTGGTCCATGCTATCCTTGCCCTTTAGAATCAAAAGTAACCTGCAGATGTAAGGAAACCTATGTAACAGTCCCATGTGGAAGAGAACGGCAAACAAAACCACCAAAATGCAGTTTGCCTTGTAAAATCAAATACAAATGTGGCCATAGTGAAGAAAATAAACACTCCTGCCATTTTGGTGACTGTCCACATTGCAAGGCAATATGCCAGAAACAATATCCACAGTGTACTCATCACTGTAAAGCAGTCTGCCATGAGTATGTGGCAGTGCTGTTCAAACAGGTAGAAAAACCGGCCACTCCATGGGAAGTACAGCCACCAAAAACCAAAATTATGACCTTGGATTGTCCACCTTGTGACACACCAGTGCCTATTGTGTGTTATGGAGAACATGAGACAGATAATCAGCCATGCCACTCAGCTACTCGAAGACCGTGCGGGAGAGAGTGTGGACGACCACTGGCATGTGGAAACCACAAGTGCACTTTACTCTGTCATCTCTATAGCCCATCAGCTGAGTACCCAAATGTGCCTTCCAGTTGTAAACAATGTGAGAGGGAATGTTTAGTGCCTCGCCTGGAAAAATGTACCCATAAATGTTCTATTCGGGCTTGTCACCCTGGCCCGTGCCGTCCATGTGAGATACTTGAACGATTAGCCTGCCACTGTGGTGTGACAGAGATTTATTTGCGTTGCCGGGAAATATCTGCAGCAACTGAAGAGATGCTGTCATGTAAGCAACAATGCCCTAAAAACTTAAATTGTGGCCACCGCTGCCGTAACACATGTCACTCAGGACCTTGTGGCAATCAAGTCTGTACCAAAAAAGCAAAAGTATACTGTGCATGTGGTAATATAAAGAAGGAAGCTCCTTGCCACTCTGTTAAGAATGGAGACACCATAATACTATGTGACAAAACGTGTGAAGCTAAAAAGACTGCAGCTAAATTAGAGCAGGAGAAAGAAAAACAGAGATTGAAAGAGCTAGAAGAAGAGAAGAATCGCAAAGAACTAGCTGAGTATGAGTGGAAACTGAGCGGGAAAAAGAAGAAATATAAAGAGAAGAAATTGGTTCTTGATAAGAATGACAAAGGTATCTTAAAGACTTACTGGGTACCAATATTATCATTTGTAGTTATGATGCTAGCAGCTGTTTATTATATATTTTATGTGTGACAAGTAAACTTAATATTCCATTATATTCATATTTAATTATATACGTAATTATATTTCTAGCAAATGCTAGGTTTTTTTACCAAATTTCAGGGTGGTTGATTGGGTGTGAACTAGATAATATAATGCTCAATAATTTATCTCTAACTTGTATAATTTGTTACTTTTTTGTAAAAAATAATGAGATTTTAAATGTATACATAGAGTTAAATAAAGGAAGATTGACAATAGAATCTGAAATGTACTAAAACCAATGACATATTTATATCATTGACTAAAACTGAAAGTATGTAATATTTTCTCTCATTTTGATATGGCGTGCATGCATCCAGTATCCTATGTATTTTACATAATACATGTGGCCTAAATTTAAGTGTTTATATCGTCTGTTTAATTTACTATTAATAACTATTTAAATAATGTATTTTGTATTAATTACTTTATTTATGTTTGTGTTCCTATTTCACTAGTAAAAGCTTATTTTTCATGGTAGAACGTAAACATAAGTTAGGCTCACGCGGTATATGCACATGCTACAGTTATAATTCCTGAACTTCGTCCAAAATATAATGTAAATAGGTAGGTATAACTAGGTATAACGTTTCTCAAAGCGATACTAATTTAATGCTTAACGACAGCAAACTCGAGTTAGTTAATGAAACTGTTTTCCTTGGTATTACTGTTGATTACAAATTACAGTGGGGGCCACATATCTCATCTCTATCTAGAAGGTTAAGTTCTGCTGCCTATGCAGTGAGGAAAATTAAGCAAGTCACTGATGTACCTACAGCTAGACTTGTATACTTTGCTTACTTTCACAGCATTATGTCATATGGCATCCTTCTATGGGGTTCAGCTGCGGACGTTGATTCTATATTTATCCTACAGAAAAGGGCCATCCGCGCAATCTACGATATGGGCCCCCGCGATTCCTTAAGAGAAGTGTTTAAAAATATAAATATACTTACACTTCCGTCACTGTATATTCTCGAAAATATTTTGTATGTCCGGAAAAACCAGGATAAATTTAACATCAATAGTGACTACCATAGCGTTAATACTAGGAATAAACATAAATTAGTGGTACCTAAATTTAGACTTACTAAAACAAATAAATCATTTCTAGGGAACTGTGTACGTTTTTATAATAAACTGCCGAAATCTGTCACCGATCTCACTGGCAAGAAATTTAAAAATCATGTGAAATCTGTTCTTGTCAAGAAAGCCTATTACAAAATTAAGGACTATGTTGACGATGGAAATGTATGGAGTTAAATACGGAAGTGCTTGTGGCCTCCCTGGTACCCTGAGGTTGTTTTTCATTAATATTGTAAAATAATTGTTGTTTTCATTAATATTTTTTGTAAAATCTTACTGTAAATGTTAGGTCAATGTAGTTAATGTCTGAAGAATTATGCATACGGTATTATTTTATTTTGTTCTTACTAATTTGACTATTGTGTATTGACGATTTAAGACATTACATACATTACATTTTTTACATTGACCTCGCACACCATTGCCTGAACATTGTATTCAATACCCATTATTTTAAAAGAGTGTCTATGGAGTTTCTTGCCGGTTCTTCTCCATAAGATCGACTTCTTGGAACCGTGCAACTAGAATCATAACGTTTTAAAAGTGCTTGAAAAAGTTTATTTGAAATAAAAACCTTTTGATTTGATTTGATTTGATTAGATAAATAAAATGATTTACGCTAAGTGTCCCTTTCATTGTTTCATCCGTTATCCATCATAGCACAATAGATGGCGCCCCCATAGTTGTATAATTACTGAATCATTAAATACTACACAGAGATGAGGAAGTATAATAAAAAAATAGAACTAATATTGTTTTGTTGCGGAGAATAGTCGAGGTAGGTTATTCATATATACTGTAATCATATCCCGATGACCTAATCATACTCCTCCAGAAAGCCAAGAGCGAGACTAGTACTCTCAAGCCCCGTTTCATAGCTCGAAACTAGATGACGCTGTATATATTCAAAATATTAGTAACATTCATTATAATACGTGCGCAATTTAACGAGCGCATTCGTCAATGCAAAATACCGTTCAAATAACGAACAGGGTGAGCGAAGACGGGCTGAATAGCGCAATGAGCGAGCCAGAGATGATTCAGGGATTCACCTTCGTACAAGCACGGGGCACCGCAGTAACATGCGTTCCGTCTGACTAGGCAATTTTTTTTCAGACTTGGAAGTACCAGTTTTTGTCCTATTGCATGTAAAATCTAACTAGGATAAACCGACTCGACCTAGGCTGGACTGGTTTAAACCTATCCGCAACGGGATGATTAAGTTTGGCCTAGGCTATAGTGGTTTGTCCTATCGCGTGTAAGGAGAATTATTGGTTTGGCCTTGGCGAAACTTCATAGTTCAAACTAAAATCGGGTTTGGGTGGTAGGTAAATTTATAACTAAATTATGTTTTAAAGCTAACTTATAGGTATATATTTTTACATAGCGGCCTTCAATATTTTTTCTAAGTTCATGATTTCGGAGTTAGTGTATATCATAACGTAACTGAAAAACTGAAAACGGATTTGAGTTAGAAATCATACCATATCGATAATCTTATCTACTCCTGATATTACAAAAACTATAATATCCAAGCGAATCACGAATGCAATCATGTTTCGAATTAATTAATGAATTATATCTAGCAGATACTTACGATATCCACCAAACGACAGCGATGCCCGTATCATATTCGCTTCATCTCTTATAAATGCGTTGTCTTGTCAAATCGTCATCGCATACGCTTATTTGCGTATAAGAACGTTTGCGTTTCCGATATCGATATCGATGCCAGAAAATGGTTTTCGATACCGATATCTGAAGTTGATATCGAATATGTAACGGTTGCGGGAAAATAGCTAAAACGCCCATAGTTATAATATTTGCTCAGGAAAAGTATTTATCACACTGTTTACATTTTGCAGAATCTACATTATCTAACTTGATAAAAAAGGCCAAATTAAACCTGTCAAAATAATTAGTCGTTATTTAGACTTTTAGACTCCACCCTTAGACGAAAACTATCTAAAACTTGTGAAACGGATACGGTTACGGACATATTTTTATTTCATATATCCGATAGTTTCGGTTATGGTTACGGTGCTCCATACATCCCTGATTTCCATAATGTCAATGTCAGTCAGGCAGACCTGACCTGAGTCACACACTAGGTTCATACAAAGAGTATAATAAGTCTACGGGGGTTCATACAACCGTGGTGATTGGTGTCACCACTCACAATTGAGTGAAACGTAAACAGAAATACAGATTTGATTTTCTAAAATCAAAAGCAGAAACTCAATTCAAAACCGATTCAGAAAGCTAAACCAGCTCATGGTTCCAGTTGACTGTAAATATAAAGTTTTCAGAACATTCGGGCGCAACCACTCAAGAAAAAAGACTATTTTTATTGCACCAAAATGAGTATTTATTGGATTATTATCCACAGATCGCTGATATGTAAATAGGCCTATAGGACTGTGAACGGCCTTTATCAGTGCATCGCGATTAGATAAGTAATTACTTCTCAATAATGTTGGAGGCAATTGGTAAGCATTGAACATTTTCTACAGTTTTAAAATGTCGCGAATATCTTCGTACGTGTTTATAGACTTAGAGACGACGAGTCTCCCGCAGTTAGAGTATAATAAGACTAGAATTACTGAGCTGAGCATGGTAGTGGTAAAACGGAGGCATATTTTGGATACAAGGGCGGGAGCCGCGCCGCGGGTGCAGGATAGATTCACCATGTGCTTTAATCCTCGGAGAATGGTTGACCCTGGAAGTACCGAAGTCACCGGACTGTGTAACGATCTCCTGGAGCATCAGATTGACTTTAATATGAATGTATTCAATGCAATCAATGGCTTCCTACAATGCCTTGAGCAGCCAGTGTGTTTAGTGGCACATAACGGCGATGCATTTGACTTTCCAATATTGAAAAATCATTTTGAGAAGTTGGGTGTTCAGCTGTCTGACGATATTTTGTGTGCCGATAGTCTTCATGCATTCCATGACATATTTGAAATTGAGAATCGTGCATTTATGTTAAACAATGCAGGTTTTGGTTTTGGCAACATTGTAAATTTTCTTGAAACTGGTATTATTTCGTCATTTAATGGCCAAGCAACAGTTCAAATTACGTCGGACACAATAGATACTCATAATGAAAATGGATTAATTAACACTCATGCCGTAAAACAAACAACATCAGGCGATAATGTTGAAACTGATGATTTGCAATTTCAACTCCGCAGTCAAGAGCAGAATGAAACAACACCTAAACAATTAAAGCATCCACCGAGAATGCAGAACAATAGTCGTAAAGTTAGCAGAAAACTGTTTTGGGGTGACAGCGCTAAGCCTACAGAGTCATATAAACTAAAGAAATTATATGAAAGAATTCTATCTCGTCCAGGAATCGAGGCACATCGGGCTGAGAATGATTGCATTATGGCCATGGAAATAGCAGTCAGTATAGCAGCGAAATTTGTGAAATGGGTTGATGAGAACCATATGGCTTTTAGTGCAATAAAAGCTATGAGACTCGGTGTTCCTTTAGGACAATAATTTTAAATACTATTATTATTATATTAGCAGGCAGACTGTTGAGACGACAGATGTACTGCTTTTTCATGCTAGATTTTCTTTTTGAAGAGATGTTTATCGAGTCAGTTTTAACTGGTTTTCTATGGCAGAATTTTTTTTCTTGGAGTTGATTCCATATTGTCCTTGGTTGCTCAAAATTGCTTGCATGGGTTACTGTTTGACATTGAATGCATTTTATATTTGTTTTTATACCATTTTTTGGGTTTTTTGTCATATGAAATAATGTCATAATAGCCAATTTTTAAAGGAATTTATGTAAGTCAAAGTAAATATTTTTTATATAGTTTTTATTGTAGATTTTTTTAAATGTTGTTATATAAAATTGGTTTGAAATATGGGATATAAAGAAAACAGAGTATCTGAGTTGTTCAAAGGCATTCAGAGCCTTAGAATTTTAGTAATAGTTACCATTTGAAATAGACATTATGTCGACATTGATCTCTGTGATGTGAAAATTTAATTTTTAATGAATTTATACAAATAGATCTCTTTTTCAAAATTACCAAAATTTGTAGCATGTAATAAAATGTTATCTTTTTATAATCTTATATTTTTTGTAGACTATGTAATGACCAACAGCTGTCTTTAAAGAGTGGTTTTGTATTAATTACTTAATATTTTTTAATCTTTATTTGTTAGTACGAATTACCAAAGAACTGACCACTTATAAACTTAATGCATGGTGGTTGTAGGAGTCTGTATAAGTTTTGTTGTCAACAATTGTCAGTTTTAGCATAATACAGCCATAATAATTGCTAGATAGTTAATTAAAAAGGTGCTAATGAATACAAAGTATGTCTGTAAAAACCATGATAAAGCATGAATGTGTTGCAGCACCGGTCACCATAAACTTCACATGTCTGACCTGCGGCAGGGTGTATCACTCTCGCACTGGTTTTTTTTGCCACCAAACGTCATTTCTCAGACAATACACCACAGATTGTCTGGAATAGACGAAGACCATTATCTGCAGTGTGTGGGCATAGCATGGCGAGGAGCATAGTGGAGCAGAATCAATAAAGTACCTACTTTTTGTGCAGGCCTTTTTGGTTCAGTGTCCACTATGAATATAAATTACTAAGTGTCTATATTTAGTTCGTCATTAACAGTACATATTTCAAAATCTAATACCGCGATAATTTTATATCATCGCGGTATTACATATAGGTATACCTACTACATTTTATACTTACGTAAATATATACGTATTATTATTAGTGCAATTGTAATTACACAAATGAATAAAATATTTTTTTGATATAATATGACTTTTTATTTGATTCGAGAAAGGGTTGTGAAAAGCAAACCTTATTAATTATTAAAACGTAGTTTAATATATAAAAAGTATATTTCATATTTCGACCAGGTACGGTCATATGGACCGCTACTATAAGGAGGACGGAACCTCCTCATTGTACGATATCTCATACGTCGGAGGAGGAGATGGACACCACGGGGATATGCATCTCCTCCTCCTCCCGAACACCCGTACTGCCTCCCAAAATGCCCCCGTAGACTAACAAACAGTAATCTATTACACAATGACTCATCCATATCATCACACAACTCATTACTGCAAATATAATTGGACCACGAAATGCAATCATCATAATATCTGACTCACATTTTATGGGATAAATAATATCATCATCATACTTCCTTCCCTCTAACAACCTTTTTAACATTATGCACTTGTAACATAAAACCTGTAACAAAGTTCTTCAAATAATATACCTACTTTACTAGCTGATGCTCGCAGCTTCAATTTAGTACTAATTTCTCCTCATTTCGCCCGTTAGGGGTTTAATTTCCAAAAACGACATAACACAAGCATTTGTTTTTGCTGAGGAGCTTGAATATAAAATTTCATTCTTCTTACTTTAAAAATGACGGCCTTCCCATATAAACTTTCAACCCCCATTTTGCCCTCTTATGCTGGGGCCATACTAGCTTTTAACGTCAATGCCTATTATCTCAATAATTATTGCGATAATTTTTACCGCATTAAAATGGGTGGCTACACTTCAACGATCAACATGAATGCTCATTATTGGCGATAAAAACGGCGTTGAATTTACTTTAATTCAAGCAAGATGGACGATGGATCGACAGAGCTCTATATTTCATGAGTGTAAACTTTTAAGTTTTGGATCCCACAAACATGGTTCTGTTTGCAGAATCTCAAGAAAAGTAATTACTTTCTCGTTACTCCACTCCGTCGCCATAGTACGTATTTCGAGACAAAAACGTGCGATTTTGAGGCAAATCCGTCGTAAAAAACAAATACTTCCGCTCCACGCTCTCGACGCACGCTGACAATACGTAATGTGACCGCTTCATAGCATTAATTCTCGCGTTAATCTCTTTGATGTACCGCCACTTGAGCTATCGCCTAATGCCAAACGGCAACGTTAACGCCGTTGTCAAATTATCGCGTTAAGTTGTGACTACACCAACGGTTAACGTCCATTATCGCGATAATTAATGGCATTTCTCGTTAGTAACAGCCCCAGCATTAGAGGGTTAATTTTTGAAAGCCCTGAAATACGTGTTTATTTATTTTTAACCAAGAGTCTTGGGACCTCCTTACAGTCCTGATTTGGCTTCGTGTTACTTCATATTATTCCCTAAAATTAAAAATCAGCTCAAAGGGATACAGTTTTCATCGCCGGATGACGCGCTAGCAGCGTTTGAGAAGGCCGTGGAAGAGGTGTCTGCCGAGGACTGAAAAAAATGTTTTGAAAATTTGTTAAGACGCATGAAACTTTGTATAGAGGCTGATGGAGAGTTCTTAGAAAATATTTAATAAAAATATTTTTATTATAGAAGTTAGTTTTTTTAGTGTTAGTCGATGTAGGTTTGTTTTAAATGATCAATAGTCAAAGTAATCATAAATAAATAATTAGGTAACAAGTATAATAAGGTATGCAACGCGATCCAAAATTAAATTCGGAATGAGGAAAATAAAGATTGGTCTCAACTCACATAAAACATTGTATGAGACCAATTTGCGATATTTATTTTCCTCATTCCGAATTTAATTTTGGATCGCGTTGCATACCTTATTATACTTTACATACGTACTTGTCTTTTGATCTTTTATTTTAAACACATTATTCTAAATTCTTACTTAAATATAACGCATTTTAATGGCGTCTGGCTAGTTCATATATTATGTAAAAAAGTAAAATATACTCAGCGCCATCTGGTTCTGAACTAAGCAACGAGGCTTTGTGTTGCGGATACTGGATGGTTGTTACACTAAATACATATATATTTTTAAATACATACCTACATATTTATCCACACAATCCTTTACCCGTACCGGGTTTTGAATCCGGGACCCTTACTACAACAGGTAGTTTTTAATACTTCTACGCTAATCTTTTTGTACATTCAAATATTGTCTTACATTATCTGTATATTTTAAGGTCTTCTGGTGTTGACTGGTGTGCTATGGGGCTGCACGAATCCCTTCATCCGCCAGGGTACGAAGGGTCTCCGAGACGTCACAGCCACGACCCTGGTAGGACAAGTCTGGGCAGAAGTCAGCTTCCTACTCGGCAATTGGAAGGTGAGCCTAATTCAACCTACATACAGTTGTTATCATTGTTCATCGTTGTTCAACGTCAGGCTCACATATTGTAAACAATGATGTTGGGACTTTAAAAGAGATCATGATTCTCTGAGTTTGTTTCGGCATTTCTTCTTAGAGGTCGTCAGTTAGGAAATGCCGATGCCAATCAGATTCTTAAAAGAATGTAATACGTGACTTGTAAAAGTGTCTTCAAAAGATCTATTTACAGAAATAAAAATCATTTAATCATTTTACATACACCCATGCCTTTTTCCCCTCCCTCACTTTTTTCAACCTATCAACATTAGCCTAACGAGGCAGTTTTTGTAGTTAGTTGTTTATTTATTTTAACCGACGTATGGTATAACTAGGGTACCTAAACGCGAGAGTCGATCCAGAAGGGGAGGGAGCGGAAGAAATCATATTAATTCTTAACAAACATACATACCACTACGCCTGTCGTCGCAGAAGTGTGCTAATGTGTACCCACCTTTCGTGGCTGTTTTTAAGTCCCACGTAGCCGAGCCTATTGCACGAATCCAAACTCCTAGTTGCTACTGAGTATTTCATAGAAAAACCCAATAACGAGTATTGTTTTTATTGAATTTTATCGATATTGATGGCGTCGTTATTGTAGGCGTTGGCATTGGGGGTGTCGGTATTGTTGACGTCGTTATTGTTGGCGTCGTTATTGTTGGCGTCGGTATTGAAAGCGTCGGTATTGGTGGCGTTGGTTTTGGGGTCGACGGTATTGATGGCGTCGTTTTTGTTGACGTCGGTGATGTTGGCGTCGTTATTGTAGGCGTCGGTATTGTAGGTGTCGGTATTGGTGGCGTCGTTATTGATGGCATCGGTATTGCTGGCGTCGGTATTTGATGCCTTAGTTTTATTGGCGTTGGTATTGTCGACGTCGGTATTGATGGCGTCTGTATTGGTGGCGTCGGTATTGGGGTCGTCGGTATTGATGGCGTCGTTATTGTTGGCGTCGGTACTGTTGGCGTCCGTATTGGATACGTTGGTATTGTTGGCGTCCGTATTGGATAAGTTGGTATTGTTGGCGTCGGTATTGATGGCGTCGGTATTGGTGGCATCGGTATTTGGGTCGTCGGTATTGATGGCGTCGTTTTTGTTGGCGTCGGTGATGTTGGCGTCGTTATTGTTGGCGTCGCTATTGTAGGCGTCGGTGTTATTGGCGTCGGTATCGAAAGTGTGAGTTTTAAAAGTGTCGGTATTGGAGGCGTCGGTATTGATAGCGTCGATATTGTTGGCGTCGGTATTGCTGGCGTCGTTATTGTTGGCGTCGGTGATGTTGGCGTCGTTATTGTTGGCGTCGCTATTGTAGACGTCGGTATTGTAGGCGTCGGTATTGAAAGTGTGAGTTTTGAAAGTGTCTGTATTGGTGGCGTTAGAATTGGGGTCCTCGGTATTGATGGCGTCGTTTTTGTTGACTTAAGTGATGTTGGCGTCGGTATTGTAGGCGTCGGTATTGAAAGTGTGAGTTTTGAAAGTGTCGGTATTGGAGGCGTCGGTATTGATGGCGTCGTTATTGTTGGCGTCGGTATTGCCGGCGTCGTTATTGTTGGTGTCGGTATTTAAGGCGTCGTTATTAAAAGCGTCGTTATTGTTGGCGGCGATATTGAAAGCGTCGGTATTTTAGGCGTCGGTATTGGGGGCGTCGATATTGATGGCGTCGTTATTGTTGGCGTCGGTGTTATTGGCGTCGGTGTTGGTGGCGTCGGTGTTATTGGCATCGGTATTTTAAGCGTCAGTATTGAAAGTGTGAGTTTTGAAAGTGTCGGTATTGGAGGCGTCGGTATTGATGGCGTCGTTATTGTTGGCGTCGGTATCGAAAGTGTGAGTTTTAAAAGTGTCGGTATTGGAGGCGTCGGTATTGATAGCGTCGTTATTGTTGGCGTCGGTATTGCCGGCGTCGTTATTGTTGGCGTCGGTGATGTTGGCTTCGTTATTGTTGGCGTCGCTATTGTAGACGTCGGTATTGTAGGCGTCGGTATTGAAAGTGTGAGTTTTGAAAGTGTCTGTATTGGTGGCGTTAGAATTGGGGTCCTCGGTATTGATGGCGTCGTTTTTGTTGACGTCAGTGATGTTGGCGTCGGTATTGTAGGCGTCGGTATTGAAAGTGTGAGTTTTGAAAGTGTCGGTATTGGAGGCGTCGGTATTGGAGGCGTCGGTATTGATGGCGTCGTTATTGTTGGCGTCGGTATTGCCGGCGTCGTTATTGTTGGTGTCGGTATTTAAGGCGTCGTTATTAAAAGCGTCGTTATTGTTGGCGGCGATATTGAAAGCGTGGGTATTTTAGGCGTCGGTATTGGGGGCGTCGATATTGATGGCGTCGTTATTGTTGGCGTCGGTGTTATTGGCGTCGGTGTTTGTGGCGTCGGTATTAGGGTCGTCGGTATTGATGGCGTCGTTTTTGTTGATGTCAGTGATGTTATTGTAGGCGTCGTTATTGTTGGCGGCGATATTGAAAGCGTTGGTGTTTTTGGCGTCGGTATTGGTGGCGTCTGTATTGGGGTCGTCGGTATTGATGGCGTCGTTATTGTTGGCGTCGGTGATGTTGGCGTCGGTATTGTTGGCGTCCGTATTGGATACGATGGTATTGTTGGCGTCGGTATTGATGGCGTCGGTATTGGTGGCGTCGGTATTGGGGTCGTCGGTATTGATGGCGTCGTTTTAGTTTGCGTCGGTGATGTTGGCGTCGTTATTGTTGGCGTCGCTATTGTAGGCGTTGGTATTCAACTGTAGTACTTTGACGGCATCAACTGAATCTGTGATAAATTGTGGTGTCATTAATTCATATAACAAATGTTTTGTCTTCTCAGATAAAATAGGTGTAGGTTTGGGATCTCTCATCCATAACAATATTACTTGTAGTGTAACAAACCATTGTTATCACAATTTAAATTTTGTTCAAATTATTGATAAAATTGTCAACACAAAAATGTGTGAACAAACATGTATTGTGTTATTGTTAGGTAATAGCATTGGAGTTAAGAGAAGAGATATTATAAATGGTATCACCACCTTATTAAGATTAAAAATAGGAAAAGTAATTTTATGCGCTCTGCCTTATTCAGACATGCTATCTGACTCAGAGAATAGCAATATCTCTAGATTAAACAATGTTTATCATTTGTTAACGTGTCGCCATGAGGATAGACTATTGTTTTTTGACACAAATAAATTTATTAGTGGTTTCAAATTGAGTGGTGAAGATATGTTTCTTCCCAAAAGATGCAAACATTTAGTGGCATCTTTACTGCTTACAATATTCAATCTGTTATACTACCCATACCAAAGACTAGGTTAGTTAGTGACGAATCAGTATCAACTAGTTATTCTACTGATACTGTGATAGATTGTTTAAACTTCTACAACCGACAATAGAGAGGCATAATAATGTTTTATTATATCACCAGAATATAAATCGCTTCTCTGGCAAAATTTTGGATATAGAACTTTTAGTAGATAAATATTTTATCGACATCCTATGTTTTTGTGAAACCTGGTTGAAACCAGATACTATGCAATTTAATGTAAATGACTTCACGGTTGCCAGTGCGTACAATAGACTTTCAGCCGCGGGTGGTGGAACTCTAATACTTTGTAAGAATAATTTGAAGTTTAAAGAACGCAAGGACATCACCTGTTGCTCTATTGATTGCCTTTGTGAGGTAGCATGTGCAGAAGTAGGTAACTATATTATTATATGTGTGTATAGACCACCAGCCTCTAACTTTGCTACATTCTTGTCAGTAATGGAAGAAGTTTTCAGGAAGATTTTTAAATGCAATAAACATATTGTTGTTTGTGGGGATTTTAATATTGATATTTTAATTGAATCGCCTGAAGTAAGCAAATTTCTAGCCTTATTTGAATCTTTTAATTTAAAAAACATTTTTGATAAACCAACTAGAATTACCCCATCTACTAGCACTTGTATTGATAATATTTTTGTGAATTGTGCAGTCCAAGGCTCTTCTTTAGTTAGCGGTGTTAGGTCGGACCATATGGGACAGCTAATTTCGGTAGAAACTATAAAAAATACGCGGACGAGTAAAAATATATCAGTTAGACCCTTAACAGCAAATAAATTAGACTCTCTGCAAGATATTATTAAAATACAATTACAAAATACTAAATTCACGTCAATTAGCCCTGATAAAATTTACAGTAAATTATTCCATATAATATGTGAAGCATTTAATAAATCTTGCCCTGTTATAAAGGCTTCATTACGAAGTAAAAGTAAATTTAATGAATGGGCTACTACAGGTATAAGGAAAAGTAGAGATGTGCTCTATGAACTCTATTATGAAAAATCATTGACCTCCGATCCAAATTTCCATAATTATGTTCGGAAGTACTCTAAATGTTTTAAAAGAGTATGCACATTAGCTAAATCAAAACTTATCAGTAATAAAATTAATAAGTCTGATTATAAAATTAAAGCTGTATGGAATATTATTAATACTGAGACTGGGAAAGGGAAGAAACAGGGCTCCGATCTGATTCTTAAAATAAATAACAAAGTAGTCTCAGACAAAACTGAAGTCGCGAACTCGCTCGAACGATATTTTACCAATATTCCCATCGAGGTGACAAAGTCATTACATTCATCATCTTTATTAGCTGAATCTCTAGTGAAACAATTTGTTGCTAGAGATATACCGAATTTTGATTTCTCTCAGGTTTCAGCTCTTACGGTAAAAAAAGCTTTTAGAAGTCTAAATATGAAAAATACGGAAGATCTATGGGGCATATCTGTTAAAGTAATAAATTCAATCATAGACAATATTGCTCCAATACTTGCAAATATATGTATTTAATGTTAGCGTAAAATCGGGAACCTTCCCTGATTTAATGAAGGAAAGTAAAGTTATTCCAATTTTTAAATCAGGTTGCAAGATGGATCCCTCTAACTATAGACCGATTTCTGTTCTTCCAACGTTAAGTAAAGTTTTCGAAAAATTGATGCTCGAGCAAATGATAGCACATTTTCAAAAATATAATATTTTACATAACAGAGGTATGGCTTCACCAAAGGTAGATCGACGTCTGATGCAGGTACGAAGTTAGTCTCTCACATTTTAGATGCTTGGGAGGGGTCACAGGATGCCATAGGTATCTTCTGTGATCTTTCTAAAGCTTTCGATTGCGTTGATCACAACACGCTTATCCGTAAACTCAGCTACTACGGAGTACGAGGGCTTTCTTTAGAGCTTGTTTCTTCCTATCTCACAGAAAGACGTCAAAAAGTTAGTATAGACGGAGTCACTTCCTTAGAGTCTATTGTTAGAATGGGTGTACCCCAGGGTTCAATTTTAGGTCCTTTTCTTTTTCTAGCTTACATAAATGATCTTCCCTACATGATGTCAGATTTGGCTAATATTGTATTGTTTGCTGACGATACATCACTAATTTTTAAAATCGATAGAAAAGATCGCGTTCTTCTGAATGTTAATAAGAGCCTAGAAACGTTATCTAAATGGTTTGATGCGAATAACCTACTTCTGAATGCTAATAAAACTAAATGTCTAAAATTCGCGTTACCTAACGTTTCTCAAAGCGATACTAATTTAATGCTTAACGACAGCAAACTCGAGTTAGTTAATGAAACTGTTTTCCTTGGTATTACTGTTGATTACAAATTACAGTGGGGGCCACATATCTCATCTCTATCTAGAAGGTTAAGTTCTGCTGCCTATGCAGTGAGGAAAATTAAGCAAGTCACTGATGTACCTACAGCTAGACTTGTATACTTTGCTTACTTTCACAGCATTATGTCATATGGCATCCTTCTATGGGGTTCAGCTGCGGACGTTGATTCTATATTTATCCTACAGAAAAGGGCCATCCGCGCAATCTACGATATGGGCCCCCGCGATTCCTTAAGAGAAGTGTTTAAAAATATAAATATACTTACACTTCCGTCACTGTATATTCTCGAAAATATTTTGTATGTCCGGAAAAACCAGGATAAATTTAACATCAATAGTGACTACCATAGCGTTAATACTAGGAATAAACATAAATTAGTGGTACCTAAATTTAGACTTACTAAAACAAATAAATCATTTCTAGGGAACTGTGTACGTTTTTATAATAAACTGCCGAAATCTGTCACCGATCTCACTGGCAAGAAATTTAAAAATCATGTGAAATCTGTTCTTGTCAAGAAAGCCTATTACAAAATTAAGGACTATGTTGACGATGGAAATGTATGGAGTTAAATACGGAAGTGCTTGTGGCCTCCCTGGTACCCTGAGGTTGTTTTTCATTAATATTGTAAAATAATTGTTGTTTTCATTAATATTTTTTGTAAAATCTTACTGTAAATGTTAGGTCAATGTAGTTAATGTCTGAAGAATTATGCATACGGTATTATTTTATTTTGTTCTTACTAATTTGACTATTGTGTATTGACGATTTAAGACATTACATACATTACATTTTTTACATTGACCTCGCACGCACGCCTGAACATTGTATTCAATACCCATTATTTTAAAAGAGTGTCTATGGAGTTTCTTGCCGGTTCTTCTCCATAAGATCGACTTCTTGGAACCGTGCAACTAGAATTATAACGTTTTAAAAGTGCTTGAAAAAGTTTATTTGAAATAAAAACCTTTTGATTTGATATTGTAGGCGTCGGTATTGAAAGTGTGAGTTTTGAAAGTGTCGGTATTGGAGGCGTTTGTATTGATGGCGTCGTTATTGTTGGCGTCGGTATTGCCGGCGTCGATATTGTTGGCGTCGGTATTGAAGGCGTCGTTATTGTTGGCGGCGATATTGAAAGCATCGGTATTTTAGGCGTCGATATTGGGGGCGTCGGTATTGATGGCGTCGTTATTGTTGGTGTCGGTGTTATTGGCGTCGTTATTGTTGGCGTCGGTATTGGAGGCGTTGGTATTGATGGCGTCGTTATTGTTGGCGTCGGTATTGCCGGCGTCGTTATTGTTGGCGACGGTATTGAAGGCGTCGGTATTGGGGGCGTCGGTATTGCAGGCGTCGTTATTGTTGGCGTCGGTGTTATTGGCGTCGGTATGGTAGGCGTCGGTATTGAAAATGTGAGTTTTGAAAGTGTCGGTATTGGAGGCGTCGGTATTGATGGCGTCGTTATTGTTGGTGTCAGTATTGCCGGCGTTGTTATTGTTGGCGTCGGTATTGAAGGCGTCGTTATTGAAAACGTCGTTATTGATGGCGGTGATATTGAAGGCGTCTGTATTTTAGGCGTCGGTATTGGGGGCGTCGGTATTGATGGCGTCGTTATTGTTGGCGTCGGTGTTATTGGCGTTGGTATTGGTGGCGTCGGTATTGGGGTCGTTGGTATTGATGGCGTCGTTATTGTTGGCGTCAGTATTGAAAGTGTGAGTTTTGAAAGTGTCGGTATTGGTGGCGTCGTTTTCGGGGTCGTTGGTATTGATGGCATCGGTATTTTAAGCGTCAGTATTGAAAGTGTGAGTTTTGAAAGTGTCGGTATTGGAGGCGTCGGTATTGATGGCGTCGTTATTGTTGGCGTCGGTATTGAAGGAGTCGTTATTGAAAGCGTCGTTATTGTTGACGGCGATATTGAAAGCGGTGGTATTTTAGGCGTCGGTATTGGGGGCGTCGATATTGATGGCGTCGTTATTGTTGGCGTCGGTGTTATTGGCATCGGTATTTTAAGCGTTAGTATTGAAAGTGTGAGTTTTGAAAGTGTCGGTATTGGAGGCGTCGTTATTGTTGGCGTCGGCATTGCCGGCGTCGTTATTGTTGGCGTCGGTATTGAAGAAGTCGTTATTGAAAGCGTCGTTATTGTTGGCGGCGATATTGAAAGCGTCGGTATTTTAGGCGTCGGTATTGGGGGCGTCGATATTGTTGGCGTCGGTGCTATTGGCGTCGGTGTTGGTTGCGTCGGTATTGGGGTCGTCGGTATTGATGGCGTCGGTATTGGTGATGTCAGTGATGTTATTGTAAGCGTCGTTATTGTTGGCGGCGATATTGAAAGCGTTAGTGTTATTGGCGTCGGTATTGGTGGCGTCTGTATTGGGGTCGTCGGTATTGATGGCGTCGTTATTGTTGGCATCGGTATTGTTGGCGTCCGTATTGGATACGATGGTATTGTTGGCGTCGGTATTGGGGTGTCGGTATTGTAGGCGTTGGTGTTGTAAGTGTGAGTTTTGAAAAGTGTCGGTATTGAAAGCGTTGGTATTGTAGTCGTCAGTATTGTTGCCGTCGGCATTGTTGGCGTCAGTATTGGAGGCGTCGTTTTTGTTGGCGTTGATATTGGTCGCGTTGGTATTGAAAGTGTCTGTTTTGAAAGGGTCGGTTTTGAAAGCGTCGGTTATTGGGTACGTCGGTATTGATGGCGTCGTTATTGTTGGCGTCGGTGTTATTGGCGTCGGTATGGTAGGCGTCGGTATTGAAAGTGTGAATTTGAAAGTGTCAGGATTTGGAGGCGTCGGTATTGGAGGCGTCGGTATTGATGGCGTCGTTATTGTTGGTGTCAGTATTGCCGGCGTTGTTATTGTTGGCGTCGGTATTGAAGGCGTCGTTATTGAAAGCGTCGTTATTGATGGCGGTGATATTGAAGGCGTCTGTATTTTAGCCGTCGGTATTGGGGGCGTCGGTATTGATGGCGTCGTTATTGTTAGCGTCGGTATTATTGGCGTCGGTATTGGTGGCGTCGGTATTGGGGTCGTTGGTATTGATGGCGTCGTTATTGTTGGCGTCGGTGTTATTGGCATCGGTATTTTAAGCGTCAGTATTGAAAGTGTGAGTTTTGAAAGTGTCGGTATTGGAGGCGTCGGTATTGTAGGCGTTGGTGTTGTAAGTGTGAGTTTTGAAAAGTGTCGGTATTGAAAGCGTTGGTATTGTAGTCGTCAGTATTGTTGCCGTCGGCATTGTTGGCGTCAGTATTGGAGGCGTCGTTTTTGTTGGCGTCGGTATTGAAGGAGTCGTTATTGAAAGCGTCGTTATTGTTGGCGGTGATATTGAAAGCGTCGGTATTTTAGGCGTCGGTATTGGGGGCGTCGATATTGATGGCGTCGTTATTGTTGGCGTCGATGTTATTGGCATCGGTATTTTAAGCGTCAGTATTGAAAGTGTGAGTTTTGAAAGTGTCGGTATTGGAGGCGTCGTTATTGTTGGCGTCGGTATTGCCGGCGTCATTATTGTTGGCGTCGGTATTGAAGGAGTCGTTATTGAAAGCGTCGTTATTGTTGGCAGCGATATTGAAAGCGCCGGTATTTTAGGCGTCGGTATTGGGGGCGTCGATATTGATGGCTTCGTTATTGTTGATGTCAGTGATGTTATTGTAGGCGTCGTTATTGTTGGCGGCGATATTGAAAGCGTTGGTGTTTTTGGCGTCGGTATTGGTGGCGTCTGTATTGGGGTCGTCGGTATTGATGGCGTCGTTATTGTTGGCGTCGGTGATGTTGGCGTCGGTATTGTTGGCGTCCGTATTGGATACGATGTCAAATTGTATAAGTGTATAACTGAGCATGTCAAATTGTAAAAATGTATAAATATATCTTTATGTAAAACAAAAGAAGTCAGACCAATAAATAAAAATAATAATAATATTCATGAGGCTAGTAAACCTGTGGAGCTGGACTAGCATTCTGCCTAACTTTTTTATCTACAAGATAATCTTCTAATTTGTAATATGCTTTCTTGCATAGAGTAGACTTAACGATAGATTTAAATTTGTTTTCTGGGAGGTTTAAAATTATTTCCGGAATTTTATTATAAAACCTAACACTATATCCCACGAAAGAGGTATGGACTTTAGCAAGACGAAGCTGTGGCTGCATTAATTTTGACTTATATCTAGTATTATAATTATGCAGTTCACATCTTTTGGTATGTAGTGATATATTCTTCCTAACGTACATGATATTTTCAAAGATATACTGACAGGGCATAGTCATGATATTTATTTCTTTAAAGAGTTCCCTGAGAGAATCACGACTACTTAGGGTATAAATTGCCCTTATTGCTCTTTTCTGCAGTATGAAGACTGAATCTATGTCTGCAGCACGGCCCCACAGCAATATTCCGTAAGACATGACGCTATGGAAGTAGCTAAAATAAACTAGTCTTGCGGTTTCAACATCCGTAAGAAGTCTGATTTTTCTAACTGCATAAGCAGCTGAACTCAAGCGTCCTGCTAAAGCCTTAATGTGCGGTCCCCATTGAAGTTTGGAATCTAGTTTAATTCCTAAGAATACAGTTTGATCTACGAATTCGAGCTTCTCATTATTCAATATTATGTCACAATCATCGCTTCTAACATTTGGTAAGGAAAATTTTATGCATTTAGTCTTCCGCCCATTCAACACTAGGTTATGAACAGTAAACCACTCATGGACCTTGAGAAGGGCGCTATTTACATGGTCAACATATGATGAACGTCTGTCTAATTTAAAAATTAAATGTTTGCGTCCGTATTGGATACGATGGTATTGTTGGCGTCGGTATTGATGGCGTCGGTATTGGTGGCGTCGGTATTGGGGTCGTCGGTATTGATGGCGTCGTTTTAGTTTGCGTCGGTGATGTTGGCGTCGTTATTGTTGGCGTCGCTATTGTAGGCGTTGGTATTGTAGGCGTCGGTATTGAAAGTGTGAGTTTTGAAAGTGTCGGTATTGGAGGCGTTTGTATTGATGGCGTCGGTATTGCCGGCGTCGATATTGTTGGTGTCGGTATTGAAGGCGTCGTTATTGTTGGCGGCGATATTGAAAGCATCGGTATTTTAGGCGTCGATATTGGGGGCGTCGGTATTGATGGCGTCGTTATTGTTGGTGTCGGTGTTATTGGCGTCGTTATTGTTGGCGTCGGTATTGGAGGCATTGGTATTGATGGCGTCGTTATTGTTGGCGTCGGTATTGCCGGCGTCGTTATTGCTGGCGTCGGTATTGAAGGCGTCGGTATTGGGGGCGTCGGTATTGATGGCGTCGTTATTGTTGGCGTCGGTATTGATGGCGTCGGTATTGCGGTCGTCGGTATTGATGGCGTCGTTTTTGTTGACGTCGGTGATGTTGGCATCGTTATTGTTGGCGTCGGTATTATAGGCGTCGATATTGAAATTGTGAGTTTTGAAAGTCTCGGAATGAAAGCGTCGGTATTGTAGGCGTCGGTATTGGTAGCGGCGGTATTGTTTGCGTCAGTATTGGAGGCGGCGTTTTTGTTGGCGTCGATATTCATTGCGTTGGTATTGAAAGTATCGGTAATGAAAGCGTCGGTATTAGGAGCGTCGGTATTTGATGCGTCTGTACTGTCGACGTCGGTATTGCTGGTGTCGGTATTGGTGGCGACCATCGTCATTGGATACGTTGGTATTGTTGGCGTCCGTATTGGATACGTTGGTATTGTTGGCGTCGTTATTGTTGGCGTCGTTATTGTTGGCGTCGGTGTTATTGGCGTCGGTATTGTAGGCGTTGGTATTGGTGGCGTCGGTATCGTTTGCGTCGGATTTGAAAGTGTGAGTTTTGAAAGTGTCGGTATTGGAGGCGTTTGTATTGATGGCGTCGTTATTGTTGGCGTCGGTATTGCCGGCGTCGAAATTGTTGGCGTCGGTATTGAAGACGTCGTTATTGTTGGCGGCGATATTGAAAGCATCGGTATTGTTGGCGTCGGTGTTATTGGCGTCGTTATTGAAAGTGTGAGTTTTGAAAGTGTCGGTATTGAAAGCGTCGGTATTGTAGGCGTCGGTATTGGTGGCGTCGGTATTGGTGACGTCGGTATTGTTTGCGTCAGTATTGGAGGCGTCGTTTTTGTTGGCGTCGATATTGATCGTGTTGGTATTGAAAGTGTCAGTTTTGAAAGTGTAGATATTGAAAGCGTCGGTATTGCAGGCGTTGTTATTGCAGGCGTCGTTATTGTTGGCGTCGATATTGAAGGCTTCGTTATTGAAAGCGTCGTTATTATTGAAAGCGATATTGAAAGCGTCGGTAATTTAGGCGTCGGTATTGGGGGCGTCGGTATTGATGGCGTCGTTATTGTTGGTGTCGATGTTATTGGCGTCGGTACTGGTGGCGTCGGTATTGGTAATGTCGGTATAGATGGCGTCGTTTTGGTTGACGTCGGTGATGTTGGCGTCGTCATTGTTGGCGTCGGTATTGTAGGCGTCGGTATTATAGGCGTCGGTATTGTAGGCGTCGGTATTATAGGCGTCGATATTGTAGGCGTCGGTGTCGAAAGTGTGAGATTTGAAAGTCTCGGAATGAAAGCGTCGGTATTGGTAGCGTCGGTATTGTTTGCGTCAGTATTGGAGGCGTCGTTATTGTTGGCGTCAATATTCATCGCGTTGGTATTGAAAGTGTCGGTATTGAAAGCGTTGGTATTGGGAGCGTCGGTATTTGATGCGTCGGTACTGTCGACGTCGGTATTGCTGGTGTCGGTATTTGTGGCGTCCGCATTGGATACGTTGGTATTGTTGGCGTCCGTATTGGATACGTTGGTATTGTTGGCGTCGGTATTGACGGCGTCGTTTTTGTTGGGGTCGCTGATGTTGGCGTCGTTATTGTTGGCGTCGGTATTGTAGGCGTTGGTATTGTAGGCGTCGGTATTGTTTGCGTCGGTTTTGAAAGTGTGAGTTTTGAAAGTCTCGGTATTGAAAGCGTCGGTATTGCCGGCGTCGTTATTGTTGGCGTCGGTATATTAGGCGTCGGTATTGGGGGCGTCGGTATTGATGGCGTCGTTATTGTTGGCGTCGGTGTTAGTGGCGTCGGTATTGATGGCGTTGGTATTGCGGTCGTCGGTATTGATGGCGTCGTTTTTGTTGACGTCGGTGATGTTGGCATCGTTATTGTTGGCGTCGGTATTGTAGGCGTCGGTATTATAGGCGTCGATATTGAAAGTGTGAGTTTTGTAAGTCTCGGAATGAAAGCGTCGGTATTGTAGGCGTCGGTATTGGTAGCGGCGGTATTGTTTGCGTCAGTATTGGAGGCGGCGTTTTTGTTGGCGTCAATATTCATCGCGTTGATATTGAAATTATCGGTAATGAAAGTGTCGGTATTAGGAGCGTCGGTATTTGATGCGTCTGTACTGTCGACGTCGGTATTGCTGGTGTCGGTATTGGTGGCGTCCATCGTCATTGGATACGTTGGTATTGTTGGCGTCCGTATTGGATACGTTGGTATTGTTGGCGTCCGTATTGGATACGTTGGTATTGTTTGCGTCCGTATTGGATACGTTGGTATTGTTGGCGTCGTTATTGTTGGCGTCGGTGTTATTGGCGTCGGTATTCGTCGTTATTAACTATAAATACTATAATAGTTACTGAGTAGTAAAATAACTTGTAAAATATGAGACTGATGTTGGCTTTAATGTTGTTTTTTTTTATGTGAAAATGGCTACCGGTTGCCGGGCATTCTGGGCTAGTCATGCTCACTCAAATGTCCTGCTGATGGTGGCGTTGTGTGTCGGGTCTTTTTATTCCCTACAACATGGTTGAGTAGACAGACATGTATGACAGATATGTTCGTGAACTACCTACTACCTACTACCCTCATGCTCGTGAACGGGTGCTATCAGTTGGGACTGGTCGGCTCATACATGTTATGGCAACCTAAATTGGTTTTAGTTATTTCTTTTATTTTCATAAATTATACGTTTCATATCGAACTGCACCAGTCTCATATTGATATTACATACACAAAGCATTGTAAAACAATACCAACAATTTTGTATTTAATTTAAAAGGAGTATCTATGGAGTTTCTTGTCGGTTCTTGCTGTGCTCCATAAGACCTACCTTTTAGAACCGTGCAACTAAATTCAATTTAATTCGACTATTCTAAAGTACCTTTATTGGTCTAATTGAAATAAATGTATTGTTGGCGTCGGTATTGTTGGCGTCCGTATTGTTTGCGTCGGTTTTTAAAGCGTCGGTATTGTAGGCGTCGGTATTGGTGGCGTCGGTATTGTTTGCGTCGGTTTTGAAAGCGTCGGTATTGGGGTCGTCGGTATTGATGGCGTCGTTATTGTTGACGTCGGTGATGTTGGCGTCGTTATTGTTGGCGTCGCTATTGAAGGCGTTTGTATTGAAAGTGTGAGTTTTGAAGGTGTCGGTATTGAAAGCGTCGGTATTGTAGGCGTCGGTATTGGTAGCGTCGGTATTGTTTGCGTCTGAATGGGTGGCTTCGTTTTTGTTGGCGTCGATATTGATCGCGTTGGTATTGAAAGTGTCAGTTTTGGAGGCGACGGTATTGTTGGCGTCGGTATTGATTGCGTCGGTATTTTTGACGTTGGTATTATCGACATGTGCGTTTGCGTCTGTATTGAAAGCGTCGGTATGGAAAGCGTCGGTATTGAAAGCGTTGGTATTGAAAGTGTCAGTATTAAAAGCGTTGGTATTGTTGACGTCGTTATTGTTGGCGTCGGTATTGAGAGTGTCGGTATAGGTGGCGTTCTTATTAAAGGCGTCGAAATTTATAGCTTTGGTATTGTTGGCGTCGGTATTGGTGGCGTCGTTATTGTTGGAGTCGATATTGATCGCGTTGGTATTGAAAGTGTCGATATTGAAAGCGTCGGTATTGATGGCGTTGGTGTTGAAAGCGTCGGTATTGCATGCGTCTGTATTGAAAGTTTCAGTATTGAAAGCGTTGGTATTGAAAGTGTCAGTATTGAAAACGTCGATATTGAAGGCGTTTGTATTGAAAGTGTCGGTACTGTTGGCGTCGTTATTGTAGGCGTCGGTATTGAAAGCGTCGGCACTTTTGACTTCAGTATTGTCGCGTTAGTATTTTTGGCGTCGGTATTGTTGTCGTCGATATTGTAGGCGTCGTTATTATTGGTGGTGATATTGATGTTGTTGCTATTGAAAGCGTCGATATTGATGGCGTCGCTGTTGAAAGCGTCGATATTGAAAGTGTCTGCATTGTTGGCGTCGGTATTGGTGGCGTTGGTATTGGCGGCGTCGGTAATGGTGGCGCCGTTATTGGTGACGTCATTATTGATGGCAATGGTTTTGTTTGCGTCGGTACTGTCGACGTCAGTATTGCTGGCGTCGGCATTGGTGGCGTCGATATTAAAAGCGTCGGTATTGTAGGCATCGCTTTTGTCGACGTCGGTATGGTTATGTCGGTATTGGTGGCGTCGTTATTGAAGGCGTCGTTATTGGTGGCGTCGTTAATGATGGCGTTGGTGTTGAAAGCGTCTGTATTGCAAGCGTCTGTATTGAAAGTTTCAGTATCGAAAGCGTCGGTATTGAAAGCGTCGGCATTGAAGGCGTTTGTATTGAAAGTGTCGGTACTGTTGGTGTCGTTATTGTAGGCGTCGGTATTGAAAGCGTCGGCATTGTTGACGTCAGTATTGTTGCGTTAGTATTTTTGGCGTCGGTATTGTTGTCGTCGATATTGATGGCGTCGTTATTATTGGTGGCGATATTGATGTTGTCGCTATTGAAAGCGTCGATATTGAAAGCAACCGCATTGGCGGCGTCGGTATTGGTGGTGCCGTTATTGGTGACGTCATTATTGATGGCATTGGTTATGTTGGCGTCGGTATTGGTGGCGTCGTTTTTGTAGGCGTCGGTATTGTTGGCGTCGGTATTGTTGGCGTCGGTATTGTTGGCGTCGGTACTGTTGGCGTCGGTATTGTTGGCGTCGGTATTGAAGGCGTCGGTATTGCAAGCGTCTGTATTGAAAGTGTCAGTATTGAAAGCGTCCGTATTGAAAGCGTCCGTATTGAAAGTGTCAGTATTTAAAGCGTCCGTATTGAAAGCTTTGGTATTGAAAGTGTCAGTATTAAAAGCGTCGGTATTGAAAGCGTCGGTATTGTAGGCGTCAGTATTGTTTGCGTCGGTATTGGTGGCGTCATTATTGTAGGCGTCGGCACTTTTGACTTCAGTATTGTCGCGTTAGTATTTTTGGCGTCGGTATTGTTGTCGTCGATATTGTAGGCGTCGTTATTATTGGTGGTGATATTGATGTTGTTGCTATTGAAAGCGTCGATATTGATGGCGTCGCTGTTGAAAGCGTCGATATTGAAAGTGTCTGCATTGTTGGCGTCGGTATTGGTGGCGTTGGTATTGGCGGCGTCGGTAATGGTGGCGCCGTTATTGGTGACGTCATTATTGATGGCAATGGTTTTGTTTGCGTCGGTACTGTCGACGTCAGTATTGCTGGCGTCGGCATTGGTGGCGTCGATATTAAAAGCGTCGGTATTGTAGGCATCGCTTTTGTCGACGTCGGTATGGTTATGTCGGTATTGGTGGCGTCGTTATTGAAGGCGTCGTTATTGGTGGCGTCGTTAATGATGGCGTTGGTGTTGAAAGCGTCTGTATTGCAAGCGTCTGTATTGAAAGTTTCAGTATCGAAAGCGTCGGTATTGAAAGCGTCGGCATTGAAGGCGTTTGTATTGAAAGTGTCGGTACTGTTGGTGTCGTTATTGTAGGCGTCGGTATTGAAAGCGTCGGCATTGTTGACGTCAGTATTGTTGCGTTAGTATTTTTGGCGTCGGTATTGTTGTCGTCGATATTGATGGCGTCGTTATTATTGGTGGCGATATTGATGTTGTCGCTATTGAAAGCGTCGATATTGAAAGCAACCGCATTGGCGGCGTCGGTATTGGTGGTGCCGTTATTGGTGACGTCATTATTGATGGCATTGGTTATGTTGGCGTCGGTATTGGTGGCGTCGTTTTTGTAGGCGTCGGTATTGTTGGCGTCGGTATTGTTGGCGTCGGTATTGTTGGCGTCGGTACTGTTGGCGTCGGTATTGTTGGCGTCGGTATTGAAGGCGTCGGTATTGCAAGCGTCTGTATTGAAAGTGTCAGTATTGAAAGCGTCCGTATTGAAAGCGTCCGTATTGAAAGTGTCAGTATTTAAAGCGTCCGTATTGAAAGCTTTGGTATTGAAAGTGTCAGTATTAAAAGCGTCGGTATTGAAAGCGTCGGTATTGTAGGCGTCAGTATTGTTTGCGTCGGTATTGGTGGCGTCATTATTGTAGGCGTCGGTATTGTAAGCGTCGTTATTGAAACCGTCGTTATTGTTGGCGGCGAAATTGAAAGCGTCGGTATTGTAGGCATCGCTTTTGTCGACGTCGGTATGGTTACGTCGGTATTGGTGGCGTCGTTATTGAAGGCGTCGTTATTGGTGGCGTCGTTATTGATGGCGTTGGTATTGAAAGCATTGGTATTGCAAGCGTCTGTATTGAAAGTGTCAGTATTGAAAGCGTCCGTATTGAAAGCGTCCGTATTGAAAGCGTCGGTATTGAAAGCGTCGGTATTGTAAGCGTCGGTATTGGAGGCGTCGTTATTGTTGGCAACGATATTGATCGCGTTGGTATTGAAACACACGCATACATCAGCCATCGTTTAGCTCGACCATTATTGAGGGATCAACGACCCAACGCACGTCAATAGAGGATCTGTTTGACATTTGCAGCTAGCTGGTATACTTATTGGTGTTATTTTCCAGTACGTGCTGCCTTGGTTGGTGAACCAGGCGGGTTCGCTGTCGTACCTGGCGGCGGTGCAGCGCGCGCCGCTGTCGGTGGCGGTGCCGGCCGCCAACAGCCTTGCGTTCGTGTGCACCGCCATCACCGGCGCCGCCGCCGGCGCTGAAGAGCCGCTGAACGCAAGTAAACCTATTTCTCAATATTTTAGACCTTTACTATGATACTAATTTTATAAAAAGGAAAGGTTTTTTTGTTTGTAACGTATAAAATCAAAAACGAACCGATTTCAATAATTCTCTCACCATTAGAATCTCTGAGTACAATTTATTACTAGAAAAATATATGTATCTCAAAGTTTATAACAAGAGCGAAGCCAGAGCGGGCCGCTAGTACATATTATACTGCTGTTTCGTCAATCGTGTTTCGCAATTTCGTCTGCGTAGAATGATCTAATCTGATTTTTCATCATCTGCTTATTTATTACCTACCCTCTTCTATTAATTAGAAATTATCGATTTCGCATATCAATCTCCATCCCCTTTTTCGCCCTAAGGTAAATCTGATGCTCGAGATTTTAAGGACGTTTTTATCAGATGGGCGCGTTTTCAGAGAGTTGTACTTTATCTTACTTAATGACAACAATCATTTTTGTTCCAGAATCAATCGTAGGCATTGTTCTGATCATGGCGGGGACAGCTCTCTGCTGTTACGAAGAGAGCAGTTGATGGAGCACCGATAAAAAACGTTATAGAATTATGTGGATGTAGACTTTGAATAAACTGCTAGGTTTCTTGTATATTTGTCAATTTCAAGGGTCTATACAGAGCTGAACGGCATTCGCTACCGACTGCGGCAGAGAAAACCCAGTGGGTATGCGGTAATTTTACTGTTCACAGAGCAAATTTCGCTAGCCTTGTGGGTAGGTTACCGCGCAATAGAATACACTTCTACCCACAGTGGCAGCGAATACCGCTCAGGTCGCTATAGCCGCGGAACTTGATACTAAATACCTGAGCTAAATCCGCGCGGTATGTACCTCTACCCACAGTGGCAGCGAACACCGCTCAGGTTTGAATAGGTCTTTAAATAGGAGTAATTAAAAATGCCAAAAACAACATTTTCGGGTCAAATTGAAAACCCGTCCGAGTTTGTCTCCCCTACTACTTATACTGTGAACAGTGATGAGATAAATAAAACAAATAAATTGCAAAGTATTTTTTTATTGTTTCATTTGTTTGATTAATATCTATTATTTATTGCATCTTTTACTAGTCGTATTGCCGACATGTATCTACGATTAGCCTTTAGAATTTGTGTGGCTGAGTTTTTTAGCACTAGAATTTTGACTGGGTAGCATATTCTACTAGTATATTCTAGTAGCAATACCTACCACTAGAATATAGTAGATACACAGGTATGTACAATCAGCAACATTTCCGATAGTCTAATTTTGGACCTAATGATGCTTAATATGGCTAAAATGTGCTCCTCCGTATATGTTGCCGACTGTACTTATTGTGCCTACCCTCAAATCATTCGAAACATGTTAAAATAGTTTACAAAAACACTTAAATTTTTATTGCATTCAGAGACATTGCACCTAAACTTTACAATGATATAAATATTACCTAAAAATAGCTGACTAGTTATTTACGATTTACCTACATTTAAATTGACGAAAAACATATTTCTACGATTTTTGGTACAAGTTAAATTACCTTAAGGTTAGACCTTATTGGGTAGGCTTATAAATCGAAGACAGCTGCACTATTTTGAGCCTCTGTCGAGAGAGAACGCGATCTCAGGTTAATTATGTAGGTATCGTATTTTATTAGGTATTTATTTTTTAGAACGATTTGCCAACAAGATTTGTCAAGTCTGCCAACCCGCAGCAGGCAATCGTCGTGGACTATAGCCTAACCCCTCTCAATTGAGCGGAGACCCGTGCCCTACCGTGGGATAATAATAATTGGGTTTATGATGAGATATTTACAGAAAATATAATATAGCTACAAAATTACCTCCCATAATAAACTCCCAGTTATGTTACAAGTATAAATATGTGGTAATATGAGATAAACCCGAAATCAAAACTGAGACCGATACTCAACTGGCTGGCTAGGCTATTAGGCTTAAGAAAATGTCTATTTATTTTTACACTTGCTACCAAATACTTACATTCTAAAATATTTACAATTTTTTACAAGGTGCTTCAAGCCCTGTATTGAAAAATACTACTTACAATAAATAATAATAACCAAAACTTAATATGTATTATATTTTCGTTATTGAATAATGTGTAGATTTTTGATAAAACAGTGGTTTTTAAGTAGGTACATAGTTATAATGTTGGCCTTATGTGTGTGCCTTTGCCACTAACGTGAGCCATTATTATGAGTATTAAATGTTGCCATATCTATATATTATCTAATTCGAATACTTACCATATTGAGGAAAAAATAACTTTGGAGTTATTTATGCATATTTATTACCTGTAGAAGAAACGTGAGGTACCTATTTTATCGGTTTGTTACAGGCAGCTTATACCCAAATGGAAATTTCATTCTAAGAATGTCGTAGTTAAATGACGTCACTGTTATCTTCTGTCTCTTTATTTTGTAGTGACAAGGCTGTTTCAGAAATGTCTCATAATTAAAGGATTGAGAGGCTCTAAAAACAGAAGAGTTACTAAACGTAAATATTCATAATAGTTTTTAAAAAAAATTAATATAGGTACTATTCATGCATACCTTATTATGTATCTCGGAATTACTCTTTATTTAGGTGATGAAAATTAAAGTAATGTAATGTATATTCTACTTGTAGCCGTATATAAACGTTTTTGTTAGAAATTACCTACTAATTAATAATGGAATATGAAACAAAAAAAAAACGGATGACGTCTTCCCTCTCTCTCCATGTCAAAATTTCAAAAACTTCATAAGATTGTTTATGGTGCAATCTCCATTTAAGTATAACTTTTTTGTTGGATATGTTAGAAAGGTGGGTAGGTTGGATATTTTTTTTTTGTAAAGTATTTCTCGTGAAGTTATATACATACAGTTTATATCGTTTTTAAATTCGTATAACAAAACTACTTAAATACTAAGAAGGTCAATTCATGCTGTACTGTGCCAAAGCCGAGCCGAGGTCCCTGGGGTGCTACCGATACTTGATAGATGGTATGGATGGAGCTCCAGCGAAGTCCAATGACAGGTATGTTTAAACTAGATTTTTTTAAGTGGCTGTGGGTTGGACCGAAACTTTAGGCATTGCAAAATTACTTAAAGGTATTTCGGCTATTAATTTGATGACAACTAAAACTGTATTATTGTTTTTTTTAAGCCTGCGAACACACTATCATTAGGCCAATAGTTTCGTTAATAAGTATCAAGTTCTATGAAGTTATGATATTTTGCGAACTAATAATATCGAGCTATGTGCTTGCATTACAAGTAAAGTCCACTAGACATGTCCTGTACATAATTAGGAACGTCCCAAAAGCCTGTGTAATAACGTCGCTTCGGTACTGTTGACGTCGATATTGATGGCGTCGGTATTGTAGGCGTCGCTTTTGTCGACGTCGGTATGGTTACGTCGGTATTGGTGGCGTCGTTATTAAAGGCGTCGTTATTGGTGGCGTAGTTATTGATGGCGTTGGTATTGAAAGCGTCGGTATTGCAAGCGTCTCTATTGAACGTGTCACTATTGAAAGCGTCGGTATTGAAAGCGTCCGTATTGAAAGCGTTGGTATTGAAAGTGTCATATTGAAAGAAGGAAAGTCCACTAGACATGTCCTGTCCATAATTATGAACAACCCAAAAGCCTGTGTAATAACGTCGCGTCCCCTTTTCTCTTACCAAAAAATATGTTAATATGTATCGTTAGACACCTATAAAACCAATTCATGTTTTACCGCGTCTAGTTTTCTTATTTCGCAAGAAATACCGACTCTGCTCAGACACAGCAGTGTCGCGCATGGACAGACCTTGTGACATTGGTTAGTAATTTCTTATGGCTTCTATGGCGCGTCGTATTCTTTGCAGCGAGACGCGCAAGTTGTTCTCTTCTACGGAAAGGTTCTGTCGCTCGGCTAGCAGCGCACGCGCGTGGTCGGAGTCCCGCGACGCTGACCGCGTGATGTGCGCGCCTTCGATTTTGAGAGCGGTGTTGCGTTTGTGTAAATCTGCTATCTCTTTTCGGCGAGCTGGAATGACAATAACATAAATTGAAAAACTGTACCATAGATCTAGAGGACATTTGTGGTTTCCGAGATGGAAGAAAGTGTAATTCGGTTTTTGATAAAATCCTCAGTAGTCTGATACACAATTTTTTTATA